>OU963917.1:5000000-6250000 GCA_902850365.2 Chilo suppressalis
AGCATTTAACTGCTACATGTTTAAATCTAAAGAAAATTTTAATCCACGCGGACTAATCCCGTCTGCTGCCTGGTCCGCATGGATCTTTTCTAGTAATTTTTTCTTTAGATTTAAACTTTTTCTTCTTCATAGATCTATAAGGTTTATTATCAAAAAGTATTGGACGCGTATTTTTTTAACATTATCAAAAATTTACAAAGATATTTTGATTTGAAATATCACGTGACGTCACATTTTTGTACAATTTTAACTAAAAGTGACCGATGGTCTTGGCTGCATTGAGCTCCCTCTCCCAAACTTTTACGTTCTTTAACTATGTCATTTTTTGATTGATTGATAAAGGAAAAAATAAGTGTCCTTTTTTAGAAATCTAACTGATGGAATAAATAGAACTTTGTTTACTACCCCGTCATTATCACTATTGCCATTACAGGTATAGTCTAATGCGAAAACTTATTAAAATGACAATTTATTAAAGACGATTGTAATAATATAACGACGGTTGTTTAAAAATCTAATCATTTGAATACAGTCCACGCACTCCTAGTTCTAGTTATCAATAATAATGTAACGGATATGTAAAATATTTAAGAATGGTCCATAAATAAAAGGATTGTAACATTCAAATATAATACAACAACAATTTACAAAACATTTTGTAAAAACTAAATTAGAAAACCTAGGTTAGGTAAATTAATTTAATTTTAATGAAGCTCTATAGAGCTGTCACAGATGTCAATTAAATTAAATTCTTGTCAAAGATACGTGTCTTAGTCTAAGTTACATAAAGTATTTATTGGCAGCTCTGAATATTGTTGTAGTTTCTAGCTGAGTGAAATTAAAAATACTTTACGTCCAGCCTCAACTTCACCAAGTCGGACGTGGAAGTAATATTTAGAATTAATGAATGAATGAATTATTTTTCATTGTTACAGCTAACGCTTATTTGTAGAATATTCTGAAACAATGAATAATGCTATATCTAATACTTATATAAAATTCTCATGTCACGGTGTGCGTAATTGAACTACTCCAAAACGGCTCGACCAATTTTCGTGAAATTTTATATGCATATTCAGTAGGTCTGAGAATCAGACAACATCTATTTTTCATCCCCCTGAATGTTAAGGGTGTTAATTTTTTGTTTTTATTTTTTTATGATTTATCATACAAAAATACATACAACCCTAAATTTTTACCCTTCTACCACCAATCCCTATTTTTTATGGCGGTTCGAAGATGGCCGGTTGGCTGTCCCACAGCCGGTTTTTGTATAAAACTTGCAATGAGCAGTGTAAGTGGAATTGCGATCCAAAAACTGCTAGCTGGAACTGCAAAGAAATTATACACGAGCATATTATGTTAAATATGTGGCGCGATTCATTTTTGCTTGCAGGCTTGGAAGCTAAAAAATACTTCAACAGGTGATGGGCACTAGGATTGTAGTGAATAGTCTTATTTTTAGGTACTCATAATATAATATGTGTATACGTATAACAAAATAATTAGTCATTCTTTTGTATCCAGAGAATAGAAAATGATCAATAAAAAGTTTTTATTGGTTCAAAATTAAGTCTAATAAAAACGACTAAATCATGCCTTATCCATCAAGTCAAGTTCATTATGACGACCCTGTACTGATTAATATTGATTGTTTCTATTAATGAACGAAATTATGTTAAACTACGTGATCATCCACACTAAGCTTTAGAAAACACCATCTTTTAACGATTCCAAAACTATTGCAAGATTCTAATAAGCTATATTAAATGGGCTCTTATTGGAATCTTATGAACAATCCTCGCATTTAACAAATAATCAGAAATTTTTTGGACGATGAATATTTTTCGCTAAACTAACTCGCACTCATCTAGGGCAGGTTTACGCTTAACAGCCTTTGCTGGTCTGAAAATATACATAATTTTATATCTCTAATGTAATATTCTGTTATAAACGCATTCCTGAAATAATATTCGATACAGATTACATGTAGACATGTATACTTTACCTCTATAAAAATAGAATATATATATATACTTATGAGTACTTTATAATTTATTAATATTGCTTATAAAAATGTGTTAAAACATAAATAGAAAAATGTTACTAAACGTTGATATTTATACAAAAAAATATTTGTGAAAAATGAGTTTATAGAACAAAAATACCCTTGAACTTTCTAAAAATGATATGTTATAATAATAAGCCCTTTATTCAGAACTAAGTATTTTTTTTTTCACTAAACTTAAACATTACCTACACGCAAAAGAAAAGTACAAAATGTCTGGTCAGCTCAGCGTGCCTATTCGTAAAGGCCTCCTCCAAAGAATTCCGTTGTTGCCTGTCAAAAGTCAGCCTTCTCCATTTTGGGTCAGCTAACAATTTTAACTCATCTCCCTACTTATATTATGCTGTCTTCCTCAATTTCGTAGACACTTTTATTTATTTATTTATATTTTATTTTCATGGTGAATCAACAGTATTTACAAATAACTTACCAACACATACAAGTAACTAAACCATATAACAATGTTAAGTACAATAACGGATCATTATTTTAATAAACAAAAAGAAATACTTAAATCACTTTATATAATATTAAACATCAGATTTGACATTACATTTTGGAAAAATAATAATTTGTGAGTTGACGTCTGATAGAAAACATAGTAATAATTTTGATAAGATTAATAATAAAACATTCAATGACGGCGACTCCACGCATCCCTTGTCCACCGGCGGGTCCGAGAGTCCACAAATAATTCCGTTGCCCGCATATGTGTCACTAATTATGTAACGTACCAGTTAACACCTCGTTCGTTGTTTTAGATAGCACAGCTGAGATAACCACCGTATGGTGGAGTGGTTGGTAGGCGGAACTAAAGGTGGCAGGTTCGAATCCTTGCTTCGGCGTTGAAGATAGGATACCTTTTTCTAGAGGCGATTTTTAATGTAATGATCATGTTTTTAATTGTGAATACTCTACTTTTCCGCTTCAAAACCAATCGCGGAGCCTTGAAACATGAGTCACCAACAACACCACCGAAATTAATTTAAAAAATATCCTAAACTGACGCTGCTGAACTGAAAAATATAAGCATATATTGCATTCAATATTATAACGAGAGGAATTACTCTCAGGTTTTGCTTATCATCATCATCATCAGCACATTAATGTCCCCACTGCTGGGGCACAGGCCTTCCCTATGGATGGAATATTGAGATTGAGCCATGACCTACCACGCGGGCCCAGTGCGGATTGGTGGGTGCTAACGACTGCAGATGAAGCCGGGACCAACGGCTTAACGTGCCTTCCGAAGCACGGAGTAACTCGAGATAGAAGATTTTTGGCCACCCAAACAATGACCGGCCACTGCGAAAGTTGCTTAACTTAAACCATCGCAGCCGAACACGCTAACCACCTGCGCCAGGTTTTGCTCATTCGGGTACTAATCATATCATGATCATCAACGTAAACCTTTTTTTTATTACGCAACCAATACCAATTATATTTACGTTGGCGCCCTTATGGGGCACACCAACGAGTGGACCTCACGCCTAGCCTCTCGCAAGTCTCATGGGTGCGAAACGGAGAAGCCGTCAAGCAGTCCGCGCGGCTTACGACCGCTTACGGCGTACTATCCGCTAAAAAACTCTGCGAATACCCTCTACGCTGCTAAGTTCGGAACTGCGAGATGCCCGTTGAGAGACTTCACCGCGTCTCCGCACCCATCGGCATGTATCCTAGTTTAGCTTAAGTGATCATATCTTAGAACATCATTATCATTATCAGCCTATTAATGTCCCCACTGCTGGGGCACTGGCCTTCCCGGTGGATGGAATAGGGAGATTGGGCCATGACCCACCACGCGGGCCCAGTGCGGATTGGTGGGTGCTAACGACTGCAGATGCAGCCAGGACCAACGGCTTAACGTGCCTTCCGAAGCACGGAGCAGCTCGACATAGTAATTTTTGGTCACCCATCCAATGACCGACCACTGCAAAAGTTGCTTAAGTTCAACGATCGCAGCCGAACGCGCCAATTACTTGCGCCATCGAGCTCCTCTTAGAACATTAAAAAGAAGATTAAAGATTATCCTTTAGAACATTAAAGATTATCTTAGAACATGCTAGAGGTAAGGCATAGTGGTTTTTAAAATTTTCGGATTGGAACGCCCGTCTGGGGGAGTAAACTCCATCTTAAATAATTCATAATTCAAATTGTTTATTACAGACAACAAAATGGTACATCAAATCGTTAGTAACAATATTTAACTTAAATGCTATGTTAGTATATATTATTTCTAGGATTCAATCGATGTGTGTTTTTTTTAAATACTGAAATTGTATTATATTAAAGAAGAGCATAGGAAAATAACACTACCTTTTGGCGGTGCTGTATTTCTGTCGGTGGGTGAGGTTCCAGGGCTCCACGGGGTAGGGGATTTGTCAGGGTAGGCAACGGTGCAAGTGATATTTTTGGTATAGTAAGCGTCCATGGGTTATGGTGGCCGCTTACCATCGGGTGAGCCATATAACGCTTGTTAGCCACTCTTTTAACATAAAAAAAAACGTGGGGCACTCGGGGACTGCCGCGGTAAAGCTATTGCATAGCATTATTTATCAACTTATGCAATTATAATTATTTATTTTTATTTCATTGATATCTATTCAAGTTTTTTCTTTGATCTTAATAGATGGCGAGGTAGACCTTATGATATTTTAGTGGGCAAGCACAGCAAAATACAGCATTGCCCGGCGGCAAAAAACTTCCACAAGCTCCACAGTTTACCATCTTTAGTCTAAAAAATTAAATTATAATTATAAAGTCTAAAAAGTCTAAAAAGTCTAAAAGGGAGACAAGTCAAAATAAGAACAGGTGCTGGGGTCTAAAACAAATATATAAAGAAATAGAAAAAAATAATAACTAAAAATAAAAAATACGAGTGCGGGATTTGAACCGCCGACCGCGGTGATGCGTCGAACGTCAATCCCGTGGCAAAAATTGAACACACTGCGCCGTTTAGATTGATATTTGAATGGCGAAAATTGTGTTCTATTGGTATATGCACTCTCGCAAGGTTTTTCGTTACAGAATTTTTTGATTCGGTCCCCACGTTCAAAGCCCGCGATAAAAGCTATACAATAGCTTAAAAATTGCAACTACCTTAGAATTTTTGTAATTTCAAACTTTGGAGTCTAAGTGTCGCCGCACACGACCCACCGACCACAACCACAAAACGCCGCCACCGGCATATTTCTTGTAGTTTTCATACATTTTATATGAACTCGCCACACACGGTACGCCGGTGGCCACCACACGCTAAAAGTCGTCGTTGCTCGCTTCTTATGGCCCGCACCGGCCACTTAATGCGGCGATATAAAATGCCGCCACACGTCACTCGCGCGATTTCCCACCCCTCTCTCCCTTACCTGAGTTGGCCGCTGTCGCGCGCTTCAGCCATTTTAGTAGCCGCTTCTAGCTTCCTACATGAACAAAGAAATTTAGTGACTCATTTCTTTGTCGTACTTTTCATAATTGTAATTCTTTGCCCGCGCACGTGTTCCCTCCTTCCTATAATCTGGGGTCCTTTAAGAGAGGCGTGAAGAAGCATTTTTGCAGGCCGGCAAGGTGAGGATGGTTGGTGTGGCAGTTTATAACTGCTGTACCAGCTATCTTCGCGTTTGGACTTCACCAATTCACCGCTTAACATTGGATGGGGTTAAGTCATTTGCCTACCTGGCTATATAAAAAAATATTGGAATGATAACTGTGTCTCTTACAGAAGTTGAAGTTTATTAGTATTACTTATAATAAACAATAAGGCTAGCATATCGAGGATAAACGTCGGAAACTAAATAAAGAACTAAAAAAGATAGTTTTACTGAGAAGATGCAAGGCGTCCCAGGTCACAGTCCGGACGGAGTTCTAGACTTTTTAATTATAAAAATCTAGCAGTTTCATGCTTAAAATAAGAACATTCATCGTAATGTTTTAGGTCGAATTAGAATGTACCTACTGCTACTACGGCTACTGCACCAAAAATTTAATTCTCTTTTGGGTAAAGCAGCGAGAGTAAAAACTATTTTCGCAGTCATAAAATTATTTATTAATGTTTTTATTAGTACATTATATTTTAGTTTTTATTTTAAGCATTAGTCTGCTTGAATTTATATATCTAAAGAAAATTATAATTCCATTAAAAATTCTTATGAGTTATGGTCAATGAATTCAGTATATTGTCATCCTTTGGGCGTGAATTTGGGAGTTTCACATTATAAAATTTATGCCACCTCAATCTTATTAGAAATCAGTCTAATACAGAACTTATTGGAAATTGTAACCTTCTTGTTTTGTTGTAATTTTCTTTAACCAAAGTTGAACGACTATTACTCTTAAACTAACTGATCTATCTTCACCGTTATAGTTTTTTTTTAAAGTTCATGAAATGCACTATTATCATGATTTTTTCAGATTTTTCAAGCTATTACTTTAGCTTTTCAGGTTTATTATTTCGCAAACGGATCCATGAATCTAAAAGTAGTCTTAGCAACCCGTAAGTCATTTTAAAGGACCTATTCAACGATACCCCCCCCCCCCCATTATTATCATTATTTTATTAGTAGATTAAGCTTCCTAAAATACAGTTGTTTTATTGAGTTTTTCATTAAATCCTACATCAATAATAATAAAAAAAAAGGACTAGCGTTTGTCGTATTTGAACTTGTAAGTAAAGATATACAAAGTTAATTTCATAAACAATAAACATTGTTTATGAAATAGTTTACTAGAAAAGATATCCACGCGGACCAGGCAGCAGACGGAACTCGAACTCGGTTCGAACCCGCACCCTTCGCTATCCGGGCGAATGCACTGACCATTATGCTACCGCGACCCTGACGGCTGTGTCGAATTTTTTCTAGCTTTGATTTTTTTCTAGCATACTTTTATTTAGATTTATACATCTAGCAGTTAAATGCTAAAAATATAAAAAAACAGTAAATTATTTTTTTAGTGAGTACCTATAGAAAAAGCCATTATTTTTTTTCCATTTTTTTTTGAGACTGAGGGTGCAGTACACCTACTTACCTAAATTAATAAATTAAGTTGAAGTAGTACTAATTCTCATAGGTACTTAGCTATGGGCTAAATTAGAAAGATAAAGCACGTCAGGGAATATTAGATTTCTCACTTGAATTGGAGTTCCCGTTTGGGGAATCAGCCTTCACCCTACAGAAGACAATGGAAAATATATGAAACTTCTTTGAATTGTGTTGTTTTTCTATCGGTAAGGAATGTTCCAGAGCTCCACTGGTCCAGCCAAGATCATCATCATCATCAGCCTATTAATGTCCCCACTGCTGGGACACAGGCCTTCCATATGGATGGAATAGGGAGATTAGGTCATGACCCACCACGCGGGCCCAGCGCGGATTTGAGGATGCTAACGATTGCAGATGCAGCCGGGACGGCTTAACGTGCCTTCCTAAGCACGGAGGAGCTCGAGATAGTAAATTTTTGGTCACCCATCCAATGACCGACCACTGCGAAAGTTGTTTATCTTCAAATTACAAAAATTAAAATGTCAATACAATAAAAAATAATAAATTGGGCAAACACTTTAAATAATATGTCAGTTAAAGAGAATAAATCACATTCCAATTGATTGATTTCCGATATTGACGATTTTGTAGTTAAAAATACTTAAAAATATTATATTTATTTATATAATCTTTCTTAGTATAAGTACGTCTTGTCTTTAGCCACTAGGCGTGCATTCGTGCGTCGTCATTCTCATATTGAAGACTATAAAATTAACAAAACGCAACGAAACCGATCTAAAATCCAATAAAACCTCCGCACTTCCAAAACTTCTTCCGAACTTGATCTACACTATTCGCGGAACGCCCCCTATGACGAAACATCAATAGTATATAAGTCTCTTTTTCACGTCAACAAAAGTTACACTGTAAAACGAGACAGCTATATCACGACCCAGTGCTTTGTTATGATAGTTTTGAAATTCGAACCCTAAATGGTGCAATTCAAATTTGCAGCCACACGATTTTCAGCTTTAACACAAGCGTGTGAGAGTGATGATTTGCTTGCGCTGCTTAGAGTTACGGTCGTTTAAAACCGATACCTAGAAGGAGTCGGGTAACATTTTTACGCGAGCGATTTGCCATCGTAAGGTGTCGCCGTAAGAGCTATAGTGGCGTAAAAATAGTCAACTTAAGACGTTCTCGAAAAAAATTAGCGCGCGCTAGTTTATTCTCTATCGACGTCTTGCGCAAGATGGCGGTTCTAGAGGCGTTCGGAATTTGAATTTCTCTGAGGAATAAGGTGGGGTAAATGTACCTAGTTACAACGCTATGGAATATGGGGGCGTTTGACAGCTCAGCGGCTGCAGCGCTGCGTTGTAACTTGTATGGGAACCGCGATAGTTTCAACATTTACCGTTTAAGCGGAATAATGTTGCTAGTTGATTTGATGTATTTAAACCAGGGGTGAATTTTATTTAGGGATGTATTCTTTACATGTTACACGTTCTATTATAGGTAGGTAGATGTTGCTATTATTATTTGAATGATTACATCTCTAGATAAGGAAATAAAGAAAATTATAAAAACGGTATATTCAAAAGCTAATTAAGGATAGGGAGATATTAATAAATCATAGTTCCACCATATTTTATTTCGTATGGAGCATCAAAATGTGCGTAGAATTACTAAATCAGTAGAAATCACATAAATTTTTTTTCCGCAAAATTGGAATGTCATAAACTAATTCCTGCTTAGTTTTTTATTAATTTCGTTAGATAGGTAGATATTTGTTTAGTCGAATCTTACTAGAAATTATGTTTAAACGCCACGTTTTATGAATGATTCATAAATACGATCCACCCATTCTATCACATCACAACTAAAATATTTATTATTTTTTAAAATTACTCCAAAAAACAAAACGTATATGTAGATATATCTACACTGTTATTTTTATTAAAGAAAAACACAATTCATTTTAAAAACAGCACTAACATTTTTAATTTAAACTAACACTTCAACGTTAACACTATAAGATACAAATGAAGACTGACTTCGACAATTGTATCTACCAGTTCACGTAGTAGTAGAAATTTCCCATGAAACTTGTTTTAAAACTAGACTATTTTCGATCTATACCAATGATGAAATTCCCATGCCACCATTGACCTCATAGATAACGCAAACCCTTAACGATTCCTTTGCTTTACATTTGAGAAAAAAGATAATAAAAAGAGAATCCACATTTAAAAAAAACTTGTTTCGATTCGATAATAAAAACCAGATGAGTCGTATTCCAATTTCAAATTCGTGTACGACGATGAAGTGTACAATATTTTTCAAGCTATTTTGAACTTAAAGTGAACCACTTATGGTGCTTTTTATTACTATTGTGGATAAATACTAACCCCTGTCTTGATTTGTGCTTGTGAGATTTTTTTAAGAACCTGTTACTCCTTCAATGAAACAGGTATTCCATTGTCAAAAAGCTCAACATAAGACGGTGTTTTTTTATGTGGTTGTAACATGGTTGAAATTAATTCAAAATTAGAATGGCATTAAGAGGTACTACAGTGCGACAAGGATATTTTTAATATAAGTGACAGTTCAAGAAGGTGGGCGCTGCTGAATGCTCAATGTTACAAGTTAATTTTCTAAATAGTCTTGGAAAAAGTACTGAGATCTGTCAGTTTAGGTCGCCGCCTCTCAAGGAACTAGTTCGCTCTCCTAGTTCGTCAACTCCCAGCTCGAATCAGTGAAAGGCAGATTGTTCGCTCGTTTTTACTGCGCTGACTCTGGCTGCATGTGATAAGATTATGGAATGCTATACTTTTCCCTAAAAGTAAAGTATTGTGTATTGTTTGTACTAGTGATTATAATAACTCTATAATTTTCGCCTTTTTGGAATATCTAAATATATATAAAATATGTTTCAACGGATTAGATGCACTGATTTTATTTAGTTATTGACGTTTCGTACCCTTTGCAGGAATACGTCATCGGAATAATGTTTTTTTTTTATTATTCATGACGAAGCATTCCTGCAAAGAGTACGAAACTTCAATAAATAAATAAAATCGGTGCATCTAACCCGTTGAAACATGTTTTATTTAATCAATGATGTGTGTGAAAACCTAAGAAACAAATGTGTATATATAAGTTATAATTGATAACTTATTCGTAGATGTGTATCGATCACAGAGCTGGCCTCGAAAAAACCCTATACATTTTATCTATTTGTGATGAGTTTCATAACGACATACGTTTGGTTAATGCCACTCTCGCTCTTTCGATAACAAACTAATGAACTATGGAACGAGGAATGAGGGAACTAGTTCCGAGTCGTTTACATGTGCGAGCGCTCTTCCGACCTAGTTCGTTCGCGAACTACACAAGACTACTTATTTCTAAAACATTCTTTGGATAAAAAAAATATGAAACAGTTTAACTACAGAATTGATGATAAATTTTATGCCACGAATAAATAAAATAACATAATAATTAACACTACTAAGCTGCTAATTTTTATTTTAATGTAAAATTCTGCTGTTTTTTATAAAATGACTATTGTACATGTTAATAAGTAGGTACTAGTACTATGGCCATAATTTAAAAGAACATAATAAAAAAAAAACATTTCTCATAGGTTTTCACGCACATCACTCATTAAATAAAACTAGTTTTTCATGGGTAAAGGCTCCGAAACGTCAATAAATAAATAAAGTTTCGTGCATTAACCCGTGAAAAACTAGTTTTATACATTTTTCATTTAGAGAAATACGGTACTTTTATATACAGAACATATAATGATAGAGATATAATGGAATACCTATTATTTGAAAATTTGTTTGTTGGTATATCTTTTTTTAAGTTGAAGATTTTGTGTCAACATACACAAATCGCAACGCGACTTCAAGGTCTGCTAAAGTTACGAGGTAGAACAATCCCTTAGTAATTTGTGTACACCCAAATGGTTACATTACGTTAGCTACTACAGGCCACGCGGTCAAGGGCGGTCAGTGCCAATTATTGGGCCCGCTACCCCGCAAATAGATTGCCTCGATTATGTATAGATAAAGTTGTTGGGCTGCGATTGTGGAACTCAAGCGACTTTCTCAATGGCCGTTTTAAACATGGGTGACCAAAAATGTATTGTTTTGAAGTGCTTGGAAAGGCAAATAGATTGTCTAGATTGTGTATGGATATAGTTGTTGGGCTGCGATTGTGGAACTCAAGCGAATTTCGCAATGGCAGTTTTACGGATGGGTGACCAAAATTGTACTGTTTTGAAGTGCTTGCAAAGGCAAGTAGATTATCTAGATTGTGTATAGATATAGTTGTTGGGCTGCGATTGTGGAAGTCAAGCGAATTTCGCAATGGCAGTTTTAAGGATGGGTGACCAAAAATTTACTCTTTGGAAGTGCTTGGAAAGGCAAATAGATTGTCTAGATTGTGTATAGATATAGTTGTTGGGCTGTGATTGTGGAACTCAAGCGAATTTCGCAATGGCAGTTTTAAGGATGGGTGATCAAAAATGTACTGTTTTGAAGTGCTTGGTAAGGCAAATAGATTTCCTTGATTGTGTACAGATTATACTAACTACAACTAACTAATTCAAATATCGATCGTTAGTGTCGCCGCACACGGGCCACACGCCACAGCCACAAACGCCGCCACGAGAAGCTAGAAGCGGCTACTAAAGTGACTGAAGCGCGCGACAGCGGCCGGCTAAGGTAAGGGAGAGAGGGAATCGCGCGAGTGACGTGTGGCGGCGTTTTGTATCGGCGCATTAAGTGGCCGGTGCGGGCCACAAGAAGCGAGCAATGACGTGTGGCGGCCACCGGCGTACCGTGTGTGGCGAGTCCATATAAAATGTATGAAAACTACAAGAAATATGCCGGTGGCGGCGTTTTGTGGTTGTGGTCGGTGGCCCGTGTGCGGCGACACTTAATTTTAGCGCATTTTGGTTTCAAAGCTTCGTCACAAACCTCCTTATTCCAAAGCGCGGACTAAAAGTAATCTTGGAATAATCCTAATGTTATCTCTCTTTCTTTTTAGCAAACAGAAGTGATAGCATCAGTTTAAGTCCAAGTTTAACTTTAGCCTACGTTTTGTAATAAGCCGGTTAGGTTAGGTCATACTGGTTGTATGCATATTCTATTACTTCATCTAATAACAGCTGATTATTATGAAAGCTAACTTCCACTATGACCGCGGTCATCAGATGGGTGACCGAAAAATTAATATATCGATCTCCTCCGTCTTCCAGAAAGCATGTTAGGCCGTAGGGGTGGGCGTTTTTAGAATAACGATGCGTGATAACAATGCCAGGTTTGGATGCGCGCATCCGATGCGACTGGATGCCATTATTGGATGCCGATGCTATCTAGTTTTTGCCAACGTTACTATAGCAACAGTACCACAAACTTATCTGTGCCGGTGGAGATGTCGCTAGCGGTGAAAAAATCACACTAATATTATAAAGGCGAAAGTTTGTGAGTATGTGAGTGTGTATGTTTGTTACTTCTTCACGTCTAAACGGCTGGAGCGATTTTAATAAAATTTGGTATGGAGTTAACTGACACCCTAGATTCACACATAGGTTACTTTTATCCCGAAAATGTTAGGTTCCAGAGGGATTTACAGGAAACTAAGTTAACGCAGACGAAGTCGCGGGCGACCTCTAGTATGTCATAATAAATGGTAGTTAAAATTTTTGCCACTGGCACAGAAAAGTTTGTGGCACTGGCCTGCATTCAAAAGCTATGCTCTGAGTGCTCTGAGTAAAAAAATATTATGTAGTAATTTAGCCAACATTCAATATTTTCAGTTACCATACCGAAAAGTAAATGAATGTTTTCGATTACATTTTCAAGTCGTGATTCATGGAATCGAAGAGACACACCAACACAAAACACGCGTCTGTCGTAATTCATATCGCATCGTATCCTGTGATATTACGATACTGGTATCTGGTTGATTATTTATTGTTACCTATTTGCCATTATGTGATGGAAGTTGAGCTCAACACATGGTTGCAAGTTCGATGTCAACTTTCAATTTGACGACACTGTATGAAATAAAACAGGGTGAAAAAAGCAGCCCTTGCTGAGTTTCTTGCCGGTTCTTCTGAGTACAAGGTCTCCCGCCGTAGATTTGCGAACCGATGGCGTAGTTTTCGACTTTCACATGTGCTTGTAAACGCCTTAATTGAATAAATGATTTTTGAATTGAATTGAAATGAATTGAAATGCCTTTACAAGTATTAATCATTTGAAAGAAGAAATAACAATTATTGTGTACTGTTCCTATTTTTATTTTGTCTGCTAGAGTTCAAATGTCAAGAAAATTTTACTAGAAAAAATTCAGCATCCAAAGTTTGTAAACATTATTAGTAGTACATTTATATAGCTAGGTAGGTCGGTACATAAATAACGAGGCTCGGGCCCAAACAACGATCACATTCTCACAGACTGCGGACAACGGCCCGCGAGTCGATCAACATATTCTCCGACATTCGATAACCATAGGAACTCATTAGATCTATCTCACTAGGTAGCAATATAAATTACTATACTTTTTACCATAAAGTTTGGCTGTAAAGCTAACAAGGAGCTCGATGGCGCAGGTGGTTATCGCTTTCGGCTGCGATCGTTGAACTTAAGCAACTTTCGCAGTGGTCGGTCATTGGATGGGTGACAAAAAATCTTCTATCTCGAGTTCCTCCGTGCTTCGGAAGGCACGTTAAGCCGTTAGTCCCGGCTGCATCTGCAGTCGCTAACACCCGCCAATCATGGCCCAATCTCCCTATTCCATCCACAGGGAAGGCCTGTGCCCCAGCAGTGGGGATATTAATAGGCGGATGATGATGAAAGCTATCCGGACTGGAAAACAAACGGTAACATTTACTGACTAAATCAATGAAGTATATTATAAATACATAAATATTTCCAACACTCACACGAATTAGTCTAGCCCCAAAGTAAGCACGGTAGGGCTTGTGTTATGGGATACTGGGGTAACGGATAGAATACATAAAGTGATACATACCTATATAAGTATATTTATATAGAAATATATATTAAACATGCATGACTGGAGTCAAAGAGAGACAAACGGTCTTATTCATCACACAAACATTTGCTCACACCGGAATTCGAACCCAGGACCATTCGAGTAGGCGACACCTTGAAACCCGGCGTTCTTCTCACTCGGCCACGGAGGTCGTCAAAAAACTTTACATAGATATAAGGTCTACCTTTACCAAAAGAAATCTCATCCAGACAACCTTTATGGAAAAAAGTATACTCATATTGCATACGTACCTTGTGAGCTACAACGAGTGAGTTACAATCGAGTTCCTATGGTTTTTTTTTATATAGCCAGGTAGGCAAATGACCCTACCCCTCCTGATGTTAAGTGGTGATTAAGTCCAGACGCGAAGATACCTGATACAGCAGTTCTATCTGCCACACCAGCCATCCTCATCCTGCCGGCCTGAATGTTGCTTTTTCACCCCTCTTTTAAAGGATTCCAGGTTATAAGAGGGAGGAACACATGAACGGGCAGAGCATTCCATTTACGGATAGTGCGACGAAGAAATAATGAGCTAACTTACTTTTAAGTGTACTTATACCTACTAGTACAGGATCCCAAAAAAAACGACGTCCTTAAAATTACTAAGAACTTCCTTAGATAATTTTTCGATTTATTGATCCTTTTGTGAAATATTGAACTTTAAATGCTATTTTTTGTTCGAGGTGTCCTCCCTCCTCTAAAAGCTAAACTATTGGCTTGTAAAACCTGGAATAATTCATGATGATAGCGTTTTTCATGAAATTTTAAGGAAAACAAACTTGGTTAAGATGGATTTGACAGTTTAGAGTATAAGTCGTTCAACTTTGATTAAAGAAAAAAATCTTACCTATTGGAAATTCCTTTGAAGAAAACATTAAGAGTGACATAGATGAAGTTATTGTATCGTAAAACCTTGCATTGCAACAAAATATTAAGCAAAACTATTAAAAAACCACAATAAAATATCATTAGTTTCATAACGCTACCGCGATTACCAACTGTATATGCAACAATAAACGTAGTGAAAATAGCAAAGAACTGAGGTTATATTGCATCATTCCTTTCTCAGGGGATAATCGCTTCAGCTGAAGCTTGTAAGGCCTTTCTGGCCATAAGCATGGGGTGTGTTTTAATCAGTAAGAGTCTGACATAACCTTGCAGCCGGCTGTAGGATATCTATGAGGATTTTGCACCCTCTCCCCCACCAAGGAGGAAACAAAAAAATCGGTGGTTATCATTCGTATTTAAAAAAATAATAATATCGAATTGATTTTGAGTTTGAGACGCAGATTGACTTTCTTTTAGGTATTTAGAGTTGAGATACATAGATTGATATTAATTGGTTGTTCTAATTTCCGATACAAAAAATAAAAACTCCTGCTCAATTAAATTGTGCTAACTACAGGCAACTACGGAACCCCACACTGCGCGTGGTACTACACGCACTTGGCCGGTTTTTTCTTTTCTCGCATAGTCAAAATATTACAGAGATAGGTATATTGATTTCAAATATCCCATGACGTCACGTCTTGATACAATTTTTGACGACGGCAGGAGCCCCCACTTCCAAACTTCGAAGCGCTTTATCTTTGTAATTTTTGAATTGATTGACATAAGAAAAAAAAAGGTAAATTTAAAAAATCAAAAAACCCGACTGCTTAATTATACTTCAAATAAAAACTGAAAAGAAAAAAACAAGTCCAGTAGTCTATAATTCTGTTAATAAGGAACAAAGCTACTTTAACAGTCGGGACCCATTAGATATTCAAGAATACATAATATTTTTCGACAGTGGGTCCCGACTGTTAAAGTAGCTTTGTTCCTTATTAACAGAATTATAGACTACTGGACTTGTTTTTTTCTTTTCAGTTTTTATTTGAAGTATAATTAAGCAGTCGGGTTTTTTGATTTTTTAAATTTACCTTTTTTATTTCATACTTTTTAGTTACTTAGTATTTTAAGACGGTATATACCGAAGTCTTGTTACTTCAGTATGGGAATTAATATCGCGGGAATTATTAAGTACCTGGCGTCGGTCTAAAAAATTGATTTATTAAGACATATAAAGACTTTACCAGCGGGGTCAAGGCTACAGATGGGCCTCAATTTTCGCAAAAATGTGTGAAGTTAAATCAAGTCGTTACATAAATATCTCTTATGTATGTAAAATTTATAGTAAACTAGCACTTACTCAAAAAGTCATCTTTTGTTTATGTTTTTTTTAATAGTTTAGCAGTAAATATAAAATTCATTTACTTTTATTCGTCGACTATTTAAAATTGGCAGTGGCTGCATTGTCATGTCAATGCCGGACGTCTAAGATTGTGATATACACAAATTCAGTGTCAGTCCCTAGTCTCATAATTTGATAAACCTACATAATTCACAGAAACCCAATATGTAGATGCCAGAAGTTAACTTCAAATGTTTTTAATCACCCTATATACAATACCAATCAATGACGTTTATGTCGCAGGTTGAAGGAAGCAGTAATTCCCGTCTGTTGTTTTGGACAATGGTGGCAATTGCCTTAGATCACTAAATTAAATAATTATGCAATCACCAAAGCAAAGTTTATAATATTTGATTAAACTAAAGGCGCATAATAAAATTTTCATAAAGTTAGGTAGAGCACCATAGCAATCTCATTTATTATCAATTTATAGTTCTCTTTGTAGTTTTCTTTTAAAGCGTTCACATTTAACAGGTCAAAGACTTTGAGTTCGACCCTTTTTTATGGGTAGTGTAAAGCTCGAATGAAGACTACTCCCAGTAGTGCAATCATGGCAATTATTTTCCAAACTTTTTTTTGTTTAAAAAAATACCGAATAACGTGTCACTGTTAAGCACAAATGCTAAGTAACTTTTACAAATATAATCAAATAAACCTATTACTTACTTTATTTTTAAATCTTTTTCATCAATTAAATACTTATCTTATCCTAACTATCTATACTAATATTATAAAGAAGCAAGATTTGTATGTTTGTAACAAATAATCTGTCAAACTATTAAACCGGTTTCAAATATTGATTCATCATAAGGTAGCTACGTAATTTATTATAACATTTTTCTTTATTTAAATATATTTTGTCCGAGTGACATAGGCTATATTTTATCCCGATGAATAAATTTCGCCCGTACAATGCCCGGGTGGATCACTAGTAAGTATAATATAATATTATAGATGCGAAAGTGAATTTGTTTGTTGCGCTTCCGTGCCCTAATAGCTAAATCGAATATAATGAATTTCCATATAGAAGTAGATGGGAACTTGGTTCTTAGCTACAACATCGCAATACTTATAGGCGTAGGGTGATAAAAGGGGTGATTTACCTATAAAAATCTACATTATTTACTTTGAATTTTGCAGAATTATTACAAAACCAATATTATCGCGAGCTGATTAATAAATACAGGGATTCCAATAAGTATGTACTTACTAGCGAAAAATGGGTTATTTGTCATTATATTAAGTAAACCTTTTTTGTAACATTAAGTAATATCGTTAAAAAAATGAATAACAGTAAAATTCTGAGTTTTTCATTAAAATTCAATAATCATAAATACCTATTATGATAATATATTTTTCATCATTTAGTAAGAAGGAACTGTATCACAGTTTTATTTTTAGTACTTCGTATAGGATCAGATACTGCGAATACCCCTTTTTTTTTCTTTTACATAGTACACCGCGCTATCACTTTGTCATCGTTGTAACTTTTTAAATATTTGTCGAAATGACATAGTGTAAAAAGCAAAGTTTATCGTCTTTAAATATTAAAAGCGATAAAAGTATTTGTTTGGATAAAAAATGATTTGTTAATACAAAATGTGCATTTTGGAAATAGATATCAAATAATATTTTTGTTTTGATTCACTATTTTAGCGGTAATGACTTACACATTAAAAATAGATATATGGTGTCACTGACTTTTTTTTAGAACTATTTAAGAGATACATTTTCACTCTACATTACATTCATGTAACTTTTATTGTCTTTGCAGTGCAGGCCAAAATGGCTCGCAGATGGGAGATTTTTTCCGTCTTATGTGACACTTATTGTTATATATTGGCCAATTCAGTCAATAACTACATAAATTATTATATATATGTAATTATCATATATGAGCTATATTACTGTTAAGTTTCATTAAAATCCATTCAGTATTTTTTAGGTGAAAGAGTAACAAAGATCTATACAAACGTAAGATTGAAATTAAAAGCGGAAGTGGTTAATATACAACTTTAAAGCGTTGTAGATCCTAAACAATCATATAAAATGAAAAATGGTGTTAGGAACCTAAATATGATTTTTGATTATCTAGACAGTGATACCCCACTCGACATATTTTGTCAACTTATTTTTTTTACTTCGTCACAATATGGCGCCTAACGTTGCCCATATTGAATTTTGATTATTATCATATCTTTAGTAGCACTCTCATGATTGAGACGAATCGATTGATGTATGAATCATCAATATCGGTCCAGGCGTTTGGTCTCTAGTGTGCCACAAAGGAACAAACATACATATATAGACCGTTAAACACATAACCCTGTCTGCGCGTCGCGCTTCGCGCTCTTGCATTGCGCAGCCGGGTAAAAAGTCAGTTTACGGCCGATAGTTTTACGTGATAACGTCATAAAGATACATTGAAGAAAAATTGCATAATTGCTAGCTCTGACGTCACGCGAAAAAATGAATGAATGAATACTCTTTATTGCACTATTACAAAAAAAAACAATAAACATAAAACAGGAACGCAAACACAAAAGGCAGCCTTATTGCTAAGGTAGCAATCTCTACCAGGCAACCTTTGGCTAAATGAAACGATACCATAAGAATAGTAGAAACAGCGGGCTGTGCATTGTAAAAATAAATAAATAAAAACGCGCTCTCGCTTGTGCGCTCAAGCTCAGACGGAACGTGACCCTTTTTCGTGCGTGCAACCGGTGTTCATCGACTGTTGACGTTATCACGTCAAAAATAAGACAATTTTATTTCATTTTATTTGTTTATTTAACTGACGGACTAAATATAATTATGTTTACTTCACCCCGTGATCATCCCTATTACCTAACAAAAACAAAAGCCGCTCGCTAGCAAGCAACCCCATGCTATTTAACAGGCTGAATAAATAATACTTTACCCGCGGAATCTTCTGTCTCCCCTTCGCCGCCGCCGCCATATCGCCTTCGGTAGGTACCAAGGAAATTAACCTGCGATAAGAACTAAGAGACGTCTGAAGAGTAATGTTTCCTGTTCCCCTCCCTCCGTTCCCTTCGCGGGGAGGGTCCTAAAAGGGCTTATCATACAAAAGGTATCGGAGAATTTCCCTCTCCCCTCTTTATAGAATTTTCGGCCGGGCGGCGGTGGTGGTGGTTGGCAACCCCCTTTTTGCGACGTACATTTTCATTTCCTTCATCTTTCTCCGCTCTCGAGGTGGCCAGGGCTGGATTCGATTAATTTGAATTTCGAATAGTCTGAAAAAAAAAGGTTAAGAGTTTTTTTTTCTAAATGTCTTCGCACGGCTTGTGCATTTAGCCAATGTCAAGTGTTAAAATGTTTACAAATACTATAGCACTCGTGGCCAAAGTAATATATCAAGTCAAGTAAGTGGCAGTCAAGTCAATTCCCCTTTCCCTATGTTTCAGTAAAAGTGTGGGGATTTACTGTAACCTCCCCGTGGACTTCTTGAGGGAACGTCGAAAGACACTTTCCGCTATTTTGTTTCACTTGCCAACACTTGTGCATGTTCCCCAACACTTAGTGTTTAATAATCCACCATTATTAGACACTAACATCCATCACAACACAATTTTTAACAAGAAAAACTAAACTGCTAAAGGGACGCTTCCCGATCCCGCCAAAAAGTCCGGTTAAGAGGTTGGCAAATAAGCGTATGCCTGCCTGGTAAGCGGCCACTACACCACCTATAGACGCTTGCGATGCCAAAAATATCACTATACAGCTACCCTGATTCAAGTACCCTGTGGAGCCTGTGAAATGTTACAGACAGAAGCACAACATCACCAAAAGGTACTGTTATTTTACTGTGATCTTCTGTAAGGTGGAGGTTACTTCCCCAGACGGGGAAGGGTGTTCCAACTCGAACGGAAATCTGCGATTTCCTACCTATCTTATCGTGTTAGTACATGAAACTCTTAAGGTTGGTTTAAAAAGTTTTTACTAATTGCACAGGAGACCTTGTAAAATAAGGATTTCGTGCTGAAAAGAGTGACAAACGATTAAGTTTTACCTTCGCTCTCGTCCGACCGCGAGACCATATCTGAGAAACTTTAAATGTAGTTTGTTATTTCTGCGAGCATTATCAGGATATTTATTGCTATTTGACATTTAGTGCTGCTTAAAAATGATAATAGTATAATGAATTCACGAATGACTCTTGACTTTTTCAGCCTATTTTATCAGTAATATTTGCCATATTTAACAATTGTTGTATTACAAGTTTTAAATCTTATAAGTATGATGGCCTCAAAAGTATGTAGGATAATGCAACGAAATTTTTGGCACTCGCCTTAGGCTGATTTTTTTCAAGTGACTTTCATTTCAAGCCCCAATATGTATGTTAACATCATAACCTAAAAGTTTCCATGAACACCATAACTTCCTTGCTGTTAATATGTGGCGAAACTTTACTGCGTCCATCATTAATCTGTGTTCGAATCTCTCTCTCTCTCTCTCTCTCTCTCTCTCTCTCTATGAATAGTCCGCTGCCTGTTCTCGTAATAACTTAATCTCAAATAATCTGAAGATTACCTGAAGTTTACATTTATTGAATTTGACGACCTCCGTGGCCGAGTGGTTTGTACGCCGGGTTTCATGGTGTCGCCGACTCGAGAGGTCCCGGGTTCGATTCCCGGTGGGGGCAGATGTTTGTGTGATGAATACTAGCATTTGTTCTTCGGTCATGGATGTTTAATGTGTATTTCTATATAAATATACTAATTTATGGATCAGTATATGTATTCTATCCGTTACCCTAGCATCTTATAACACAAGCTTTACAGTGTTTACTTTGGGGCTAGGCTAATTGGTGTGAGTGTTCTAAATATTTATTTATATATTTTATTTATTGTCGCCTCACGACAAACCGTTTCACTTGCAGCGTCCAACATTTAACCCTTAATACGTGCCTGCATCCAATTCCCCGTCTTACAACCTTAGTGTGCGTCCCACCCACAGCCCCCTCACTTCGTTAACTTCCATACTTTGTAATATGCAAATGTGCCGTCTAGGGACGCGGTGTTAGGCGTCTTAAAATGAATTAATGACGCAGGTGACTTGCCTACTGGGGTGGGTGAGTTGCCCCCCACTCCCTCCACACCACACCGCACCGAATAGTTGGAAAATAGACATGCTTCACACAGATAAATTGGAACGAAAACCTCCTTGGGTACAGAATAAAGGATTCCTTTATATAACCATTTGAATAGCGTATTTTGTAGTTTTTCGTTTCATAATGATGTTCTTTGTTAGCTCAGGTTGCTGTAAAGAGGATAAAGGTCTCCTTTATATGACTATTATTTGATTATTGAATTTTTTGTAGATTTTTGTCGGCTATCGTTGACTTGGCACGCCGATCCAGAGTGGTAATTAATAGCTGTGTAATTTCAAATAAATAAATATTGCCCAGCGTATAAACCACTTGGCCACGAAAGTCGTCAAATTTAGTAAGTAATATGTTATTTTAAGTAACGAACTGCTGGGTTTCTTATATCTAAGATTTTTATTTACTTATTATTGCATTTTTTCTATTTACTTAACTTTAATATACTGTATCCGAGACTATGTTTGATATGTCCTATTTAGAAACCGAAACATGACTTTTATAAAGTTACATCTAATCTTTATCCCACTAAACATGTGTAATAAGTATGTAACAAACAAAGTTACTTACGTTTTAAAGAACAGCAACAAAGTTTAATAAACGGTTAAATCAATGTCTACCTGGTTTTTATATAGGTAAATATTTTATTTCAAATTAGGTACTTACTTAAATAGGAATTAAAACTCGTATTCAAAACTCAGTTCAAAGTGTTCACACACTTCTTGAAAAAAGAACTTGTTTAGACATAAAAAAAAAGTAGTCGCCCTCTTTTTTATCAATAAAAACTAGTTTAGTTACATCAATTTCCCTCAAATAGACAAAAAAGGGTGATACACAATTCAATACTTCGTGATTTCTTGGATTTCATTCTTGTTGCGTGTTCAATAACTAGTTTCGGAGAAACTAGTTCTTGTCCGAACTCTGAGAACTAAAAGCGGTTTTTCTTAACTTTTTTTTGTGTTTTTTTTATTGTTAACCCTATCTTTCAAATTGTACTTTATAAAAGTATTTGCTTAAGAATAAGCGAATAGTAAATTAAAATACTATTTATTTGAGATATAAAAAAGGCATACAAAAAGATTATTTCGTTAATAACTGCATTAGTCAAGGACTGTGTTCCTCGAACACTACAATTAAAGTATTGTCACCAATCCCACAAATATGTTTGTATGTGTGTCACTCAATCACGCAAAAAGCACTGAACAGATTTGGATGAAATCGGTGCGCATATAGTTTATGACTTGGATTGAGACATAGGGTACTTTTTATCCCGGAAAAATGTTAGATTCCTGTGGGGTTCTCAAAAAACTAAAATTAACGCGGACGAAGAGACTCAGGCTGCCGCTTGTAAAGTCATAATTATGATTATACGTTAAAATATAATAAATACGATGACAATAAAACTAGCAAACATGTGACATTGACATTCATCATCTCTTATCTATTAGACAAGTCCGTCCGTCCGTCCGTCCGTCCGTCCGTCCGTCTGTCTGTGGTGCTGTTTCAGCGGCCAAACCGGAAGAGATAGATAAAGAGAATGTTTAAGTTATAAGTTAAGAATAGTCTGATAAGACTACAAACCGGATTTGAGTAACGTAGCACTTCCGGTTTTCGAGAAATCACGAATTTCAAACGAAACCACACAAAATCTCCGAAGTTCTCAATTAATTAAATACATTTATTAAATCAGGTTTTGGTGAACATTTGGTTCACTGGTTTGCTAGTATTTAATTAATGTCACTGTGTATTTCTATCTTTAGGTATCATTTTAACATACAATTCGTAGCGACGAGATCAGTCTCTGTCAGTTATAGTAAGACATCCGATACCGGATACAATGGTAACTGTTCGATCTTGCCACGATTTCATCGAGCTCGGGTTATGTAATAACCGTACACGTTAGCGGGTAGACCTTCAGTATCAGATTCACGAACAGCTGGAATGGCCTAACAGGAATGGGCACACTACGGCCCGCGGAATATCTCCGGCTCTCGAATGATTAAAATCCGGCACGCGACCATCAAATAAAAATCGAAGGTTCTCACAGAAAGCAGAAAGAGGTTAGAAGGATAATCATAGACCGGTGATCAAAGGCCGGTCAGACTTCTCAGATTCTGGCGCAACCCGGGTTAACTCGCAACAATATGATGCTGTGTGTATGGTGAGAATGGAAGGGCATTGAGCTTTATAGCAATATAAGCTATTTACGGGATTGTTACCGTGTACCTTGTTTTTAGCGAGTTTCCGATATTTCGGCACTGTTGCAAGCGCCATGATCACGGAGTAACTGAAGTAATTGCGGGTAGGCTGTTATTGGCAGAGACGCGGAGGAATCCCTAAACGGGGATCCCGCGGCTTCGCGCTAAGCAGCTTAGAGGGTATTCGCAGGACTTTTTTAGCGGATATTATGCCGTAAAGCGCCCGTAAGAGTTGCGGGGTCCTCGGTGGACAGCCACTGGGGCGCCCGTAAGACTTGCGGAAGCCAGGTGTAAGGTCCGTTCGGCGGTGTGCCTCTTAAAGGCGCCGTCGTCTGTTAATAGCATTTTTTACCTGCGTTAAAAAAAAAGGCTGTTATTGGCAGACATATCGGTCTACCCGGTCCCGTAAGTAGCTTATATTACTATAATGTTAGTGACCATGAAAGTTTAAAACAGCGGGGATTGAGCTGTTACCGCCAGACTGGACCATCGGTTCTAAACTCTACTGCGAATAACTGATGAGATTAAAGCAAGAAGTTGAGAGAAAGCGGCCGAAATTTATCAACAGAAGGGGTATGGTTTTTCACCATGATAACTCTAGACTTCGCACATTTTTAGCAACTCAGCAAAATCTAAGAGAGTTTGACTGGGAGGTGTTAATGCAGCCGCCGTATCTTGCATTAACACCTCCCAGTCAAACCTGGGAGTTCTGTCCTGATCTTGCTTGCACCTTTAGATTTCCACATGTTTCGGTCTCTTCAGAATTTCTTAGGCAGTGTCAGACTAACATCACGAAAGGATTGCCAAAATCACTTGTCGCGGTTTTTTGATCAGAAGTCCCAAATTTATTTTAACAATCGGATCATGCCCCTACATACAAGATGGCAAAATTTTATCAAACAAAATGGCACCTTCATACTAATGTTATATACTTTTTTTTTTTTTTAATTTTCATATAAAATGCGAAGAAACTTACCTGCTAATAACGTTATTGTTACAACAATCAATCACTTAGTTTGGAAGCAAAATTTCACACAACGTGTCTTTTATGCGTTATATTTACAGTTAAATGCCTTCGACCCGAAAAAAAAATAAGGCGATGAAAATAACTTAACGTTTCACAACACATTTTTTGAATACATAGTTTAAAAAGGTACATCGCAATAAGTTCTTTACAACCATACCCACTCAAGATCTAACCAGACGGTCGGCAACCTGCACTAAATCAAAATTAAAACTTCTCCATATTTATTGTTGCGCTAAGAGAATAACAATAAAACAAACGATACGCTCCAATGTCCAGATGTCCTATTTATCATAAATATTGGCCAACTATCGGTTGGTAAATTAATGGCGGCGGGATGAGTAGGGTCGGCACCGATACACCGTTATAGAACTGAGAAAATGCTAGTCATTTATTTTAGTTGGCTGGTTAGGAGTGAGGTGGATTTTCAAGGGTTAGCCTTCATAGCGGGGAACTGGGAAACAAATAAAAAAAATGGATGCGTGTAACTTATGTACGCGCGTGAGAAGTTATACTTCTTTAGCATCATTAAAAATATTTTTTAATTGCATGCAAATAATTAATAATTACAATAAAATAATAAAAGGACTGGAAAAGGATAGTTAACACAGTCAATTAAGTTCAGTTTTAATTTGAAAAATTAAATAAATATTCAATTAAAATCACTACTGAATTTAAGTTATTAGTCCATATGTAAGTAGCACTTGTAAGTAACTAAAACACGTTGTGTCTTTATAGAAACTAGAAACATGTGGATAAATATTATAAATATGAAAACAGTGATCAGAGGCGACGAGCGTGCCAACATTGTTTTTGACAACGCGATCATCTTATGGAGCTCCGTGGATCGTTCAAAGTACCTTTCGAACAGATGTCTAATAATGGTGGATTATTAACCACTTAGTGGTATATTATTAGACACTAACATTCATAACGCGCCCGCGGCCAATTTCATGGTGTTTACTATTGTGTTACAGTGATGCGCGCGCATCTCGAAATTTCACTCACATGATTTTTTCATAACGCGTCTAAAGAAGTATAACTTCAAAAAAAAATGTAACTAACGTTTTTTTTCGTATCTTCCATATCAACTTCGCCCCAAAAGTGTACCCTACGATCAAAAATTTTGTTTGAGTCTTATTTATTTTATTTATCTATTTATTTCAGGAAAACAACAGCATTGTCTTATTTCTAATTATATTTATAATATTTTCTTAAACTAATGCCAATAACAGTATTCCTGGTAACATATTCATTTGTGTAACATTTTTGTGTCTATCTATATAGTTCATTCAAAGATATTTGTAACAATAGTTTCATTTCTATCTTTATGTTCATTAATTAAGATATCCCACGACATGTTTATAAAACAACATGAATACAATGTTTATTATCATTAGCGAAGCAATAAAATATACATACGATCCCCATACGTGTCTCATTATTTAGCCAAATATGCTTAATCAATACCAAGCACTTTCCCCGATCACTCCTTAGTTAGGAGCTTTACAATCTTTTGTTTCTAATTTAAAAAAAAATCAACGGCTTTGAATCCCGTCTGAAATACTTTCTTTATATTAATATGTGTAATACCACATGTGCCGGATAGCGACCACCGGTACTTGGTTTTCGTATCGTCGCAGCTTAGCTACAGACTTTTGAGACTGAGATTTTGGATATTTAAATTAAAGATGTGACTTTCAAAAATAAAGTCGTATGACGTATATTTTTAAGGATGGTATCTATTAGCTTTCTAATGTAAGCGGGGGACTCCCTAGATAACGGGTTAATAGAAAAAAACGCCTTGACGTGGTTAAATACATTAATTTAAAGAAAGTATTTCAGACGGGATTCGAAACCGCTGTTTTTTTTTAAATTAGCCAGAAACTATTACATTATTATATTACGCGTCAAAGTTTGGAAGTAGTTCACGTCACTTCTAATAAAAGTTGCATCAAGACGTGATGTCATGCCATATTTCAAATTAATATATTATCTCTGTAATGTTTTGATTATGTAAATAAAGGGAAAACACGTGTCCAATAACAATGTATTATTTCTTAAGTTTTAGTAGCTTCGTTTTTTTTGTATCGTCATCATCACTATCAGCCTCTTAATGTCCCCACTGCTGGGGCACAGGCCTTCCCTATGGATGGAATAGGGAGATTGGGCCCAGTGCGGATTGGCGGGTGCTAACGACTGCAGATGCAGCCGGGACCAACGGCTTAACGTGCCTTCCGAAGCACGGAGGAACTCAAGATAGTAAATTTTTGGTCAACCATCCAATGACCGACCACTACGAAAGTTGTTTAACTACAACGATCGCAGCCGAACGCGCTAACCACTCCTCCATCTTCAAGTTATTCAAACTTATTTAAGTGTTTAGGCGTATGTATTTGCTGATAAGTTCAAAACATTAATTAACACGGATAATATTTTGCGGTACCTAAGTGCATATTGATTTGTATTGTTGTATTTTTGTTTTTATAATAGATAGGATTTAATACTTGTAATAATTTGACATTGTGGGCTACCTACAATGCGAAGAGATGGCGCTGCCTTGCAGCATAAGAAAAGCTAGAGAAAATTCAACAAGGACAATAAGGCCGCGGTTGCATAATGGTGAGTGCACTCGCCCGGGTAGCGGAGGGTGCGGGTTCGATTCCCGTCTGCTGGACCGCACTACGCCGTCGCGCACGGATCCAACGCACCTCGCAAGCTCTCCGGACATAAACTGTAAGTTTCTGCCTCCGTGAAGTCTCGCGGGGCAGTCGACGCTGCCACCCAGTGCCAGCGTCGACTGCCCCGCCCCGAGCCGCAGGTCTTGAGAGCACCGCAAAGCGCAGCTCGGCCCAGGATCGCGCAGGCGTAGCCCCCATCGCGCTGCAATGGCCGACACTATGCAGATACCCAGCTTGGCCCAAGCCAAGGCCCTCTTCGCGGCCAAAATGAGCCCCACGGCCTAGTGCCACCCAGTGCCAGCGTCGACTGCCCCGCCCCGAGCCGCAGGTCTTGAGCGCACCGCAAAGCGCAGCTCGGCCCAGGATCGCGCAAGCGTAGCCTCCATCACGCTGCAATGGCCGACACTATGCAGATACCCAGCTTGGCCCAAGCCAAGGCCCTCTTCGCGGCCAAAATGAGCCCCACGGCCTAGTGCCACCCAGTGCCAGCGTCGACTGCCCCGCCCCGAGCCGCAGGTCTTGAGCGCACCGCAAAGCGCAGCTCGGCCCAGGATCGCGCAGGCGTAGCCCCCATCGCGCTGCAATGGCCGACACTATGCAGATTCCCAGCTTGGCCCAACCCAAGGCCCTCTTCGCGGCCAAAATGAGCCCCACGGCATCGCCAAGAGTCCAATATGAATTGGACGTGGTGATGTCCTGGCGGCTCTTCGACTCCGGCCTCATCACGAACGGGCTGAAGAAATGACTTTATGCCTACGTCCGCCTGTCAGAGCAGGACGCAAGCTCCAGTACGACGGCCCCGGTACGAAAAAATCATCGAGGCAGGTAATTACGCCAATCCGATGCCTCTCACGCTCCCACCCGCCAGCTCATTCTACTTGAAGCCCATCGAGACGCAACCGGAGGAGGGACGCCCCCGCGCGGTATACTCGCACGCCTCGCGCCTCCACTGGTCTCGCAGCGTAGGAGATTCCCCTGCACCCAGACAGGCACCCTTACCCACTAAGGTAACCACCCCAGCACCGCAGCAGGACAACCAGCCCCCACAAGAAGCCGCCCCCGCCACCCAAGAACAGCCACCACCTCAACCCGCTTTACCGTCGCAACCGCAGTCGTACGCACAGGCCGCGGAAAAATCCGCGCCTTCCCCCCAATGCCGCCGAAAAATACACGACTACCGCCGCACCACCCACCACCGCACAGACCGCACAACCGGCCTCCAGCAGCGCTCCCACATCCCAACGGGGCATTAAGCACCCGCCGATCGTGGTCGAGCAGCTTCAGGACTGGCCGAAACACTTGCGCGCGATACACGAGCGACTCGGCCGACCACCCAGCGTGGATCGGGCGTACGATTCACACCAAGAGATGACGACGAAGGCCAACTCGTCCAGGCCTACCTCTCCGGACTGGAGGGACAGGCCGGACTGAGTTGGTACGCCCACTCCCGTCCCGAAGACCGCAGCCTAAAGGTGGCCATCAGAGGGCTACCTGTGGACACCAATCCAGACGACATCACCGAGGCCCTTGCCGAAAAGGGATTCAGAGCTGCATATGTGAGGCAGATCCGGGCGCGTGCAGGCCGCCCAGGATGCCTCTACTACGGCGCCCTCCAAAAAACACCTGACACCATCCCGGCCATCTTCTCGGTGAGTGACCTCCTGAGTATGTCCGGGATCCAGATCGAGGCTTGGAGAGGGAGGAAGACCCCCGCGCAGTGTCACCGCTGTCAGGGGTTCCGCCATTCCAGCCAAGGATGCCCCCGCCCGCTCGCGTAACCTGCAACGTGCGCGAACTGCAAGGGCGAGCACCTCGGGTCGAGAGAGACGCGCAACCAACACCAACCCGGTACAGCAGCCCACTGTGGTGAGCGAGCACGCGCCGGCCACACTAATGGCCCCCGCGAATGCTCCTCCCACGCACGCCAGCCACCCCAAACGCCGCCGCAGAAAAACCTGCCGTACGAGCGCCTCACCGCCGGCGGACGCCACCGCCACCACCACCAGCCCCGAACCCGGGAAAAGCACCGAGTCGGCCCAAGACCCGCCATCACCACCACAAGAAGACAACCTGCTGCTTCATCTATCGTCTTACTGACTTAGTCAAAAAGTTAGGGCAGGCTGAAAAGATAAGTTTACAAACTACCCCCTAACAAGAACCTACCCCCTCACGCTAAGTCCGTCGCCCGCTCGCAGGTCGCTTACTGGGCCTCCCTCACGGGTCTCACCTGGTGGGCTTGACCGCGCCGAGGGCGACGCGTGAAGACATGGAGAGGGGGTAAAGATCAAGACCAACTCGTTCGTAAACGGGATGCGAACCCGATGCCTCCGAAGTGGCTCACGCCAAAACAGATTCCCCGCACGCCGCGGCGCTTTCGGCGCCTGTTGCCTCCCGTCTGTTGACTGGTCCGCGTGGAATTTTTTCTAGTAAAATTTTCTTTACATTTAAAATAGGATTTTCCAAATATATTCAAATTTCTTAAATCATTATGGACACCACATTGACACTGTAGTCAGTACAGTATAGTACATATATTTTTTTTATCGTAATCAGCCTATTATGCCCCAATGCTGGGGCACAGGCTTTTCCTATGGAATAGGGAGGCTGGGCCATGACCCACGCGAGCTAGCGAGCGAGCGCAGTGCAGATTGGTGGGTACTAACGACTGAAGATGCAGCCGAGATAATAAGTTTTTGGTCACCCATCCAATGACCGATCATTGTGAAAGTTGCTTAACTTTCACGATTGCAGGCCGAATAGGTTAACAACCTGCGCCACCGAGCATCTGATGCTACAACAAGCTTGTTAATTCCGTACAATGAATAAACATTGATTTTACCATCTCATTTTCAACTTGAGGAATCTGTAAATAATAAACCAGTGAGAAAAAACAGCCCTTGCTGAGTTTCTTGCCGGTTCTTCTCAGTACAAGGTATCCCGCCGTAGATTTACGAACCGATGGCGTAGCTTCTAGACATTCATGAGTGCAGTAGTTAGGTTGTTAGTGTAGCCGCCTAAACTGAATAAATGATTTTGATTTAATATTAAACGTAATAATAATAATTTATAATTATGTTTGCTAATCATAAAGGTGAAAAGTTAGCTTTTACTCCATTCATACAAAGATGACCATTCGTCTATACCCTAGACCCTATGAAGTCTTGTAAATTTTTATCATAATCAGAAGTTAATCGTGGTTAGACTTTCTTCCTTTGGTATCAATCAAGCGGCCTCAGGTATTTTTGCTTGCAAAAAAAGATAATTATGACAGTTCCTCTTTTACTGGTAATTTTATTTTCTTTTGGTCATTTAAAAATTGAAACGCTGCCGAGCTCCGCAGGGTGGTGCCGAAAAATCCCGCTTCTCTTCCTCAAATGATTGTTATTTTATTTCTTTTTGTCATTTTTAGGTTTCTTTGAGAAATTATTTGAACAAATATAAAGTTCACAAATTACAAAGAAACAACAGCACAAAACAGGTGTTTGTTGCGCGCCTTAGAGGCTTTGGAAACGTTCCGTAGAGCTTCGCTTAGAATATAATAATTTTAATGGAATCTTGTTAATCCCGGGGGGGGGGGGAGGTTGTAGGCAAGGGGGAGGCGGGTAGTATAAAATTACGTGAACTGTTCTATCATTATTATTATATTATTATAGGCAAGACGTTTCAATTTAATTCGAAATTGAATCAATTCTCCGCACCGCGCCGCGCCGCCTCGCAAGATGTCGATCTAAAGATTCCTTTAATTAGTCTCTCTCATAGTTTGCACTCAACAAAACGTTACGCTTTGTTAGAAACAATAAGTAAGTAAGGTTTTCATTACTTACTACTAAGACGGGCTTTCATTTTCGACTGATCGCAGAGACGATTCCCGCTAGAAGTCTAAACAGAAACCTAATGTGATTAGGCACGCAAAATTGACCGAGAACTCTCCTGTAGATACACTCGTCAAAATGCGGTCACAGTAAGTATGTGTTCGTTATAAGCAATCGACCAAGGTTCACGGAATGTATATTGTTCTTTCCCAGCATTATAAATTATTTAATTTGTCGGAAGGCGTCGGTATCTGCAATACATTTTTGAACTAGTTTTTTTAAATCTATCGTTAATACTTACAACAATGCTAAAATAATGTAAACTAGAAATCAAATAAAAATGTCTAAAAATTTAATAAAAAAATGAAGTTAGTGGGCACGGACCACAAATCTGAAGTGTTTTTTTTTTCTTAAATGACCTAACATTAGGCGGTGCATAAGGCATAGGGGAATGGAGCACGCATCACTCATAATATATGTATATATATTGTCGCGTGTGACGCTCATAGCGGTTCAGACCTGGCTGAGTTACCCTCCAACTTTCATTTTCGCCGGGAAGAGCTGTGCACGCATCCCACACATACACACACATATCGCACGTCACAAACAAAAGGGTATTATCTTCAAAAATAGTGTTTTGAGATATCACGTTTTGAAGTTTTTAAAAAATCATAGAAGGGGAACTACTTGTTCAAAATGATACCTTGATTTAAACGTACATTATCCTTCTTTGTGTTGAGTAAGTTAAGTTAGTGTATCAATAGAAGTTTTTATTTAAAAGTACTTTTATGTGACTGGGTAAAGAGAAAAATACCCTATAAGCAGTGCAAATGGCTCATGTTAAAATTAAAACTAGTATCATTTTAAAATAATTTCACTGAAAATAACATATTAAATAAAATTGAACAGGCCAGAGGGTATTATTTTAAATAAAACTTCCAACATGTATTAATCCGAACGGGCGATAGGGTATTAACCTAATACTGTTTAGAACACTCACAATCATAAATTTTGCGTAGAAATTGACGACATGTGCTGCTATAATTCAAAAACTATTTCGAATTAAAATACAACTATCTTACCAGTTTATAGAGAAAAAAATGTAGTTTTCGACACGCAAATAAGAAAATAAATGGTTTTGCCGACTTAATACCCTATTGTATGTGACGTGCAATATATTTTCGCTACCCAGATGAACAATGACAAGTCATGTGATGCTCGCGACTCATTTCTGTTTCATCTTTTCCATGGGATTTTTCCGTTTACCCCCCGTCCGAAAAGATAGGTTCACTTCAAAAGGAAATAAACATTTTATTTATTTATTTATTATATTTTTTTCTCCTATAACAACAGATTATAAAATAAAAGGGATCTTATCACTGCGGCTCCCCTTTGCTAAAGTTGACGTTATTTTTTATTCTAAAAAATATTTCTCTACCACAAGTTGGTTCATCACATAAGTCGATTTAACTTAACAACCCTGTAAGTGGTATGGGGTGAAGTTATGTTTGTATGTGTTTAAGTTAATTTGTGCCACGTGCTGTCTCCAAGTTACAATGCAATTAAGCACATTCTTGTGAAAGCAGCCCTTTAAACGTTACCCAGATGAAGCTATTTAGCCTCGACTGCCGCATTTTATAGAGCCACTTACTGGGACACTGATGCTAAAACTTTGCATACAATATATTTTCTAGTACTTACTAAAGATAACATGCTCGTTTCCAAAGTGGATCCATGCCAGTAGTACTTCCACTGGGTTTGATAACAAAACTGACAAAAGATTGCACTGCTGGCAAGCAAGATATTTCATAGTTATATTATTTATTTTTAAGCAAATAACTGCTGCACGTTTAAATCTAAAGAAAATTATACTAGAAAAAATTGCACACGGAACAGGCAAGTCTGGTGCGCCAGCTTTGTTTTCCGAGTTACTCTCGAACTTTCATGCTCGTCGAGGAAATCTGCGCACGTATCCCACACGCACACACATATATAGTCGTATGACGCTCGTGACTCATTTCCGTTTCATCTTTTCCATGGGAATATCCCAGACCGAAAAGAAGTATCACTTAAAAAAAAAATAGGCAGCCTTTTAACCAACAGTTTGAGAATCGCGCGCTAAACCTAAGACGAGCTCGCGTCGGGGGTCGATCTTCGTGCTTCGACTAATTTACATTTTCAGCGCCCGACTTCCTTAACGCCTTTGTCAGTTTATGTATGTACCTAGTTAATAGCATACTATTCTGATCTTCCTCCCTCATCTACTACCCGTTACGTATTGAAGCGAAATTTTTAGGGTTCTGTAGCCGAATGGCAAAACTACACTGTATATTATTTTTAGATATGTATTTATGTATGTATATACTTGTGTGTTCCTAATATATATAAATGTTCCTATAATGTATATTTATATTTGTATGTATGTGTAGGTTATACGTAATTAATGTTTTTTAATGTTTTCTCTGTTCGTTGTCTGTCGTTTCATTTTCTCTGCACCTTCTTTCCGGTTGACTGGTAGAGAATGCCATACTGGCATTAAGTCTGCCATCCGTATTGTAAAGGTAATAAATATTAAATAAATAAAAAAATAAAAACACGAATTCGTCATGTCTGTCTGTCTGTCTGTCCGTCCGTATGTCACAGCCAATTTTTTCCGAAACAATAAGAACTATACTGTTGATTTTTACAAAAATACAGAAAAAAAACAATAAATTTTGGTGGTGCCCATACTTAGAAGTAAAACTCAAAAAAAATATTTCACCACACCACTAAAACTTCAACCGAAAATTGGTTTGAACGAGATCTAGTAAGTAGCTTTTTTTTAATACGTCATAAAACGTAAACCGCAATTTAACTTTAAAATAATACACTATTATTAAAACATCGATCAAAGTTACAACGAACTACAAAAACTTTTATATTACGTTACTTGCTGCTACGGAACCCTTCATGAGCGAGTCTGGCTTGCACTTGGCCGCTTTATTACTTGAGCTATATTAAAAGTACCCTAAAGAGCTTTTGTGTCGAAATTTGTATTTTGTTACAATGCTTTTGTTTATGTTAAAAAGGTGGTGTCAAAAATTGTATTTTCTTACAATGTTTTTGTTTATGTTAAAAAGGTAGCAAACAAGAATATGGCTGACGGTAAGCGGCCATCATAGCTAAAGATGCTTTCGATACCAAAAATATCACTGGGCCCATTGTCTACCCTGGCCCAATGCCCTACTTATTTATCTATAAAGGTTTTTTTTTATATATAAGATAGGTAGGCAAATGACTCTACCCCACCTGATGTTAAGTGGTAATAAAGTCCAAACGCGAAGATAGCTGGTACAGCAGTTATAAACTGCCACACCAACCATCCTCACCTTGCCGGCCTGCAAAAATGCTTCTTCACGCCTCTCTTAAAGGACCCCAGATTATAGGAAGGAGGGAACACGTGCGCGGGCAAATAATTCCATTTACAGGATATTTATTAAGGTAACCCACGATGCCTCAAACCTGGAGACTGAGTATTTTTTTCTAGTAAAATTTTCTTTGGATATTAAACATCTACCATTTTGCTTTTTCTGACCACCGTAGGTAGTCCAATGCTTCGCAATTTTTTTTCTTTTGCATTGTTAATAACAACATTAAAGATAAAGAGCATGAGGAATTTGAAAACCTTAGTCGGTCAGAAATTACCAATTGAAATCGTGAGCGATAGCCATAGCCATAACAATCCAGTGAGGCGACTAGCCCCGAGTTAGCTACCGAATACTTTAGAGGCATTTTTAGTGTAGAAAAAGAATTGAATTTTTATCAAGCTCGTTATTAAAGTATCTATATAAAAACACACTCTTTTGGTTGTCTGGAAGAAATTGCTCTTAGCGATAAGACCGCCAATTATAATGCTTTTGTTAAGTTTATTGTTTGTTAATGTTATTTAATTATGTATTTGGTGTTATAATAAAGTGTTAATCTATCTATCTATCTCTTCGAATATTTCAAATGATTATTTAAAGTTATTGGCCATTAATAAACAGAAAAATGGCCAAACAGCGATTGCATAGTCAAAGGATACAAGTTTAAACAAGTCATACACGTGCTACACACTATAAAACTCTCTACTCAGCGAGAGCAAGAAAATCAATACTCTTTCTTACTAAAATGTTACACACGTATCTTAATTTATATACCATAGTGAGTACATACAGTTATTTATTCACCCCAGTCTCGCGAAAATAGGAGATCGCGAGGGGGGTAACCTCCCCGTGGTGGGGTAACGAGGTGGGGAGAATTGTGGGGGGTGCCTACCACCTGAGACGTCGTCAAGACGGCTCTCAAAATTTTGCTTACGTAACAGAGATGTAGTTTTGAATTAATTAGTTTCAGTTTTACAGCACTTTGGTGTGGGTTATAAATTTACGAGTGTAGTGTTTTGAATTATATATAGATATGATGGAGTATTATATCATAGTTTCGGATTATCGTATGATGTATTAATTAGCGAATGTTAGAATTGTTATGTTTAAGAGAAGTGTGATTTCTAATTAAATTTTTCATCGAATTAAATTCCTATGTTATATTCGCTTGCAATAAATTTGGGTCACTCAATTTCAGAAACCGGCTAAGTTATTTAATTTCGTTAATTTCAACAGATACAGACCTATGTATTGAGAAAAATCAATAATTTTTTCTATATTTCAGGAGTATTCAATTTAGTAGTCTTATTTGATTTTCAATAGCTACACCACTGTATTGATAGTAAGTAGGTCTTATGGCTGTAGGTATTGAGGCAATGAAATATCAGACACGTGCGTGGTACAAAGAATTCTGTTTCTAAGTACAATTGTTAGTGGTTAACCGCTTGTCCACCGCGAGCCCGTCACGTCAATCTCATACAGAAAAAAACTCGTTCAGGGAAACGGTCCGGTGTGTAGTGATTGATGTAAATAAAAATGCTGTACCAGCTATCTTCACATCTGGACTTCACCGTCACTTAACATCAGGTGGGGCGGAGTCATTTATCGGACCTATCTATAAAAAAAAGAATGTTTTTTTCAAGGAAACGATTTTTAAAAAAGAAATAAACGGGCAGCATTAGGCCGGGACTCCACCAAAGCGGGGATGTGTGCGGTGTGCTGTGTGCTATGCGAGAAGAGAAGTTTTTCAGCTCGGGTATGAGGCGTTGAATGCTCAGTACGCATTCTGACACGAATGGTAGTAACCGCTCACTGCACGCCGCTCACATCTCTCGTCTCAACTGTGCGTCGTCCGCGCACAGCTCACATCTCCATCGCGCCATACAAATATTATACATCTCCGCACAGCGATCTCCACTGAAGCTGAGCGGAGAGGAGATGTGTCAATAACACAGTTCTATTGGTTGTTTAAAAAACATCTCCTCTCCGCTCGTCTCGTCTCCGCTTTGGTGGAGTCCCCGTTCTTAGCAGGCCGGCATTCATCGACAAGGCCGCGCTGTAAATTCGAATTATGTTGTTGAATGTTCGAGAATCACAATCCTCACCTTATATTTTAGTTCAGCTCTTAGCTGAATGTGGGACAAAGACGACTTGTTGTTAGATTCTGCAAGTTTTGTTGTTTTTGGCGGCTGTTTACTACGAAAACCGCTAGTTCCACAAGCACTGCCGTATCGACTGTGTTGACCCGAATGAAGTCGAACCAATACTATTATAATTTCTTTCGTCCAAGACTCGTCGAAAATATTTTTCCAAGTTATGTTTTTATGTTTTTTAAGCATTTAACTGCTAGATGTTTAAATCTAAAGAAAAGTTAACTAGAAAAAAAAAACCACATGGACGAGGCAGCAGACGGGACTCGAACCCGCACCATTCGCTATCCAGGCGAATGCACTGACCATTATGCTACCGCGGCTCTGACAGCCGTGTCGAAATTTTCTCTAGCCTTAGGCTGCAAGGTAGCGCCATCTCTTCGCATTGTAGGTAACCCACATATTTTTCCTACTTTTTCATTTCAATCGATATTGTTACGGGCAAAGTCGCTGTTCCCAACTAGTTTGTTCAATACATACAATAGCGGGGTGTTATAATATGTTGGAAACAAATGAGTTCTGCGAAGCTCCGCAGCGCAACCGCGACTTAGCGCACGTACTTACTTCCCTCCCTCCACCCTTTCCTTATAATTCAAACGCAGGGTTGGCAATTGATGAATTGAAAAAAAAGAAAAAAAACACTAGTTTCTTTAAATAATTTAAAAGTGAAAACTTGAATATTAACGTTGTGCATTTTTGATATTTTGGAATGGCTTGGGAATAATTTTGCACGAATTGCTTTAATTATCAGTATTAAAGTACTATCATGTATGCGGTAGAATACAATATTTATTTATTGCGCTATCGTACACAATCATGACAATTTATATTACATTAAAAAAGTTTATCTCTCAGAAAAATCAACTTACATGAATCACATTTAAGCGCACATAACGTCAATTTTTTACAATAGAAAATAATGCATTTTCTTCGCAATAAAGCTGCCACGTGGACGTCCTAGATAGAGACTTTTATTATAATACGATAAAATAAAATATTACTATGTTTCGTTCAATATATTGAAAGTCAACAACCTTTCCAATTTTATTGTGTGTCATGATGCGATCAGCCCACGTGTTTAACCTGATGCGAGTTTAACATTTTTTACCCATACAAAAAAAAGTGTACAACGCCGCTAAAGAAGTTTTCACTTCAAAACCCCTGGCACACTATACGGCTAAGACCAGTGGCCGTACGACCTGATTTGCTAAAGATTCCTTGTGAACAACGACGTTTTTTTCCTGTAATGAGTTTTTACAGATAGTTAATTTTAATGAATTAAACAGACACCTAATAGTATGGCCGCTTTAAGGGTCTCAAAGACAGAGGCAGCCTGCGGCGGCGGCCAAATTTCGGCACGCAAGCGCCATGATCAAGGAGTAACAGTTACTCAAATAAATATCGGAAACTCGCTATAAACAAGGTACATGGTAAAAATCCCGTATATAACTTATATTACTGTAACGCTATAAGGTTAGCTTAAATAGTCTAAAAATCGCCTATGGTACGACTATTATTCCGTGGCCGTAATGGTCGATACTCTAATATCAAAAATAGATTGAATATTCGCACTCATACACTCAGGTGACAGCCCTGTGAGCTCAAGAAAGCGCAGCATAGAACAAAGTTAGATTGAGAGCGAACGAACTGAACGCCTCGCCGCCGCCTCCTCTGTTATGAGTTTCCCGCCTCGGCTGCCTCGCCGGAATATTGACGAGCCAAAGACGCCACTTAGAAGTACAGCAGGCAAGGGTTTGATCTGAAAAAAAACAAAGTACTTTAGGTATTTCCATTTACAAATTAAATTTAAAAAACAAGTTAGTTTTATATACCAAAAAAGTATCACCGCAAATAACTTCAAAAGTAAATTAAAATCATATTTTTTTAACAACCTGTAGATATTTAAAAACGAACCGGTCCAGATGTTTGCGGCACGATCCCTTCCCCTCACGTCTCGCTTTGCTTTTCACTTCGCTTTCACTCGCTCAACAGTTGTAATGATACTTGTAAAAATAATTGAAGGTAACTAACTAACCACCTTAATATAATGTTAATATGATATTGAATCGTATTTGTACTCAGCACACTGGACAAATCCTTGCGATTTATGACGTAGCTCTATAATTGTTATTTTTGACATGAAATAAATATTATTAATAATAATAATAAAAAAAGGGTAAATTTAAAAAATAAAAAAACCCGACTGCTTAAATTTTATTACTTACTTCAAATAAAAACTGAAAAGAAAAAAACAAATCCAGTAGTCAATAATTCTGTTACGTGAGAAACAAAGCTACTTTAACAGTCGGGACCCATTAGATATTCAAGGATGGATTAAATTTCTTCAATAATGCAGCAGCATGCACAGCAGACTGTGGGTTACCTACAATGCGGAAAGATGGCGCTGCCTTGCAGCTTAAGAAAGGCTATAGAAAATTCGACACGGCTGTCAGGGCCGCGGTAGCATAATGGTCAGTGCATTCTCCCGGATAGCGAAGGGTGCGGTCTGGTTCGAGTCCCGTTTGCTGTCTGGTCTACGTGGAACTTTGTCTAATAAATTTTCCTTTAGAAGTGAGGTTTATTTTGGTTTGTTCGAATCCTGAATACGAGCATTGGTACTCCAGTTATGGATGTTTAATATATATTATATGTGAATATACTTATATATGCACAGTATATGTATTCTATCCGTTGCACTAGTTTCGTATATCACAAGCCTTACAGTGCTTACTTTGAAGCTAGGCTAAGGGCGCTTTCAATTTATGCGTTTCTTGACGACCTGCTGCGGTGCCGAAGCGGTGCGTTTATCGTACAGCGTACGGACGATCCTTTTTTTCCATCCAATTGGTAGAATGCAGAGAATGTCAGTTTTCTGGAATGTTGGGCGCCAGGTGTAAGCATTGAGACGAAAGGTCTACTAAACCGTCAATTCACATATATGTCGGCACAGTCTATGGATCATTTTAAATGCCCGTTCAATGAATTCGCGCTTGTATAAATACCGAGCAACCTCTCTCATATCGTGTCCCCCTCACTACGGTATATTGGCGAAATTTCAGTGTAAAACGGAAACAGCCACAGAATAAAATAAAACGCGGTAAAAAATTCACACAAAAGACCTCATGTAACATTGCCCACCAGTTGGTGTCACTCAATAAGTAAATTTTCCTAAACATCCTCATAACTAATTGTTTGCCTTCAGTACCCTTAGCACAAACCAATATCGAATTCGTAACGTTTGCGAGTCCGAGTCGTTACGTACTTTGTGGCGCTGCTGTTCAAGTTTCCATACAAAATTTGATATCGACATTTCGCACTCGCAAACTATTCGAATTCGATAATGGTTCGTGCTAGGAGTACATCAGTATGTGATCGCGTTGAGCGTATACAGAGGCAGGCACTCATGTGAAGGTATCCAGTATTTTAATACATTATCTCGCGGCACGTAAGTAACGTGCGAGGGCGAGATGAGATCCAAGATGGCGCCGAACACTTCTTAGCGGGAACACTGTTTCGACGGGAAAATATGGAGGTGGCTTCATGTAACATGTTTGTTGTTATATTGATACTTAAATATGGATCTGTAGTAGCTGGTATTATTATTTTATGCAAACTGTTTTAATGTAGGGAGGATTTAAATTAAGTATATTTAATTTATATGATGAGATTGAAAGTTTGCTTATCGACAGATACGTCGGTAAGCACGTATGTACGAACTGAAATAATTTAAGAACGCAAATGTCCCGTGTTATATGCAAATAAATATTACTATTATTAAGATTTTTATCAAATGTTGAAATTTAAAGAAAGAAGAATATGATAGAAATATTTGATAGGGTTTTATAGTAAAGCATAAAAATAGCAACGAAGTAGCAGCACGTAAATGTTAATAAACAAATATCGGACACTATATTATAGGTATATTATGTATATATGTATGTATATTTATGTTTCTATGTATGTATATGTGTATGTATTAAGCGCTATTTAATTTTGTTTTTCATTGTTTGATGTTTGCTCTTTCCTATGATTGTCCGCCGTTTTATTGACTCTGCACGTTCTTTCCGGTTGACTGGTAGAGAATGCCATGCTGGCATTAAGTCCGCCAAATGCAATGTAAAGGCATTAAAGATTAAATAAATAAATAAATAAATAAATAAAATTTTGTGGATAGTAAAAATATTACGACATACGTAGCCGAGAGGTGGACACTGACGGTACGGCTGGTCCACAGGTTCAAAGTCGGTCAGCGCGCTATGGAAAGGGCTATGCTCGGCGTTTCTCCGAAGGATCGCATCAGAAATGAGGTAATCCGACAGAGAACCAGAGTTATCGACATAGCCCATCGGATTAGCAAGTTGAAGTGGCACTGGGCTGTGGCATTTGTCGAAGAACCGATAACCGTTGGGGTAGACGAGTTCTGGAGTGGAGACCGCGTCTAGGCAAACTTAGTGTAGGACGTCCTCAGGCGCGATGGAGTGACGATTTGCGCAAGGTGGCTGGCAGGAGCTGGATGCGAGTAGCCCAAGATCGATCTGAGTGGCGTGCATTTAGAGAGGCCTATATCCAGCAGTGGACTAAGATAGGCTGTTGATGATGTGATGATGATGATGAAAAAGATTACGGGTGCAGCTGAAAAAAGTATAGCTCAACCTAAGATTCTAAGCATTATTTATTATTGTTGCAGACTATAAGCCAATACTCCTCCTAGGTAGGGATGTTTCATCCAATCACTCTAAGCAGTGAAGATGAAACTATTCTCTACCACCCAGTCCAGGATATTAACCAACATTATATTATAACTTAGGTTTATCAATGTTTGTCATGCTTACATGTTTTTACTTCAGCTGTTTATAATTATATGTTTGTGTGTTTTTATTGTTCAATAAAATGGTTCTCTCTCTCTCTCAAAAGCAAAGCAATTTTGACGTAGTAAAAAGTCAGTTCCTGTTTGATGAAGCAATCGCGTCTTTACGGACGACCACAGTTAAATAACACAACTTTTGCTTAAGTCTTGTTTCTGATATCGAGTAAGAATTTCAGCCTTTCAGCAGAACGGCAGACCACACGGCTCTTTACCACTTTAAAAAAAAAACTTGCCACAACTAAGTCTATCTCCACACAACACACCCGCAAGTACTCGAAGTTATAATATCGCTGGTAGTTTTCGCGGGGCGTTTAGGAGAGGGGGGGGGGGGGGGTTGAAGAGGCGAAACACGGAGGCTGAAGGGGGGGGGGGGCTGGTTGATAACTCGCTACTTCATCGTTCGCTTATTTACATAATTACGTATAATTCTCAGCTGCGTTACGTTAATATGAGAACGCGCAGGGCAATTTCGTTGGGTGTCTTCGTCTTGTTTACTTACTTCGGGGGGATGTTCAAGCGAAATGTAGGCACATTACCTTCTCAGTAGAAACATCATATCCAGTTTCATATCATATGAGCCTACATTATATATTCAGGCTTCATCCAATTCTTTCCCCAGCAGTAACAGTAGGAATGTCAGTTTCAATTACTTTCCAATCTTGTCAAAAAATACATAAGTATTATACTTATTATTTTACTACCAACTTGGACATTATACTTAATGAAGATGTGGCGACTTTGCACCGCTTAAAAGTTGGTCCATGTCGCCATACAGCCAGTGTCTATGGACATTCCGTAGGCACTGGCACATTAGAAATTAAGTTTTATAGTTATGTTCTTTTTGATATTTTCTGTTGAATTTTTAATTGTCTTTCTAAAAGTAGACTTCAGAGATAATAATTTCGTCCGTACAAATTGTATTTTATAATTGTGAATATTTTCCAAATAAAGCGCTGTTAAGTTGATGTATCGCCGTTTAATTTCTCTATTCCGCTAGTGGGGAGCAGCGGTTAAACATCCCCAAATTGGTGACCCTCGACTGAGCACAGCAGCAGCAAGAAGCAACCTTCAATCATCGCAGCGCAGCCATCAATCCTCATACCCCTTCCTCATCAGGTCAAGCAACATCAGCAGTCACACAGCAAGCCAGCATCAGCCTCAAGGTTCCATCGCAGCTCTCAACAACGCTTCCTGGACCTTCGCCAGCACTCGACGGCATCATCCCGACCTGGTCTCCGCAGCCCACGACCGGTACCTCACTTGTCGGCCGCAAGCACACCGGCGTGGCAGCCCTGCACACCAGCAGCTCGGACCCACCGTCACACTCCACCTGTCTCGACTCACCGTAGACTGGAGCAACTCTGCAGCACTGGCGACGCGCCTTCACCCCACCCGTCTCGACTCACCGCAGACTGGGGCATCCTGCAGCACACTGGCACTTGCAAGCTCGACTGACGCACTGACTGCTGAAAAATACTGACCATCGACCTCCGGTCTCGGAGGGGAGTGACGTGGCGGCGACATCTATATGCCCCACATATATACAACGGATGTAGGAAATCATTACTCACCATCCTCAAGAGATGGCGTTACCTGCACTGCGATCAATATTAGTATGGAAGCCTAGATCGCGCAAATGAAATTCGGAGGCTAACTCTTCATATATACGATGCCCGACCAACATCAGTCGGGCCGCGGCCCCCGAGCTACCATCACCCAGCTCGGAGGAAGATCTTCCCCTTTGGCCTTCCAACACTGGGGAGCAGCGGTTAAACATCCCCAAAGAGTAATAGGCTCATTCTATGTTTGTCTTTGCAGTCTCTACATCACGGAATAACTTCTTTAGTCTATAGGTACTAGGTTTTGTATTACCTACATACACTTACTCACAACTATTCTTTAGTCAACTGAATATATAAATAAAACTTAAAAATAACCTCTCCTGTAAATGTTGGCAAGTGTAGTGTAGTAATGAACAAATTTTCAATGGATTTTATACTGGTGTACCTACCTTTATTCTTTTACTGTCTTACTATACCGTCTTCTTGAATTTATTCTGATATACTTAAAAAATAAGAAATCATCTAATGGCCACATGCCAAATCGCCTTGCTGATGATTTCTTTGGGAATTATAACCTACAATCTACTCACCTTACCATTTACATTAAAACTCTATTGCTATCGCAAAGATCAACTCAGACCACGTTAAAATTAAATCTAAAAATTAAAATAACATCTCTGAACTCAACATTCAAAGACTATGAAAATTCCTTGACAAAATGCTGACAATGTCACACTTGACAAAATAACTTTTGCGACAGCTTTATACATGTTTTCAGTTTTCTTGCTACAAAGTTATTTATTTATTTCATATTTGCATTACCATAATGGAAACAATTTTGAAAAAACCCGAAGATCAACAGCGGACTAAGCCACCGAATTACATGGACTTCGACTTGTTTCTGCCATGGGCTTATAGGCAACTGCAGGTTGACGAAAATATGCTGACAGTAAAGAAAATCATTCAGAGTAAGTAAAACTCAAGGAAGTTATAATATACTAGCGGCCCGCCCTAGCTTCGCTTCGGTGTAGAGCTGAAGTGTAGACTACAGTTTTTGTTCTCAGGCTTCTATTATACACAATGACATTCATCTATGATTCTTCTTATACCTGCATGCAAAGTCTCAGACCGATCGGTTTAAAATTGACAAAGTTTCATACAAACTTTCATTCCCTATTTTATCCCCTTGGGGGTAGAATGGATCAAAATCCTTTCTTAGCAAATGCCTACGTCATAACATCTACCTGCATGCCCCAAATTTCAGCCCGATCCGTCCAGTGGTTTGGGCTGTGCGTTGATAGATCACTATGTCAGTCAGTCAGTCACCTTTGAGTTTTATATACAGGGTGGTCAAAAAGTCGTGGATCAAACGAAACATGGAGATAAAAAATGTTATTTCCAACAAAAATATTTCTACAGCATGGCCATAACTTCACTGCACGAAAAGTTATGAATAATTTTGTTTTTTCTATGAATCTACCGAGTTTTTTTACAATTTAATCAATAAAAAAATAAATTGATTAAACACAATAAAACAAAAGGAGTTTTAATATGACCGGATTATGTATCAATACTACAAAAATTGTATTGGAGCCCTCAGTACCAAATTTAACGAGCAATGAATTTTTTTTTGTAAATTTTGAAGCGTGACAAAGAATTACTTCTCACTTCAGGAGCAAATGTGAAAAAAAAATGTATTACAGAAAAGTGACCCTGTATTCAAAAAACTTGCTGATTTAATGCTGATTGTGAGAAGAAGTTAAAGTGAGAAGTAATTCTTTGTAACGCATCAAAATTTACGAAAAAAAAATTCATTGCTCGTTAAATTTGGTACCGAGAGCTCCAATACAATTTTTGTAGTATTGATACATAATCCGGTCATAATATAACACCTTTTGTATTATTGTGTTTAATCAATTTTAATTTTTTTATTGATTAAATTGTAAAAAATCTCGGTAGATTCATTGAAAAAAACAAAAATATTCATAACTTTTCATGCAATGAAGTTATAGCCATGCTGTAGAAAGATTTTTTGTTGGAAATAACCTTCTTTATCTCCATTTTTCGTTTGATCCACGACTTTTTGACCACCCTGTATATAGATAACGTAAAACTTCAATTATCATCATGATCAGATTAACATACAGACAGACATAAGGTTTTCCACACGGCATTCCTAAGCATGGAAGAACTCAAACTATTAAGTACGTACAATATTGGTCATATAGTTTTTGTCAGATCTATCTTAACGCCGCGCCGTATCCCGGTGGGTTTTATTTTTGTAAATAATGGTAAATAGTTTCCTAAACTACTCTGGCCCGTTGGTAGACTACTTGTGTTCGTGCAGTAAAGTAAGAATCTAAGTAATGAATATTTCTTTTTCTTCCAGTCTAACAAGTAGGTAAAATTACCAATTTATTGGTGTCGATTCTGGCAAGATTCTAAACCTTAAATTAAATTTTACTTTGTGTCCTTGTTGTTTTCTATAAAAAATGGAAGGGAAAGCCTGATGTTAAATTTAGTTTCAAGTATAGAGAATCATGCCAAAATGTACATCATTGTACGTCTAAGTAGAATGTATTTATTTGCGCAGTCGCAATTTGATTCTTTAATAGTGATAACAGCACATATATGCATAAGCGGATATTAACTGAATTAAATTTACAACTTAAATTTATAGTTTGATACAAACAACAATTACTAATTATAGTTTCGGTGCAATTCAACTTTTCCATTTAGTTTGCTTTTATTGCTTCCAGCGGATTACGTGAGCGTTGCAGGGCATCCAGACCGACATAAACCAAAAGCTAAATCGAAAACTTTCAAGATAGAGCATAGTTTAGGTACTCAGCAAGACGATCAAGATGTCTTCCAAAATCCACATGCCCTCAAACACGCCTGCGACATCCATATCACTGCCGTATATGACACCGCAGATCACCTCGTTCAACTGATATTCCAAAACAACAGAGAGATCCCAAGACTTATTTTTAAGATCATAAACCTGATGATTCACTATTACAATTTTTTAAATACTATTACAATTAACAAAGGTCTCCAAGGATACAGCCTTTACGAAATCTCCAAGTTTCTACCTTTATCGCATATCACTGATATTTGCTTGGATAACACTTTCATCGAAGAAGGTAATTATTATTTACTGCTCGAGAACAAATGTATGTTACGGCATCTGTCATTAAGAAGATGCAGTATTAATGATGAGGCTGTAGAAAAATTGGCGAACAATTTGATATATCCTAATAATGGTTCCAAAAGTTTGTCCATCCTGAATTTAGCGACGAATAAAATCACAGATGAAGGTGCAAAATACTTGGCCGAAGCCTTGAGAACCAATAGGCAACTGAGCTATTTGAATTTAGCAGATAATAGAATCACAGATATTGGAGCGACGTATTTGTTCGACTCTTTACTGGAATTTCCTCTCACATGTTCCGAGATATTTGCATCCAGATCGCGAAAGATGACTTACTTAAAAGAAAAAAATGAACACATCGCGCGTATTGTAAAAACTCTCCGAACCAATGACTTTGAAAAACGCGTGGCTAAGCGAAAAACTATAAAACCACCAGTATCTGCTAAAATGAGGGAAAGAGAAAACTCTTTGAAATTTGTGCCAACTTCAAAGAGCCTCGTTGACCTTAACAAGATTATGTATGATAAAGCTGCCGATATGGCTGAAAACCTTTTGGGAATTTTCTGTGATCCTTTTGATAAGGAAAACACTAGAGAGGAAGATGGAATAATGTACTGTAATGGCAATAATACTCTTTGCAATTTAAATTTGGCGTACAATAATTTAAGTTACGTAATTCTTAAGAAGTTATTAACTGTTCTAAAATATCAAAGAGAAATGGGACGCACACCCAAAGGTTTGATTTCTGTGACTATTGAAGGTAATTATATGCCAGTATCTTGTAGAGAGCTAGAACAGATAGATAATATGATACAAGTCGGTGTTATGACACTAAGGAATAGGTTTTCTGCAGCAAAGAAGCGATCACCAGCCAAAGTGGGAGTTAATATGAAATGATAATAACTTTTTGTTAACGTTTTTAAGATTTTAAATGTCATTTTATTTTGTATAATATTATTAAACTTATTTTAATTTTAATAAATAGTTTTACTTAGATTGATTCTTTCATTTATTTTATTTTTATTTTTGAAACTTTTACAAAGTGTGCTCACTATTCCCCAACCACTTTTCCATTGCTCTAGCTTACTGGTAAAAATGATAAAATGTTTTTCATTATGAATAAAATTAATGGAGGAAAAAAATATTAAATATATAATAATTGGACTCTTTAGAGAAACAAGTTCAAGCTAATTTAGAGGCTTAGTAAATTTTCTAAATTTATATCAGTTTCCTGTGCTTTACTGGGAGCGAAAAGAGAAATAGACTAACGCTAAACAACTGGGATAGCAGTTTAGTCTAATATTATATGGAAAAAAACAGTCGTAGGATCGGCAAAGCTTTATTACAGCTATTTTACTTGTATTGGTCCCGTACGCTTCTATCTTGTACCAATATCATGAACCCACTTCCATTACACTACTCGCGAAGTTACCCAAAGTTGAGCCACAGACTAATTAGATACTAAGTATAGAAAAAAAATGCAGTAAGCAGTCTGTATGTAGTATCTGAGTAGTATGTGGCTCAACCTCTGGTAAATTAGCGAGTACAATAGTGTAGAGCAAGGGTGGGATTGACCAGTACTAAATTATATATTATACTCTTTTCTGTGTCAAACTCAAGGGATAATAACTTCAAATCATATCTTCTGTCAATTTTATTTTCCTCCTTTTTTATTTTCGTCAAGTAAGACTTTTCTAAGCGTATTCTAACCATAATTAATTTGGAGTATTTATATAAGTTTTTGCATTTAATGGATAAAACAAATCTTGCTGAAGATGACGTGAAGCCGCCAAGCCCAACAGAGTTTGATATATTTGTACCCTGGGCTTGTCATCAGCTGCAGCTCAAAACGATGGTAGTCATCAATAGAACACAACAACGTGAGTAATTATTGTAATAATCATCATAATAAAACATGATTTGACAACTCTCCATACAAATTGCTACTGCTCAGAACATTTTTCTAATAATTAATCACCGTGATAATTTTGCTTGTTGTCCATTTGTAATATAAAAACTTTATACATTATTAAATACGGACTTTTGCGTTTATTATAAACATGATTTATTAAAAATAGATAATAATAGCATATTTCAACAAAAGTTCATACTTTTCTTCTCAGAAGAATACGTTAGTGCAACAGCATCTGATCCATCTAAATCCAAAACAAAGAACAAAGTCAAAGATCAGTCTCAAGTAGAATTCAGTTCAGAGCTAGATGAAGACTTCAACAAAGCTTCGAATGCGTCTAATAACGACATCTTGTACATCAACGCTGTTTACGACAACAATGGTAATGTGGTGAAAATAATATTCGACAAAACTGGAACCATTCCGCGAATTCTCTTCAAAGTGATAGGGCTGATAATCAAGTTCCATGTTTATTTAACAACCATCGTTATAAATCGAGGCATCGACAAATATACCGTGTACGAACTCTGCAAGTTTCTACCACTGTCTAATATAACGGATATATGCTTGGACGGCACTTATTTGAGAAATGCCAGCTATCATTTACTGCTTGAGCAGAGCAACTTGATCCGAAACTTGTCTTTGTCCAGATGTGGTATAGATGACGTTGTTGTAGCACTGATTGCTGATGCTTTAGCATACCCTCTACCTGCATCAAAATCATTATTAATACTTAATTTATCATCAAACAAGATCACGGATGTGGGAGTCACATCATTAGCCAATGCATTGAGAACAAACAGACGCTTGAGTTACTTAAATCTATCGAATAATATGATCACTGATCAAGGCACAGCTTGTTTACTGGGCACTTTATGTTTGTTTCCTCTTACATTATCAGAGCTTATAGCCTCAAGATCCCGACATATTTCATTTCTGAAAGAAAAGAGTGATCGCGTAACGAGTTTGGCGAAAGAATTGCTTTCAAATGATAGCGATAACAATTGTAACAAACGAGCCACAAAACAGAAAATGAAAAGTGCCCCTAAGAAAAGTAGGATGGAGTTGGATGCTTCTATGAAAGTCATACAAGAATCAAACAGTGCAAGTAACTTAGACGCATTTTTTGACAAAGCCCAAGCTATGGTCGAAGCAACTGTAGGCTCATTCAAGGATCCATTTAACAAGGACAATACATATGTAAAGGATACTAACACTTATTGTTTTGGTAATAACAGTTTGTGTTATTTGAACCTGTCTTACAATAACTGGAGTTATTTGACTTTGAGAAAGTTGTTGACCGTTTTGATATATCAACAAAATATGAATAGAAAGCCTCGAGGTTTGGTGAACTTGTTCATTGAAGGGAATTTGCTTCCAATGTTTTGTAAAGAGTTACAATTGATAGATTCAATTTTGTACGATTCACTGTCTTTAAGTCAGCGTGATACGTGGGTTCCGAAGAAGAAGACTTTGATTAAAACGCACAAATAATTATTTTTGTGTTGAATATTTTCAGACGTCTTTTAGTATAGGTAGATTATAATTTGCTTATTATATCATTTTAGTTTATAATCAAAATACGGTTTGTTTTTATTGTAAGATTTACTTGATTAAAGTTATTGTATATTGTTATTGGTTATTATATTTTGATTTAGTTTTCTGGGCAATTTATAACGCCTTACTGTGGAAGTAAATTCCACCGTGGCTTTACTTTAAAAAAGATCACAGGGAACATTTAAAAAATATATTCAGACCTTTGAAGGTTATAGTGGCATAAACGAGCGGACATACATACATAAACTGTAAACTTTACACTCCTCATTCAGCTGTCGCGAAAAATAAGCTATTAGGTATATTGCTTATACAATTATGCAGATAATACATTACGTGCTTTTTATATGTACTTACTCCTGGTCTGTCAATCGGCTTAATATTATTGTATCACCAACCTATTATATAAACCTTTTCAGCATAATGTCGAGATACCTGATATGCTTGTGTCCGGAAACGATAGCTATTTGACATTTACTTACTTCTGGATTAAACCTCATTTTTTTTATTTTATTCTGTTTGTTCAGCCTTCGCCGAGTTACCCTCCAACTTTTATGCTCGTCGGGAAGAGCTGCGCATGCATTCCACATGCATCCCACACACAAAACACACCGTAAATAGTAGTGTGACGCTCGTGACGCATTCCCGTTTCATCTTTTCCATATGATTTTACCATTTACACCCCGTCCGAAAGAAGTCTCACTTACAAAAGATTGTGGTTGGACATTGCTTAGAAATAAAAAACCTATTCTCCATAACTTTAAAATGCTTCTTAGAATTTACAGTTGTGATTGTGGCCGAAAGAAAACTTTTCAGCGATCGAAGCTTCTATACGTACCTACTGTAGCTTGACTGGTTCAAAAGACGTTTCCATTTCGCATTTTCGCGGCACAAAATTTGCACGCGTAGGTACTTACCGAACTCTTTTTAGGTACTCTTTGAGTAATTTGACAATAGGGTATTTGACAGTATTAAAAATAAAGTGCTAATTGTTAGCATCTGTATTTAGAATGAATATTGGCAGGAGTTTTTACTATTTTTACAGAAAAAATATTCATAATATTACTAAAAAAAACCCACGATAAATATAATAGTTTTCTTGTCTATTGTCACGTGACCCAAAACGCTTGGGATTGGCGGAGCCTAAAATGATGTCACACGCAAGTAAACTTCCGGTAAAAGTGACATTACATTGTATCGTTTGACGTTTTAATAACAGTCGTGTGGCGTCACTTGGGCGTCACACACTAGTAAGACGCCATATTGTCCAGAGAAACGTTTTCGCGGCAACTTGAAAATGGAGTTTTTGATTTGGTTATTTTTACTGAAATACACAACAGAATAATGAATATCCACTTTTTACGGACTCCATAAACATTAGTCGATAACGTGAGATCGTTTTCTTAAACTTGTCAAATACCCTATTCACATTATATCACGTTGTTCATCGCGTTTAACTGTCAAACTCCATAGTGATTTGACAATTGAGCGTGATAATAATAACGCGTTATATAGCTTATATATCTTAACGAGGTGCTCCTGCTATAGAGGCTAGGTACCTTTACTTCCAAACCTCTTTATTAATAAACAAGGAATAAATTTGGATTAGTTACTCTATGTTTTGTCTCTGTTCACTATTTTTTTTTATATAACTAGGTAGGTAAATGACTCTACCCCACCTGATGTTAAGTGGTGATAAAGTCCTAACGCGAAGATAGCTGGTACATCAGTTATAAACTGCTACACCAACCATCCTCACCTTGCCAGCCCGCAAAAATGCTTCTACAATACTATTACAATACAAATATTTCTATTACAATTGGCACTTGAGTGACATTAACAAAACACGGCGTAACTAGTCTAAGCTTATTCCTCGTTTATTCATAAGCAAGAAAATTTAAGAAAGAGTATAAAGAAAAAAAAGTCTCCACAAAGACGTTCCGATTCGAGTCGCGAACACAAAATTCGCCCGCGTACTTACGCGGCGCGGCGGGGGCGAGCGGGGGAGGGAGGCCGCGTCGATATTCGCGCTCGGCTCGGAAGCCATCTTAAAATATAAGAGCCCTCCCCCGCGCGCCTCCTTAGACGCTCGCTTTTTCCACCGTTCGTTGGCGCGCAGGGGTCGGCAACATTGCTTGAACGGTTACCGTAATAGGTATCTTTATTGGTGTCGATTCTGGTATGATTCTCTAAATTTAAATCTAAATTTAACATCAGTCTCTTTTTCTTATTCTGTATAGAGAATGACAAGGATGCACTGTTGTCAAATTTAAGTTTAAGTTTAGATATTCATGTCAGAATCGACACCATAGCCTATATAAAAATATCGTTATCTGCTTCTGATTTATGAGTCGTTTATCATAATGGTTCAATATAGTAGTGATAGTTTGGTAAAGTAGTATGATTAATTGATGATATTATTCAAGCATAAAATCTCTTTGTTTCTTAGGAATTTCAACGGTATAGATGCACTGATTTATTTATTTTTGACGTTTCGCATCCTTTTCAGGCTGCCTGAAACGTCATAAATAAATATCAAAACAAGTAATAAGTCATCTGCACCGTTGAAACTTTTTACAAATAAAAAAAACAGTGCATCTATACCGTTGAAACTTTTTACAAAAATAAAATCATAATTCTGACGATGCAGCCTGAAAAGGATGCGAAACGTCATAAATAAATAAACCAGTGCCTCTATACCGTATACATAACAGTTCCACATAAACATAACATCATCAAGAAATAAAAAATTTTGGTGATAGTAATAAGAATGAATTATACTCACACAAAATCCACTACACCGAACAATTAACTCAATGATGAAAATACGTTACTTAAGTATATTTATATAAAACCTTTTCAACAAACATATATACACACTTACTCAAGCTTTATTTATTTCTTTTCATCAGTTTAAATGACATACTTACTTACCTAGTCTCCCCTAGGACGATTATAAAACAACTACATTTTATACCTAATCATGACAATTTGGTTTCGCAAATTTCTATCATGTCCAATAGATCTTAATCCTTTTCATTCTAATAAACTCCTTATTTTTAGTCAGTATGGATCATATTGATTAAAAAAATGGGTGCGTGTACTTATGTAGGCGCGTGAGAAGTTATCCTTCTTTGGCATCGTTTAAAATTAGTTTTTAATTGCATGCAAATAATTAATTACAATAAATTAATAAGAAGTCTGGAAAAGGACACAGTCAATAAAGTTCAGTTTTAATTTGAAAAAATAAATAAATAATCAAAATATTCAATTAAAATCGCTACTGAATATAATTTATTAGAACATATGTGATTTGCACTTGTATGAAACTCAAACACGTATTCCGAATATACAAACTAGAAACATGTGGATAAATATTATAAATATGAATACCTATAACTGTTACTTTATTACAAAAAATAAAGAAGTGGTTTTTAGTTCTACTACACCAATGGTCAAGAGATGGCGCTGTAGTCTCCTGAATCGCGCTTTGGTTCCGTTGTTCCAGATTAATAAATACTTTTGATAGGCCTTCATAATGCAGTCGTTAGCACCCACAAAATAGAGATTCTATTTCTATTTTGTTGGTAGATTTTCTTAATGTGCGGTAAACACAAAAGTAACAGCATGAAGTTGGTCGCTAAAGCGACGAACTTCATGCTGTTAATTTTTTGTGTTACAGTGATGCGCGCGCATCTTAAAATTTCACTCTCATCATTTTTTCATAACGCGCCTAAAGAAGTATAACTTCAAAAATATTATTAGGAAAAACTTTTTTATTCTAGAAAAAAAATCATTACATTTTAATAGCTAGCAGTTAAATGCTTAAAATAAAAATACAATAATATGACTCTATTTTTTTTATACTACTTCGTTGGTCAGCCAGCAACATTATGTGTTATAGTAAGCCGTTACCCCAGTAACTCTATAGGATTTACCTTGTTACAATATACTATAATATACCTAGATATATAGGTAAGGCTGAGGGAAACGCTACTTATCGACAGAATCACAGCACTACCAAAAAGTATACAATTATTTCTTTATGATCTTATATAACTTGCTTTCTCAGTCTGGTGTTCCAATTCGAGCGGAAAATCCGTTATACGTTCTTCAGTTCCAGACTCAGAAGTTATGCTTAGATTTAATTTTACATTATCATCGATTTCCTCCAATACCTAAATATTAAATTATTTTGTCTTATCGATAATATATCAGTTATATTCTTTAATCAATAAAACCTCTTATCATGTTTTTAATATAGTTTCAAAACAGTTTCAATGAAAATGTTCTAACAACCGAAATTTCACCATAACAAATTTGCTGAGCAGAAAACATTCCACCTACGCTCATAAAACTCCTATCTCGGAGATTATAAATTTCTTGCAAACTAAAGCCCGTGGTAGCTAAATCAATACAGCATTAACCCACACACGTGCACCCACACCGATGCAGTGCAAAAACTATTGAAATGAAAATATAAGCGCGCACACAGGGACACGGCACACCCACACACACAGGTAAAGTCAAGTCTGTACACCAGCGCGGCCCACCCCCACCTTATGCCTTAGACGTTCGGTTTTTACATGAGTATAAGCAGCCACGCAGGGGCGCGCAACATTCGGTTTCAATTTACGAATTTCGGGGTCGAAGTACCAAGTATTATACTAATGAACTGGATGTATATTATTGCTTGCTTGCGTATATGTAGTCTGTTACTTAATACCTGTTCTGTTGTGGAATCTTCCTTCCCCTCCGCATTTTATCTAATTTGATTTCGACGCTTTGAAGTGTAACTTTTACATTGAACGCGAATATAAATTTAGTAGTCTAGACATTTTGAAACAAAAGGTTCTTCAAATTTGAGGTCGTAGCTTGACTAATGTAAATACTTCGCATTACGAAGTAAGTAATAGTGTTTATCTATATTTATCCAAAAACTTTGATAGTAATAGAAAACTTTATTTCATAAATATACATATTAAAATAGTGTCAAGTAATTTTTCAAATATATCATATATCAAAAAATATTTGTTATTTTTCTAATAAAATTTTCTTTTCATTTTTAAACATTTAGCAGATAAATGCTTAAAACAAAAAAATATAACTATAATATGTGTAACAGTAGTTGATAATGATAATAATAGTTGATAAGCTGATTTGAAAAAAATAAACTGTATGATTGTGTTTTGTTTTCATAAAAATAAATATTTTACAATAGGTAGAAAAAATCGATCAAAATTTCAAAACCGCTGATTTTTTGATGAGTTTATTTTTTGGACTTGTTTTTCTCGAACTAGTCTATACATAACATTAAATGGTAGGAAAGTCAAAACTGTACATTAAATATTTTTTTAAAAGAATACTTGTGGTGTAATCTACAATCGATACCGAAGTCAAAAATATAGTTTTTAGAATTTTTGTCTGTTTGTCTGTATGTATGTCCGGGATAAACTCAGAAAGTACCGCATGGATTTACTTCAAATTTAGCACGAATATTATTTAGAAGTCGGGTCAACATATATATATATATATTATCACGCTCAATAATAATAATAATAACTTTATTTGGAACAAGTGCAGTGTACATAAAATTAGGAATCGTTAAATCTGCTATAGTTTTACAAAAACTGTGTTGCAGAATTAACGCCCATTCCCGTATACAAACTGTTGTAATATATACAAACTGTATTATTACTAGAGAGGAAAATTAAAATGAGACAAAAATATCCACAATTCACAAGCCGTCGAAGGTAATTTCAAAACAAAAAAATATTTCCGAGTGCTTGTTATCAATATTATAACAAACCAATACTAAATTTTACCAAAAAATGAAAATAAAGACTAAAATATAATATTTGAATTTTTATGCTCACATTAGAAGGTAGGTTAACACAGATACAAATCTATTAAAATTACAATATTAAACCTACCTGGACACTACAAACCAATAAATCATGATATAGGATATATTTGTTTCTTAGGTTTTCACGCACCTCACTCATTAAATAAAACTAGTTTTTACGGGTTAATGCACGAAACTTTTATTAAATTCAAAATTAAATTAAAAATAAAACTTTTATTTAAATAAAAGTTTTATTCTGACGACGAAGCCTGTAAAGACTACGAAACGTCATAAATAAATAAAGTTTCGTGCATTAACCCGTAAAAACTAGTTTTATTTAATGATATAGGATAGTTAAAATACCAGACACAATTTCGCACACATCGTACCAACATCACTGCAAAAAAGTTAATTTAAAGCCTAAAGCATACAAATAACTAACTCCGCGCGTGCTAAGTCGCGGGCGGCCGCTAGTATTAAATATTTTACTTACTTAAAGTACTGAATTCGTTTGCGAGTCCGACTAGCACTTGGCTAGTTTCTTATTATTTTTCTATAACGGTTACAATAAGATGTCCACCTAAAAATCGCATGCCCTTCTTAAAGTTACTTTCGGATCAGCCATCAAACCGGTTTGAACAATGTTATTGTATCTAGTTTTGTTTGTAATCAAGTCCGCCTCGACTCGTCTCCACCGGCCCTTTCAAAGCGACAGGTTTAGAAAAAGAGATCGGCCACAATACGGTTGTGTGGGAAAACGGATTTTGGAACATTTCACGACCAACCTGTTAGATCGGGAGGGAAATTCGGGGCGATAGACTAGTTTACTCGAAGACAAGTTCCTTCACAATTGCGTGATGATTGTGTATGAACGCTTTTATCGAGATACGTACTTCCACGGTGGTTTGTAAGAATACCAGTTTAAGGCAAAGGTCCTGAGAATCTTGGGGTCATGAGAATTTGTTACGAAAGGGTGGACTTTCAGAAAAATGTTATTTTAGTAACGATTTGTCTAACGGAAGTAGTACAAATAGAAATATGATTTCTATTTTAAAAGTACACGTATTTAAATGATCTTACAAAAATAATAATTGATCCTGAAAAAAATACAAGGGTAACCTAACCTATAGAAACTTTAGGGTACCAATTGCAGTTTTTATGTGATTATTAACATTTTTTTACACAATATTTCGTCTTTAAAAACGACTTATAACGGCTGCGCTTAGAGGCATCGAATAATTTTAATGCTTGGCAGACGGACATGTTGTCTTATTCTATCATGACAGTCAAAGATTTTAACAACTTTATCAAAATTTGAAAATTACGTCTCTGAGTCCATTCACAAAAAGAGAAAAGGTAAAGATTTTTTTACTCGAAAAAATGTCACCTGCCAATTACGCTACGTTGACCTTAATTTAAGTAAATTACTAAGTCGTAACGATTTGTCATTTAAACCGCACATAGGCGCGTTATAATCGGTTGATAATATCTTATGCGTTTTTGCGATATTTGACTTTTTTATCATCATTATTATCAGCCTTTTAATGTCCCCACTGCTGGGGCACAGGCCTTTCCTATGGATGGAATAGGGAGACGCGGCCACGGATTGGCGGGTGCTAACGACTGCAGATGCAGCCGGGACCAACGACTTAACATGCCTTCCGAAGCACCGAAGAACTCGAGATAAAAGGTTTTTGGTCACCCATCCAATGACCGTCTACTGCGAAAGTTGCTTAACTTCAACGATCGCAGCCGAACGCGCTAACTACCCGCGCCATCGAGCTCCTTATTTTGTCTTTGGTATATTATATAAAATATGATAACGGCTACGAGGTTAAACACTGCTGTGTCTAATAACATCGCGATATTAGTATAACAAAATATCGCGATAAATAATAACGCATCCGATATTATCGACCAAATATTTATTATCTGTGCGTTATTACGCACCTATGGACAGGAGACTTGGGAGTATTTATAAATATAAGTAATTTTCGATCTCCGTAATACTACCTCAAATACCAAACGTGATATACCAAGTACCTTCGCCAAAACCGAATCAATACTTTTTCTCTAAAAAAACGTATTTTTTTTTTCTACATCACAAAAAACGCTTTCCTTCGAGAACGGGTATTCACAAGAAATCACAAAAAAAATATTCTCACGTACTCTTGAACCAGTTCTTATCAATAAAGGCCGTCTTACAAAGATAGTTGTTACCCTCAAAGAACCTGTAATTTCGATACACAGGTGTATTTTGTGGACCCTTTAATGATATTATGTCTATGGTCAGTCGTCTTCGGGTATTCGTGGGGAACTTTAAGTTTATTCTGATAGTTTATTTGTGTTTGTGTCGTGTGTTAAGTTGTTTATTGGTGTTTTGATAATGCAGTGAGCTTTGGTTTAAGTTAAAAACGATAAGTGCGGTTTGGATATAGTTTTAATGTATTTTTTATTATACATTTCCTATATTAAATTTATTATATACTATAATATTTTTGATCACTTTGTTTTCTTACAGTATTACAATATATAGAGAATAAAATAACCACAACTTAAAAACTACCTAGTGTATAAAATTTAAATACTTCACTTCTATTATTTCTTATTATATATTATATTTATTATATGTTATTATAATTATATATTATAAAAATTAAACATTTATTTGCATATGTACTCTTGAAAATATATTATCACTAGCAACCGCCTGTGACTTCGTACGTTCATTAACTGTAGTCTTTTGAGAATCCCACAGGAATCTTACATTTTACCGGGCTAAAAAGTATCCTGTGTCTCAATCCAGATCATAAACTATATGCGTACCAAATTTTATCCGAATCTGTTTAGAAGTTTTTGCGTGATTGATTATACAAACTTTCTCATTTATAATATTATTTGGATTAGGATTAGTAGGATTGAGTTGTTTTCATGATAGTTTAAAAAAACACCAAATTCAGTAAACCAAACAGTTAAAATAATACTGCCTAAAAACCAACCGGATAATTTGCTGCATTTCGCATTTACTAGGCTGTATTGATTCGACTGTATTTCAGTATTAATTTGATAATTAACCACCTATTTAATTTTTAGATAAAGAATTGATTTTGACATCAAACGTCTAGAAATTGTCTTTTCAGTGATTTTCGCGGATGAAATTGTCTTGGGCAATCAAGCATAAGTCCCCAGCAATAAATATCCATCATGTGAATGTCGAGGAGCTCGATGGCGCAGGTGGTTAGCGCGTTCGGCTGCGATCGTTGAAGTTAAGCAACTGTCGCTGTGGTCGGTCATTGGATGGGTGACCAAAAATTTACTATCTCAAGCTCCTCCGTGCTTCGGAAGGCACGTTAAGACGTTGGTCCCGGCTGCATCTGCAGCCGTTAACACCCACCAATCCGCACTGGGCCCGCGTGGTGGGTCATGACCCAGTCTCCCTATTCCATCCATAGGGAAGGCCTGTGCCCCAGCAGTGGGGCCATTAATAGGCTAATGATGATGTGAATGACCCATCTGCTTTGATATCTCTTCTCCATCGTTTTTATATCTTGGTGGAAAAGTTCTCCTTGTTCTTCGTTAAAATCTCCTAAATTATGCTGAAAGTTATTTATATGACTATGGAGGTAGTGCATTTTAATACTCATGTCACAGGCTAAATTTTAAAAATTAAGTAGCATCTCCTCAACTAATTAAATATAGTTGTCAGCCATGTGATTTCCGAAGAATTTTTGTGTAACCGCTACAAAAGATTTCCACGCAAATCGTTCGACATCGGTCATAATAGCCTCAAAATTAATAGTCTCTTTAGGTGCAAAGAGTTTATTTCTCATAAAAACATACAGTTTACTTATAATGAGATTTACAATTTTCACATTCTAATATTACTTTGTGACCGCTTCTGCAGTATCGGTTTAGTATACAAACAATTACATTATTGTGCTTATTGTACAGCTTTGTGAAAACAATATTGTTAGGATTTCCCTATTATACAATTTTAAAGTTAAGTGTGATATACTCTTTTAATTTACTCTTATTTTTTTTTATTTTTACAATATGCGGTATACCTCTTGTTTTTAAATTTAAAATGATTTTGCGTTAACTTGTGTATACGTCTGCTTCCGATAACTGCCAGCGGCCGTTTTGTCTTTAATTAATTGACATATTTGAGGTCCATCAAAAATGCCTGCTTTCATTTTCTCAGAACTTAATCCTGGAAATTTCTGACATATAGGTAAACTGAAAACATTGCTCGTTTCTGTCTAGAGAAGACACAACAAACTTCAAAGATTTTCGGGTCCCTTTTTTCCATTGTCGCAAAATGTTCAATGCATATTTTGCATACACTATGAGGCACCCACACCTGATATAAAATTTCAATGCCGAAATCAGCAAAATACAAGTTAATCACAGTGTTTGTTATCGGTTTTAGCGGATTTTTTAATATGTATTCAGCGCAAACATAACAAAACATATCAGGATTGTTTACACAACATCTGAACGTACTAGCCATATTTATTTAGAAATAAAAAGATACACTTAACGATGTCAGAACGATTGTTTACGAACAAGATCGAAAAAAAAAATATGAGAGTAGTAGGTAAACTAGAGCTGATGAATTGAAATGACGCATATCAATACACTGTGTATTACTTACCTTATCGACCAATAATACAAAAAAGGCTACACCAAAAAAAAATTTTTGTAGGCCTGTGTTATATTCATATAATTGTTAAAATCTCTCATGTTAGTCAGGGAGTGAAAAAGATACGTGGAATGCGCCAGCTGCTAAATTGTTACTAAGACAGTCGGTTGCTAATGATGTCAGTAAAAAGATTCCAGAGATTATTGAAGGTGGGGTAAGCGATCTGTCAAATATGCCATTTATAATTTTTGTTATCAGTGATATTATCATTCAGATCGGTATGTTTACTGATGCTCTACCACCCATATATTAAGTTAGATAAAGTATACTTGCTTATATAAGTCAAGTAATTGAATAAAAATTGTATTACACTTGATATTTTAATTTTGAGTATTTGTTTATCTTATTTCAAAAGATCCTCATTAGAAGCTTATTAATAATTCTATTAATAATAAACTAAGTATTTGTTTTATACTATGTAAAGGTTCCGAAACGTAGATATGTATAAAGTATTAAAAATAAATTTTTAAACTCGCCGTAACAGTGTCATATTTAATGAGTGGTATGCGTGAAAATATAGGAAATAAATATAATTTTAATACGAACAATTCCTCTAGTTACTATAAATTCAAAATAAAACATTGCTTGTTCACACCAAAATCACAAAGCGGAAGACAAAACCAAACGCGAAATTCACTATAAAATAAATGAATATTACATTAATATTCAGACAACGAAGCGCGTACGAAAACAACGCAATACCCCCTAATTAGGCATTTAATTATAAATCCACCATGAATTCTTAACAGACTAGACATATTAAAATTTCATCTTCCCCCGTTCCGACTACGCCTATGGCGGTATCGCGTAGCCCCATCTCCGCTGTCTTTCTAAGGGGACCACATAAAATAGTTATAGAGGGTTGTGGGGGTAGCTACTTAACCGTTTTTAGGAGACCCCTCCCGACGCAGAAACACCCTGCTACTTGCACCCCACTTCCTGGCCCCGGCGCCTCCTTAGAGAAGGGGTAATCACCCCAACCGCTCTATAACTACCGCTATATTTTTGCAAAAGCGTATTCTTACATACCTGCCCGCTTTCATACTTTAGTTCCCGATCTAAAATGGGCGGCGGTCATTGGTGTTTTTACCCACTGTAGTGCGGCGGGTACAGGGGGGGTGCCGAATTTGAATTCGGGTCGCACGATTTAGTTTTAATTTCGTGGGATTTCGTTAAAATGGTCGGTTGGTTGTTTTCGTTTTTGCACGGATGCGGGATGCATGGCAAAAAGCTGGTTCTTGGTTCGTGCGGGATCGCCTTAATGGTTCTGAAATTGAAAAGGAAAATTGTTATTCTCTTACTTTTTTTAGGGGTGGACTTTTAACTGTTTGAACTCGGAATAATTCTTCTTACCTTTATTTAGTCTTATAATTAGTGTTTTCATAACAACAATTCAGCAGGACCAAATTTGCTGCAAATAGTTTCATTTCTAGAACATGTCACAGCTATAATAAATACTTCAGGGGATTGGATATATTTTGCCTTTCTTACAATCAATTTAGAAATGAATGCTATGAGGTCGTTTTACCCTAACACTTGGTAATTTATTTTCTTACTATATTCTATTCACATAACTGTAAATATTGTACATTACTTTAAGTAAATTATGTAAGTGTATGAATGTTTCAGTCTGTGGAAACTTAACTGGTTTATGGAAAAGTAATAAGTGTTACTTAATTGAATTGTGTAAAACTGTATGTTTCTCTAATGAAAATAAATCAATAAATAACCCTTACAAATCTGTACCCAGTTAAATCTTAATGTAGAATACGAAACAAAATTAAAGGAACACCAATCTTCAATCTAGATATTTATTACAATATATTTATATAAGATACCTTCATAACATTAACAAAATAAAGAAACATAGATAAATACTTTTTTAATGATATTTTATATAAGCACTAAACCAATGCATTTATATATTTAAATAAAATACTATAAAAAATCCAACACCGACGCTGGTCGGCTCTATCTTGATACTTAGGCTAAAATGTTTTTTTTTCTAGTATAATACAGTACATTTCCTTACAAATAACTAAAATATATATTTCTAATAAAATAATTCAATAATTATCTATTAATCTTACTTACTTGAAATTTGGAATGAGATGTTTTACTTCATACTAGGTTCCTCATTATCTAACGCTTCAATGTAAATTATCTTTTTCTATGTACATTAATGAAACGCCAAGCCAAAACATATTGCAAAATTCTTAATGATTGTTATTTCTCGTAATTTATTCAAATGGCTAGGTGGTTTTAAACATTTTTCATAGAGCACTACGATTATAAATTCTTATAAAAATTTCTCCTTAAAAAATTGAAATCTTTAAAACGATAAATATCTAAATGTAATTTTAGTAAAAAACATTTTTTTTTTCTATTGAAATTTTCTTTGCTTTAACACATCTAGCAGTAAAATGCTTCAACAAAAAAGCGATAAATATATAAACTTTATATAAGCTTTGTTTACAGTATTAATAAAACGTGGTCGCTAATTACCTAAAAGGGATGATGACTATTTTTTTTCTTCGTTTATCGGGTAGATTATGAAAAAGTATTGAACATGTATTTTTTCTTTTTTCACATAATATAAGCATTGCAGAGATATATTGATTTGAAAAGTCGCATGACGTCACGTTTGAGTACACTTATAAGGGAAAATTCACTCAAAAGTGACGTCACCAGCCCCTACTCCCAAACTTTGACGCGGTATAACTTTGTCATTTTTTGGTTGATTGCCCAAAGAAAAAATACGTGTCCATTATTTTTTGATCATGTAACTGACGGACTAAATAGAATTTCGTTTACTGTACCCCGTCATCACCCCTAATGTAGCTACCTTAAACAAATAAATTAAAAAATACTTAATTAAAAAAAACAATAAATCAACTTGGATAAAAATAAATAAATCTTAGGCACGCGCCACCAGCTCCCCCCCCCCCCCCCCCCCCCCTTCCGCCCGGTAGCGTCGGAACCGCTATGTCCCTGAATTTTAAAATCTGTAATATCTTCGAAAATATTCATTTAAATTACATGCTTTAGAGAGCCAAATTGATCTGTATTAAATACACAATGTATTTAAGACAGCGGGAAGCAACTTTGCTTTATACTATGTAGTGATTACCTACACATGCTAGTTTACAGAAGTGCCCTTCCAACATCCTAGCAAGTCAATACAATTATTTTTTTTGTTACGAGTAAGAATATTGTATTCAGATTATTATTATTATTTTACAAATAAATGTATCTTAACATTAAAATTTAAAAAAAACGAAATATAAAATGTATCAAAATTATTGCATTATATAAATCTTTTGCCTAGGAGTGAAGATGATAAAATTTTAAATAGGTACTATATGACTTTCAGGCTAACCAGTAACTGTTGACTGTCACGTCGCGCCGTCCAATTAAAACTAATCTTAGTACAAAATTGAACTTACTTTGCACTAATTTGATAAGGAATCCGGTATTAATTGGTACTTGAACCTTAGGTCTTCTTTTATTTTATTTCTGCGTGTTACTTACAGCTATTATTTATCTATAGTATCTTTTTGGTTAACTACTAGCCAGTATAAAGTCTTCACATATAAAACGTTCAGTTTTTTTTTGTTAATAAACCTTTTTTTATTTATTAAAACCTTTGAGACACAAACTCTTTGTCACCCGAAAAAGTTTGTTACAAGAAGTTTGCTATGTTTATCGTTTCATGAAAAAAAAACACTAGGTATTGCCTTTTCTGTACTTAACTACAATATGGAGTTTCTATTAAACAAAGTCTTTGTTCGAAGACATAATGACATACAGACACAGCGCGATACGGCGCCGAGGTAAAATTTAGGGGGAAAAGGTTCGTAGTACGCATAAGGACCTAAATGAGATTTGGTTTTTTGTAATTATTAAACTGCCAGATATATACATATATAACTACAGAAAATTTTACGAGAAAAAAATCCACTCCCCCCCATCGCGGATAATCCGCCGGTATGAATTGAAATTAGTTTGTCTAACTGAAAACCACACCGCAGATTCCGAGGTGAAAAGTAAATGTGTGTTTTGACAGAAGAGCACTGCATGACTGAGCGTATTTTTTCTGTAATACAGTCTGTATTTTTTTTTTAAAATAATGGTGAGTTTTTTTTTGTAAAATTGTCTGTAAATTTAGTTTAAATTTTTCATTAAAATAGCAATATTGTTGTCCACTGTTCAATTAGAGTAAACGAAGTGAAGAAGAAGATTCCGACTTCAGCACTTTCATAGCGCTCCCTTTCCTCAAATTTTTACTTAACATCCAATTTACAAAAGAGAGCGCAGACCAGTATATAAGGTAACCGAATAAAAAAACTAATTCTTACTAAGTAATGCGAAAGTATTACAAATGCATAAGTGTATCTGCCTGTCTGCTACCCAGCATAAAGATAGTTTAAGTCCCGGGAAGAGACAGTTTTTATTTTATTCCTTAAAGATTGATTCTTTATGGGGTGTGAAAAGGTGAGTGGAATTTCGAATGAAAAACCAACACAGATGAAGTCGCGGTCATCGGATAAACAAAAACAAAAAATGTCTCCAAAATCCTTTTACCACCTTTTGCACGAGTGCCGTGACTGTCTTGATACAGCATATAAGTCGATCGCTGGGGTGGTTTTTACATTCTCCCCTCAAGAGTACCCACACTACCGCGGAACCCCCTTCTTCTTACACCTACACCAATACCCACCCTTAATTCCTAAACATAAAGTTCAAAACACTCTAGCATATTCACAAAGCCGAAGCTCTGCCCGGGTAAAAGGGGGGTAATCTTAATATTAATATCGTCTTGGGAGCGTCTTATATGATCAAGTTTTATGTTGATATGTTATGTAGACTATGTTGTATTATATATGCGCGATGTACACAGTTTTATGTTACATTAATGACATCATTTCTGACATAGTGGTGTCATTAAAGCTGTCTTCGGCATGATATTGCCTTCACAAAGGAGTATAGTTTGTAACGTATGGTGATAAATGACTAAACACAATGTATGCAACAAAGTATATTTTTGCATAGAAATATTTTCTTAAGATTACTTATGGAAATAAAGATGGGTTGGAGGTTGAGATCAAGGCAGAAAAATCTCGAGCAATACTCATAGCAACGCCAAAACATTTTATAGTTATGGTCAGACATATTTAAGGTGTCCTTTGTCAAGGAACAAATTAAAAAACGAGCGAGCCTCACAGTAATCGCGTATGATGTGTAACATTTGAAACCTCACCTTTTATTAGTAAAAAAAGAAATAAAACCTACTACAAAAGGAATAAGCCATTGAAACATTATGTTCTAAAATCAAATCAAATACCGCGCGCTTTCGCGACTTCCTGTTACACACTTTCCTACCATTTCACGAAATCGCTCCCACAAATTGCAGGAAAGCGAGAGGAATGATGTTACACATTAATAAAAATAACTGTAGCCCGACTGTAACGTCAGTTCCGAGTAACATTGACAAACCATGATTGCTATAAAAATCCCCCGAGTTGATGTAACCATGGAGATATAATCACTTTTGATATAACCTGAAAGTCCCTAAATTAAATTATGAAAAAAAATGTAGCCCCACTGTAAAGTCTAGTATGTATCTTGGAATTCCTATCTCAACAGACGTGTGCAACTTTATAAGGCTGCAAGACGGAAGAATTTCTTCATTTTACAGTCAACTACAATGTCAAATGCTTAAATGTCAAATGGTAGTTTTTCAACTACAATGTGAAATGCGTAGATGTCAAATGGTAGTTTTTCAACTACAATGTCAAATGGTTAGATGTCAAAGGGTAGTTTTTCAACTACAATGTCAAATGGTTAGATGTCAAAGGGTAGTTTTTCAACTACAATGTCAAATGCTTAGATGGCAAAGGGTAGTTTTTCAACTAGAATGTCAAATGCTAAGATGTCAAACGGTAGTTTTTCAACTACAATGACAAATGCTTAGATGTCAAATGGTAGTTTTGCAACTACAATGTCAAATGCTTAGATGTCAAACGGTAGTTTTTCAATTACAGTGTCAAATGCTTAGATGTCAAATGGGACAGTCTTAACAAGTGCTTGCGTACAGTAAAATACTAAGCTGCAGCGCTATTCTGTAAGAACAAACTAACTTTTCACCGTGAATTCGCCAGAAAGATTTTTTTTCGCTCCGTACATCGTTACCTTGCCTGGACCTGGCGGCCATTCGCCTTACGGAAATGCTTTGGAAAACGCTAACGCTTACGATTTTATTTTGTTATTTCTAGGCGCCTGAGGTTTTCAAATGCCTCGCGCTCTTTTTTTTGCATTGGTAATAACAATATTAAAAAAATGAGCGTGAGGTATTTGAAAACCTTCGGCGGTCAGAAATAACAAAATAAAATCGATAGCGTTAGCGTTTTCCAAAGCATTTCCTATAGGCGAATGGCCCCCTGAACCCGAACCCTACCCCGCGGAGCCCTGGAACCCTACTCACCAGCAGAAAAACAACACCACCAAAAGGTAGTGTTGTTTTACTGTGCTCTTCTGTAAGGTGAAGGTTGGTTCCCGGTCGTGCACTCCAAATCGTGCGGGAAATCCGTTGTGGTCTACCGCGAAATTTATTTATTTTAAATTCGTGTTCTAATTTCAAATCACATCGGGGATTCCGAGGTGATAAGCAAAATTGAGATTTTCACAGAATATGTGCTATTTGCTTTGCTATTTATTAGTTTTTTATCAAAAGGCAATTTTTTATAATTTAAGTAAGGCTCCCATTGTTTTAGTTAGTAATCACTATCGTTGTTAAGTCATTTTGTGTTGTAGCTACAATAAATGAATAAGTAATAAATGTACTGAGGAGCTCGATGGCGCAGGTGGAAAGCGCGTTCGGCTGCGATTGTTGAAGTTAAGCAACTTTCGCAGTGGTCGGTCATTGGATGGGTGACCAAAAATCTTCTAACTCGAGTTTCTCCATGCTTCGGAAGGCCCGCCAATGCGCACTAGGCCCGCGAGGTGGGTCATGGCCCAATCTCCCTATTCCATCCATAGGGAAGGCCTGTGCCCCAGCAGTGGGACATTAATATGATTATGATGATAATAAATGTATTTATTTTTAACATAGTTTTCACCTTAGATAAACAATTGATCTCCCCGCGGGCGTCTGCAGCAATCGTTTATCTAAAGGTTTTCACGAAGTCGTATATAAAACGGCATAAATTATATAAATCCCAAACTCGCACAAATCTTGAGACATTTCACAATGCCATTTCAGTAGGGGATACTGTAACAGTAAAATTAAAGCAGTAGGTCGGTGCTTAACTTAATATCTAAAAAAGAAATACTTGAAAAAATTCCACGCGTACCAGGCAGCAGCCGGGACTCGAACCCGCACCCTTCGCTTCGCACATCTAGCAGTTAAATGCTTAAAAAATAAAAACTTAACTTAATATTATAAACAAGGCCGTGTCAACCATTTTAAAGTTCCGCACCTCAATCATCAAAAACGGATCCTATATAGGATCACTCGGCTGTCTGTCTGTCACAGTCGATTTACTCGGAATATACTAGACAAATCGAGTTGAAATTGGTACAAACATGTACAGTACCAGACAATTTATAAGTCATATCGGGCTTTAGAACGAGATACTCGACTAGCTTCGGCTTCCTTCGGCTTTGTAGAGCGACATCTCTGTCACGCGAAACACTAACAGTCCGGTATCTAGGTATTTAGAGCTATTACAAAACAAAACAAAAAGAAAACATGTAGGTAAGAGACAAAATATTTGTACTATTGACGACCTCCGTGGCCGTGGTTTGTACGCCGGGTTTCATGGTGTCGCCGACACGAGAATCCCGGGTTCGAATCCCGGTGGGGGAAAATGTTTGTGTGATGAATAATCCAGTCATGGATGTAAAATATTTATTTCTATATAAATACTAGCTGACCCAGCGAACTTTGTACCGCCCTAAAAAAATAGGGGTTGTCCAGCGGACAAAATTGTGAATCTAAACCATTCTCAGATCCCCTTGAACACACACAAAAAATTTCATCAAAATCGGTCCAGTCGTTTAAGAGAAGTTCAGTGACATACACACTCACAGAAGAATTATATATATAAAGATACTTATTTATGTACAGTATATGTATTCTATCCGTTACCCTAACATCCCATAACACAAGCCTTACAGTGCTTACTTTGGGACTACGCTAATTGGTGTGAGTGTTGGAAATATTTATTTATTTAATTTACTATGTATGTTGATTTATTTATTTTAAAGAAAAACTATAGTTTTTATTTCCAAACAAATACCAAAAAACTAATAGACATGCGAAGCCTCTCTGTGTCCTGTGGACCCAAACACGGACGAACAAAGTAAATAAATAAATTCAGAATATTAGTTACTTTCGGGAGTTGTATTAATTCTAGAAATTAAAACATAATACGGGATGTAGCTCTTTGCTTGCTTTTAGATTTCAGGAAAACCTATAACAAGATTATCATAATTAAAATAAAATTCAAAATCCGAGATCCTTTATTCAATCTACGCTGTTGTGAATGTCGAAAAGCTACGCCATCGGTTCGCAAATCTACGGCGCGGGAGACCGTGTACTGAGAAGAACCGGCAAGAAACTCAGCAAGGGCTGTTTTTTGCCTCCTTTAAAATTTTAAAATTACTTCAGTATGAGATAATCCCAATGTAAATGATATAAAAATTATAGCTAAAAAATAAAAATACGATTTCGTTTTCTATCAAATGGGCCATATGCTTGGTTGCCAACATTTTAGTGCATTTTTTTTTATTATCTTTCACATGAATCTTTATAAATAAAAATAAATCGCTCAATGAATTCACGCGCATAATTTTTGAATGACTACACCAAATTAGATTATTATTATTGTTTTATTTTATGTTCGTAAATTAACAGACAAGATCACACCAGACAATTTGGGAATTCGTTGTATACATTTTTTTTTAATATAAAATCTAAACATTCCTTTTTTCTTCGTTGTACTTATTTATCTTATGTCGAACCGGAGCGGGTAAAAAAAAATATGTGTAATAAACAAATATTTATCATGTTTTTTATCCCACTCAATTAGTCAAAGTACTGTAGAGCTAGAGACGAGTTTGGTAGCGCAGGTGTTGAGCGCAATTGCCTGCGATCGTGGAAGTTAAGCAAATTTCGCAATGGTCGATCATTGGATGGGTGACCAAAATCTTATTATTAAGAACTCGTCCGTGCTTTAATAGGTACGTTGTTCGTTGTTCCCGGCTGCTTTAGTCCTTACCACTCGCCAATCCGCACTTGGCCCGCGTCACAGCCCAATCTCCCTAGTACCTATTTCATTGAAGGGAAGGCCTGTCCATGCCCATCTTCCTCACAGTGAAGATTATAGAGTTTGAAAGTCAAACGTGATATATAACATTTGCTCGTGTTACGGGAGTAGGGTTACCATCCGTCCGGCTTTGTCTGGACGTGTCCGGACTTTTTGCCTTTTGTCCGGACTTTGTGCGGATTTTTTTACGCAATCAAAACCGAGTTTTAGTCAAGTTATGAGCATTTGCTCACACATAAATGTTGCGCGCCTGCCCCGCCCGCAATGCCCTTGTAACTAGGGTTACCATCCGTCCGGATATGTGCGGACATGTACGGACTTTTTGCCTTTTGTGCGGACTTTGTCCGGCTTTTTAATTTGTCCCGATTTTTTAATTAGATTGGATATGAGTAAAACTTCTTATTAAGTTATATGAAATAAGTCACATAATCATTATTAAGTTCTCATTACTTAATTTAAAACAAAATATAAATCATCTTTAAAAATCAACAACGAGACCCCCCCAAAATATCACTGTAACTAAGTGGGTGATATTTGCATTTAGTGACTAAAATGTCCGGACTTTTATAGAAATGTCCGGCTTTTTGTCAGGACTTTTAAAAATTTTAAATAGTAACCCTTTACGGGAGCAGCTGTGTATAAGCGAACCTTCTGCATCTTCCATTTTGTTATCACTTGCGCAGTCACCCGAAGTTTGTACAATAAATCAGTGAAGCGCCGCACAGCGCTCGTGGCGACCGCTGTACTGCTCAAAACTGCGATACCAAAACTGTTCCGTGCATGCGTACTCCGACACTACTTAACGATACTACGATTCGTGTTGAGTTGCCAAACAGAGTCATTAAAATAAATAAATATTTCCAACACTCACACCAATTAGCCTAGCCCCAAAGTAAGCACAGGCTTGTGTTATGGGATGCTAGGGTAACGGATAGAATACATATACAGTACATGTATAAGTATATTTATATAGAAATATATATAAACATCCATGACTGGAGTACAAATGCTCGTATTGATCACACAAACATCTGTCCCCACCGGGACTCGAACCCCTCTCGAGTCGGCGACACCTTGAAACCCGGCGTACTAACCACTCGGCCACGGAGGTCGTCAATTCATTCATTAGTAAAACCATGATTAAACAAAACAAATGTTTAGATAAATAAATATGTGTATATTGTTTTAAACTTTCATGGTCACTAACATTAAAGTAATACTAGCAAACCAGTGAACCAAATGTTCACCAAAACCTGATTTCTCGAAAACCGGAAGTGCTACGTTACTCAAATCCGGTTTGTAGTCTTATCAGACTATTCTTAACTTATAACTTAAATATTCTCTTTATCTATCTCTTTCGGTTTGGCCGCTGAAACAGCACCACAGACAGACGGACGGACTTGACTAATAGATAAGAGATAAGTTATTTACGGGATTGTTACCATGTACCTTGTTTTTAGCGAGTTTCTGATATTTCGGCACTGTTGCAAGAAAGCGTTACTCCGTGATCATTGCGCTTGCAATAGTTGGAATCTATCTATATATATAAACTCAAAGGTGACTGACTGACTGACATAGTGATCTATCAACGCTCAGCCCAAACCACTGGACGGATCGGGCTGAAATTTGGCATGCAGGTAGATGTTATGATGTGGGCATCCACTAAGGATTTTGATCAATTGTACCCCCAAGGAGATAAAATAGGGAATGAAAGTTTGTATGAAACTGTCAATTTTAAACCGATCGGGCTGAGACTTTGCATGCACCTGTATAAGAAGAATCATAGATGAATGTCATTGTGTATAATACAAGCATGAGAACAAAAACTGTAGTTTACACTTCAGCTCTACACCGAAGCGAAGCGAGGGCGGACCGCTAGTTACTTATATTACTGTAATATATGTGTATATTTATTGAATCTTTGCCATAGAAATTTTCCATTTACACACCGCCCTAAATGAGTTTCACCTCAAAATCGCTTTTAGTCATGTCTTAATTTTTAAGCATTTTATTGCTAGATGATTAAATCTAAAGAAAACATTGTGGGTTGCCTGCAATGCAAAGAAATGGCGCTGCCTTGCAGCCTAAGGCTAGAGAAAATTCGACACTACCGTCAAGGCCGCGGTAGCATAATGGTCAGTGCATTCGCCCGGATAGCGAAGGGTGCGGGTTCGAGTCCCGTCTGCTGCCTGGTCCGCGTGGTAGACTCGCTTTTGTTTAAATTTTACAGAAAACGGAAGCAGCCCACTGGCCCACCAAAATTACTTAATTATTGTCGGCTAATGAATGTCTGTCTGTCTGTCTGGCAGTCTTCTCACATAGTTGACAACCCAAACGGGCGGGAAGCTGGATGAAATGGGTAATGCCATCCTGTAGTTATGAGATGGAGAAACTTAAATTCTTTTCTTTTGACGACCTCCGTGGCCGAGTGGTTTGTACGCCGGGTTTCATGGTGTCGCCGACTCGAGAGGTCTCGGGTTCGAATCCCGGTGGGGGCAGATGTTTGTGTGATGAATACGAGCATTTGTACTCCAGTCATGGATGTTTAATATGTATTTCTATATAAATATACTTATATGTGTACAGTATATGTATTCTATCCGTTACCCTAGCATCCCATAACACAAGCCTTATAGTGCTTACTTTGGGGCTAGGCTAATTGGTGTGAGTGTTGGAAATATTTATTTATTTATTTTATACAAAAAGGAATCCTTTAATTCTTTAACATACGAAGAAGCTTACGGAAGCATTCTACTGGCCAATATTACCGGTTTATTTCGGGTAATGAAGCCCACAGTGTTGGGCAGTCTTCTCACATAGTTGGGCGGGCGGGCCTCACTCTGATCGTAATCTATTTAATTGGAAATTTCCTTTGATTAAACGCAAAGACGTTGTTAGAAGTTGACCCAATAAAATATGTACCGTCAGCGGGTCAAGCGATCATTTCTATGTAATAATTATTTAGTAAAAAATAAAAGACTATTTTTTATATAAATTTTTATTTAAAGTAAAGTTTATTTTTTACACATTAGGTTATACCATCATCATCATCAGCCTATTAATGTCCCAACTGCTGGGGCATAGGTCTTCCCTATGGATGGAATAGGGAGTTTGGGCCATTAGGTTATATCCTTACTATAAACTAATACCAACATTGATTATTCATGTAAGATATAAGTTTAAAATTCTGCAATATACATTATAATGTTTAAAAAACTGTGCAAGTGCGTGTCTGACCTTCTTCTATTAGGATTCTGTTAAATAATAATATTTCCAACACTCACACCAATTAGCCTAGCCCCAAAGTAAGCACTGTAAGGCTTGTGTTATGGGATACTAGGGTAACGGATACAATATATATACTGATACATTTATAAGTATATTTATGTAAAAATACATATTAAACATCCATGACTGGAGTACAAATGCTCGTATTCATCTCACAAACATCTGCCCCCACCGGGATTTGAACCCGGGACCTCTCGAGTCGGCGACAGCCATGTAACCCGGCGTACAAACCATTCTGCCACGGAGGTCGTAAAATTATTTGTTTGTTTTCGTCACAACTTCCAGTTGGCGTTTTCAGTTAGTTTTTGTTGTTTAAATACAGTACATGGCACATGATAGACCCCATAAGAAAAAATGGTCTTAAAATAACAGCTTTCACGGCCCCTTCTTCCTCCTACTTCTTTGTTATTGAAAATAAAAAATAATAAAAACAAGTAAGTAAAAAATAATAGTGATGTGGGGTACAAAAGAAAAAAATCGTCTCGTTTTCATACATGCGACCATAAAAATAATTTAATATAATTTTTAACCGAATATTCGGTTTTGGGCAAGCATTTTTAATATAATACCAAAAATTTCAGGGTTCATAACTCATTCCGTTTACGACCCATTACATACGGATAGCCAGACAGAAAAACAAACAGAGTGACAGCAACAAGGTTCCGTTTTTACCCTTTGGGTCAACATCATCATCATCAGCCTATTAATGTCCCCACTGCTGGGGCACAGGCCTTCCCTATGGATGGAATAGGGAGATTGGGCCATGACCCACCACGCGGGCCCAGTGCGGATTGGCGGGTGCTAAAGACTACAGATGCAGCCGGGAATAACGGCTTAACGTGCCTTCCGAAGCACGGAGGAGCTCCCTATTCCATCCACAGGGAAGGCCTGTGCCCCAGCAGTGGGGACATTAATAGGCTGATGATGATGATGATGATGACATATAAAATGTACTAGTTGACCCGGCGAATATCGTACCGCCCAAAAGTAATAATTTAAAAAAATAATATTGCGACTAAATTAAGATGTAAGGTATCCTATCTTTCAAGTTGTATTAAACTGCACACGGTGTGCAACTTTGACTTAAATCGCTTAATTAGTTTAGGAGTCCATCCATAATTTATATATAGGTATATTAAGATGAACCAACTCTAATGAACCAATCAAAATGCAAGTAAACAATTAATATATATTTAATCATTATGTAATGAACGGTGACTTTATGAATCATCTATAATGTCATTTTTCAACTTGACGACTCTGTAAATAATAAAACATGGAAAAAAAACAGCCTTTGCAGAGTTTCCTGCCGGTTCTTATAGGGGTATAAGGGGTGCCGCCTAACACCCAACGGCACCCAAGCCAACCTCACCTGCCCGCGGTGTACCCTGCCGACCAACGGACGAGGCTCTGGCGCTCCCCACCAACCCGCACTGGGCCAGCGTGGTGGGAGACGGCCCAAAACCCCCCCTAAAATGATAGTACATAAGAAGAGGCCCCAAGTGCCCGGCGGTGCTGGAGTCCGTGGCGGCGCTGACGGACGCCGACTCGGCGCCGGGACCAGGGGTGCGAAGAATCCCCGGGCGGCAAAAGTCCCCCGTCAAACGACCTTGGCCCTGGCAACGTACAACGCACGCACACTACGGACCGAGGAGAAGCTGCTGGAACTGGAGGAAGAATTGAGCAGGATTCGCTGGAGTATTGTAGGACTATCTGAAGTCCGAAGAGAGGGCGAGGACACGATGGTCCTTAAATCCGGCAACCTGCTCTATTTCCGGGAGGGCGAAGATCTGTCCCAGGGTGGTGTCGGGTTTGTTGTCCACAAGTCTCTCGTGAACAATGTTGTACAGATCGGTAGTGTGTCGAATAGGGTGGCGTACCTTATACTCAGAATCACCAAACGGTATTCGTTGAAGGTCATACAGGTATACGCTCCGACCTCGACGCACCCCGACGAGGAAGTGGAAGTCATGTATGAGGATATTTCTCGGGCAATGCATGCTTCCAGGACCCATTACACCGTTGTCATGGGGGACTTCAACGCAAGGCTGGGCAAACGTGGCGATGATGAGTTGAAAGTGGGGCAATTTGGAGTTGGAATCCGGAACTTCCGAGGTCAAATGCTAGCCGATTACATGGAGAAGGAGGGACTCTTTATGATGAACTCCTTCTTCAGAAAACGGCTGCATCGAAAATGGACCTGGAAAAGTCCGGATGGCGTGACAAAAAATGAGATTGACTTCATCATGTCGACTAAGACTCGGATATTCAATGATGTCTCAGTGATCAATTCGTTCAATACGGGAAGCGATCACCGAATGGTAAGAGGCACATTGAATCTAAATGTCAAAGCCGAAAGGAATCGACTGATGAAGTCCACGCTCCGTCCTGAAGCCATCCAGATCCAAAACCCCGAGCGCTTTCAACTCGAACTGCAAAATCGCTTCGATTGCCTAGAGAGCTGCGTAGACGTGGACAATTATAATGACAGGTTTGTTGAAGCTGTCCTTACGGTGGGCTCGAAGTTCTGCAAGCCCATCCGTACCAAAAAACGTAGCAAGATCTCGGAGCCGACTCTCAAGCTCATGGAGAAAAGGCGTGAGATGGGTCTGCAGTCCTCTGAAGATGCACGTCGGCAGCTCAATAGGCAGATTTCGAAGTCTCTGACTCGCGATATACGCCGCTTTAATACTGATCGTATTAAAGAGGCCATCGAGCGGAACAAAGGCTCGAAAGTGTTCGCAAGAAATCTGTCTCTTGGACAGAGTTTGCTGACGAAGCTGAAGACAGAGGACGGCAGAATCATTTCGTCGCAACCTGAGCTTATGGCTGAGATCGAAAGCTTCTACGGACAGCTATACGCGACATCACGAGTACCTGTCACAAAGGCGACCGACCCAAGAGCCAAATTAACCCGACACTACACCGAAGATATCCCGGACGTCAGCCTGTACGAGATTAGTGTAGCTCTGAAACAGCTCAAAAACAATAAGGCGCCGGGTGATGACGGAGTTACAGCCGAGCTTCTGAAAGCAGGTGGACGACCAGTCTTGAAATCTCTTCAGAAGCTATTTAACTCTGTCATACTCGAGGGCAGAACGCCTAGCGCATGGCATAGGGGATTGGTGGCGCTTTTCTTCAAGAAGGGCGACAGGGCCCAATTGAAGAATTACAGACCCATCACGCTCCTGAGTCATGTATACAAGCTGTTTTCGAGAGTCCTCACGAATCGTCTCGCGCGCAGGTTTGACGACTTCCAGCCTCCCGAACAAGCCGGATTCCGAAAAGGGTTTAGTACCGTAGACCACATCCATACGCTGCGGCAGGTTATACAGAAGACCGAAGAGTATAACCTGCCATTATGCTTGGCGTTTGTGGACTACGAGAAAGCCTTCGATTCGATCGAGACATGGGCCGTGCTTCGGTCACTCCAAAGGTGCCAAATAGACTATCGATACATCGAAGTGTTGCAGTCGTTGTATGAAAACGCCACTATGTCAGTTCGACTCCGGGACCAAAGCACGAAGCCAATCCAGCTACAGCGTGGTGTAAGACAGGGTGACGTTATATCACCGAAACTGTTTACAGCTGCGCTGGAAGACGTTTTCAAACTTTTGGACTGGAGCGGACTTGGCATCAACATAAACGGCGAGTACATGACGCACCTTCGATTTGCAGATGATATCGTAGTCATGGCTGAGACCATGGATGACCTTGGCACAATGCTCGGCGACCTCAGTAGGGTGTCCCAACAAGTGGGTCTCAAAATGAACATGGACAAGACGAAAATCATGTCGAATTCCCATGTCGTACCCACTCCAGTGACTGTTGGGAACTCTACACTGGAAGCTGTTGACCAGTACGTATACCTGGGACAAATAGTCCAACTGGGTAAGTCCAACTTCCAGAAAGAGGTTAATCGACGAATCCAACTCGGCTGGGCAGCGTTCGGGAAGCTACGTAGCATCTTCTCGGAACATCTACCGCAGTGCCTCAAGACGAAAGTCTTCAATTCGTGCGTGTTGCCAGTGATGACATACGGAACCGAGACGTGGCCGCTTACAATGGGTCTTGTAAGAAGGCTCAAAGTCACCCAAAGGGCAATGGAGAGGGCTATGCTCGGAGTTTCTCTGCGTGATCGAATCAGAAATGAGGAGATACGCAAGAGAACTAAAGTCACCGACATAGCCCACAGAATTGCAAACCTTAAGTGGCAATGGGCAGGGCACATTGCTCGCAGGACCGATGGCCGCTGGGGCGGAAAGGTCCTCGAGTGGCGACCGCGTACCGGGAAACGCAGTGTTGGCAGGCCCCCCACAAGGTGGACCGACGATCTGGTAAAGGTCGCGGGAAGCCGCTGGATGCGGGCAGCATGGGACCGATCGCTGTGGAAATCCATGGGGGAGGCCTATGTCCAACAGTGGACGTCTTTCGGCTGATGATGATGGCTGCCGGTTCTTCTCAGTACAAGGTCTCCTGCCGTAGATTTACCAACCGATGGCGTAGCTTCTAGACATTCATGAGTGCTTGTAACAGCCTAAACTGAATAAATGATTTTGATTATGATTATACTAGTATCATCATCATCATCATCAGCCTATTAATGTCCCCACTGCTGGGGCACAGGCCTTCCTTATGGATGGATAGGGAGATTGAGCCATGACTTACCACGCGGACCCAGTGCGGATTGGTGGGTGCTAACGACTGCAGATGCAGCCGGAACCAACAACTTAACGTGCCTTCCGAAGCACGGAGGAGCTCGAGATAGAAGATTTTTGGTCACCCATCCAATGACCGACCACTGCGAAAGTTGCTTAAGTTCAACGATCGCAGCCGAACGCGCTAACCACTTACGCCATCGAGCTCCTCTATACTATACTAGTATAATCATAATTAAACGGTTGGCAAAACAACTGTCAGTTGTTTTGCCAACCGTACCGGATTCGTATATCTTAAAATTTCCGCCCAGTGAATCTTGCGGCCGGCCAGATTATACCAATAAAATTTATGTGCGCCCGCATCGCCATCGAAACTTACGATAGGGCGCAACTATTTTACTTAATGCCCTATTGTTGGCCCAAGACTAATGTAAGGAGATTTATATGTTGTCTTAAGAAACTACCTATATATTTATTGGTGGGAGTTACGAGAAATAGGATTAGAGAGACTTGGTTCGTTTTGATCGTCACCTTTCTATGGAAACAGTAAAGTTCGTTTACCAGTGACGTAGGATGATTTGATGAACCGAAAGCTGATAAAATTGATATAATAATTTTGAATTGTTTGGGGTGGAGGGTTGATAACCTGGGATACAGGATTTTTCCTAGTTCAGGTATCAGCCCACCACAGTCTGCTACATTGTACCATTGCTTCATGTAAGTTTTATTTAGATTGTGGTATGAGAAAATAAAAATTTATTATTATTATTATTAAATTTATTTATGTTCGACCAAAGTGGCGTTTGAGAGATTTTGCTTTTTCACTGTCAATATATGTAATATTTTAAATGTGTTGCACGGCATGGATATACATATATTCTTTTTTAAACTATTTTGAAATGGTATCTTTAGCGATTTCCTTTTTTATTCTTTTTTTGTTTTCTTCTCTGTTCCTGGAAATAATGCTTACAGTTAATAATATTTATGACTCTAATGTTAATGAGTCAAAACTACGTTTATTTTCTTATATATACTGAATCGACATCTTTTTGTGGGAATCTGATGACCTGATATACAAGCATTATTGTGCTTAGTTTAGGCGTCAGTCTCTCACAAAGTTCTACATAACTACTTAAATAATTACCATAAGTTAATTATACAATAAGTGTTTAAAGTGTATTTGTAAACGGAGGAGAGATAAATAAATGAATAAAAAAAATCCTGAATAGGATGCGAAACGTCAAAAAATAAATAAATCAGTGCAGCTATACCGTTAAAATATATATATGTATATATATCTAATATATATAATTCTCGTGTCGCGGTGTTTGTGGTTAAACTCCTCCGAAACGGCTTTCCCGATTCTCATGAAACTTTGTGTGCATATTGGGTAGGTCTGAGAATCGGACAACATCTATTTTTCATCCCCCTAAATGTTAAGGGTAATCCACCCCTAAATTTTTTTTTTCAATTTTAGATATTTTTTTTTAATTTTTTTATGTTACATGTTACATCATACAAAAATACATACATCCCTAAATTTACAAACTTTCTACCACCAACCCCTATTTTTTATGGCGGTACGAAGTTCGCTGGGACAGCTAGTATATATATATATATCCGATCCGTCCAGTCGTTTGGGCTGTGCGTTGATAGATCACTATGTCAGTCAGTCAGTCACCTTTGAGTTTTATAGATTACAAGTTTATGTACCGATTTTTTTATTAATTAGCTAGTTTTTGATGTGTAACATCTTTCCTCTCGCTTTCCTGCAATTTGTGGGACTGATTTCATGAAATGGGACGGAAGTGTGTAACAAGAAGTCGCGAAAGCGCGCGCTATTTGATTTGAGTTTAGAACATAATGTTCAAATGGCTTATTTCTTTTGTAGTAGGTTTTATTTCCTTTTTTACTGATATAAGGTGAGGTTTCAAATGTTACACATCATACGCGACTACTGTAAGGCTCGCTCGTTTTTTTTTGTACTTATTAACAATGCTTGTTAGAGATGTTTTTATTATTTATGTATATGTTTAACTTCATATGCCGCCGTGCCTGGTAATAATATTCGTTTTCGCATAGTTGATTTTTTTATTTATTTATTATTGTCCAAATACATACTAACTTACAGCTAATATTGCCAACGCGTTTCTATGTTAAATACAAAATACAAGAAACAAACAAGTTATTGTAGTAATTATAAAATAATAATAATAAACAATACAGATAACAACAAAAAATAAAATACAAATCATGTTATAATTTAGAGGGATCGAGGTAAGCAGTTTAGTTTTATGATTTAATGAATTAATTTTGATATCAATCCATCTACTAAATTACAAATATGTAGGTCAAAAATTAAAGGTTTAATCAGACAAAATTCCTGTAACATGAAACCAATTGTAGTGTACAACATAGCAAATGCAATAAATTTTATGAAGTTTGAAGTTCATTGGACTCGCACATTTTTCCTTTGCCACAACTTTAAAACGAACTCATAAACCTGTGCTCTTATGAAAATACTCACAACATAAAAACAATCTGTATTACAATAATAAAAAGCGTGTTAACTCAACAAAATTATTCAGCAGGAAATTGCAGTGGCGTGGACACCGTCCCGCCGAAAATACCGTATAACAATCCGACACCGAATAAAAACGGTACAAACAGCGGTTAAAACGGCGATAAAAATCATGAGCGCGTCCCAAGTGGCGTAAAAAAAGGATGTAAACAGAAAAAAAACGTTATGAATGCTAACCATGTGCGGTAAAGGCTGGGGCACAGTGAGAGAATCTTTTTATGAATTTTAGGCTGTTTTATTTTTTTCATTCAAACATTAATCAAGTAGAACTGTGGCCGGTACCTGTCTAATGATGGTTTGTCGTATTTCGACATGTTCCCGATAGGAAATGAGTTGAACAGGCATCCGGTAGCAGAAGGTGCGGATTTGAGTCTCATCTAATGCCTGGACCGCGTGGACTTATGTCTAGTAAACAACTTAAAAACCTAATTAGAGACAAAAAAAATAATAAACTACAATTGTTAGTTCCTCTATCAAATATTTAATATTTGTGTAGATATATTACGTTTGACATTTTAGGTTGCCTACAATGTAAAAAGATGGCGCTGTCTTACAGCCTATGAAATACTAAAAGAAAGTCGACACGGGCATTAAGTTCGCGGTGCGAGTCCCGTCTCCTGCCTGGACTGCGTGTTTTTTTTTCTTGTATCATCTAGCAGTTACATTTTCAAAAAATAAAATAAAGAAAACACTTAATGTCCGATATCTGGTTATGTTTTGAGTAATTCTCGAATGTACCTTTATTCACCTTACTAAATACAACCGCGGAAAAAGGCTGCTATTCTATGTTAAAAATTAAACAAAGTACGTCTTTAAAATATTGACCACGCCAACGCCAACCAAAAAAAAAACAGCAGAATATTCATTCTTCTAAGCATCATTTCTCCCTTTTTACCATACCACATAACTGTCTTAAGAACTAAAACTAATATTAAGAAATCGCAATAAGATTCTAACTAGAATTATTTGTTCTTATCAGAAAAATAACCTTTACAACTTTACAATTATTCAAACAAAAATCGTTAATGATCCTATTAGAAAGAGGACTTAAGCGAGAAAAAGTACTGCTACGAAATATATATCATTATCTACATAAAAATCGGTCTGAGTTTATTTTATTCCTTTTCATGAAATCTCTTATTTTCACCCCATGTGCCCACTGCACAACCACCTTATCGCCTTCCAAGTAAAAACTGAAAAAACATTAAACATAAAGAAAATATATTTAAAAAAAAGGAATTCCTTTGACATTGTGGGTTACCTACAATACAAAGAGATGGCGCTGCCTTGCAGCTTCAGAAAGGCTAGAAAGAATTCGACACGGCCATCAGAGCCGCGGTAGCATAATGGTCAGTGCATCCGCCCGGATAGCGAAGGGTGCGGGTTCCAATCCCGTCTGCTGCCTGGTATCGCGTGGAATTTTTTCTAGTAATTTTCTTTACATTTAATCATCGAGCAGTTACATGCTTAAAAAATAAAAATAATAACATTAAACATAATTATTTATCTTGTTTCTGATATTTACCAAATAACAATGTAGTCGATTTATTGTTTTAAACTTCATGGTCACTAACATTATAGGAATACATGTTATTTACGGGATTCTTACCACGTACCTTGTTTTAGCGAGTTTCCGATATTTCGACACTGTTGCAAGCGCCATGATCACGGAGTAACGCTTTCTTGCAACAGTGCCGAAATATCGGAAACTCGCTAAAAACAAGGTACATGGTAACAACCCCGTAAATAACTTATATTACTACTAGCAAACCAGTGAACCAAATGTTCACCAAAAAAAAAATGTATTTAATTAATTGAGAACTTCGGAGATTTTGTGTGGTTTCGTTTGAAATAGAAATCACGTGATTTCTCGAAAACCGGAAGTGCTACGTTACTCAAATCCGGTTTGTAGTCTTATCAGACTATTCTTAACTTATAACTTAAACATTCTCTTTATCTATCTCTTACGGTTTGGCCGCTGAAACGGCACCACGGACGGACGGACTTGTCTATTAGATAAGAGATAATGTGATCAATTGTCTAACCATTAATAACGAAGGTTGTTGTTATGTTAGAGTGACAATGGTCTTGATTTTTTTGTATACCTAGCTGACGACTCACCTGATGGTAAGTGATCACATCGACCATGGAAATCTGCAATGCAACACAGTAGCTTTGCGGGTTTTTAAAGAAGTGCACTCTTTGTTTTAAGATTTTCCAGTTGTAAGTAGATATTGGTCCTGAAACACGAATTTATTTTCTTTTATAAATACAGCAGTTTAATACTTAAAATAACAATCTTAAAACAACAATAATCTATCTATTTAAATAAAACTCAAAGGTGATTGTCTGACATAGTGATCTTTTAACGCACAGCCCAAACCACTGGACGGATCGGGTTGAAATTTGGCATACAGGTAGATGTTATGACGTAGGCATCCGCTAAGAAAGGATTTTGATCAATTCTACCCCGAAGCGAAGCGAGGGCGGGCCACTAGTATGTAATAAAATAACAACAACAACCTACACGAACAAAGAAATTTAGTGACTGATTTCTTTGTCGTACTATTCGTAAGTGGAATTCTTTTCCCGCGCACTTGTTCCATCCTTTCTACAATCTGCAGTCTTTTAAGAGAGGCGTGAAGAAGCATTTCTGCAGGCCGGCAAGGTGAGTATGGTTGGTATAGCAGTTTATAACTGCTGTACCAGCTATCTTAGCGTTTAGACTTTATCAGCACTTAACATCAGGTGGGGTAGAGAAATTTGCCTACCTGGCTAAACAAAAAAAATAATAAAACTAGTTTTTACGGGTTAATGCACGAAACTATATTTATTTATTGACGAAATCATTATTCTGACGATGCAGACCTGAAAAGGCTGCGAAACGTCAATAAATAAATAAAGTTTCGTGCATTAACCCGTAAAAACTAGTTTTATTTAATGAGTGATGTGCGTGAAAACCTAAGAAACAAAAAAATAATATGTATAAGAAACATTACATTCCTTTTATTTTTATTATATTGTACTCTATTCGCCCTGATGAGCTCAATGGCGCAAGCGCGGTGGATCTACGATTGTTAAAGTAAAGCAACTTTTACATCAGCCAGTCATTGGTTGGGTCACCAAAAAATAACATTTCTAGTTCTACCGTGCTTCGGGAGCCGTTAAACCACCAATACGCACTGAACTCGCGTTAACGAGAATCTCTTTTAAACAATATAAAGATAATATTTTCACATCCCATCTCCAATTCTCCGCTGACTTAGAACCTCAGAGTTGAAGTAACTCATCCTGATTTCTATTAATAAAAATGCATGTAATATTTCATCATTAACCACGGATCGTCGAAAACATTTTTACGCAAAACAAAAGCGTGCATACATAATATACTCGTCCATCAACCATTAAGAGACCACAAAACGCCAATTAAGCAACCCGCAAAGTTAAAAACGGACAAATTGCGGACGAAGGAAAAAAATCATGGAAGAGGGAGTGTGGGGCATGGAAAAAAGAGTGCGAACCAACGCCGGGGGCAAGAGTATTAATCACCTTAATGGAGCTAGCGGTCGGGAAAAAATCTGGGGAAAAAATACTGAGTGGACACTTAAAAAACGATTTATCACCCGAGAACGGTGGACGGGGCAAGATGGTTCGCATGGTTAACAGGTGGTTAGCCCTGTGTTCCTACGGGAAGATAATTGGGAAGATATGCTTTTGAAGGTTTTATTTGGGCATCTAAGATGATTTTTTCTAGTCATATTTTCTTTAGATTTAAACATCAAGCAATTACATGCTTTAAATAAATAAATAAATAAATAAATATTTCCAACACTCACACCAATTAGCCTAGCCCCAAAGTAAGCACTGTAAGGCTTGTGTTATGGGATACTAGGGTAACGGATAGAATACATATACTGTACATATATTAGCATATTTATATATAAATATATATTAAACATCCATGACTGGAGTACAAATGCTCGTATTCATCACACAAACATCTGCCCCCACCGGGATTCGAACCTGGGACCTCTCGAGTCGGCGACACCATGAAACCCGGCGTCCAAACCAGTCGGCCACGGAGGTCGTCTTTAAACTATAATTGCTATTTCTTCTTTCAAATGTTTAATACTTGTAAAAGTATTCATTTGACATTGTGGGTTACCTACAATGCGAAGAGATGGCGCTGCCTTGCAGCTTAAGAATGGCTAGAAAGATTTCGACGCGGTCCGTGAGGGCCGCGGTAGCATAATTGGTCAGTGCATTCGCCCGGATTGCGAAGGGTGCGGGTTCGAGTCCCGTCTGCTGCCTGGTCCGCGTGGATTTTTTTCTAGTTATATTTTCTTTAAATTTAAACATCAAGCAATTACATGCTTTAAAATAATAAAAATTATAAGATGATACAGTTAAAACAGTGAATAGATTCAAAGAAGTCTAATCACACTAATATTATAAAAGGCGAAAGTTTGTGATTGTTACTTCTTCACGTCTGGTGGAGCGATTTTAATTTTAATAAAATTTGGTATGGAGTTAGCTGATGCCCTTGATTAACACATAGGCTACGTTTTACTGCGGGAATATATCCCTAATAAACCGCAGGGTGCAGCTAGTATATTATAATAGGATATTTTATCATTTGATATTTTATACGTATTGTCGTTATGAAAGGGGACTAAGTCAAAGATAGTTTTGCTTTAGTTACAAATAAAGTCGTCCATATTATAATTGTATGTATGTAGTTATTTATCTATTGTCATCAATTTTATATTCGTATGTGTATGTATTTATTCATTATTTAAGTACTTGTATATATACACCTATATGTATATCCCATATTTATTGGTTTTAACATGTATTTATATTCAGGTGTATACGCTGACTACTTTTACCAATTTATTTTCTACTACGGGCCTACTGGAAAAAATTTCAGATTGAAATAAGTTGTGCCCTTGTACATATTATCTTTAATTAAGTTGCTCCTGTATTGTTTTTGTGTGTACAGAATATATAAATAAATTAATTATTAAATCAAATTGGTTATTATTAACAAAAGAATATTAAATAAAACTAGTTTTTACGGGTTAATGCACGAAACTTCATTTATTTATTAACGTTTGACGAAACGTCAATAAATAAGTAAAGTTTCGTGCATTAACCCGTAAAAACTAGTTTTATTTAATGAGTGATGTGCGTGAAAACCTAAGAAACAAAAAAGAATATTAGTACTAAAAATAATAAAAATTGGTCAAAATTTCAAAAGAGTTTATGTTGCCTAGATTCTATTGATGGGTTAGTTCCGAACGACTTCTAAATCATGAACCAGATTTTCTATTATGAAATCTATATTATTAAAAAAAATAGTCCATTTTATTGAAAATTACATCGTCCAAGTAAACAATAAACAAGAATGCTCATTTTTTTCTTGTTTTTTTTTATAGCCAAGTAGGCAAATCACTCTACCCCACCTGATGTTAAGTGGTGATAAAATCCAGACACGAAGATAACTGATACAGCTGTTGTAAACTGCCACACCAACCATCCTCATCTTGCCGGCCTGCAGAAATGCATGTTCACACCTCTCTTAAAGGACCCCAGACTGTAGGAAGGAGGGAACACGTGCGCGGGTAAAGAATTCCACTAGCGAATAGTACGACAAAGAAATGAGTCACTAAATTTCTTTGTTCGTGTAGAAATACAGTAAGTCGGTGATAACGTAGGCCAGCGCGCGTGGTCCTCTGAAGAAAAGGTGATGGAGGGGTAAGAGAGAATAACTCCTCAGAACACTCGCCGTGGTTTAGTCGGTAGAATGCGCTTTATAATGCCACATCACTGCGTAATTATAGAGACTCGAGTTTGTTAGTTACCTCTTCATCGCCAATGATGCGGGCAGCGCGCCGCTGTAACCTATCCAAGGCATCGAGTAAGTACTTAGCGGAGCCATCCCAGAGGTGAGAGCAATATTCAGTATGTCATCATTGCAACCGGAATGCAGTCACATTTAATTTTGATATATCAGGTGGCGTATAGTGATTTTTGAGACAGAGGTTGTTAGATAATGAAAAAATGTCAAAGCCAACATTCTAATATTCTAAGTGGCTAATTACCAAAATGATCAAATTGTGTTTTATTTTTTTCGAAACGCAGTTTTACTTTGATTTAGGTATTTTAGTTGAGATACAGAGATTGATATTAATTAGTCTTTCTAATTTCAGATTCAGAAAATAAAGCTCAAGTATATTGTTGTAACTACAGGCAACTACGGAACCCTACACTGCGCGTGGCACGACACGCACTGGGCCGGTTTATTAAGAACATTTTTTTTCTGAGGAATATTATGAATTTAAATTAAATAGGTCTACCAACCTAAAACTTTAGTTCTAAAATAACAAATTGTAATTAAATATTTTATATTACAATTATTTTTCTTCATCATTGTATTTTTTGTCGATTGCGTTGTCGTTGTCATAATAGTAAGTAATCGAGGATCAGACAGATTATTCACCCTTCAAGCACATACCCTTTCGTTAAGACAACTACTGCCATCTAGCGTCGAAAGGATTTGACAGTTTTACGCAGAAATAAAAAAAAACACGATCTTGGCGTTCCATACCTTTGTACCGAGTAGCTATTCTATTCCCTGATAATAATTAAATAAAAAAACTGCATTTACATGCTATAATAATATTTTTGTCAAGAATTTCAATCCAAAGTAAAAGCTAGTATAGTTCTGCTACTCACCGCTAGAGCGTTAATTTAATTGTGCTTTTTACACCTAGATGGCAGCACTAATGTTATTGCAGCAACTCCCCGCTAGATGGCAATTTTTATGTAAACTCTAGCCACTAGATGTCGCTACATCTATTTCATATTTCTATTCAACGCAAGATAGCAGGATATCGTTAATAAAATTACATGACACGTTTTAGTGCAAGGATATTGTTATTTCAATTTATTTGATTCTAATCTAAACTTAATGTTTAATATGTAATGTCTATGAGGTAAGAATATAACTGTTTATTTAATATCAATTCAATATTTTAAATTCAAATACTACCTATAAAATACAGTAAAATTAATTTTACCTCTTTTAATTGTTATTTTATTTTTTACTCATTATACTTGAAATTATTATTTACTAGGTAGTATTTTTACCATTTCCTTCATAAAATAATATACTTTGTGGCCACTGTGCCAAACAAAGATTGGGTCTATTCAAATGGAAATATTGCTTAAGAAAAACTCACACTAATCTTCTTAAATTGGCTTGCAAAGATCATTTATCTAAAATAGGTGTCTATATAAATTAAATACAATCGCTTACTTTAATGTAAAAATAAAAGCGTTTTGCAGTTTCCCAAAGAAAAAATATCGTGATTTATCACACTTGGACAAGATAATCTTAGAAAGAAGGACCAGACCCAAAGAACATATTTTGAATTCAACAATGACCAGCATCACAACCCTTCTGTTGAGAAGACAAACATTATTTTAACCGCGTCTATGAATACACCAGCTCTTAATACAAGTAATTAATTTAAATTACAATAGGACCCCCTCGGGTCTACCTGACCCCATTCTTTCTAAGCCATCTCAGGGTTGATCTTTTGTCTCGTCTTGGCTAGTGGGCATCTGTGAGAACAGCAAACGAGATTTTATTAACGATTTTTTTTCTCCAGCACATCTGCTTTGCTCTTAAGTTCAAGGACTTGATGTAAGAACTACTTAAAGTTACTTATAAATTGTTACTTTTATAGGACGTCTGTTTTGTTAAATTTTGAGTTGTCACTCTGCAGTACATTTACAAGTAAAAGAGATATATATATATTTCCAACACTCATACCAATTGGTCTAGCCCCAAAGTAAGCACTGTAGGCTTGTGTTATGGGATACTAGGGTAACGGATAGAATACATATACCTACTGATGCATTTATAAGTTTATTTATATAGAAATACATATTAAACATCCATGACTGGAGTACAAGTGCTCGTATTCATCACACAAACATCTGCCCCCACCGGGATTCGAACCCCGGACCTCAGGAGTAGGCGACACCTTGAAACCCGTCGTACAAACCACTCGACTGCGGAGGTCGTCGAAGATGCCAGGACAGTCCAGATATTTTTGTTTTGTTTCCCATAATTAAATAATCTTTTTGATAAAAATGGACTTTGTAATTTGGACTAAAGTATTTTCATTTAACATACAAATGTCTTTAAATACTTAAGTTAGTTACCTATTATAGGTATTAAATAGGTAACTGCGAAAACAGTGGAATGTATGTTTAATAATTTAAATACTAGGCAATCGAAGAAAAGGCAAAGAAGTATACAAATAATTTGATTTATGTATTAAACATTGAGGAGCTCGATGGCGCAGGTGGTTAGCGCTGTCGGCTGCCATCCTTGAAGTTAAGCAATTTTCGTAGTGGTCGGTCATTGGATGGGTGACCAAAAATCTTCTATTTCGAGTTCCTCCGTGCTTCGGAAGGCACGTTAAGCCGATGGTCCCGGCTGCATCTGCAGTCGTTAGCACCCGCCAATCCACACTGGGCCCGCGTGGAGGTCGTGTGAGGCGGGTCGTTACGTTCCCTAAAATATGGTTGAGCGAAGCGATGGCTGGTTCATGCGTCATGCTCGTGAACAGGTGCTGCCAGCGGAGATGAGTCTGCCCTAACTTCCTTAATATTGAAGTTAATGTTTAGTCACACTTAATATAAATATCACTATTTTTTATTTATACTGTATGACACAGCAATCAAAATGCAGGTGAACAATTAATGTATATTTAATCATTATGTAATGAAAGACGACTTCATGAATCATCTCTGAAGTCATTTTTCAATTTGACGACTCTGTAAATAATAAAACAGGGGGAAAAAACAGCCCTTGCTGAGTTTCTTGCCGGTTCTTCTCAGTACAAGGTCTCCCGCCGTGTTTTATTGCTGTGTCATACAGTATAAATACAAATTTACCCTCCCATAAGAAGTTATCGATTCAAACTGCGCTATACTGAGACTCGTTGAAAAAGAATTCTATTAAATATAAATATATCTTTTTAGTCCAATTGATAAACAAAGAAACAAACTTTCTTAATTACTTTCAAATTCTTGAGTAGGTATCCAAAATTCTCGAAACTTAACTAGGACTTTCAGAGATATACAAAATGGCATGGCACCCTTTCCCTATTCCATCCATAGGGAAGGCCTGTGCCCCAGCAGTGGGGATATTAATAGGCTGATGGTGGTGTGGTGGTGTATTAAACATTAATACGATGGGCAAGCAAAGCAGCAGTAGGCAAAGGAAGCTAAAGATTTGGATATATTTTTTGAAGTAAGATACAAGTCTTACGGCCGCACTCAATGATCTCAATCAACTTTTGAGTTTGACTATAAATGATGAAAAAGATAATTTTCTTAGAAAAAAAAACTCTTTCAAGTATATATTACTAGAAAAAAATCGCATCGGTCAAGATTTCAAACGGGATTCGAACTTCCGCTAACCGGGCGTGGATGTGGGTTCGAATCCCGCCTGAAATATAGACAGAGAGATTTTTTTTCTTTTAAAAAATTCTTAGGATTTAACTTAATATTAAATCTTCAAAAAAAAACAGCAAATGAAAATATTATCTATAAATTAAAAAACTTGTCTAACAAAACACAAAAACCCAAGTAGTAAATGGCAACTGAGATCTATCAATATACTACGGTTAATTAAGTGTAAATAATTTTAATATTTCTTTGTTTCCGAAAGATCTGATCCCATATCCACGTTAAAGCATTTAAGTTGGTGTGTTGTATGAGATAACAAGTTTCCGAGTTGTCATTGTCAAAATACGCATACATACTGATATTAGTTGAAATTTGGTAAAGATATTGTTTGAGTACCAGGAAAGGACATACATCCAGAATTCATCCTTTGAGGGGTGAAAAGGGAGTGGAAGATTGTATGGGAAATCAATTGAACCATGCAAACCGTCAAAGTCGTCGTAACCCACTAGTTTTGTATATCTCTGAAAGTCCTAGTTAAGTTTCGAGAATTTTGGATACCTACTCAAGAATTTGAAAGTAATTAAGAAAGTTTGTTTCTTTGTTTATCAATTGGACTAAAAAGATATATTTATATTTAATAGAATTCTTTTTAAACGAGTCTCAGTATAGCGCATTTTGAATCGATAACTTCTTATGGGAGGGTAAATTTGTATTCATACTGTATGACACAGCAATAAAACACGGCGGGAGACCTTGTACTGAGAAGAACCGGCAAGAAACTCAGCAAGGGCTGTTTTTTTCCCTGTTTTATTATTTACAGAGTCGTCAAATCGAAAAATGACTTCAGAGATGATTCATGAAGTCGCCTTTCATTACATAATGATTAAATATACATTAATTGTTCACCTCCATTTTGATTGCTGTGTCATACAGTATAAATAAAAAATAGTGATATTTATATTAAGTGTGACTAAACATTAACTTCAATATTAAGGAAGTTAGAGCAGACTCATCTCCGCTGGCAACACCTGTTCACGAGCATGACGCATGAACCAGCCATCGCTTCGCTCAACCATATTTTAGGGAACGTAACGACCCGCCTCACACAACACCGCCGAAGAGACTATTAAGAGAGCATGACTACCCATAACTACCCATACTAACTACAACATATTTACTTAAATTAAGGTCATTTACCTGAAGGACACCGCAAATAATTACAAAAACAAAGCAATGGAGAAATCACGACCACGCCGTTAACGCGTATCGAGATCGAATATCATCATCATCATCATCATCATCATCATCATCATCAGCCTATTAATGTCCCCACTGCTGGGGCACAGGCCTTCCCTATGGATGGAATAGGGAGATTGGGTCATGACCCGCCACGCGGGCCCAATGCGGATTGGCGGGTGCTAACGACTGCAGATGCAGCCGGGACCAACGGTTTAACGTGCCTTCCGAAGCACGGAGGAACTCGAGATAGAAGTTTTTGGTCACCCATCCAATGACCGACCACTGCGAAAGTTGCTTAACTTCAACCATCGCAGCCGAACGCGCTAACCAACTGCGCACATCGAGCTCCTCTGCTCCATCGAATACTGTCACACTAATATTATAAAGGCGAAAGTTTGCGAGTGTGTGTGTATATTTGTTAATTCTTCATGTCTAAACGGCTAGCGATTTTAATACAATTTGGTATGGAGTTAGCTGACATCCTGGATTACCACATAGCCTACGTTTTACTGCGGGAAAGTATCCCTAATAAACCGCGGGTAACACCGCGGGGCACAGCTAGTTTTAAATAATTTTGATATTGGTACGTGCTGAGGATGCCTGAAGGGTACACAAGGGTATTTTTGACATAGTAACTTCGAACACATTTTTATCTGGAACGTCAATGAACATGCGAGATGAAGTCGTTTAAAAAGTGTATCTATTAAATGATTTGTATGCGCATTATCGTACTTTAACTTTTACATTTATAATAGTTAAATTATCCTTTAATATTGTAAATGTTAAAGTTTGCACGTTTGCATGTTTGTGTGTTTGTTACCCCTCGTATCCACCAAGAAACAAATCGTATACCTATAATGCGAAGAGATGGCGCTGCCTTGCAGCTTAAGAATGGTTAGAAGAATTTCGACGCGGTCCGTGAGGGCCGCGGTAGCATAATTGGTCAGTGCATTCGCCCGGATTGCGAAGGGTGCGGGTTCGAGTCCCGTCTGCTGCCTGGTCCGCGTGGATTTTTTTTCTAGTTATATTTTCTTTAGATTTAAACATCAAGCAGTTACATGCTTTAAAAATAATAAAATTTATAAGTCGTATACTCATTTAAAACAAAACATGTAGAATACTTTTTGTGGCTGTTTTTAACATTCTCTCGTTTACACTGCATAGACAATAAATCACTTATTTACTTCACAGATTTTGTTTATCCAACAAGTTTAATGCAAGTATTGTATACTACATGTTCCTTACATGTTTTTAAGTGTCAACAAAAAATTTGAGGAGAAGAGCTCGATGGCGCGGCTGGTTAGCGCGTTCGGGTGCGATCGTTGAAGTTAAGCAACTTTCGCAGTGTTCGGTCATTGGATGGGTGACCAAAAATTTACTATCTCGAGCTCCTCCTTGCTTCGGAAGGCACGTTAAACCGTTGGTCCTGGTTGCATCTGCAGTCGTTAGCACCCACCAATCCGCACTGGGGCCGCGTGGTGGGTCATGGCCCAATCTCCCTATTCCATCCATAGCGAAGGCCTGTGCCCCAGCACTGGGAACATTAATAGGCTGATGATGATGAAAAAATTCAGACATTGTATAAATTTTGTTATATCGTGTGTTATACCTTGGTGTAAACGAGGGGTCACTTAATCACGCAAAAACTACTGAACAGATGAGGATGGAATTTGTTACGCATATAGTTTATGACCTGGATTGTGACAAACGTTACTTTTTATCCCGGAAAAATGTTATATTCCCGGAATTTTCAAAAAAAGTCCCCGGCAGCCGCTCTTAAAATATAAATTTCATTACCTAGATTTGTTAAGATATAATAATATTATTATTATACCATCAAAGAGCTTTTTCTAATATCCTTAAGAGGTTTCTAATACCAGTTTCTAATATCCTTAGGATGTAATGTCAAATAATGATTTTAATTTTACACCTCCTAATCTTAAACACAGTAAAAGCTCTGTTTTAAATACATAACTACAATACGAAGAATGTAATTATTTCTTTAGGAAAAATAGCAATAATTTTTAAAAAATAAATACGCCCAGAATGAGTTTCACTGCAAAAATGGGCAAAGGTTTCAGAAGCTGAAATATACTAAAACGCAAACTGGTACTAAATGGTTTGCTTCCACCTATATCGTCAAAACAGCTAGGTTGTGGAACTCTTTGCCGGAATCTCTGTTTCCAGTCACCTACAATCTGGGGCTCTTCAAGTCGCGAGTAAATCGGTTTCTTCTAGGCAAGCGCGTCCCATCTTAGGCTGCTACGTCGCTCTTCATCAGTCGCGTGGCCATCAAGCGTAAGCCTATTTAATGTAAAAGAAAACAAATATATACACATTTCATATGCTATGTTATTTAGGAAAAAATAATGCTTATGATTTACCTTTTCGATGGTTATCATAAAATACGTCATGTGTTTTTTTCACATTGCACGACTTTGTTTACCGGTTGCGGTAAGCGATTTACAAAAATCTGTGAATGCAATACTACAAAAATAAAAGAAAAAGAAAGTCTCGTTTCAGTAAAATATCCTATATAAAACATTTCATACATTTTCCCTACGTGTGACACTGCCGTGGCCTTGTAGATTTCCTTCCTACAAAGATTTCCTAGAGGAATTTAAAATAGTTAAAAAATCATTATGAGTTCGTCAACAATTTATTAAATGTCATAAATAATCATTATTACCATTAATACATGATACTCGTATAGTTACGAATACAATTTCCGATGTTTTGTAAGCCAAAATCCAACGGCCGGTACAGTGTAGGGTTGAAAGACATGTGGTGTCCGCCGGCTGCTACCCCTGAGAACCGGTCACACCACTATGCAAATCATGCTAACCATTCAACACTGGCTGTACTCTACAGTACAACGGCATGGACAATTCTTCGCTTTTTTAATTGTCGACGCCTCGGATGGGTGTCTATTTGCGCCGCGCGTCAGCATCGGTCGGTTATCGATGTTTGTCAATTTTTTTTTAATACTGATGATGTTTAGATTGCTTTTGATATTTTCGGAAATCATTAATTTTTATTTTAAAGGGAAACTTTTATTGCATCACCTCAATATTTTTCGTTCGTCTTTAGCATTCCGCATTAAATTGTTAACTGTCATTAAAAATTCAGACCTTATCAACGAGCATCGATAGTTCGTCTCCCAGCCGAGGATAGATTTTTTTGTAACAATTTTATATTTTAAAAGATTTTATTGTTCCGTGGTATTATTAAATTACACCAATTTTTAATTTGTAATACAATTTTTGTATTAGCATATAAGTATTTTAGTTTCATAAATGTATTATTTTAAAACAGATTTATTTCTTTCCTTTTCTGTCATGTTAGCAATATACACTAAAGTCATTTACGCTTTAAAATTAGGGTTTTCATCAATGTAAAATTAATTGATTTACTTTTTAGCTTTATTATTAGTTTTTAGTTCACTTAAAGTACATATCCAAGTGCCGAACTAAAATATAAGCAGTTACAATAGACTATGTAATTTAAATTGCGCCATTCTTTATATATTTACAATGTATGAAGTGTTTCGAGATAATATCGACTCGATAACTAACTATCGGCAAAGGGCCTCACTACAAAGTAACCGCCAAAAACCGGTTAGGTCAGTTCCGCAAAAATCACAATAGCCGACCCATTGGATACTTAAATAGGTCCAAACATTAAAAATTCACTATTATTACACTTCCCGGTGGCTCCCTTTTTTAAAGGTGATTCTATTATGTCCAGTTTGCACCCTTACGGGCCTATTGTGCCCGTCCCCGAGGCAAGATAACCGGTAAGACAGCTTTTGACCCTCGCAGTGAAGGGTTAAACTTTTCCAAGTCAGTTGTAGTTTGACCGCCAAAGTGCTAGTGCTAAAATGTGAGTTAAATTACTCAAGGTAAGTCGCAATAAAACTGCTTGATAAGAAAAGACATCCAATGACTAAATCCTTTTTTTTAATAACTTTAAAAAAGAAAAGTTCCTTTTTTAAATACGTTCTTTCCTGAGACCGGCATTCGTAATTTGAATTTCAAGTTCCCCACATACAAACTGCGTGTAATCTATGGCCTCGTTTCCCTCACTTGTCTAGTCTCCGCATATCGCATTGCGTTTCTATTATCTATGTTTTAATCCCCATTTTTTCTACCGCCTCCCGCGCTTATCGATTACATTTTTATCCGTCAGAGTGCGCTGCGATTGGTCGTTCGTCGGACATTTTTGTTCGTTATTCAAAAGCTTTTTCTGTAGTAGGCGTCTTTGGGGTGGGGGTGGGTGCCTCAATATGGGTGCTTCTTAAATTTAGCGAAGGTCCCTGGGCACCCTTTTTAATGGGTTTCGGATATTCTTATTTTTAACTTCGTTCTTTTTTCATGGACCGTAATAAAAAAAAACTTACCTTATTTATTTTCGTTTATATTTTGCAAGTATGTATAAGAAACATTTGTACATAAATACATCAGCTTTTGAAAACTATTTATTCATGCTAGTATTGCATGAAGGAGCCTTCATAAAACACTAGAGCAACTTAAAATGTTTAATTTTTTTATTTATAATCATCAATAGAATATCTTAAAAAAAAAATCTTGCAGTTGATGAGAATTTCCCCTTTTTAATATCGGGGCTCACAATGCAGAAATCCAAAGAAAATTAGAAACCTTTATCCGTGGTTCTAATGTCTAAGAAATAAATCGGAATTCGTTTGCCGCTCTTCTCTAAAGATGGCCGACCAACGAGCGTCATTAAAATTTTCGAAGCAACTTTGGCGGGCTTAATTAAAAAATCGTGTCGTCTCGCAAATAAAATCAATTCCCCCATTTTCTGTACCCCATCAAGGAGTTTTCCGGGGAGTTTTTCTTGGACCCCTCTCGTTGGCAGGTCGCCGTAATTATATTTGTGTAATGATCGCGAAGTTTTGACGGACCCGCCATACCTTTTGTTATTGTGCTAATGACTCGTTGTACTTATATTTGTTAGATTGCAAAAGATCTTACTAGTTCATTTAGTCACCATTGCATGCTGCACTTTTTGTTTTTAATAACAATAAAATAAACGTTTTATTATCTTCTTAAGGAAGCAGGAACGTGAAGAAAATGTATGACATGTGTATCTTATGGCACTCTGTTATCTCTCACTCTTCTTACTCACATTCTTCTAAGTCACTTTTATTTTCACCGCGGAATCCGCATGTAAATTAAAATTAGACTACGAATTTTAATTGAAATTCTAATTTCAAATCACACGCGAATTCCGTGGTGGACGGTGTGAAGTTGTGTGTAAAAGATAAAGTTCACTCTTTTTAATTTTCATCGCAAAATGTAGGTCTATCTTGTTATTTTTTTTTCGAAAATGACTGTTTTCTACTACTGCTGTATACTGTTGCAGGTACATATTATTTCTGTAGATCCTTTGCCTTTAAAAAAATATGTTTTTTTCATTTATTTAATGTTGATAGAATATAACTGTGACACTCAGCAAAAGTTGCATACAAAGCCAGCAAATAAAAGCCATTTATTGAAAAAAAAACAAATGATCACGGAAAAATTATGGTTGAAAGATGAGTGCTTTTAAACTGAACGATGTCATTGATTTTAATCGTTGTTCGTCAATGATTTTGAAAAATTGTTGTATTTCAAATAAAAAGTTCTGTTATGTAAAAGCTATAACTAGCGTTATGAATGTAAAGTTGGAGCTAGTTTCATGTCTGCCATTTATTATTATTCAGGATCACGGACTAGATTTCAGTACAACATGAAAGTTTCATTACAATATCGAAATTAAATGTAATTTATAGGTTGTAGTTTTTTTAAATATACATTTTAACAACGCTATTTCTGATTGATAATATACTAAAACTTTCTTTTCTGTAAACAAAATTAATAGCCAGAGAATCGAGCCGCTGATTCCTAACAAAACAGTTTTCTTATTGCATATAATTGTTTTCAATAACAATAGATATAGCTTTTATTTTTACTGTAAACCTCTACCTCATTAATATAACAATCAACCATTTAAAAAAAAACACTTTTTCAAGGCAAATCACGCAAAGAGTTTTTAATACTGAAGAACGAGCGGTGTGAAATATTTGAACGGCAAAACTGCTGATAGCTGAAAAGCGCGATTAAAAATATTAATTCTGGTGGGGTGGCGGACCTCCCAGGGAGGGCTTGCTTAGGTACGTACCTACCTACTTTTTATCTCCCCGTTTTTTCATCGGGGGCCGCGGAGAACTTTGCAATTTAAATTTTATCTCTTCGCAATGAGTAAGAAGAGAAGGCGCATATCACCCCGATTCGCATCTTTTAAACAAACAACTAAGATAAATTATCTTATTGTTCTTTCTCGTTGGTGTTGCCAAAGGAGAAATTTCTTTAGTTTCGTATTTTGTTATTAGTTGAGTTGTTCGCCAATGTTTTCTGGCGCCTTTAATCGATAAGTTTCTGTAAGATTTTTTTTTATTATGACGTGTTTATAAGAAGATAGAATGCTATCAATTTGATTTACTAATTATAGAATTGTGAATACCTACCTACACTACACACACAGATTTTTAATAGTTAACTACTATTTAACATATTCCTACAAAAAAAATTGTGTATGTCAGCTCCGAGGCACGAATGGAGTTTACTCCTTAAGTTCGATAGGCTAACGAGACGCAAAAAGAGTTTATTTAACTTAAAAAATATTGATACTGTATGAAAGGGTAAATTAATAAATTAATGAAAATAATATACATACATAAATATATATTTATTCATTTCATATATATTTATTATAACTAATTGACAAAATATTTTACATTAAACTTTTTACAATAGTCAATTTCAGATGTGCATAAATATATCATCAGGAATGTTGATAAATTATGTAATGTTTTTGTTTTGTTACCTTAAGTCATGGTGGGCGATAACAGAGTCATGTTGTTGTCAGAAATATTTGTAAGGATAAATCTCAGTTTGTCCTTGGTGGGCGATTACGTATACGCCATTTGTGCATTTAAAATTTTATTATCAAAATAGATGGCGCTGTAGTTCGTTGCATCAATAAATATGTTTGGAGCTACATATAGGCAAAACGTCACCTACCTAATAAAGAAATCTATGATCTAACAAAATACACTGTAGTTTCAATTTAATACTTTGGTACCTAAGCTCTCGGATTTAAGAGTTATTTTGGCTCGAACAGGATGCGCACCAAAAACGTAACGAGGTCATTCATCGATAGATTTTTCTCATACCGGGCCTCTTATATATGCAAATCGATTCTTAAGGAGTAAACTCCAATAGTATCCTAAATGTCATGTAGAATGAAATCACTCGATATTACAGTAACTAGCACACGTATACTGCGATTAGAGAAGTTAAGCAACTCTCGCAATTGCTGCGGGTGACCAAAAACCTATTATAGAATCTACATACCATAAACTTAATATTTACTTCCGGACACATCTATCGGCCTACTTAATGTTATAAGTTTCAAAGGTCTGTAGCAAAAAAATAGATGTTAGTTTGAGAAATAAGTTTGTTTTTACGGTATGGCCGACCAACGGGCGTGAAATCTCCAGTCGCCAGAATCGTTTCCAGAAGCTTGCAGCAATCTAGCAAGGCTGCTTTCCTTCTGGACCAATATAGGCTGGCTGGAGTAAACGGAAATGTTTCCAGATACGCACAATGGTCCAATAATTAGGACTAAGTGCGGTAACCGCCCTGAAAAACTAAGTAACTAACTAAGTATATTTTTAAAGACACACGAAAAAGACGGTTGTTAATTAATGTGCTTTAAAACTGCGCCAAAACTTTTTTTTTACTTATTATTAAGAAACAAACAGTCTGGCATTACAAATAATGTAAAATAAAAAAGTTTAAACTTACAGTTTCCTCAATGAAATCACTTAAAAGTTAAAAAGCAAAAAGGATTTTGATTTAATATTATACAAACAATGGTACTATGCCAGCAATAAATATCTAACAACATTAATACAAGTTATAAAATCATTTTACAAGAATAACCTAAATCAGATTACAAAGTATACTGCATAGACAAGTTATGACAAAAAAATATGCTTATATTTATTTTTATTTTTAGTTAGGGACTGTCAAAACTTATAATGCTAGATTGGCTGATAGATGTTTCCGGAAGTATATGAGGAGCTGGCCAACAAAACGGTATAATTACGCATCTGGTCAAACTACTTTTTTTTACAGTCCGGAGGTTTCGAGCCCGTTGAATTTGAACCTCAAATAATTTTCAATCAAAACCGCCTCAAACAGTGCACAGTGTGGGATTTTGAGATCTCGAGAAAAATCCACAGAAACCTTAAAAACAGAATTTCATAATATATAAATGTATTTTTAAACATATTTATTTATTATGATAGTTCAGATAATGTTAAAGTACTATTCCTATTTAAAAAAAATGAAAATCATTATCTTATGCGAAGATAATGTATTCTTTCTTCAGTGTTAAAACTACAAAATTAAAAACCTATCAAAAGCTCACTGAAAGTATGACATTCAGTTTTATACAGCTTCTGTAAAATTTAATTTTATGAAATTTAACCGTTTTGTTCGCCAGCTCCTCAATTATATATTATGTCAAGGGGACTTCATAAAAGTTCGATTAAATTAATCTATGACATAAAAAAAACATTAAAACAAAACCAATACACAAAACCGATCGCTGTCGTAATTCGATCCAAATTGCCCACTTAGGTGCGTCAACGAAGGCTCTATCTATCTAAGTAAGTGAGCGCACATAAGTAAACAAAACTTCAAGATCAAACTGTGTTGAAGTTTCTAGAGTTATTTCAATGTTTTTAACGGACAAATGGAGGCTATTAGGGAGAAAATTGACTTCGGAAAGTTTAGACGAAAACCGTCACACTGAAAAATTTGCGAACGACCGACAAAGTGATCTATGTACAGCCACTATACAGCCATCGGCTGATTGGTGAAACTTTTGCGAGGGATATTATTGGAAAAAGAATTTGGTGCGAACTCGATTCGATATTCAAATTAATTTGGTTTATGGACGATTGTTCTTTGTTTTTGACAATTTTCCTATTATTTTTGCTATACACTCTTAACTTCAACTAAATAGTTTACTTATGTAGTAGGCCTTTCAATTTGTTTTTATAGTATTAATTTAATAAAAAGACCATAACTAACTAACCTTATGTATAAAATGATTTTTATTTCTTTGATAATAAAGCTATTAAGAAACAGATTTTATATGGACTAAATTGAATTTAAATTTGTTACTGGTATCGCAAAGTATTAAAGTTTATTAACTAATAAAACATAATAAGTTTTATTTTTTTAGTATTATTTAATAACTTTAGGTATACTTTATCCGTCTTCATTATAATTTCTTAATTCAACATCTGCCCAGTTTGCCAAGATGGTCAGGTCGAACGGGCCTAGAATTTTAATTTGGAGAATAAAATTTGTTATGCAAAGTAAAGTTAATTATATTTATTTTAATGTAAGGAGTAACATTATACTGAATACTACTATTCATGGTATAATATTACTTATTCAAGAAAGATTTTTTTAGTTGGATATCAAAATAAGAAAAATGACGTTGATTCTTATATAATATATAAATACTATCACTTATAGATAGATACTTATATAGGAACTAAGTGATCGTGTGACCCAGACAGACACTTATATATCTTCGATTGCTTTGTACCCTCTTTTACGATTTTTATTTTAGATGTATATCTGCCTACGGCGTGTCCCTATTACGGAAACAATGTACTTAGCTACATTAAATTTATTTTCAGCTGTCCTTACTACATATATCTGATCAACGGTCATTACATTAGTATATCCCACCAACGGTGTCATTATAACCCATGGTTCTCTTTTTTTAAAAACCCAATTCCTAAAATCCACACCGAACAGTTTTTAATTTCAAACTAAAAACTCTTTCGCTATTAAACCTTTCGCACCTCGGTGAATTGGCAGGAACTTTTGAACGATGAAAAATTCGACTTTCGAACGTAGCCCGCTCGCAAATTAAAAAGTTACCAACACTTTCCCTCGAAGTTCAAACTTCGAACTATTCCGGTGCCATTTTGGTTTGGCGTTTAACTTTTAAATTTTTCAGCTGCGAGGCTGTGGTTTTTGGGAATGACGTGTATTCAGAGTTTGGACAAGGTTGAAGTTTGAATAAGTTAAAGAAATATTGCGATTTGAAACTAACGCTACTTATACATAATTAGATATAGGTAATTTAAAACGACGCCACATTTACTTTCTCAATAACAAGGCAGTCAAGCATTACAAAAAAGGAGAAATTCTAATGTTATGCTTGAGTTTTAAATTCACAACCTTATAATATTATTACAGTAATTATATTAACCATTGGCAAGTACTTTCGGCTTTAGACATTATTGGTGTATTTGATGTATTTCTACTGACACACCTATTAAATTATAATAATAAAACAAAAAGAAAAGTGCATAGGATTCGCTGTAAAATATTAACGAATGTAGTATATGACGCCGCTCGCCGCCATTTTGTGAAAAATAACTCTAATTTAGAAGTTGCCGGTCGTCCGGAAGTGACATAATGGCTACCTTCATGTTGGACAGGATGTGCTGGAGCGATGCCTTCAGAGTTATCAATACATGTTAATTTTATTATTTATTATATCAACACAAACAAGGTAACCGACAAACTAAATAGTGACAAAAGATGTGAAATTCATTAAATATTTATGGTCAAAAGTAGATATGTAGCCTCTTCTAATTACGAAAAGGTTTCTTTAGTACAAGCCAATAACAAAAAAAATCATAAAAGCGACAAAACTTTATTAAATCTGTATCATTTGTTTTTTCTATGATGATTTTAAGAAGGATTGGCGATAATACGAGACTCGTTTCGGATTAAAAAAAAATAGGCATAAAATTCAATCCGAAGTTCATAAAGAGTACAGAGAAGGTATAATTTTGACTTTTTAGCCATTTCTATACGGCTATACACAAGGGATTAATGGATAATCTACTTAATTCGTTCTAATTTAATATCAATAAATTGTATTTGACAGCTACCTAAAGTTATCTCAAGAGAAAACTGCTGTTTACGAAACTTTAATGTGTATCTACTTTACCTACTAATTATATATTAAATTAAATAAATATGAAAGTTTGTATGCCTGTTACGCAATTACAGAAAATCGGCTGAAAGGCTTTAGATGAGACACACATACAGTTTATTACTTATATCAGGAAAAGTATAATTTTTTCAGAGGGATTCTAAAAAAACTAAAGATAACACGGACGAAGTCGCGGGCGGCCGTTAGTTGAAAAAGGCATTTTCTTTTTTAAGCATGTAACTGCTTTAGACAAGGTATGTGGGTTACCTACAATGCGAAGAGCTGGCGCTGTCTTGCAGCCTAAGAAAGGGTAGAGAAAATTTGACACGACCGTGGTAGCATAATGGTCGGTGCGTTCGCCCGGATAGCGAAGGGTGCGGGTTCGAGTCCCGTCTGCAGCGTGGCCCTCATGAAATTTTTTCTTGTTAAATTATCTTTAAAAAAAATCATCAAACCTTTTTACATAACTCCAAAGATGATATCATAGAAGATCGCTTATAAAGGACCCGTTCAATAATACTTTTAAATTAGTCTCTAAGTCAAACTAAATGGAAATTCATCGTTGAAAATTAACATTTTTAACCCAAAAAACTCGCTCGGCAAGCCATTCTCAATCGTAGCTCCATCTTTATTGAGCTCAATTCAGTATACAGTTTTCCCTTCCAATATTAAGTTTCTTAAGTTAGTCGCCGGCAATTATTCTTGAAAATGGCTGCAGAAAAAGTAGGGGATTTCAAAGGATTGGGCCAATTTAGATTTATTTTTCTCCCTTTCGGGGTCCGAGGCGAAAGTTTTGTTACCACCTAGACTCGGAGGGGTTGAAGTATACGAAGCAGAAAGAAAGTACTGAATCGGAAATATAATTTAATAGCGAAAATTCAACAAATTTATTGGTACCTTAAAAAAGGACACGATAGCCTGATGACCTGTAAAACGGTACCCCTAGCATGAACCATTATCGAATTCGAATAGTTTGCAAACCAAAATGACAATGTTAAATTTTGTATGGAAACTTGAACAGCAGCGGCACAAAATACGTAACGAGAACTAAGAATCAGTACACATTTGACAATGACATTTCGGACTCGCAAACGATACGAATTCGATATTGGTTCGTGCTAGGAGTACAGGTATGATACCATGCCTATCTCAAGCATCTCGCACAAACTTATCATTTGTGCCTTTACTGTTATGATTACATGGAACTTGTGTGAAACTGTGATGAGAAAATAAAATTCATTATTATTATTATTAAAGGACACGATTTTTTATTAAAAGGCATTTCCAATTATTCTCATAAGAATATCTTATCCTTTTATTATCCAATAAGATTTCTTTATTCCAAGTACTTATAAGATAGTTTTCTATCACATAAGTACTAATAAAAGTAAAATATAAATAAACTATAAGTTCTTTTGTTAAAATGCATACACTCTGAGTCGCTTTAATATTTTTTGAATTGCAATGAAAGACTAAAGTATTACATTATACGATACCTGTGGATTGCTTTTGCATACGCACATCCATAGGGCTTTCTTAGACATTATATTTTTCTTCTTATTTTAAATAGCGTAATTTTATTAAAAGTTTAAATCCCACAAATAATTATTATGCCTTTTTCTCTAGTTCCGGTAAAAAAATATTTCAACGGAATAATCATTAAGCTACGTACTTTCTTGGGGCCGTGCTAATAATAATTTGGCACAGATAAAAAATAAAATGGGGTGCTAGTCCCCCCGTAAAAACTCCTTACAATGCCACCCCTGTCTACCTAAGCATAATAGTTATGTGCAACTGTCAACCTATAGGGAGAACGGAAATTAGATAAAAAAACATAGCCTCGACGATGAAAAAAAGAAACAGTATCGTCACAAGAAGGAGTTTTTATATTTTATATTGTGGAAACGTCACAACGATTAGGTATTAAAATAAAAAAAAAAACTATTTTCCTTTCAATATTCGTGTTCTTAGCTTTCAATATACGCGAGGAGCTCGATGGCGCAAGTTGTTAGCGCGTTCGGCTGCGATCGTTGAAGTTAAGCAACTTTCGCAGTGGTCGGTCATTGGATGGGTGACCAAAAATTACTATCTCGAGCTCCTCCGTGCTTCAGAAGGCACGTTAAGCCGTTGGTCCCGGCTGCATCTGCAGTCGTTAGCACCCACCAATCCGCACTGGGTCCCCGTGGTGAGCTATGGCAATCTCCCTATTCCATCCATAGGGAAGGCCTGTGCCCCAGCAGTCGGGACATTAATAGGCTGATGATGATGATGATACGTATTCTTAAATAGAACTAGGATTAAGCAATGCTGAGATTATCAAGAGTCAAGGATTTTCGTGCAGGCATGTCAGTTTAACGATGTATAGAAAATTTGAAAACTTTGTAATGCTACACGGAGAATTCACACAAATATAGACAATTATTATATTGTTCGAATTTGGTAATCCACAATGTAATAAATGACATTATTTTTTATAAAATATATTTCCTGTACATAGATGAATGATTGGTCTCGCGATTGAAGCGGGACCAATCATTCATCTATGTTGCTGTATGTCCATCATGAGGATTCTCAGATTTTTTATCAAAGTCGAAATTTCTTTGGGCAACCTTTTTCCATCGTAATACTCATTTGTGCATCAGATTAGATAGCGATTCAAATACCTCAAGACTACTTTTAAACAGTAATACCTATTTTACTCCTTTTTTTATAAAAATACACAATCTTGTATACAACAGCACTCAACTCCATTGTTAATGAGACGAAATACTGCCAGGTGGGGGCAGCTTGTCATATCTTTTCCGGGGTTGATACTAAATTTACCTAGTAACCTATAGCTAAAAATAAAGAAATGTTTGTTTTTGTTAACGCCATCTATCCTTCGAGGAGAGAAGCTGCAATCGGTCCATCGTCATCGTCCATTCATACATTCATCCCTCACTCATTAGTTTAGACATTCACTCTCCCTCTTGCAATTCGAATTCAAAAAGACAACGTACGCACATCATTTTAATAAGATCTGTATTTTACTTTGAATAATATTCTACAATCTGAATATCCGATTTTTATTGAAAAATCCACATATAGAAGACACTAAGCTATCGATCAGTTTTAAAATAAATGAAACAAGTTTTTAACGGGTTAGACGCATTAAGTTTATTTATTTACTAGCTGACCCAGCGAACTTCGTACCACCCTAAAAAAATAGGGGTTGTCCAGCGGACAAAATTGTGAATCTAAACCATTCTCAGATCCCCTTGAACACACACAAAAAAATTCATCAAAATCGGTCCAGTCGTTTAAGAGAAGTTCAGTGACATACACACTCACAGAAGAATTATATATATAAAAATTGACGTTACGTGTTCTTTACAGAATGTAAGAAACAAATATAAAAGAAATAAACAAAAGTTTACTAAACTCAACTCCATTGACAATGAGACCAAAAAACTAAATGGGTCATTAAACATAGAGCAAGAGCAACTATTGCAAGATATTTCCCGGGGACGGAACAACTGGCGGTGCTGTAGAGGGGCAGACGGGTGTGCTCCCTGGAAGAGAGCCAGCCGCCTCGGGGACAACTGAAGAAACAGAATTTACGAACCTTGGAAGAAAAATAACCACGTTTTTTAACTACATCGTAACTTGGCCATGTTACTGTTAAGATCAACATGTTACGTTTGGTGAACTACGTTTTAGGTGCCATTATAGCTAATGTGAGACCACATTGTAATTATGAAATGACATAAGAAGCTGGCGAACAAAATGGTAGGTATAATAACATCAAATTAAATTTTACAGGAGCAGTAAAAAAATTGAATGACACACCTACAGTGAGCTTTTGATTTTAATCAGTAATTTTAATACTGATGCTCGATGGCGCAAGTGGTTAGCGCGTTCGGCTGCGATCGTTGAAGTTAAGCAACTTTCGCAGTGGTCGGTCATTGGATGGGTGACCAAAAATTTACTATCTCGAGCTCCTCCGTGCAGTCGTTAGCACCCACCAATCGGCACTGGGCCCGCGTGGTGGGTCATGTCCCAATCTCCCTATTCCATCCATAGGGAAGGCCAGTGCCCCAGCAGTGGGGACATTAATAGGCTGATGATGATGATGAATTTTAATAATGTTTTTGTTTAAAATTGAGCTCTCCCAAAACCGTAAACGACTGTAAAAAAAAAGGATTTAGATCACATGCGTAATTATACTGTTTTGTTCGCCAGCTTCTTACGTTGTGTACTATTCAATAGTACTGTATTTATCAAAGGCAACCGCTACTGACTGACAGGTCTAACGACGCACAGATCATACTACAAATCATTAATCGGATTACGCTTAAATCAATATTTATAAAACTCAAAGGTAACTGACTGACTGACATAGTGATCTATCAACGCACAGCCCAAACCACTGGACGGATCGGGCTGAAATTTGGCATGCAGGTAGATGTTATGACGTAGGCTTCCGCTAAGAAAGGATTTTGATCAATTCTACCCCCAAGGGGATAAAATAGGGAATGAAAGTTTGAATGAAACTTTGTCAATTTTAGACCGATCGGGCTGAGACTTTGCATGCAGGTATAAGAAGAATCTTAAATTAATGTCATTGTGTATAATACAAGTCTGAGAACAAAAACTGTAGTCTACACTTCAGCTCTACACCGAAGCGAAGCGAGGGCGGGCCGCTAGTAATAATATAAAATTTCACAGTCATCCAACCACGCCGTAGAATTAAAAGAACTCGCTCGCTGTTTGCAACTTTCTGGTTGCCCATTAATCTTTACGGCAGACTTGCAAAGTTATACAAACTGTAAATGTTTCTAAGATGACTTCCTATTAAGATATATTAGTTCTTTACATGACCGCCCATAATAGCGAGTATTATGCTTCCAGTGTTTATGGGTGTAGAAGGTTACTCAAACTCAAAATCATTTATTTAAAGTTTACTAGAAAAAAAATCCTCGCGGATCAGGCAGCGGACGGGACTCGAACTCGCATCCTTCGCAATCCGGGCGAATGCACTGACCATTATGCTACCACGGCCCTATTCGCCGCGTCGAAATTTTCCTAGCCTTAAGCTGCAAGGCAGCGCCATCTCTTCGCATTATAGGTAACCCACAATGTCAAATGAATACTTTTTCAAGTATTAAACATTTGAAAGAAGAAATAGCAATTATAGTTATGTTTGTATGGATTGCGAAGGATGCGGGTTCGAGTCCCGTCCGCTGCCTGATCCGCGTGGATTTTTTTTCTAGTAAACTTTTCTTTTGATTTAAACATCTAGCAGTTAAGTGCTTAAAAAATAAATAAAAACATAATCATTTATTTAGTTAAGGCTGTTTAACGCATAGACTCCGCAAGGTCTGTTTAGAAGTGTTAAGGTATTAAATTAAAGACGTTTCTTCCTTCAATTACTAAAATATAGTTACTTTTAGTGTATTATATGTATGATTATGTCGTGGCCCTGTAGTAGATTTGCTCACTTGATGAAATGGTCGCCTTTTTATGAATTTTCTAAGTATCTTTACAACAAAATAAATTAAATACATAATTGATTTTTACCCATTACCTATTAAAAACGCGAAAACTAAAATAAGAAAATGTTTACTCACCCTTAACTATGATTATACCTAATCTTTGCTGTTAAACTAAGTTCCCTACTTTTTGACTAGCATGCACATTCACACACACAGACATACACTCAGAAAATATGAAGACAAAATGAAATAAATAAATAAAATAAATAAATATTTCCAACACTCACACCAATTAGCCTAGCCCCAAAGTAAGCACTGTAAGGCTTGTGTTATGGGTTGCTAAGGTAACGGATAGAATACATATTATACTGTACATATATAAGTATATTTATATAGAAATACATATTAAACATCCATGACTGGAGTACAAATGCTCGTATTCATCACACAAACATCTGCCCCCACCGGGATTCGAACCCCTCGGCCACGGAGGTCGTGAAGAAAAAAAAGAAACATTCGAAAGAAGAAATAGCAATTGTAGTTCGAGACCCGTCTGCTGCCTGGTCCGCGTGGATTTTTTCTAGTAAAATTTTCTTTGGATTCAAGCTATATTCTACTTCTTAATTAGAGCTCTGCTCGCTCGGCTAACAAGGATGAAATATGTCCACGCAGTGACAATAGCTTAAGAGTTTATTATGTAGTGGCCCGCCCTCGCTTCGCTTCGGTGTAGAGCTGTAGTGTAAACTATAGTTTTTGTTCTCAGGCTTGTGCTATAAACATTTTTTTTTATATAATTACACGTATATACCACCAGCTTGGGAACCTATTATACAGGAGATAAAATCCCAACCCCGAGCACACACTGCAAGACCATCAGATACTATTAGTTCTTTTTGTTTGCATAATTTAACATAAGAAGGAGATAGAAAGCCTCTCTTGAGTTTGTTTCGCCGGTTCTTCTCAGGAAGGTCTCCCAATTTTGGAACCGGTGGTAGTTTACGGTAGTTAGGGTCAAATAAATAAACTCAAAATTACAAACAAGAATTTTAAATAAAATACTTTATTAAGTAAATTAAATAATAAATTCATACATAGACAATAAAATTTTAAAAATCTTCCAATGAAATAACCGAACGCACAATATAATTCTTTCGAAGGTAGCTCGACAATTTTAAATAAAATCATTATTCTGACGATGCAGACCTGAAAAGGCTGCGAAACGTCAATAAATAAATAAAGTTTCGTGCATTAACCCGTAAAAACTAGTTTTATTTAATGAGTGATGTGCGTGAAAACCTAAGAAACAAATATAATTACACGTGTTATTGTGAGTCAACCATAAAAGATAGACATATGCTATTACGGGATATTTTTTAGACAATTTTATGTAGAATATTTTCGTTATACATGATTTCTATGTAACTTTAACCATTAAGGCTGCACACGCGACGGAAGCTTAAAAAATGGAGTAACTTCTCCCGTTTTCCCAACATTTCCCTTTACTACTCTGCTGCTATTGATTGTAGCGTGATGAAAAGTATACTATAACCTGCCCAGGAGTATGAAGAATAATTGTACCAAGTTTCGTTAAAATCCGTCGAGTAGTTTTTGTTTCTATAAGGAACATACAGACAGACAGACAGACAGACAAAAATTTTACTGATTGCATTTTTGGCATCAGTATCGATCACTAATCACCCCCTGATAGTTATTATGAAAATATATTTCATGTACAGAATTGACCTCTCTACAGATTTATTATGAGTATAATGAAAATATATTTCATGTACAGAATTGACCTCTCTACAGATTTATTATGAGTATAGATTACAAAAAAGCAACAGAAAATAGAATAACGTATGTATATAATAAGGAATAAGTCTTACAGAACAACATTACATTTTATAATGTAACAGCCGTTAAGTTTATAAGTAGGTTTAGAGTTTCTCGGTGAAAATTTTATCAGCAAAACCTTATGACCAGCCTGTAGGCACTGGGCTACCTACCTAAACCATCTATCCGCGGTGCGAGCGTTCAAATTGTCTTAATTTTTCATCTCACGAACCACCCTGCCCACCAACCACCCTTAAAGCCAACCCACTCATAATTGTTTTTAATTTTAAGGAGGGAACACAAACTGTACAAGACTTGTTACAAGAAAAATAATGGTAATTTCCCACCGAGCCAAGGTTGTGTTGTAATTTTCTCTCCTGGCAATTGTTGCACGGGTAGGGGCGGCCATTTATAAATGTTTCTTTTTAGGGTTCCGCTATATAGAAAGAATGAGAAAAGAACCCTATCAGTCCTTTAGTACAAAGGTAAAAATGGAACCCTTATAGCATCACTTTGTTGTCCGTCTATATGTCAATACCCTTTAACTCGGGAACGGGTAAAGGTGTTGAGTTGAAAGTTAAACTACACACATCAAAAGTGTCTAGGGATCAAGCATTTTTATGCGGATTTCTTGAGATTGAGATGTGGCTTTGTAATAAATTTATGATTTTATAAATTTATATGGATCCTTTTTGGTGCATTTCATAATTTGAATCAGGAACTGTAAATCAAATTCGAGTAAAAGATGAAAATCAGCTGTCAATATTTTCCCTATAAAAACATACAACGCATTGAAGACATTATTAGTGCTACTGTTTCCCTACTACTGATTAAAACCAACGTTATTATGGAGCGGCGACGTCATTTAAGCAGGGAAGAAATGCTCAGAGCCGTGGGAATGATAGAAGCTGGTTCCCGGCAACGTACTGTGGCTTTAGCTCTGAATACAAGTCAGAGTGTTATCAGTCGACTTTGGACACGATACCGAAGCACTGGTACCGTGGCTGAGCGCCATGGAGGACGGTATCGCTGCACCACACGGAGACAAGACCGATACATTCAAATCTTAACTCGAAGAGCTCCAACAATAACCGCCATGATGTTAGCCGTGAGGCTTCATCACTCTTCAGGGAACTTAATTAGCGACCAAACAGTCAGAAACCGCTTGCATGAAGTGAACCTTCATTCCCGAAGACCGCTACGGGTACCACCTATAGCAATGCACAATCGTAGGATTCGATATCAATGGGCTCTTGAACACAGAAATTGGGCAGAAGAACAATGGCGTTTCGTGTGCTTTTCTGATGAGTCTCGTTTTGGTATGAGACCGGATACAAGACGTATACGACACTGGAGAACCCCTGGACGCCAACAGCGATTAAAATCCTGCCAGGAAGTCCATCCTTATAGTGGTGGAACCATCATGGTATGGGCGGGTATTTGGATCGGCGGAAGAACTGAGTTGATTTGGATCAGAGGCAACCTCAACGCTCAAATTTATGCTGAGACGATTGTATCAGACGTCATCGTTCCTCTACAAGTGCAAATCGGTCCCTTATTTCAGTTAATGCATGATAATGCACGACCGCACACCGCAAGAGTTGTAAGACAGACTCTCGCCGCAGCTAACATCAATGTCCTGCCCTGGCCTGCTCAGTCGCCAGACTTGAACCCGATTGAGCATGCATGGGATATGCTACAGAGAAGAGCTCTGCCGAATATGGAGGGTATCCAGTCGCAAGAAGACCTTTTTTTGTTGTTGCAACGAACATGGGCGGCCATTCCACAGCGTGATTTGGATGAACTCATTTTGAGTATGCCAAACCGATGTTCTTGTGTTGTTAGTGTTCGCGGTAGAAATACGGATTATTAATTGTTTAAGTTACCCAATAAAATTTTAGAGAAAACTGTTATTTCAGTCTTTTTTTCGAACTTTTGTGTTAGTGGTTCAAATGTCAAAAATCCCTTTATTAGGAAAATGGCAAATTTCTTTATTAATGCAAAGGTGACTTGGTTTATCGTTACTGTGACAAACGAAAACACTTTATTTGATGAATCCTTAAAGAAAATTTTAATTAATATCAATCAGGAGAAAAGTTATTGCAAAAATATATGTTGATCCCTAGACACTTTTGATGTGTGTATATTCTAAGGTCAACGGTCCCTTAAAATGTGATAAAATCAAACTTCTAAGTTAACGTGAAAAAAAGATACGGCCGTTTTTTTTGTTTGTCTGTCAAGACCATTTATCTCGGGAGCGCGTGGGGTATTGAATTAAAATTTATGCCAAGTAGTCAAGGTTACGGTCTCCTAAATTAACGTATATAGAGATACGGTTGTTTATGTTGCGGCCCTACAAATTTGTCGGTGGGCGAGCCCGACTCACACTTGTCCGGTTATTTTTTTGAGAGAAGCCGACGACTGTGGTACCGAGCAAAGGTCGGGTGACCTTGACATTGATTCTATATAAGGTCATTAACAACGTAAGTATTACTACGTACGCAACATTATTATACGTGACGTACTCGTAGGTTACGTTAAAGCAAGGTTAAAGCTTTGTAATGGATTTATTACACTTGGTCGTTAGCCCGTATTCGAGTGCACGAAAGATATTACCCGAATTCGGGCTCTCGAAGCAATATCGGGCTCTCAAATTGCCACCATTGAGACTCCAAAAGGTTCTTGGTTCATTTGTGGGTCAAGGTATATGTTACTATAATAAAATACCAAAAGAAATAATTAATTTAACTTTTAATAAGTTTAAAGTGTGTATAAAAACATGTCTCCTTAAGAAAGGTCACTATACTGTAAAAGATTTCATAAATGATAAGTCACCTTGGGCTTAACATAATAGACTGTCGTTTTACTTTGCTGATTTGGTTGAAAATTGTTTAATCGCCACTTCTAAATTTAAAAATAGTACCAAGCTATACTTAACTTTTGTTAATTAATAATATTAATGTGATGGAAGTTGACATCAACACATGTATTCAATTTTTGATGTCATCTTTCAATTGACGACACTGTATGAAACAAAACAGGGAGAAAAAAATAGCCCTTGCTGAGTTTCTTGCCGGTTCTTCTCAGTACAAGGTCTCCCGCCGACGATTTACGAGCCGATGGCGTAGCGTTTGACTTTCACAAGAGCTTGTAACAGCCTAGACTGAATAAATGAGTTTGAGTTTTGAATTTTGAATTTTGAATATTTACACTGGAATACGGGCTAGAAGACTGTGTAGGGTAACTAAAAAAAACTAACCCAATACGGGCGTACTCGACTCCGTTCATTTACACTTAGTCGTTTACCCGAATTCCATTCATCATCATCATCATCTTCAGCCTAATAATGTCCCCACTGCTGGGGCACAGGCCTTCCCTATGGATGGAATAGGGAGATTGGGCCGTGGTGGGTCCACGCGGGCCCAGTGCGAATTGGTGGGTGCTAACGACTGCAGATGCAGCGGGGACCAACGGCTTAACGTGCCTTCCAAAGCACGGCGGAGCTCGAGATAGTAAATTTTTGGTCACCCATCCAATGACCGACCACTACAAAATTTGCTTAACTTCAACCACCTCAGCCGAACGCGCTAACCACTTGCGCCATCTTCTTCTATAGCATTGTCTTATTATTTTCTAGTTACATTTAGAATATTTTCCTATACTAATGCCATTTGCAGTTTTCCTGGTACCATATAAACTTACGTAACATTTTTGGGTCTATCTATATTATGTAGTTCATTCAAAAATGTTTGCAACAATAATTTCATTTCTGTCAGTTTGATATTGAAATAATTTGAATTGTAAAAAGCTGCTGTTCATTGACACAATATTATGATCTAGCAGCGATAAGGAAAGATTTAGTAAGCTCCGCGGTAAGGGGCAGGTCATGGTAGGCAAAGCACAAGAGATAAAAAAAAATAGTATACACGAACCACACATCTGAAGCAGAACTTCTTTTCCTAAACAACCTAAAATTAGGCGATGTATAAGGCATAGGGGATGGAGCAGAGCACGCATCACTCATATATATGTATATATATCATCATCATCAGCCTATTAATGTCCCCACTGCTGGGGCACAGGCCTTCCCTATGGATGGAATAGGAAGATTGGGCCATGACCCACCACGCGGGCCTAGTGCGGATTGGCGGGTGCTAACGACTGCAGATGCAGCCGGGACCAACGGCTTAACGTGCCTTCCGAAGCACGGAGGAACTCGAGATAGAAGATTTTTGGTCACCCATCCAATGACCGACCATTGCGAAAGTTGCTTAAGTTCAACGATCGCAGTATATATGTATATATATATTTAATATTTATTCTTTTATTCTTCATGCACATACTGTACAATGGCGGAGTTAATGCCGTAGGCATTCTCTACCAGTCAACCATAGGGTGTTGTGGAGATTTTAGTGGTAGGGTGCACAACTGAGGTGGAGATCACATTTAAAGAAATATGAATATAGTACAAATAATAAATATTATTATATAACAATAATATATATTAGTAAATATACACAAATAATATAACTAAAAATATACATACTGTGTGTATTTAACACACATACTTCATATAATACATACATGACGACAAACTTCTTAACGAAACGGCCGTGCCAGTAAAAAGCTTCGCAGCTTGGTTTTAAAGGAATGTTTGTTGGGGGACATTCTAATGTCTAGCGGGACTTCGTTCCACAAAAGTATAGTTTTGACGAAGAAGGAAGAGTAAATGATATCGGAATTGTGAGATGGAACGACCAGTAAACGAGATATATATACATATATATGTATACAGGGTGTAAGAAAAACCATTAACGAAGTCGAATTCACAATTTTTTCTACAAGATTCTTACAAAAACGTTATTTATAAACTTTTTTTCGACGCACTTACAGACATACACAAAGGCACATTCTTTGCGAAGCGCCACAGTAACGCGCCGTGCTATACATTGCGTACTGGAAAAACATTTGTATTTTTTTAACTTAAAAATTCAAAATTTTCCCACGTGTAATATTTTGTAATATTACTTGTTTGGGTGTACGGAATGCGTAGTTTTAGTCTTTGTCATAGATTTATTTTACACCCTGTATATAGTAGATATATATATAAAACGATATTTTTACTTTCGCAAGCGTCTAAGTATATGTAGGTTATGGTGGCCGCTTGCTGGGAGGCGGTACATACCCTTGTAAAACATATTTTTAACATAAAAAAAATATACTGCTATACGAATATATTTTTTGTATTTCAACATCCGTTATAAAATCTATTTGAAAAGGTATTTGATACCCCAATGAGGCATTACCGCAAACAATATATTCTTCCATGATCAAGGTCGTGTATTGTGAGGCGAAGGACTGCGAAAATAGGACTTCATAAGTCTTTACTCTTAAATCTTCTGTACAAAGACTTCCATGCCATACAATTAAAAATGTGTTGTAGATTACAAAATCATGTTTTAACTATTTAAATATGTATTTGTACTTCCAACACTCACACCAATTAGTCTAGCCGCAAAGTAAGCACTGTAAGGCTTGTGTTATGGGATACTAGGGGTAACGGATAGAATACATATATAAGTATATTTATAAAGAAAAACATATTAGACATCCATGACTGGAGTACAAATGCTTGTATTCATCACACAAACATCTGCCCCTACCGGGATTCGAACCCGGGACCTCTCGAGTCGGCAACACCATGAAACCCGGCGTACAAACCACTGGGCCACGGAGCTCGTCATATATAATAATCTTAGTATACGGTGGGTTTTACCAAACACTTCTTTAGAGTTATTTAGAAAAATATTTTTACCTAATTCAAAACTTGAAAATTACATTAAATTTAAATACCAAACAAACAGAATCCAAGCACTGGAAAAACTTTCAACGAATTTCAATAAGTCGATAAATTTTATATCAAAGAAGGCCGAATTAAAAATGAGTTTCTTAGAACGTCCATAATGAGAGAGATCCCCTCTAAAGTATTACAGGGAACCTCCCAACATTCAAAGAAAAACAAATTATTGTAGCTATAGACAACAGAGTGCCTCACCTCACCACCCCACGGCAAAAAAAAGCACGCGATAGAAAGAAACAGAGTATCGCCCAGTAGCCATCAGAAGAGTGCAGACGATACCCTGCGAAAAATTAAGATTCAAATCGTAAGAAAATTAAAATTCGAGGAGCGGTCATTGCAGCGTCTTGTTCTCGCATTCGGCTTTCGGCTATTGCCATCCCTTTCCTTCGTGTAAAAAAAGGGTCCGATCGTCGTTCCATTACCGGGTAGGAAACGGTGTCTGAATAATCTTATTGGTATTCTAATGTAATGACTGTTTGACTGTGTTTTGGCTGTATAACGAAAAAAATCATAGCCATTTTTAAATTTTTATTTTTCACTTTGTTAAAGAATCAATCCACACATGTTTTATTGTTATTTTTTGAAACAACAGCCAAAGTTATTATTATTGTAATTTTCATATTCCTTTCAAAAGCGATATCTTGACCGAATTAAAAGTTCTTGTTTATCATCTAATTACGTCTCACTTAACTTTGAAGCAATATTCCATCTAAGCCAGATCTCTAAAATGTTAATTTAACAACAAAGTATAGGTAATACATAGTATAAACTATTTCCGTTATCATTAATTCATAGTAGGCATTGATAAAAACGTATGATCTTCAATGAATATAAGTTTTGACCCCATTTGACATTGCAATGCGCTTAAATTCGCCTTCGTCCCATAATTATTCAATCCTCATAAATTTAATCTCTACACAATTAGGTTCTTCAAACTTACAAAAGCGGAATGTATAGTAGTATGTAGTATTTATGTTATTAAGTTGTGTTAAAGTATGTGCATACTTTATTTGTGAACAAAAATGACTACTAGACTGAATAAATCACTTATCCAATTATTTCAAATGGTAATATGATACTCCTTTGTCTTTGTGAAAAAAAAACAAAATACTTTTCATCATGGTTGCCGCCCGCTCCAAGAAAACGCGGGAACGTTTTTTCATCGGATAATTAAACGGCGACGTCAAAATGTCTGATCAAAGAGGGTTGAAGACGCTAAAAATGTCCCCCCCCCCCGCGGGGCGAGGGTGGGGGGAGGTTTCGTTTCTTTGTCCCGCGTTATCTATACAATTATTTGAAGAAAGTAAAGTCTCGCAAAAAGATAGGAAGGCTGGACTCCCGGGTTGTGACCGTCGCCTCTCTGAAATTATATAAAATTTTACTAGGAAATGCTACTCTCGTTTAAAAAGCAGTTCGAATACTCTTTTGTGGTTAATTTAATAAAGACATTAGCCATCATTTACATACTGGAGGTTTTAAGAGCTGAATTTAATATATCGTTCTATCAATCCAGCAAATATTAATCCGCGCAAGGGTTATGTGGCGTGATAAATACATAAATAATATTTATCAAGCTTTAAAACCCAAACACGAAATGACTTCATTCTTTCAGTAAAATTAATAACACCAACGTATTATTTTTAATGTATTATCTAATATATTTTTATTTAGGAATTTCAATTAAACTGTAATAAAAAAATAAATTTTCTTATTTCAGGCCACTTGAGAGCAACACTCCGCTGGACGCCCTACAAAAGCGCTTGGCGAGGGGAACCGTGGCAAAAATGACGCTCCAAATAAAATATATACTCGTCCATTTCACCTAGAGCTTCCTCTCTTCCCTCTACTGAAGAAAATGTGAACCAACAAGGGGTACAAAAGGATACCATCGGAGCTCCTTTAAAATTCGAATAAAATAGATCGTCCACCATTATTTCTTGACATCCACTTCTCCCTTCAAGTGTTCAGAGAAAAGACCAAGGAGGTAAAACGTGGAGATCTTTCATTTTTGGTCTGTTATTACTTACATTATAGTATAGATGACGTCCTTAAGATTTACGCGCCAAAAATTAATCGTCACAATACAATAAGCTGTTGTGAATTTATCGATGCCTTATTGATTCAAACAAATAACGCGGCAAAAAGTATTGATACTTTTTGTGAATCTAATTTGTTTATTAATAAGTTTGTTTTGAGTTGGCTAAAGTTAAAACTCCTTTTCACAATTTTATGATTTTTTTATCTGCTAACTTAAAAGTATATTCGCTCATGTAAGTTCTTTTGGAAAACAAATAAGTTCAAAACTCACTTTGTGGGTAATTAAGAAAATCATGTTTTTTTTTTAAATTTTCTGTTACATAAAATTATCTGTAAATTAAAGATAATAATATAAATCATTTCAATAATTTTACATTTACGAAAAAGTTAGTCCTACAAAACACATTCAGTTATTTGTAATGACACCGAATAAATAAAAACAAAAGATTTCAGATAAAAATGCGTCATAAAAATAATTTAAGCGAGGCAACGAGAACAAAAGGCGTTCCATAAATGGAACTGGACAAACAGACTGTGAAATAAAATAACATCTTATAAAATAACGGGCGGGTAAGATGGCCGCCCCTTGCGAACCACTTTTGTTTCTTTCGCTAAAGCCATTTTGTAAGGCACGTAAGAACAGTGAAGATAAGCCTCCTTCTTTCAGTAACTTTGTGTAAAACAATTTGGATTTTAATTAGCAGTGTTTAGATCAAGCGCACATTGAGCGACTAGTGGAGGCAGCAAAACCCGTCCACAAGCTGCGGTCGAGTTTTTTCGTGGCATAGTAACGGTGCAAACTAAACGTTTAGTGGTCGCGATTAGTGGCTCAGTATGCGCTTGCTCTCAGCTTGACTGAGCCACTAATGGTAGTGTTTAGATGCCGCTATTAGTGGCTCAGTATGCGCTTGCTCTCAGCTTGACTGAGCCACTAATGGTAGTGTTTAGATGCCGCTATTAGTGGCTCAGTATGCGCTTGCTCTCAGCTTGACTGAGCCACTAGTGGTAGTGTATAGATGCCGCTATTAGTGGCTCAGTATGCGCTTGCTCTCAGCTTCACTGAGCCACTAGTGGTAGTGTTTAGATGCCGCTATTAGTGGCTCAGTATGCGCTTGCTCTCAGCTTCACTGAGCCACTAGTGGTAGTGTTTAGATGCCGCTATTAGTGGCTCAGTATGCGCTTGCTCTCAGCTTCACTGAGCCACTAGTGGTAGTGTTTAGATGCCGCTATTAGTGGCTCAGTATCCGCTTGCTCTGAGCTTCACTGAGTCACTAGTGGTAGTGTTTAGATGCCGCTATTAGTGGCTCAGTATGCGCTTGCTCTTAGTTATCTACTTTTACTTTTTACAAAATTATAATCAATATTTTGCCCCATGATTTATTAATTTGTTATTTATATAATTTACGTCATTTTATTGCTCTCCAATTTTTTAAGAAACTGTTAATAAACAGTTTAGTTTAGTTAATAAATAAGTGAATACACTTAAAATTTTCTATACTTGTAAACCAATTTCTTAAATAAATACCAATTAATTTCATGACGAGTTTTGTTCCGATATAATTAAGGTGTAAAAGACACAGATTATAATATAACATAATTAACTTTAAAATATTATATAATGGTATGAAATGATATTATACCTTATTTTAATTGATTTACTAAAATTCCTTTTAAATTGACCTTCACATAAGTACTATTTGGGACGTCTTTTATTTGAGAAGATGGCGCCAGAAACTCTTCAGCAGTCTTCAGCAATCAACAGAAGTGTCAATAATTACATGAAATGATGACACTATTAATAAGTACAATTAATTAGGTACATTAAATTATGTGTTACATAAATTCATGTAAATTCAATGGTTGAAAATAAATAATGGATACTTTACATACTTCAAAGAGCAAAAAATATTAAATATTTTGATAAGTTTCCTGTCCTGTCTTATCCACGCTAACGCAATAACGAGAGGAGGTTGTTTTTTCTCGTTTTATATTAAAATCGGGCGGGTCGAGGAAATTGTCAGTCGGATGGGAAATTGCCAGCCGCCCTCCGAGATCGTGACCAGGCTTGCTATAGCTCAATCCAACCAGCTTTTGAACTGAAAATCACTATCAAATGAGAATTTTCTTTCTGTAGCACAAGGCACCGTGCAACATTTTTCAATAGCACGTAGGTACACCACTGTTTTAACCACCAGGCTACCTACAGCTCAGTCTGAGCCTGCGTTTAAGCTGTAAATATCGGGTCAGTTGAGAATATTTTTTTACATTCACTCAGTGCAATCTTTTTAATAGGAATGGAGGAAGCCTTTCTCAATAATACGTACACTGGTGTACGTTTTTTAGCTACACAACTAAAATCACTCTGTCTATTGGGAATTTTTATACAACAATCGCTTCTGCACGGAACCAACGTTATAAAAAGCTTTTTAAACGACCTCTAAAAACAGAGGAGGTTATCACTTTATCGGAATCTTTTTTCAATAACATGTTATTTACATTATAAATGTATCCCGCGGGCCTAATATCGATATTGCAAAGGACTTGCAAGCGGTTACTACCGAATCGCGCGACGCAAAAACCACTCAAACTGCCGCTGATATTTTAATTAGTATATACATATTTATACACATCACGCACACCTTATTTCTGAACCACACATAAATTTGTAGTAAATGCGATACGAACATAGAAAAAACTGGATCAGAAAGTTAATTGTGTTGCTTGCGACCGCAAATTACTATTGCTTACATACTAGGCCAGCAGGACATTTATTAGGATTTAACCACCATTTATTTAAAATATGAGTATAGTAGGATTACAGGGCCTATTTAATTTAGTTGGTTTATCTTTGCACACACTTAACTTTCGGGTTTGTTCTCGTAGCGTCTACAAGGTGTCGTAGTCGCCGTAGCTGTTTCATGCAGTCATTATACATTCAGTTCGGAATTATATTTTGGATTGAAGGGTTGTTGTATGTACATTTGTGAAATGAATGAAAAAAATAATGAAAAACCTTTAACCTCTGTCAAAATAGTTATTTATGAGATTGGCACGGTAAGTTGCTGATTACAAACGAGTAGACGAATGTTATTATAACTTATTGTAGTCACGAGTTTGTAAATACCAATTCCGAACGAATATTATACAACGTTTTCAACACATTCTCGAAAAAACAGTCATCATCATCATCATCAGCTATTAATGTTCCCACTGCTGGGGCACAGGTCTTCCCTATGGATGGAATAGGGAGATTGGGATATGACCCACCGCGCGGGGCCAATACGGATTGGCGGGTGCTAATGTCTGCAGATGCAGCTGGGACCAACGGCTTAACGTGCCTTCCGAAGCACGGATGACGGTGCCGAAGAAGATTTTTGGCCACCCATCCAATGACCGAGCACTGCGAAAGTTCCTTAACTTCAACGATCGCAGCCGAACGCGCTTAGCACCCCAAAAGTTATAACGCGTCAAAGTTTGCGAGTAGGCGCTCGTGACGTCACTTTTAAGTGTAAATTGTACCAAAACGTGACGTCATGCGACTGTTCAAAATCAATATATCACTGCAATGTTTATATTATGTGAAAAAAGAAAAAATACGTGTCTAATACTTTTTGATAATCCACCTGATAAACGAAGAAAAAAAATAGTCATCATCCCTATTACACATAGGAATACAATTCCCAGCACGTCACTTTTATAAGGCGTATGTTTCCTGTTATTCTAAGCTGGGCATCGACAGTCCACAAGATGCAAGGTTGCACGGTGGATCATGCATTGATCTGTTTAGGATCACGTTTGATCTATTTAGGATCACATACATTCCTATCTGGGTAAGCCTATGTCGCTCTAAGTACAGTAAAATCTCTTAGTAGTCTACAGATCGAGGGACTGGGGGCCATTCGCCTAACGGAAATGCTTTGGAAAACACTAACGCTTACGATTTCATTTTGTTATTTCTAGCCGCCTGAGGTATTCAAATGCCTTGCGCTCTTTTTTTTTGCATTGGTATAAACAATATTAAAGAAAATGAGCGTGAGGAATTTGAATACCTTCGGCGGTCAGATACGACAAAATGAAATCGAAAGCGTTTTCCAAAGCATTTCCGTTAGGCGAATGGCCCCCTGGACTGTTCCAAGATAATAGGAAAAAGCCATGAGTAGTGAAGCCTTATCGGAGATGGAGAGGATGCGTATTCAGTCGCAATAAATTCGTTTTATGTTTTGTAATAAACTAAAAAAGAGAAAAATAAATTAATAATTTAAAATACTAAAACACGCTTTTAGTTACTGTCTTTTCTTTCTTTTTTTATTTATGTGTTAATCACAAATAAAAATATTAAGTTTCAACAAAATATGATGAACACTAAAGTAATAACATTGACTAACCATATAAAGTTTTACCACAATGAAAACGCAGCAAATCTAGTCAAATCTATAAGTTAATTGATTTCTCTGAGTGCGGCCGTAAGTATAAAAGTAAAGCTTGCCTGCTTTCATAGAGCTTGCTTTATGACATTCAAAAAGTAACTACCTAAATTCTTTGATTACTGATTTTCTTGTGTGAAAAAATAGATGGAAATTCTGGACCTCCATATTGTGTAATAAATTGTAATCTATTGTATAATCTTTATTTTTAGAGAATGCCATGTTGGCATTAAGTCCGCCATATGCAATGCAAAGACATTAAAGATTTAATTAATAAATAATAGTAATTTGTAGATGTTCTAATTTTCCATCATTTTTATTAATAATTATCCAAGCCGGATCAAAATACACGTTTTTATTCATTTACCTATTACATAAAATAATAATATACTAAACTTTACCCTTTTGAATTTATTTAGATATACGAAGATAATACATTAACATAACACAAACTTAAAAACTATATAGCTTAACCTACTTACCTACATAAATAAATAATTTACAAAATAAAAAACATATCACCCCAGCGCCGCCATCAGGAATGGTGCCCAATAGGCTGGCAGCATTGCCGCTTCGGATGGCAAGGCTGATCCGTTGACCAAGATAGCTGCCAGCCTTTTGATCACCAGGCACTTCTGTGAGCCTCTTTGACAATTCCTTAAAAAGGGAACGAGCGCTTGGACCCCATGGGCACAAATATGTAGTTCTCAATGAGAGCTGATATTTTCCCTTTTTGTTAGTATTTTAAATATTATTTTGTCATAATATTGAATCTTTTCGCTCTATGTGCCAAAACTTAAGTTAAACAGTATCATAGCAAAACGGTAAGCATCAAAGTAAGAGATCGAAGGTGTGAAACTGCGCTTACTTCAAGAACTTATTTTAACCGCAGCCGCAGTCTTAAATTAACTTATGAAAGTGAGCAATTCATGTTTTTAGCCGGGACTTTCCCTATTTTTATTTTGGATGATAAATCAAAAGTTTCACTTGTGCGTACTTGGCCGCGTTTTTGAAACTTAGTTAAATTGGATTATAGTTAAAATACATACATAGGCCGCGTTGTTTCGTCTATAGGTAAATTTCATAGAAAAACAATTATCATTTGTCAAATTCGGCATATTTATTATGTATTTGACGTGACATTAACTATAGTCAACTTTAACTACGTTTCTGACAACTTGGCCGTCTGGTATATTAAAGTTAGCAATTTGTATGCAGCTCTAGAACTAAAATATTATAGAAAATGTTTGATGTTTATTGATACGCCATTATCTATATATATAAAACTCAAAGGTGACTGACTGACTGACATAGTGATCTATCAACGTACAGCCCAAAACACTGGACGGATCGGGCTGAAATTTGGCATGCAGGTAGATATTATGACGTAGGCATCCGCTAAGAAAGAATTTTGATCAATTCTACCCCCAAGGGGATAAAATAGGGAATGAAAGTTTGTATGAAACTTTGTCAATTTTAAACCGAACGGGCTGAGACTTTGCATGCAGGTATAAGAAGAATCATAGATGAATGTCATTGTGTATAATACAAGCCTGAGAACAAAAACTGTAGTCTACACTTCAGCTCTACACCGAAGCGAAGCGAGGGCGGGCCGCTTGTAAGATATAAGAGCGAAATTTCTATTATATGTTATACTGACATTAATTCACGGTCTTTACTGTACTGCAGGTATATGGTATTACGGATGGATTTAATACTGATTAGGGCACAATATTTAGAAAATAATTACATTAAGTATATTATACACATAAAAAAAATCTTATTATGACTGCAGTATTTCATATTTTGCTCGTGCCGTGGATATTTCATCTGGCTTTATATGAACGGCTCATGATAAAGTATAACTTAAATGACCCACTGGCAAGCCGACACAGACGGACTATCTGCTGGACGTATGAGAAGGTTTAGTAATATGGTTCCATTGTCACCCTTTAGACACGAACGGACCCGTTTTTTCCAGTGGGCACTTTGGGCAAGTGCCCAGGGCCCAGCGATCGATAGGGGGCCCTCTCAGATCAAATACAAAGTCCCTAGTTCCTATTAAATCACCAAACGGAAGTCATAGGGGCCCCATTATCCTAATATGCCCATGGCCTCCAATAGGTCAAAGACGGCACTGGACACAACTGTCTTAACAAATGTTAACGGGTTCGAGTCCCGTCTGCTGCCTGGTCCGCGTGGATTTTTTTCTAGTTATATTTTCTTTAGATTTAAACATCAAGCAGTTACATGCTTTAAAATAATAATTTTTTTAACAACGTTGTTATTCATAGATTAGATAATCTTACGTCATAATATTACATGCAAATCTTCTGTAAAGGAAACTTTTGTTTGTATATAGCGTTCAAGTGCTCCCAATAATTTCAGGTTAGCCGTCTCAATGGCAATTCAAACAGCCGTTTTTAAGGCCCCGATTGATTTGTATTCGCTAAGATAAGTAATTACTCGCCCACTCCGGCCAGATCCATAAATCCAGGGGGGCCACCCTTAAAAAAGGGGGTGTTCTTCTTATATTTAAATATCGAACCCCTTCCGGGTAGGTGCCACGGTTTTTCCAGTAAAAGGGGTAAGTGACAGAACCAGTGAAAAGCAAAGGTGTAGAGTGGACTGCGAACAAGGTTTTTTTTACATTATTGTATCTTACAATTTTATGTTTCTGATTAACGGTTGTATTATGAAAAAACTAGACAACACCAAGGGCCTACTCTAATTCAACGAAAACAGAAATTTCAATTGAAACTTCGGACTTTTCTTACTATGTTTCTGGTTCATTTTTTTTTTATAATAATTAAAGAATATAGATTGAGGTGTAGATTTTGTAAGCCTATTCAAAGACAGCTTCAGTAGATTAAAAATAACATTACATAGATGGCTCATTGAAAGTAAATTCTACTCGGTCTAGGAATTCTTGAATTATAATAGCTTATATATTAATTTTGTAGGATGAGATTTTTAGTGAAATATATTGATTTAATTTTATTTTTGATTTACATTTTAAATATGACCTGATTTTAATCAGATTTTTTTACTACTTATACTGTGACTTGTAAATAATTTTTTATTCAATTATGTGACTTAGTAGTACTAATTAATTTCATAAAAAAGTTATGTAAATTTGCATGCTACGGTCTATAGCTAAATTGGTGAAACCTACAGTATGGTTATGCGTAACTATTTGTGATCTTGATTACCCTGTTCAAACGCAAATAAAATATTATTCTATTCTTAGCTATTCGTGTTTGCTATTTGTAAACTAAACATCAGTCTGTACTTTTCATTCCTTATAAAACATGATAAGGACATACTGTTGCAAAGTTTACAAATAACAACACGCAATAGCCAAGAGAAATGCCAGCGTTACGTTTTAGTCAAAGAAAAAAAAACAAAAAATTATTAATACAGGACAGAACACTCCATACCATCATTTGTTCCGTCTCGAGATGGACTTAAGAAGCAAAAAGGAAAGAGTCCAGGGGGTTAGGGGGTTGCCACCCCGCCCGACCCATCGGAATACAGAATAATAATCGCCAAAAGAAACTGGCAGCAAAAATATAAATAGCTATCCACCCCAGATATTAAAACGAGAAATATTCAGACTGTTTCTGTTCGGCCGAAACACAAAATTATTATGTTGGACCTTTTGTGCCCCCTTTGGATGTTTGTGCTGGCTCTTTGGCTTTGTTCTTTTTTCAAAGATTAAAATTTTACGTTTGCTACACTTAAATAAATTACAAATCTAGGTAGGAATGTATTTTTATTTTCACTGCTTTAATTACAACATTCATTAAATTAATCTAACTGTAATTTTCCAAAGTCTAATTTTACTTTAGTAAAAGTACACTGTGTTTAATGTTAGTAATGAAACACTAACGTTAAATATGTGTACGACTACATACATGTATTTGTGGCAATTATTTTAATTAACCACCAAATAAAAATAAAAAAAAAATGCTGCTGACATCCCGCGCAGATAGAGAAATCAAAATCAAAGGGCTTTAAGCCAATTTTTAGAATTGCTCTACCTCTTTCTGTTTTCTGTGATTCTAGCTATGCGATAGGTGTTAGTAAGCCTAACTATATGCATATCCGCACGGGCAATACAGTATTTAAGTTGTAAAAACCGACCAAGTGCGTGTCGTGCCACGCGCAGTTCCGTTCCGCAGTTACCACAATATATTTGAGCAGGAGTCTTTGTTTTCTATATAGGAAATTAGAAAAACCAATTCATATCAATCCATGTATCTCAACTAAAATACCTAAATCAAAATCAAAAACTGCGTCTCTAACTCAAAATCAAGTCGATATTATTATTATTTTAAATACGAATGATAACCGTCGATTTGTTTTGTTTCCTCCCAGGCAGAGGGGCGAGTGTGAAATTCTCATGGATGCCCTACAGCTGACTGCAAGTTTAGGTTATATCAGACTCTTACTGACTAAAAGCTTCATCTGAAGCGATCATTAACTGAGAAGGGGATGATGCGGTATAACTGCCGGTCTTTTTAAGTGCTTTTTAATACTGTTTATAAAAACTAACGTTAGATTTTGGAGTCATTGCCGTTGGTACTCACGGTTGTAATGTGGAACTAATGATATTTTATTGTGGTTTTCAATTTCATTAAACACGTGTTTATTTAGTATTGTTCACACGATTCTAGAATTTTATTGTGCTTTTATTTTATGTTCGTGAAACGGAGGCACTTGGGAATTACAATGCCAGCTTTGTTGCGTATCTACGAGTACATCCTTGCGCTTCTTGGCAGTTGTTGAAAATCAGCATTTTGCCTAGTATGGCAAAAATTTACGAGCTTCTACCTATTTGCATCACTGTCACTCACGGATGCAACCCCATCAGTTCAGGTTATTTATTTAAGAATGTTTAAACTAACTAACTAAATGACTGCATTGGTTAAAAGCGAAGTGCCAATGTTTTTGGCATAGGCGTCGTCCTTATTGGCAACGATAGTATGATGACAGGCTGAGATCTCGGGTGTATTCCGAATCAAACACCAGTACGCTGACCAGTGGTAATGACGTCATGATTTCGACGCCATGTTGACAACACTACTACACCAGTGCTATATGGCGTCGAAATCATGACGTCATTACCGCTGGCCAGCGTACTGGTTTATATTTCGGAATACACCCCTCGTCTTGCGATGAGTTCAAACATAAACATTTCTTCTGAAGTGTCCTAATACATATCCTAACGAGTACAGGTACATTATTTTCATCGCACGATGAGATCGCACATTTTTTCTATATCGGAGAGAGAATGGTGAGTTTATAGAAAGCTCATATCTATTTTATAAAATTCTTTATCATTTAACTGCTCGATGTTTAAATATAAAGAAAATTATACCAGAAAAAAGTCCACGCAAAGCTAAATTATTATTTGTTTTGAAAAATGTTTTAAATAATTTTTTAATAACAACATTCGAAAGGGCATGAAATGTGTATTTTTTTTTACTTTTAGACTTTTTGGATGCTTATCAAACTCGCGGTCATAGGACTGGTCAAATGTCAAATGATTGGGTGTAAAAGATCTTGCTTTAATTTGTCCACATTAAATAGACACACAGACAGATAGAGCCCCAACTAACGTTACCAGGCGTCCAGATAAAGCTGGACTTAGTTAGGCCTTTTCATTGTGTTTCTGGCCAAAATAAACGGTGTCCGGCTTGTCCGGCTTTTGTTAGGTTTTTTACATTTCGCAAACGAGCGAGGGCCGAGCATGAGAGTTCACTGTCGGTCGCTTTTACATATTTTTTTTATCGTACCTAATATTATTGAACTTCAAAATCCTAAATAATGTAGAGTGTCTGGTCTTTTTAACCAAATGTCAAAGTGTAATAATTTATGATAGAGTACACCAATTTTGATGAAATAAAGATTAAATATTACATGGGTGTCTTATCATACTAGAAACCGTATTTCAATTAATCAATCAAGACTTTATTGCGTTCTACAATGTTTTCTTAGATCTTGGTAGGAACATTGCTTTGATCATTGTAGACCCTGAACAGGGCAAAGCAAATAGAGAATAGAGAATCATCTCTCATCATCTCATTCTTCATCTTCATTTAGTGCTCTCCTGTTAATTACGGGTCTAATGATATCTATATCATCTTGGAGTCTTATCATACTAGGTTTAGTGTCGTGGGCTCTAGTACTTAAAAGCAAACCCGTGCTTTAGGTCATAAAAGTCACGAGAGAAGTAAAAGGCAGTTACGTAAGTGAAAATCACCTAACTTAGGCGCCACCACTTTAAGCAACTTAAATCGCGTTAACTTTGGTAGGTTAAGTAGCGTCAGCAATATAAGAATATATTTTTAAAATTAAAGTCAATACCAGATTTGATAGTCATGTTCCTGACGAGGTACCAACGATGTTTTTGTGGTATTTGCGTTCTTTTGTAAATCCTCAATAAACTTCATTGATGTCCGTGAGATCTGGGCACAGCTTGAACCAACAAAAATAAACGGCAGTAGATTCATAAATAAAAATAAAAAAAAAAACGACGGGTTGCACTCCGGGAGTGCCGGCAGAAGTGAAAACTTGAATATTAACGTTGTGCATTTTTGATATTTTGGAATGGTTAGGGAATAATTTTGCACGAATTACTTTAATTATCAGTATAAAAGTACTATAATGTATGTGGTAGAATACAATATTTATTTATTGCGCTATCGAACACAAACATGACAATTTATATTACATTAAAAAAGTTTATCTCTCAGAAAAATCAACTTACATGAATCAGGTTTAAGCGCACTTAGTGACATCTATTGTAAAGAAATCAACTTATATGAATCACATTTAAGCGCACCTAGCGACATCTATTGTAAAAAAAGATGAAAAGCTGCCACGTAGACGTCCTAGATAGAGACTAATTATTATAATACAGTAAAATGAAACATCACTATTGTATCGTGATCGTATGTATCCCTTTTTACTTTGCACCAAGAATCTCGACATTTTTCATTCCCAAGACGTTTAATTTGGCAATTATGTGTTGATTTAATTATTTATGTATTTATATAACGTATAATATGTATTAATTTTATATAACATTTTCTTAACGTAATACCCAGTAAAAATGTAGTAAAACACACACACACACACATTTAGGACACGAAACATTTAATTAAACTAAGTAGTTTTTAAAATATCTTTGTGAGAAGACACTGATTTCTGTAACACAGGGTTATTTATCCTAGCATAGAAATCAGGGTATTCAATCTTTTCATGTACCTACTTTTGTTGAGCAATATAAAATTATTATTATTATTAAAATATATTGAAAGTCAACAACCTTTCCAATTTTATTGTGCGTCATGATGCGATCAGCCCACGTGTTTAACCTGACGCGAGTTTAACATTTTTAACCCATACAAAAAAAGTGTACAACGCCGCTAAAGAAGTTTTCACTTCAAAAATAGGTAAATTAGAAAGTCCTAACCCCAAATTTGGAGCTGGTACTACCTACCGTTACTAAATATAATAAGGTTTTACACTTGCATATCTAAGCAATCGAGAACAAATCTTAATCCTCGTCACATAAATTATTGGAACGAAATTCCTTTTCGGACGGTATGGGGCCAGACGAAAATTTACCGTCACAACCTAGCTAGGCAGGTAGCTAGATGGGCGACTACTAACGGTAGTGGGTGTGGATTGGGATCAGTGCGGATTGGTTGGTAGTATACTCTTTTTTATTGGAATAGGTAGATTAGGCCATAGCTCGCCAGGCAGACCCAGTGCGGATTGGTGGCGTGGTATATAAATACTTTTAACTTCGTTCTAACCGAGTGTTCCACGACCCTCACGCATTTTTTTTTATAACAAAGTTGAGAAACATGGCAGACAAATGTACGAGGTGTTAGATTAACTCTGCGCTAGCAATGCACTGACTTTTTTTTGTACCTATTATTGACGTCAATACAGGCCTGTAAAGGCTTGTGTTGAAAAAATAATTTCTGATTATGATTCTGACAATCAAAGGCCTCCAGCATAGGAAATAAGAAAACCCACTACATTACAGTAAGAATGTAGAATTTCAACATTTGTGCAACCAATTTGGCCACCAACATCATTGATATACGAGTATATTCAAGAGAGATATCTTCTGTTGAAGTACCCTTAAGGGAGCGATTGGCTTCCTTCGGACTGTTTTCCCCCCAAAATAGACATTAGGACTTCTATAGTACTGATGTCTCCCCTAGATGGAGGAGACAACAGAACTTACTTGTAAAATTGATAATAATAATAATAATTTAATTTATTTGCCAAAATACAGTTCACAAGTTGATACATATTAAATAAGTACATGTATTCTACCTGCAGGCAGGTGTGCAAATATTGCAGTTAGTTATTTTTTTCATCTGTCATATATTCCTTAATACTATAATAACATTTTTTTGTAACCATTTTGTCAACTTACTTCTAAACAGTGTCCCAGTTTCTAATTTTATATTGTCAGGTAATTTATTATATATACATATTAACATGTTATAAGCATTAACTTTATAAATATATGCGTGGCAAGGAGGCTGATTTAACACTGACTACTCGAAAATAAATAAATTTTAAGGAATACAGTCAATGAATGTGGTGCTACTCTCTTTTCTGCCACCTCAGCTCTTCATGACTCGAATACTCATAATCAGGGGTATTGAGTTTATTTTCTGTTCCTTTAAATAAAAAACAATATTATTATACAAAATTTAAAATAGTTTAAATACCTGGTGGAGTCCCCCCATCGTCACGTTCGTGTATTTTTCTATGAAACTTTGTCGCTATTAATACACGAAAATATTATTTTGCTAACCTTACTTATCACATAGCTGACCACCTGTTGCGAGACGTGCCCTACCTACCGTCTCATCTTCATAAAGGTACTTAGAATATCTCCGCTTATGATTTCTACCTAGGGCGAAACAATCAGGAAACAGGATTTGTTGATTTTTTTAAATAAAAATATTTCGCCGACTTAGTTCCGGAAGGATAATTTTTATTTTTTATTTTATTTATTTATTCTTTATGCACAAATGGACAATGGAGCACTTAATGCCGTAGGCATTCTCTACCAGTTAACCATAGGATGCTGTAGAGATTACTAGTGGTAGGGTGCACAACTGAAGTGAAAGTCACATTGAAAGAAAAGTTTATAAAAATAATAATATTTAAACATACACAAACATAAGTTAATATATTTCAATAAATACACAAATATAATTCTTATGTTGTGTTCGTTAAAGTTAAGACATGATTTCCAAGAAAAATTGTTTATTAACTTTAAACAACTAAATGGCGTAGTGAGTAGCGCTTTCGGCCGAATTGAATTTAGGGTAGCTACAATACTTGTGGAACGAAAAGCAGTCCCGTAGCAATTACTACATACGTTCAGCTCCAATCGTGTGAAATTAAATGTCTTGATTGAACTGCTTCAAATAATATTTGTTATTTCATTTCAGGGATTTTTCGACAAATTACTTCTCTTCAAAAACACAAAACAAGAAAAAGTTCGCAAAGTAGGCCGCCACAAATCGGTTCGGTTTTCATTCGCTCTTCCGTCATATTTAAGCCGAGCGGGTTTTAATTCCCGAACATTCATCTACATATATTCGATTTCACTGCACGGCTGTGCCCGATTATGTGTGTCGCTACCCTGCAGCAACTTCCGCTATGGTCAGTCACAGGATGGGTGACTGAACACTTATTGTCTCGAACTCCTTCGTAAGCGTTGGTACTGGTTGCGCATCTATAGTCATTGGGCACCCAACAACCCGCTTACGGCTCAAGTGGTGGGTCATATTATAGCTCGTTCTCACCACAGCACACAGAAAGAGGTTAGAAGGGTGAACATTGACAGTTTGTACGGGAACCGATGTCGCCAGCTCGCCCACACTACACTTACACCTAATAGATAATAGCCAATCAAACGACGCGACATCAAACAATCGAACCAATCAGCGTTCACATAGAGAAGTATACGCAAAGCTCAGCATAGAAAACGCTGCAAACGCTTGACCCAAACCACAGCCGAATATTGCAGCTGTAAAATTTTAAACGAGCTTTTTGTTGTTAATAATATTAAATAAGTGGTGAAAATGTATTCAACATGGTCTGTAGTACAGCTGAAAACAGAGTTAAAAAGGAGAGGAGCATCTGTGCAAGGCAGAAAAGCTGATCTTGTAGAAAACTACTGTTTTTATTATTATGCTACAATGCTCATTCTCGGTACATAAATCATTTTTCATTCAAGCATTTTCCATCATTATTTTAATAGTTCATGAATCTCAGTAACTTTTAGCGGGCTCATTAGTCAAAGATATCTTATTTTTGCATCAGTCAGACAACCTTTTTCTGTGTTCTGCGGTTCTGGCCCCATTCTGTTTATAAGAAAGCGGGAGCCCGACATTTATGCAATTTAGACAACTAAGTAAGGCGTCAAATAAGTGACAAGTGTCACTAGGAATTCCTATAGGGAAAACTTAAATTCATAACACACAACTGATGTTTGCAATGGAAACCATGATATCAACCATATATCGCTTCAAGCGAGACCAATCATTCATCTATGATCTCGCTGTTATTATGAGAAGTTTAGACTCACATTATGGTAAGCATAAATAAGCTCCAATGAAATTAAATAATCACAATGGCATTTAAAAAAAAAGATTATCATTATAATATTTTACATTGCATTATTATTACTTTTAAAATAGGCTCTAATGACATCAAGTCAGAGAAGGACGGCGAACATTTTTGCCAATACTTAAACGAAGACAGATAGTCCTCCCGTTTTGGGTGGTTTAGAGCAAAATTTTAACTTTTCTTTATTCCAAGCGATAGCTACCCCCTCCGAGCCCCCTCCCTCTCCACTTAGGGGGCGCCATTTTTCTTCGAGCATTCTCTTTGGCTACTCTCAAAGGAAATAACACAGTACCTACTCTGGCATTTAAGAATTTATTAAATTGAGGTAGGTAGCTACTTTAAATATAAGTAGGTACTTACGCAGAATCGCTAACAACCTTACAACGCTTTTTTTAATTTTTGGTTTGATAGCTATTCTCGATTTTGTTATAAATCAATATAATGTAGTTGATAGTTTAACATGCCATGAATTACGTTATGTTTAGTTTTTTTTTTATATTATGAAAATTCCATGTTATCACGAAGCAGCCATTTCCAAAGCCAAATAGGTAATATCGAAATTGATTTGTTTTTCCTCCATAACACCTTATCGGACTTTAATATTTTTTTTAATTTAATTTTGACGACCTCCGTGACCGAGTGGTTTGTACGCCAGGTTTCATGGTGTCGCCGACTCGACAGGTCCCGGGTTCAAATCCCTGTGGGGGCAGATGTTTGTGTGATGAATACGAGCATTTGTACTCCAGTCATGGATGTTTAATATGTATTTTTATAAAAATATACTTATATATGTACAGTAGGTATAAGTATTCTACCCGTTACCCTAGTATCCCATAACACAAGCCTTATAGTGCTTACTTTGGGGCTAGGCTAATTGGTGTGGGTGTTGAAAATATTTAATTATTTATTATAATTATTTAATATACTTAACCCTTTGGCCCTGGAACCTTACTCACAAACACAACACCACCAAAAGGCAGTGTTATTTTACTGTGGTATTCTGTAAGGTAGAGGTTACTTCCTAAGGCGCTCCAATACGAGCAAAAAAAATCGCTATGCCACGCTTCTCTTATATCGACTCGGAAAAGGATCGTCACCGTATCAACTCAAGCCGTTCAGTATTATATGTATGAAACTCTTTCATCATCATCAGCCTATTAATGTCCCCACTGCTGGGGCACAGGCCTTCGCTATGGATGGAATAGGGAGATTGGGCCATGACCCACCACGCGGCCCAGTGCGGATTGGTGGGTGCTAACGACTGCAGATGCAGCCGGGACCAACGGCTTAACGTGTCTTTCGAAGCACGGAGGAGCTCAAGATAGTAAATTTTTGGTCACCCATCCCATCGACCACCTCGAAAGTTACTTAACTTCAACGCGCTAACCACTTGCGCCACCGAGCACCTCCTGAAAATCTTTACTGCAACGCAAACTAGTAGGAATCGTAAAGTTATCGCCACGTCATGAATATCTGAAAATCAACACCGTCAGAAAAGAGATATAAGTCTGTTAACAGGTAAATTCATGGCTAGGATCAAGCAACACCCAAATGAACTAGCTAGGGAGCTTTCTAACACAAGTCATTGCAAACGCTTGAAACGTTAAGAGAGGTATTTTCTGTGCTATTGCCAATTGTAGCATAATGTTAACAAAGTCGCCGATAAATAAACTTTTAAATTCATTTACAGTTGAATGATATCTATTTGTGCGATAGGTGTTAAGGGTCGTAGTGACTGTGTATAACACATACTTAGCTTAGTGAAGTATTAAATTAATAAATGATTCCATGGCCATGAAACATACCTATATCATTAAAAGTAATGTGTCCTTAATTTAATCCAAGTTTTATTTTGTACTCGAAAATTGCAGCTGGTTTAGGTGTTCTCGTCTTGTTTACAGGTCAGCGAAGGAACCAAGGAATTAACTTACATTATATTAATTCCTTAGCTAGACAATTAAATGATTTATTATTAATTTTCTCGACATCAAAATGAAGGATGCCAAAGTTTTTTCTATAGAAATGGCGCCATCTCTGAGATCAGGAAAGAACTTTTACCTCAAAGGTGCGTTATAAAAAAGCAATGTTGATGCCGAGAGGGGTTGTAGGCTATAAAGATAGATAGAGAAACTAGTTTATAAAAAGATGGCGCTATTTTTACCTTTTCTATACAAACACGTACGGAATATAGCAACATTTTAGTAAGCTCATATTTTTTTTTAATATGTTCACAATGTTTTACGTATTATAATAGTTAGCGTATGTACTTTTGCAAATAAATACATATAGGCGACCGATTAAAAACGCACGCCTGTTCCTAACTATCTACTAAAATTAAACATTATTTTATGAATAGTAAAAAAATAATTTAGTGGCTCCACCCACATTTCCTAAATTATTAACAAGATAATTATTCGCCCAAGAATTAATATTTATACCTACTACAAAATTAAACACGGCATTTATTTTATACACAATAATAATGTGTCAGTTTGGTGGATATTAGAAGTTTATTAAAACATGCAATAATAAAAAAACATACATAATTTTTGATTTTTTATTGAAATCCGATTTATGGTACAGTTTCATTTAAAATTACAATTAGTACGGACTGCGTTCAACTAGATCTTCGCTTCTCTCGAATAAGTCACTGCGTTGCACCTATGTAAGTATTCTGACAATATTATAAAAAGTAAAAAAAAATATTTTTAATAGTGGCAATTTATAGATGTTGAACTAGATTTATTCAGGAAACGAAAAAATATCTAGCTATTTGATAATGCGATACATAACAAAATAAATTAATGTAATGCGTGGTGGGTCATGGCCCAACCTCCCTTACTCCATCCATAGGGAAGGCCTGTGCCCCAGCAGTGGGGACATTAATAGGCTGATGATGATGAATGTGTGGTTGTGTCAGCCCTAGCATTTTTGATAGTCTAAATCTAGTCTAAATGGGAAAGACAAAAAAATTCAGGGTAACATTGCCCAGTCATTTTACTAGAAAACTTTCCTGTCTATCACTGAAGTCCCTAAAGTAATCGCCATCTTTTCTTAAATACTTCCAACAGTTTTTTTAGATTTTAACGTACAGACCATACTGTCGTCAGAAATCGTAGTGGGAAATGTTGGCTAGAAGTCCATATAACTTTGCTTGTCATCGAAATGCTCCAAAACTCAAATTAAAAGCTGAAAATGATTAGATTTTAATATGCCACGATCTTACGAGTCACATCTAATAATAAAAAGTACACAGGTTGCCATTGAAAAATCCAGAAATAATAACGTTTACTTGAAAAACAAAACGGGCAATGTTGGCGTGTTTTTGTATGAAGTCTTTAAACAATAGTGAACAAATTCGTATATCGTTTTCAAACACATCTAACTAATGTCAAATACCATAATAAACTTTAGATCGCTTTAAATAAAATAGCTAAGCATAAGGCAGAGGCTTTAAAAAAAGCGCAATTTTAAACTTCATTTTGATAGGTACAAAAATTACCAAAAAAAATTAGTTTCATTTCATAGTATCCATTTTTTTTCTTTTATGGGCACAACGCAATGACTTAACGCCACCATCATTCCACACATTACACTTTAGTTTCCAATCGCACAGATAATTCGATTTGTAATAAGTCACAGTTCATTAACCTCAATATTCACAAACCTTCCTATTTAGAACATGATTTTATTCCCTCTCTCACTCTCTTTCCATACAAAAGAAAGTGACAACACATACACGAATGGAAAACTTACAAAGGAGGCAGTCCTTATCCATGGAAGTTTACTTAAATTACATACAGTCGAAATAAACGGTTCTCCATTACGGTTAAGGCGTAAATCGCTTGCATGGAAACTTCAGATTCATAGATTTTCTTAGTCGAGTTTCCATCGATATCAAGGGATTTTCGCCTTAAAGTCACAGATCGCCAACTTAACGTTATCTTCTTATTTATAATCAACATTATTTTACCCGAATCTAGATTTCAACGCAAAGTACAAATTTTTAATAACGTGAACAAAACTTGTTGATATGAAGACATCAGGATTTAATTAAAAAACGCAACTTTTGTCACTTAAAGCTATACAGTATTTATCCAATTTGGCACGTAAAATAAGAAGCTAAACTAGTATGGCACAAATAACAATTTTATGGAATACGCCCGCTTTGAAGTTACTTTGTAGAGCAACGTTAAGCAATGTATTATTTAAGATTTTTTATCATATATACCAACAATTTTCATGATGTTTGCAAAAAATAACCAAAATACCCCCTCCCCCTTTTAAAAACTGTCCTATGTCCTCTACCGGGCCTCAATCTATCTAAATGCCAAATTTCATCTTTTTCGTTTCAGCGGTTTTGGCGTGAAGTGGTTACAGACAGACACATTTATAGTATTAGTATGGACTTTCATATACTCCCTTACTGACGCCATAGCTAACATAGCTTGGTATTAAATGTTGAGATCAAATTGTGTATTTAGAATTTCTATTGATACATATAAAGTTAGGTAATTAACATTTTTTTTTAATCTAAGTTTTAGGTTTAACTGGCATTGGTTTCGATTTAAAATCAGTCTCTCCTTTTCATTCTGTATAGAGAATGACAAGGGTACATGGTTGCCAAATTTAAGTTTAGGTTTAGAGAATCATGTTAGAATCGACACCAATGTCAGTTAAACCTAAAACTTAAGTTAAAAAATAAACTTGATTTCCTGCAGCATTATTAGCATCTACAATAATAATTTGCAACTGTTGCTCTAAATAGTAACTTCAAATCGGATGCACCATAGATCTTATTTCAACTGGAAGCCTACTCCATTTCAACGAAAAACGCAATATCGATAGAAATTTCGCACGTTCCCTACTCTGTTTCCTTTTCATTTCGAAAATTCGTTCGTCAGAAAATAGTTTGACAATTAAATTCTCCAAGCCTACTCTAATTCACAAAACTTTCGAACGAAAACTTGAATTTGAGAGACAGACACACAGACGAAATTTAAACCGCAGTTTGACGAAATAAAAAGAGTTACCTTTTAATTTTCGTTTTAATTAAGCCTAAAATTACTCCTAGCGTGTTTTTAATCTAGGCTGCTTAGCGCGAGGAACACTTTTTAGCGTATAAAATTAACAAATAATCCAAATTTTTATTAATTATTGTATTTCCAAAACTTCGAAGTATGAAACGACAAATTTAGGTACAATCGATTGTATCAACTCAGAAAATTAGTCAGCTAACACTGTCAAAGAAAGTTCTTTCAATGTCATCAAAAATTTTGTCGTAAAGTAACATTGATTTCAAGTAAAAACGTTATCTATAAAGTGGAGATAAAAAGAACTCGCAAACATGACTCATTCCATTCGTTAACGAAATTTTATTGTGATTCCGAACTTTATGTTCGTTTTAGAAAATAAAAAAGAGTAGAGCCGCTGGCGAAATTGTGTTTAAAAATTCGTTCGTTTAATTTCTTTTTCGGAGAAAGAGAGTAAAGCTCCTGCTCATAGTTACAATATTCAACGGGCAGCAAAAATCAGTTATCAAAACAACCACAAACATAACGGGCAGTGGTAATCTGTCTTCGCATTTTGACTGCAATCCCACTCAAAATAAGGTAGAAATTAGTCTGAAACACGTGACGATACTCCACATACTAGACGTTCATACATGCGTCGCGCACATTAGCCAATAGTACATTATGTACAAGTCACGATAACTATACGATATCACAGAGCAAAATAATACTGAACTTACGTAGGTTTAACGTTTTAAGTCTAATGAGAGTTGAGATGACTCAAAAAACAACTTTATGCTTATGCATATAGAGTACTTTCTTAACATTTTTAAGTCATAACTTCTGCTTTTTCTCTCTCAATTGGCAAGCCATCTCAATCTCTTAATTGAAATGTAGACGATAATTTAAGAGAAGAATTGGCACTATTGAGACCATCAATTAAATATATTATAGAAGCCTTTTTTTAAAGATAGTTTTCTGTTATTAGTTAACAAGTTACCAACAAAATGACTTTATCGCATACAAAAAATCAGCGTCGTTTACTTGTTATACTTAAAAATATCAACCAAGCAATAAAATTAAAACTACATAATATACCGAATTCTTAATATTATTCTCACGTTTGATCGACAACATCAATACACAAACTTTAATACATGTAATAAATGATTTTGTAAATTGTTCTTTACTACATTGGAATAAGGTTTATCATTTTTGTTTTAAATGCATTTTTAACATTTTCATACACAATTCATTCTTTAAATAATGACAAAAGTAATCCTTTTGCATAAATGAGAGACACGGTGGGAGTTTTGGCAACGATAGCTTGTGTATTAACGTTATCAATATAATTATTTCATCACAAAATTAGTCTTAATTCATTGGAAGAATGGAAATAAGTATAAAAATGACTAGATTGGGACCAGCAATACTGTTTTACAACATCCGAACGGTACAGTCATTGACAAGTCACATAATCTAACAAGCTTTATTTGGTATTCATGAAAAACTTTTTAATAAAACATTACGTTTTAATGTGATAAGCTTCGAGTTTAAGGTTTACTTAAAGTTGTCAATCCCAATTTCATAAAACAATTAAGACTTAATTGTCATAATAAATAACACAAGTGACTTATATCAATGACTGCACCTACAATAAAAAAAAACAATATAGAATACTACATTTACATAAATCATTAGTCTATGAGTATACTGTAACATATTACTTATAGGTTGCACGTAAAATTAATATACATAATAATTACAACGATACAGTAAGACCTTATAGTTCTCAAAAATCAGTTTGACTGTAGCTTGCAGCTATTTTATATTTGCGGTTAAACCAATATAATTATAAACTTCACAAAACTCACTTTCCGAGTTAAATAAACGTCATTCATTTTTAATGCGGTTTGACCTTAAACTCAACACTTTTGGCTATACCAGTACTCGGTACTAAAGAAAACTTCAGAAGTCGAATCACAAAATGTTAATATACTCATCAATTAAGTATAATTATTATATAATATTTTCATAGCTATTAAGTACAATTTAGCTAAATCTTTTCAAAAAAATTCTTTCCGATGCATTAAAATTATATTCAGCACTGTATAATAGTTTGAAGAATAGAACGATTTCTTATTGTGAACCTCATAGAATCCCCCATGCCAATTTGAACCTAACTACAGCGTGCAACCGATCTATGGCTCTACTTTCGCAAGCAACCTCGACACTACTTACATTTTCTACAATGAAGCCAAGCTCTTTATCCATAGAGTATAAAGCCTTGTGTTCACTAGGGGACAATTGTTCTACGACGCGACTCGCTCAAGTAATGTGACAACACTGGCAGTTGCAACACTAAGCGACTTTTAGCTCAAGTCAGATAAATTTTCTGTGACCATGTTTGTACTGAGATATCACGAAGATGACTGTGTGATCAATAAGTTAGGTTGATTCGTATTAACTTTAACATTGGCACATAATTTCGTAACAGCATCTCCGGTTTTCCACGTTGTAGCCAACGTGACTATATTTTATTTTCGAAAATTTTCAATAAAAAGTCATTTATCGCGACATCGCTACAGTACAGTGTATCAACCATATCAACATAAGGCACAAAACATAAACGCGTTTCGAGCAATTACGTAAGTTTTAATTAATATTACAATTATTATCAACAATACTACCTTTAAAGGCAACAACTTTGAAAGGACTAAATAAACTTAGCCAGGAAAGGTCTAGCGACATCTCTAGCGACCTCTATCGCGACAAAACTGCCCCTCAGTGTACACGAGGCTGAATAAAAAAAAACGCACCGCCCCATCCTAAGTGTAAAAGCTATTTCAAACTCGAAACTACCGCAAAAATTGTAAAAGTCTAACCGTTAATTAATTGGCCCTTTTATTTTAGTTTCCAAACACTAACCTAATTTGGCACGAGTTTCGTGTGACACGCGAACACTGCACTATATGCTTGCTCTATGCGGTGGCAGGTTGAAAGTTAGAGTGTCGTTGACGAAATACTGTTCTTGTTCTTCCTCATCTGGCAGGTAGTATCCGTAACTGCCGTCGTTGGATATCTGATCAGGGTTCTTGGGCAATTCGCACATATACTCCTCCCACTTTTTCTCCAGCGATTTTCTACGTTTCGCGAATATTATCGAACCGTCGAACGCGTATTCGTCGTCGAATCTCAGTTCGGCGTCGTCGTAAAAGTAGTTGTCCATTCGCTGCGTGTTCCTAGCTATGTTCTTCATGAGTTTCTTTTTCGCGTAGCTGGACTTTTCCGAGTCGTAATCGTCGACTAAGGGGTCGTTGCTCCGGTTCTCAGACCTCATGTTCATAGAGTAGAGAGATGCAGAAGGCGGACTGCATCCTCTATTGCTTATGCTGTGCCTATAAGGGTTGAGGTACTGTTCGTTGTTGTTGTATCGCATTTCGTACATCAGCATACCTCTGCGGAGTTGTTCACGCCTCTTTGCCACTATTTCCCTGAAGTCTTCAGGGTCTATTTGGAAGTCGTTGGTCTTCGCGTTCATATAGAGGTAACCGGAAGCGGAGTTTAGCCGCAACGTTTGGGAACGATTTTTGGACGAAGATTTCTCTATGTAGCGCGGTAAGCCGCCTAGTTCGCGGTAGTTTTTGTTTTTGATCTGTTTTATGTTGGTGGGCGGTACCGGTGATAACGGATCGCGGTATGGTATCGATCTGTGGATAAAATAGTCGTCGTGTTTTTATTAAGTCAGAATTTTAGTCCTATGACTAGAGGTGGGAGTCGTAGAATTTACTAAAAAAGGGAAATGGAAAAATATATGTTCTTGGTATAATCTAATTATTTGAGTAGATTAAAGGTCAGAAATGTTCTAATCTGTAAGACTTAGGGTCTGCACTGCGTTAAGCGGGAGACGCTTAACGCAGCGTAGACCCTTAGTTCCATAATTTATGAAAGATCAATATCAATATTTTTATGTAACAAAAAAGAGAGGTCAGGGGAATTTAAATTGATTGATACTCACCTATTCGGACCGAAGCAGTTACAGGAACAGCTGCATACACTAGGTGCGTATTCTTCGTCTATGTACAGTGGCATGAGAGACGCATCCGCTACCGAAAACAAATTATTCGACATTATAACATTAATAATATTTGACGATTAACTTAAGGAATACATGTGCCTACATTATATCAATACACATACTCCACTGACCTGTCCCGATATGCCTCGGGTCGGCCGGCAATCTTGTACCGCGCGATACTCCGCGTAATACTGCCCCGTCCGCTGTGATCACGTCGCCTTCTAGTCTTACTGCCACTTGCTGCGCCTGGTTATTGGAAATTTAATTTGTTAAGTTAACATTGAATCTAACGGTCAGCTATTGGCCGACATTTTCGTCCCTTTTATAAGAAATAAAAAGATCGAGAATTTCAATTTCCTTTTTAAATTTTAAAAGCAGCCAGCCAGCGGCAGTAGGTGTTCTGCCGCATCATCTCTCTTTGCGACTGGACTCCACCTACACTTAACATGACATGGCAATTAGCTGCGCCTCGTATAAAAACAATAATAGTGATATACATACATATCATAAACTGTTAGCGAACACTCAAAATCACATATAGCTCAACTTAAACTTAACAAAGGTGTAGAGCAGAAGGTAATTTTATTTTTCAAAAAAAAAACTTGGCCAGCAAAATTGCTGTGTATTGGGCAGTGTATATTGGTTGTGTTAGTTTGTTGTCACGTGGGTTATATTTATATTTTTTTAAGATATAAATATTTTTTGGATGGGATGGGATGGGATGATAGGATTGGCATAACACGAGTCATACTTTCATTACCATCAGGGGACTGTGTATCTAGTTTTTTGGCTAGAATATTTAGGTTATTTTAGTATTTCATAAAACTCACCGTTTCAGACATAGGTCCAAAATACCACTCTTAAGCCGTTCAATCCGGCTCGAAGGTCCATTTGTTAGATTTTCTTAGAAATAAAATTGTCTAACTGGCCTGCCAATTACTACACATCGGCCAAATTCGTTCGAAAATCTAAATCGAAATCCATTCGATTATGACAATGATATCATAATAATCAGACTACATTGCAATTTGTTGAGTCGATATCTATTATCTTATTCAGGCTACATTGCAGGGGTTAAATACCTATTTGTTTTGTTACGAGGGGAGGTCAATAAGTTCGCGGAATGGAGAGTTTGGTGGGGGTAGGTTTACTCGTCCAGGTAGGCACTAGTTGAGCACCTCATTAAGAATATATATGCCAAGTTTGAACCTAATCGGGTTATTAACTTTTGAGTTATCGACCTACAAACAACTGAATCGGGAAGAAGTCAGCCAGTATGGAGAAAATTTAATACCGCACCGTTATTAAGTTCCTTACTAAGCAAGGAAAATCCGCTCAGATTATTTTTCAAGAGCTGTTGGCGGTTTACGCGGTCTCTGCCCCTGGTAAAACCATGGTTTACAAGTGGCATGGTCTTTTCAAACAAGGAAGAGAGTCCATTGAAAACGACCCTTGCTCCGGACGGCCAATTGAGGCCACCACACCGGAAATCGTCGAAAAAGTAGAAAAACTTGTATTGGAAGATGCCCGATTGAAAAAAAAAACTGCTTGCAGCAATGATCGGAGTATGCGAAACAAGTATTTTGAATATTCTACATCATCATCTTGGGATGCCTAAGGTCAGTGCAAGATGGGTTCCGAGAATGCTCACGCCACTTCAAAAACGCGAGCGTGTCGAGTGTTCTCGCCAGTTTTTGGAGCACTGTGGAGAGACAAAGGCAGAAGTTATGGCCCGAATCGTTACTGGTGATGAAACCTGGGTTCACCACTATGAACCTGAGTCAAAACAAGAGTCGATGCAGTGGCACAAAAAAGGCACACCTCCTCCAAAGAAGTTCAAAGTGACACAATCAGCTGACAAGATCATGGCGACTGTCTTTTGGGATACAGAAGGTATTTTACTGATCAATTATATAGAACGTGGTGTGACTATAACTGGACACTACTACGCTTCTTTACTGGAAAGATGGAAAGAAGCCATCAAGGAAAAAAGAAGAGGAAAGCTGTCAAAAAAGGTGTGCTCCTTCTGCACGACAATGCACCCTTTTTTTTGAGTGTGTATGATGTTGGTCGCAAATGACCTTTACAGCGTCACCGGGTTTGGGGACGGCGAGATCCTAAGGGGATCTCAAGCCGAGAATTGGCGAGCGCCTCTGGAGGTATTCTAGTCGGATGGCGTCTCCCCACGGGGGGAGTCTCCTCTCCGTCTGGAGCCTCCAGACCACTCGAACCTGAGGGGGTCGGCTCAACTAGAGGGCGTCTCTGAGACTCGGACCTCGGCTCTAGTTAGCCGTTGTCATGGGGGGCAACAATGCACCCGTTCACACGTGCCATGTTGCGACGGCTGCCATTCACCGATGCGGCTTCGAACAATTGTACCACCCACCCTACAGTCCAGACTTGGCACCCAGTGACTATTTTCAAAAATGAAGAAAGAGCTGCGTGGAAATAAAATTGACGACGATAAAGAAGTGAAGTCCGCAATTTCGACTTATTTTGACACCAAAGACAAATCATTTTTTTTCTATGGTATAAACAAGTTATTTCAGGGATCTGAAAAATGTATTAGGGCTTAGGGAAAATATATTGAAAATGAAAAATAGTTTGGTGTTTAATTTCAACCTCCTTCATCTTATTCCGCGAACTTTTTGACCTCCCCTCGTAGCTTTATGTGTTGGGAAATGGCAACGACAGTTTTGCTAATGCTACTTGCTGAACAGCTGATTTTCCGTCCACGATTTTAACAAATTTTCTAGCCATCGCTTTAAAAACCCTCTATATTTAAAGGGAATCTCCCGAATATAGCATCAGCAACTTACCTGTTCCGCCTGTTGTTGGTCCCGTTTCTCGTCTTCCGTATTCATAGTGACAAATCTTAGAACCAACAGGTTAAGACAAGCGGCCACTATCGCCAGCCCGAACAATATGAAGATCAGCGCGAACATCACGTACGAAGGCTTCCGGTTCAACGCGTTGTCGCGTTGTAACGCTACCATGTCGCCGAATCCTGATAAAAAGATTATAGATTTATATTCTGATTATAGTCCACTAACAGCATCTCGTTTCCGTGATTAGTCTTGTTTGACGAATCGAAAATGATGATGCAAGATTTTCTGTCCCTTTTGCACATTACTTCCTGATAGGGTGTGATTTATTCATCATCATCTTAGCCTATTAATGTCCCCACTGCTGGGGAACAGGCCTGGATGGAATGGAAAAGGGAGATAGGGCCATGATACACCACGCGGGCCCACTGCGGATTGGCGGGTGCTAACGACTGCAGATTGTGCCTTCCGAAGCACGGAGTAACTCGATATAGAAGATTTTTGGTCACCCATCCAATGACGACTATTGCCAAAAGTTGCTTAACTTTAACGATCGCAGCCGAACGCGCTTACTACCCGCGCCATCGAGCTCCCCTCTGTCTCCTCCCGTGTGATTTATTGAAGCCTATAAATGTCCACGCTGCTATGGCACCGGCAGTCGCCAAGGACGGAATAGGGAGATCAGACCACATACCATGTGTGCCCAAGGCGGCGGAAGGTAAAAGTACCGTAAGCTTGAATATTTCTTATGCTGGGTGCTAACAACAGTAGATGCAGTGGAAACCAACGGTTTAACGTGCCTTCCGATGTCCGAAGAAAATCCACCATGAGGGGGACCGTATGTTTGTTTGGCACACTGTACAATATATATTCTCCGCCCCAGTTTTGCAAGGGCGAAAGATACACTGACGCGCTAAAATATATTCTTTGTCACTCAGAAATAATGTAGCTTTGTAATGGTAGTTTTGCCAGACTACAAAGAATTTATATACAAAAGAATTAAGTAATAACCTAAGCTTTTCTCAAATTCAACAATTTTAATATTAAATAAATCAACTAAGACTAGACGCATACGATTTTCTTTAAAGCATACCAGTATTTTTTTTTACTTACATAGGAATCTTTCCTCTTTATACTATTAGTAAAGATTTATAAGTCCATTGAAAATTTTAGTTACTACAAAAAATACACTCAGTGGGTGGGTATCAGAGAGGATTGACAGACCAAGTGTTTTTTTTTACTGTCTATGCACGTTCGCTGCGACGTTTCCAAACGATCGTTCTCTTAGGTATATCTAGTTGTAAGTTGTCAAAATGACAGTGACAGATAACATCTATCAAAGCGGAAAGATATCATGAAGAGAAAATTTTGTCAGGCATGCTTGTAAGTTAACTTGGAAAATATTGGAATCTTCTTTCCTCATTGTGAGAACGGTAGTTTTTTACGATATCAATCGGCACCGTGTTCTCCTTAGAACTTGATCGATTTGTAAAAGTTAAATGTTGCTAGTGCAATTATTGTGAATAACCGTAGTGTTGTACACTGCCATTATTGTCATTGTATCTGAAGCTGTGTAACATAGTGGTGTGTACGGGCTATTCTGTGCGCGGATATCTACATAATACATTTTTTTTATTAATAATTATTAATAAATAAACCTAGAAGTTTATTGCTTAAAATAACAATATAATAAATTAGAAAAAAATACCTATAGTAGTAAGAGTAATGAAGCAGTAATAGACACTATCAAAGTAACTCCAGCCCTCGAACTTGGAGAAGGCTGCTGCACCACCGGCGATGGTCAGAGAAGACAACGTGGTCACAACGCATATTAGATCCACTTCTGAGGCGTTGGTATGTTGACAATTCATCGCCCTCTTGATGGATTTTATGATGACACTGTGGAAGAAAATGATTTGCTTACTTAGAGGTACACTACATAACAGTACCCTTAGTATGAACCAATATCGAATTCGATCTCGATTCGCGTCAAATGTCAAAAAGTTTTGCATGGAAATTTGGAAAGCGCCACAACGGATGTAACGAGAATTTAAAAAAATGTGTGTACGGACCACACATCTGAAGTGAAACTTCTTTTCTTCGATAACCTAACATTAGGCGGTGCATAAGGCATAGGGGAATAGAGCAGCGCAAGTATCACTCATATTTATGTATATAGGTATATATATTGTCGCGTGTGACGCACGTAGCGTTTCAGCCTTCGCCGAGTTACCCTCGCAACTTTTATGCTCGTCGGGCAGAGCTGCGCACGCATCCCACACACACATGTATATAATATATGGTGAGTCATGTGACGCTCATGACGCATTTCCGTTTCATCTTTTCCATAGGATTTTTCCTTTTTGGTGTAAAAGCCAAAAAGAACCGAAACCGAAAAGAAGTTTTACTTAAAAATCTTCTATACAAAACTTCTTGATAGCAGACGCGTATCGAGATCGAATTCAACTTTTCGAATTCGATATTAGTTCGTGCTAAAGCGGGCTACTGACATCCCTGCAGCAGGGCGCACGGCGGTCGGGGATATATCGGCTTGTCCCTACACACATGCCTGCTATTCAGTGTTCGGGTATAACTTGAGCTAAACACACGCGTTGATAATAGGCCCAGTATTATCAAAAAATCAAAAGATCAGTAGGTAGGGCCTTGGCTCTTTCTATGGTGTTAGCGCAAACAAGGAAATACTGGGTGAAGAATTGGCAACAGAAAGAAATGTATTGTAAATAAATAATGTTTGTATTTTTTTGTCCCACATGTGGGGCCGGTCTTTATATACTTCTACCACTTGAAACCAAACTTCACGCATATTATGATCTGCCGCCATCTTGATCGAAATACGTGCGCTCCGTGTGACAGTTACCAACTGATTGAGAAATTGCTTTGATTGCGCTACACACACAGCAACGTGCAGGCCAGCAGGTACAATCCAGGAACCAAGGGTGGTCTCGCGCCCCTGCCGCCCTGCTTTTCACACACATCACAATTAAAGAGGCAATCATCCCCACTCTTGCCCCCTAGATTGCCCCACGGCAGGTGTCAGTAGCCCGCTTAAGAACGCACAGACCCAAGCACCAACTTTGCCAGATCTGTAATCGTATAGTATTGGTTAAACCTACTTGTTTTACCCACTGAGAACACCTTGGCCGTATTATGTATGTCTTAATATAAACATTTAAATATGGTTAAGTAGACACTTGTCACTGTCTAATATCTTTTCTACTGCGTGCCACTCTGATATTAATAAATATGTAACAACATTAAATATTTGTTATTTCCACCTCTAATAACAAGAGTTACCGTCAAATTTTGTATTGCAGCAACCAGTTTGTTCTTACGTCCGGTAGGGGCGCTGCTTAATTTTTATAGAAACTTTGACAATGCGATACGGAGCTGTCAAAGTTCGTCCTAAGGCCTGTGGTATATATTTCATTTTGAAGGCCACGTCTTGTCTGAACTAAGATGGTAGCTTTTGTTTTTGTTATAAACTAAAAAGACAAGTTGTAGGCCTATAATAGGGGTGATGACGGGGTACAGTAAACGAAATTGTATTTAGTCCGTCAGTTAGATGATCAAAAAATAATGGATACCTATTTTTTCTTTGGGCAATCCACCAAAAAATGACAAAGTTATAGCGCGTCAAAGTTTGGGAGTAGGGGCTCGTGACGTCACTTTTAAGTGAAAATTGTACCAAACGTGACGTCATGCGACTTTTCAAATCAATATATCTCTGCAATGTTTATATTATGTGAAAAAAGAAAAAAAACGTGTCCAATACTTTTTCATAATCTACCTGATAAACGGAGAAAAAAATTAGTCATCTTCCCTCTTCGGTCTAGAGGCAATATAAATATGGAATGTGTAATAATTTCAACTGTCTACCTAAATCACATGTCGCAGACAGACGAACAATGGAGGTTTAGTAATAATAATAAGATTTCTTGTAAACTCCCGTATCCATTTATGGTCAGGGGTACTTAGGCTAACGCTAAAACTCGGATGAATGGGCGCTTTTGGGAAAACGCTATGGGAGCAAGATTATTATACTTATTTATTTCAAATCAGACAACGTATGCACATACATTAACACCATATAATCATACATAATTTATATGCAGCTATAACGTTGGCCCTCAGTGATGTTTATAGCCTGTAAATAAAGCTTGTTTACTACTCCTAAAATAATGTGTAAAATGTGTTTTTTTTTCTTAATTCTGCAAATGCAAACATTATAAGAAATTTATTTGTTTCTTAGGTTTTCACGCACATCACTCATTAAATAAAACTAGTTTTTACGGGTTAATGCACGAAACTTTATTTATTTATTGACGTTTCACGTCGCACTATGGGAACCCGCCTAAGAAAGCCATCTCATAAATGCTTTTTTCGTAACTGTTATTCGAGGCATGTATTACACATCAAATTATAGCTAAAGAGTTACTTTATTATAATCAATATAATTTAAGTCTCTGAGTCTTCGTATTTTATAAAGAAGAACATCTAAAGTCAGGGAATGAAAAAAATACAAAAATAATAATTAGATTTCAGTTAGTTTGGTATAATTTTATAGGATCATAACAAAAGAAGTTATGTAAGTGTGATACCATTTTAGAAAGATTAGAATGTCTTCTTTGCAGTTTTTTTTTAATTTAATTCAATTAAAAAAAATCTACATCGTAATGTGGACTATTTTCGTTTCTTAAACTTTCAGTTGGAGTTTTCACATTTGCCGAAGCTTGTCGAAATTCTGTTTTTTGTGTTATTTCTTAGATAATATAATATTATTTGACGGCAACAATTTTTTTTCTGCTGTATCAGTGCATAACATTGTCAAATGTCTTATAATATCAGCGTGTGAAAACATATATTTTTAGGTACGTTTAATAAGACTTTCCTGATTTCGGGTTTCTCAGCACGGACACTTAAATAAAGGCTCTTGGCCCTTTTGTTATATTTTTTTTATCTTATGCTATACTAATATCGTGTATTTATCATAATATTTAGATCCCATTCCCATAAGAATCATGGAAAATCGCAATACCGCAAAATTGTAAAATAGTTTATATCTACTAATTTTGCACACGTCTTTCATAATTTTCGGTATAAAATAGTGCATTTGAGTATGAAATATTACAGTTCTTCATTAGTTTTTGTCGTAAATAATTGTTTTTTAAATATTATTTCTTTTTTATTTGTTCTCGTGTACCAGACGCAACGTAAGTCTCCTATTGTTTGAAAGTGATTCAAATTATGGTGTTTCCATCTCTATCTATATACGAATTAATTTCTCCGAATCTTCAGATGCAAATATTGCTAAAATTATCGCAAGTATTCAGAAGTCTTTCATAAGTCAGTTTCGTCAACGCTGTATTAAAGCAGGTCGATCGAAAGAACAGTTCTTAAGCCAAAACAGAAATTGGAGATAGGATTTGATTGAGCACAACTGTATGTTAATAAATATAAATTGTACTATGTGCCATCTTCCGTGCACAAGGTTTTGATTCATGGTGAAAGTGTCATACGTCATTTTTCGGTATTGCCTCTTGGGTAACTTTTAGAAGATGCTCAAGAGTCACGGAACAAAAACTACAAACAGTTCAGGCTTCATAATGCAAGAAAATATTCGAGGACAGCCACCAACGAAGATATTCTACACACTATTGTATACCTCTGATCCGTAAATTACAAGTTTGAGAAAACCTTATACTAAAAAATATTTAGAACTTTTTGATGAAGAAAAGAAGCTCTTAAGTGACATTTGAGCTACTTTGATGTTTGTTTTTAATTTTAAGCAATTACATTTACTAGTTACCTTTATAAACTTATTAAAACATAGATGTAAGTCTAAAAAATCGTATATTTTTTGTTATCCTATTTTTTGTATTATAAATAAACTTTTATACACAAATTATACATTATTTAAAAGCAAATATATTCATGATTATCAGAAAAAAAATATGATGATATCTTTATTAACACAGTAGTTATAGATTTTTGAGATGAAAATGAGTCAAAGTTCCCATAGTGTGTCGTCAGAATCAAACTTTTATTTAATTTGTCGAGCTACCTTCGAAAGACTTTTATTGAGCGTTCGGTTATTTCATTGTTCGATTTTTAAAGTTTTATTGTCTATGTATGAATTTATTATTTAATTTACTTAATAAACTAGCAGATATGAAACATAGGCGCGAAAATAAGCCTGCAGTGTGTGAACATGCATTAGGGGGACCAAACCATTACATTAGATTTGATAAGCCACAGATCCTTGCAACTGAGAAACGTTTCGTTCCTAGAATGATGCGCGAGGCTATTGATATTAAAAAATATTCAAATTTCAATAGGGAAGATGGTTGGTATATACCACCAGCTTGGGAACCTATTATACAGGAGATAAAATCCCAACCCCGAGCACACACTGCAAGACCAACAGATACTATTAGTTCTTTTTGTTTGCATAATTTAACATAAGAAGGAGATAGAAAGCCTCTCTTGAGTTTGTTTCGCCGGTTCTTCTCAGAAAGGTCTCCCAATTTTGGAACCGGTGGTAGTTTACGGTAGTTAGGGTCAAATAAATAAACTCAAAATTACAAAAAAGGATTTTAAATAAAATACTTTATTAAGTAAATTAAATAATAAATTCATACATAGACAATAAAACTTTAAAAATCGAACAATGAAATAACCGAACGCTCAATAAAAGTCTTTCGAAGGTAGCTCGACAAATTAAATAAAAGTTTGATTCTGACGACGTAGCTTGTAAAGGCTACGAAACGTCAATAAATAAATAAAGTTTCGTGCATTAACCCGTAAAAACTAGTTTTATTATAAGAAACATTAATTTTCAGGCTTCTGATATCTACGTAAGAATAGCAGCTGACAAATTCTATGTTTCACTTTCGCTCTTCGCTTTAAGTGGTAAACACGTATTTGTACAATAGTAGTTGTATCACAGACACTCACCTACTCAATCTGTTGACCCGCTCACCGATACTCTGAAACATGATAAGCCCGAGTGGGATCCCCACTATAGCGTAGAACATCGTGAACAACTTGCCACCTATGGTTGCCGGCGTCGAATGACCGTAACCTGTGAACAAGCAAACATTTTTTTTTTATTTATTCATTTCCACAGAGAATAAAACTGCAATGCATTTTGTCGGCAGCAGTTCCCGTGACACATGTACAAATATATCGTTTTACTTATTAACAATTGTTTGCCTTATCTATTAGTCCTTTTTTTGTCGATGGGAAATCCATTTACGGACCATACCGCGCGCTGGCTGGGCGCGCGGCTTGTGTGGGACTCCCCGCCGTGGAACAACGCCGGTCCTACCCACTCAAACCCACCGGTACCCTCCTACGCCCATGTGGGAGCGTTTCAGGATCGGCGCACCTCTGTGTGCACCACTTCACTGGAACGCTCCCGGAATCTATTGGTCCTACAATTAATTAATACCTAAACTTTAAATTTTTCCGATATAAAAAGTATCCTTTTTGTTTCAATCCAGTTGTTCATAAACTATATATGCTTGCGAAATCTAATAAAAATCCATTCAGTAGCTCAATAAGGCTTCACGTACACTGAACCTTTGCTTTCGTCTTGGAAAGAATAAGAGGAAGAAAAAAGTGGCAGCTTGCACTTCACGTCGTCTGTTTTTACAAAGAGAATGTGTTTCTCGTTATCTGATTTAATTAATTAATTAAAATATTTTTTTAACGCGGGAGCAACGACATTAAATAGCCTTTATACACCAACACGAACAAAATCGTGCACGAAACCTGTTCAAAAGATACATTGGACGATACACGTAGCTTACAGAGCTGATGACTGCGTAGTTAAAAACAATATAAGGCATTATTCAAACATTGAAAGTCACCTTTAATGTACACTGCATAAGGTCTTAATTAGAACGCATGCGTCAACCAGTTATGACGGTTCGAAATGCAAGCTCATAAAATTGTACGACTTACTGCTATATGCGGAAGAATATAGACCTTATTTCTCTGACTCTACGCGCAATACTGAATGCGTTGTTAGCAATATAGCAACAGCGCATGGTACGGACCACGCGTAAAAGAGACGGCTATATTACCGACCATGCATTTGAATATCAAAAATATTTTCTATCAAATCAATTAATAGTAATTATTATAAACAAAATTTAGGAATAGAATTTTATTTAGTAATTCTTCAAATGCGTTCAATTAACAATCATTGTTTAGATGCCTGTCGAAAAACGACACTTTACATACTATTAGTATTTTAGTCGCATTTTTTCATGGAGCTCTGCGGCATCTTGAGTTTTCAACGGTCCGCGCGTGACTGTGAACCAAGAAGTGCTTAAGTGGAGTTGAAGCACTTCTTGTTGGGATACATTTTGAGCGCACGTGGTGTATCTAGGGTATTTAATATCGTTGTGCGGGAGACACGTTTGTCGTGCAGAATTTCATTCACATTCGACCTTTTTGGCCACCGCTAATTTTAAAATGTTCGTTTATGGTTTTAATTTAGTTTGAATATTTAATTCCGTCAAGTCTGTTAAAAATAATTTTATTGACAGTCCAGCAGAAACTTCGTAATAGATACACCTATTGTAACGTATTAAAACGTCACATGTGATTTGTTTGGTTGAAGTGATTTAAAATAATAAGTTTTTAACTCAAAATGGGCTGAGTTCAATTGTAATTTATAGCTAGTTTAATCTACTAGACTACCTACACATATTTTAACTTTATACCTACCTTGTATGTTATATATTTTACAATTTTAACTACACTGGCGCTTAAATAAACCTGTCCACTACCAATGTATAAATTCAAATACGATGTCCCTCAAATGTATGGATAAAATTGTAGATAATTTATTTTATAGGCTTTATTTTAAGGGTAAAATAAAAAGTGTGAGGCATAATTTACCCCACTCTGAGGGTAGACTTAAACAGTTTCATTAATTTTATACCAAATAACATTGCTTTTGGTTTGAAAGTAAAAAAAATGGTATTCGATTTTTTAAGATTTTTCTTTGTTTGTGGTTTAATAGTCCTTAGTCTAAGACTTACGCTCGATTTTGTTTATTAAAATTGGTACTACACCTCAGGAAGCTGCGCCAAGCCGTCGCAATACTTCAAACGGGCCTTAGGCAACGTCGAGTTGCTCAAATGTTATTGAGTCGCTCTGCGGCACAGAGTGTCTATAGAAGATATCAGGAGACTGGAGCCTTTGCGAGCTCAGAGTAGTGATAAATGAAGAATGGAACGGCATCCCACACGATTTTGTTGTTAAGTTGATAAGATCAATGGGTTTAAGGATGCAGGTAGTTATCAAAGCTAGAAGAGGTAATACACATTACTGAAGCATCGATTTTTATTCGGCATTTTACAAATAAAAAAAACTTTACAAATTACCGTTTTTGTTCAACGGTCAGTAAACTCGACATATATAGGGTTATACTTTACAAATGTTGGTGCTGGCCACCGAACTGTCAAGCTTTTATGATTTCTTTATATGAACAACTTGTCAATCGCTATTCTCTATTGTCTGCTAAATTGTTTATCTTGTGAAAATATATTTTATTACTTATTTAATTTTATCTCATTACTGCTTATTATTTTACCGCGCTATTTCAATTGCTCTAACAACAATTCTATCTCAAAATAACCTATCTAACAGTACCACTTTATACAAAGTTGCGATCATACATTCGAAGGAAATTGCATTTGAACTCGAGGATTGCTAGAGGCCCGGTTTATTTGACCGCCAGTGTATAAAATAAATACCAAATCAAGCTTATTGTTGCCGAGTGATTATTTTGAGCCCTCTCTACCGACGGCAATTGTCGTAGTATGATGATGGGATAAAGTACGGGAGGCCTACGAGTACTCTATTTCAACGAAAAACCAAAGGAGAATGCTCATGGATGTATGGACCACCGTACAATGATTGCATCAATACTAAACAAATGTTAAATGATCGTTTAATATTCAAATTAGTATGACAAATTGGTATTTTGAAAATAATAACAGGGGTTTTAATGTTGTTGTAACAAATGTTATTGTGACATAACCTCAAATTCTCAATACATATACTACGGGTACTTTTTTATTCTGTTGCGTTATTTTTGATCAACTACTCACACAGTTTTTCCAACCTACTGCAAAGGTTTGATTGTCATTGCAACCGTTAAGACACAGTAAAGTCACTATTAAACAGTAATTGGTAACACGTGATTTTTTGCTTTTTAATGGCACATATATCGGTAACAAAAACAACAATTGATTAAAATGTTCAATTAATAGGATATTACGGTATCACTATTTTCACCATAAATAAACAAACGTCACATATCCGGCTCGAAATATAAAACAGTACTATGACTAATATTACTTCTAGAATGATTCCCTGTTCAAAATAGTCATTTTGATAGACCAACGTATGTATAAATTAAAGAAAATAATTATCATATTATTTTTATCTTGATGCTTGAGACATAGCTGTACCAAATATGGGCATTCTCCTTTCGATCGCCGCACGTTTCTTACTCTGTTTCTTTTTTATTTCGAAAATTTGTTCGTCCGAAAATAGTTTGACAATTAAATGCACCATTCATATTTATGAATTAAGCCTACTGTAATAACAAAAATTTGTTAACAAAAAACTTAATATATATTTGTGAATTAGAGTAGGCTTACTCTAATTCACAAATATATATTAAGTATTATTTCCGACAAAACTTTCGAACGAAAAGTTGTATTTGACAGATAATTATAATTTTTATTTTTTAAGCATGTAACTGCTTGATGTTTAAATCTAAAGAAAATATAACTAGAAAAACATAAAGGTTACCTACAATGCGAAGAGACGCGTATTTTCTCTTTGGTCAATGAACCAAAAAAAATTATATAGTGCTTCAAAGTTTGGGAGTGGGGGCTCCTAACATCACTTCAAAGTAAAAATTTAACCAAAACGTGACGTCATACGACATTTCAAATCAATAATTCTTTGTTTTGATTTCGCGGGTAAAGAAATTTTGATGATCTACTTATTAGACGAAAGAAAGAAAAGTTCGCGTCATCCCTATTCTCGGCACGGGCTGCGAAAATCCTTGATGACGTTATGTGATATCCTAGGTGTCGTTTTGTGATAAGGAGTACATATATGCATGTGCAGCCACTGTAGTTATATTCAGCGGTCAAGATTTGATAAGCCCAGCTAAAAGTAAGCAGAAGAAACGACGGTAGTTGGTGTCGTCTTTGCTTTACTTTTGGGGCAAAATGATATCCCAAATCGCTAGTTAATTTTCGAGAAGATTGAAAAACCAGGATATTATTTCTTTTGTCTACTCAAGGTTACAAACAGCGACGCAGACAAAAATCTACTCTGCTTCGGAAGGCACGTTAAGCCGTTGGTCCCGGCTTTTTTTTTTTTGAGTGTGTATGCTGTTTTCGCAGATGACCTTTACAGCGTCACCGGGTTTGGGGACGGCGAGATCCTAAGGGGACCTCAAGCCGAGAATTGGCGAGTGCCTCTGGAGGTATTCCAGTCGGATGGCGTCTCCCCACGGGGGGAGTCTCCACTCCGTCTGGACTCTCCAGACCACTCGAACCTGAGGGGGTCGGCTCAACTAGAGGGCGTCTCTGAGACTCGGACCTCGGCTCTAGTTAGCCGTTGTCGTGGGGGGCGGGGGGTCCCGGCTGCATCTGCAGTCGTTAGCACCCGCCAATCCGCACTGGGCCCGCGTGGTGGATCATGGCCGAATCTCCTTATTCCATCCATAGGGAAGGCCTGTGCCCCAGCAGGCGACATTAATAGGCTGATGATGATGAATAATTATACTATAAAAGTTGCGAAATTTACTATGTAATGTTGTAACTGCGTAAAATTTCGTTTTGTATAATTAAAAGTAGTAAATTGTTTCATATTTTTCTCGGCATTGTGCGATTTTAACCCCATTTTATCAGAAACATAAATGTTCTGGGATGAAAAACTTCATCATCAGCCTATTAATGTCCCCACTGCTGGGGCACCGGCCTTTCCCATGGATGGAATAGGAAACTAATAAATAAATAAAATAAACAATAATAAGAAAAACTAAATTACCTATGAGAAACATACTTTACCTTAAATACAGTACTAATCTATGGGAATGAAAACTATTGCAATGTTACCGCAGTAAAATACTACGAATCTACTGCGGAAAATCAGCCATGCCTCACTTGAAACTACTACTACTTGACTGATATAAGGCACGGCCTTACAGACTCCATAAAAGTCCAAGTAAAGTAAAACTCGAGAAATGAGTGTGATCAAGAAAAAGCGATCGTGTGGGCACTAGTTCGTATAGATATTAATGCACCATCATTCATTCTCTTTTCTAATTCGTAGGTAGGCCCGGCGCCCGAATTCTTTTTAATTTTATTTCGACCTATCCATATTTCTTTAAAATACAAAGGAGAATGGGCAAATCCGCCTAGATTGCGCTTGACGCATTTATGTATCAAAAATCTTCTTCTAAATTATCATTTCATATGTGTGTTTATTATGTAAATATTATGCGGATATTTAAAATAATAAATAAATGGCTATTAAACTGAGTCAATAACCAATAACCATAGATAAAAGTTGTATCACCTGGTCGATACTATCGTAGGAAAAAAAATCGATTATATTTCTTTATTTAAATATTCTTAACATAAAAAAACGAGTGTGCTTATGACTACACAACTGAAGTGAAACTTCTTTCATTTACTAGCTGTAACAGAAAAAGAGAAAGAAAATGCGTGCGCGCGCTCTTGCTCCTACACTGTGATACAGACAATAGGCTTGCACTGTGCTTAGATATACGGAACGTATTTGGCTATGAGAGGAAGAGAGAAAGAAAATGTGCACGCGCACTGCTTTCTCATGCTTACATCCCCCACTCAACTCCCGTTCGCCTCGCCCGATCACACTTTTCTTAACGCTTACGTTCGCTAGCTTACTCCCCAAGTCAAGAGTGCGTAAAGAAGTTCCTCTTCAAAAAGAAAAAATAAAACGTTTATTGTAATTGAAAGCATAGAACAATTGTAAATAGCCTGAAACATTTTTACCAAACACCGTAAATGACTACGAAATAATGATCATTCGTTAATTCGTAGTCATTTTTTATTTTGAGGTCTTCGATGCGAGTTGTTTGATTTTTGTATGGATCGATGGATAGATTATTTTCCCCAAATCGCCTATTCAGAGGGCCTGGTTTCGAATTCCGGTGATGTAAATGTTTGTATGATGGATACGAGCATTTTTACCAATATTATATCATGATAAATAACATTAAATTCATAAAGTTATCATTTGTAAGACCTGTGTTGTGACTATCTCACTGTACCTACCAGGGATTGCTCTCTTTCATTGCATCTAAAAACTAAAAGGAACTTAATGGGCTGCGCAAAAGAGGATTTTTTGTCTGCGGACTATTTTGTTCATCAAACAGTAGATCGCATACAAAAACTTTTATATGTGTAGTACATATTCACATCTTAGATTAAAAAAGGGAATATATTTTTGTTTAAATTATCAGTTATGTTATATATAATTACTTAATCATATATAAATTAACTCATGGTTTGAACATTTTAAGCATTTGCATTGAAAAATAAAACATTTATTAATCGATTGTGTAGGAATCGATCCTATAGAATCAAATCGAAATATATACCATAGGCAAGTGAAGTAGGTAGCTGTCAACTTGTTGTCAACATCTCAACGTGTTTGTTGTTTGTTCCGAGTGACTAACTACAGTTTTCAATTTTGAATTGAATTTGTGTTTTCAGTGGTCTATTGTGGCAGAATAGTTTTAATGTTGAGTTGAGTAATCCTCCGTTAATAACTTTTTTTTGGGAAAGAGAGCATTGGACTCGTAAATTCTGACAGAGATATTTGGACTCTTAGTTTATTGTAATTATTTTTGTTTACAATGGCATCTGGTGTTACACAAGAAAACGCAGGCAGTATGCAACGACGTTGTATTAACTGTTGTATATCAGTGCCACGACGACAGCCAGTACATTCTTTGGACACGCTATCCAATTCAATGCTTAATGTTTTAAGCTCATGGATCGCACCTGATTCTGTAAGTAATTATTTACTTATATTACTAAAAATATATCGTTATACAATCGCAACCGTGAGATAATGTTTTAATTTCATTCACATGTTCAAATAAATATAAATATTTTTGACTTGTTATAGATATTGACCACCGAAGAAGTACCTGCACCACAATATGGCCATCAACAAGTCTGTTTTGGTTGTGGAAAATCCATATTAAGAAGTCGATCGTACAGGGTTTCACTACACTGTCCAGAAAGAAATATTATTCTTAGATGGACTCCAGCACATCAGGTATAGTTTAAGATATTATTATCAATAATAAATTATTAAAATTGATTTCAATGCTAATTAAAACATGACTGTGACATTATTATTATTTTTGCATTGCATGATTGAAATGTTATATTAATAATAATTTATTTAAATTGATTTCAATACTAACTGAAACATGAGTTTGACATTTTTTTTTACATTGCACAATTGTCATGTAGCATATTAATGAAATTGATTATATAATAACTAACTCAATCATGACTATGGTATATAAATAATATATATAGTTTTTAAAGATTGAGTTCTGGATAATACTGAAGCTACTTGTGTATTTGTTATATTTTTGAGATCTGTATAATTTACCATATCTTGTCAGATAAATGATTTATTATTATTATTATAAGAAATATATTTCTATTGCATAAAATAGTTGTAGATGGTTTTTCATTAAATTCAAGTTCACTTATCTTTTTTTTATAGGTGTCAAGAATTTCAAGAGTTTGTGCTGCCTGTTGGCGAGCAGCTAATAGGGAAGTGCAAAGGCAACAGTTACATGATGCGAATCGGTCATCAATTGAACAAATTGATGTAGAACCAACAGAGTCTGTACCAGTGATCCCAGTACCACCACCATTTCCCGCTGGTCTATTACCTGTTCAGCCTTCAAGACCTGTTATACCTAAGATACAGTCATCAGTATATAAGCGTGCTGTAGTCACTTCATTGAGTTGTCTGTTTTCAGGATACCGGGAACAACAATGTTTATTAGTACCCAGAGTAATAAGAGAAATGTTATTAATACATAATAAATTCTATGTTCCCACATGTAGTAGAAAATGTCAACATCACTTGAATAATGGGCGTTGGAGTGATTTAACATCAAATCTGCAAGATTTTACTGGTGTACAGTTTGATGCCATTTTGAATATAATGCAGAGAGCAGTTTCCCATTGTTTCGACTTTGAAAATATTTCTGCAATGGCTCCTTTCTTATGCCATTATTGGCTGGGAATGAATGCTGAACAGTTTGATGAACTCTTGGCATGTGTACCAAGCTTATTACAGAGTGTCAAAAATCCCCGTTTAGCACTCTGTATTTACATAGTCAAGTTAAGAACTGGGGACAGCAATGAACGATTAAGTTCCCTCTTTCAAATGTCTCGTAGGACCTTGGAGAGAAAAATGAATATAGCTAGAAGTTGTTCAATTGAAGATTTTGTGTCAAGACATTTGGGCTTTGGTCATGTAAATGTGGAGCAAGTGGCCAGCAGAAATAAAATAATCCCGGAGGGATTGTTTGGTAATCCAATCTTACCAAATGATATTAAACCCGCTATTGTTATGTGTGACGCAACTTATATATTTGTCCAGAGCAGCAGCAATTATCGTTTTCAAAAAGAATCATATAGTTTACAAAAATCTGATAATTTAGTTAAACCTTTTATGGTTGTGTGTTGTGATAGATATATTATAGATTGTATGGGTCCCTATAAAGCAACCACTAATGATGCTTCAATAACAAGGCATGATTTAAATAATGAAGAAGGAAAACTGCGTTCATTTTTCCGGCAGGATGATGTTTTTATTCTGGATAGGGGGTTTCGGGACGTAATTGAATTTATGGAGGATCTTGGTTTTAAAGCTTACATGCCTGAATCATTATTAGATGGTGAACATCAACTCACTACCCTTCAGGCTAACAAATCTAGATTTGTAACAATGTGTCGCTGGGTGGTTGAAATAGTAAATGGACGTATAAAACGAGATTTTAGATTGTTCAGGCATGTATTTAATAACAGAGCTGCAACTCATTTAAAAGATGATTTAAGAATTGCATGTGCTCTGTTAAATAAGTTTCATCCCTTAATACAGGATCCTCCAGAAGCAAGCGAGTATGTAGCTATTGCTCAAAATCGGCTTAATGAGTCCAATCATTTGGCCGAGTTTGTAGAAACTCAAAATCTTAACAGAAGACGTGCAATGTTTTCTGCAATTGATGGCAATCATCCTCACTTGGAAACCTTTCCCAGTTTAAGCATCACTGATTTAAAACGCTTTGCATTAGGCACTTATCAGTTAAAGCAGGCGCGATCATATTATGGGGAACATATTCGATCGTCTGGGATATATTCCATAGAAATAAATACTGAAATAGATGAAGATGTTCCCCTTGTATTAGGTTTAAACAATTATCTGCTTAGAGGACGTATTAAGTCTAGACACGTTGGTGGACGCACCTATTTTGTTTACATTTTAGTCAGCCGTGACACCAATATAGCCAACTCACTAAGTTGTTTAGTTGGCTATTGCTGCAGTTGTATTGTAGGCAAAAGGACAGTAGGATGTTGCGCACACGTAATGACGGTAGTTTGGTACCTTAGCTGGGGGCGATTTAACGATACACATGCTCCAGCTACATTTTTAGATGAGGTATTTGAAGAAGGTATATAAGTCAATTCTTTTTTAAAAAAAGGCAATATATAAACCAGGATTAGAGCACGCTTAATGTATAAACTGCTGTGTTAATTGAACTTAGCAGAGCTTTAACTGGATATTTCAAACTCAACAGGACATGGTGGCGAGTTACAAAAGATATTTTAGGCGAAGTCACTACAGTTCCACTGGATACGGCATAACCTCAAAAATATAAAATAAAAATATCACATTAATAATGTCGATTTGGATAAATGTGTTATCAATAAATGATTATCATTATTAAAATATTTTGTCTTATTTATTTTTGATTCCTAAACCTTAAATAATATTAGATCCATTGTTGGGTTAACAGAGCATCAAAGGTGCAGCTTGAGCGTAAAGAGAATAAGTATAAATAGCACTAATATAACCGCACCTCAACAACGCCACATTTATTGAATCTGAGATGTTTGGAATAAATAGAGATAGATAGCAGCTCACCAACGCAACAGTTTACAAATATACGCTGCCCGTTGATAAGATTTTACGAAGTGCATTCAATTTTTGTTTCACTCCCAGTCCAAAATAGAAGACAAAAGGTCACAACCTAATTAAATACAGTTTAAAGTAGTATACCTAGTAATAATTAAGTATGGTATAAATATCAAATTTAATCGAATCTAAATATGACATAACCTTAAAATGCTTACGTAATTTAATATTTTCTTTAAACCACTACTTAAGTTTCTAATGATATTTTTCCTACGCAATATACACCTGATTCCCTATTGTTTTACACTTATTCCAATAAGACGCAATGAAAAAAACTTAGCCCAACTCCCAAAGTAAAATGACCATTCTCCTTTGTTTTGCCCACATGAAAGTTCCCCCTTTTATTTTTTTATATGACAATCGATTAATCGGCCATAAAAATATCGCCGATGCGATATATTGGCAAACCCAAAATAATGCAGACATATCCGTATTTGTATTGGATGCATCACTATTAAAAATGTACAAGTAGAGGTACAATACCAATGTATGCTTACCAATAGTTGTCAACACTGTTGTAGCATAGTAAAATGCTCCTGTGAACTTCCATTGCTGACCAGCCTTGTGGGGCTCCGATTTGAGCACCACTGTCTCCATCACACGGAAGTCCTCTTCCGTGATGTTGTATTTCCTTATTATTATGCCTTCAATCGCTGAAATAATTATAATAGAAGTTACTGAAATATTAACGAATATAACAATATGACATAATGTTCAAAATTAACAAATGAGGGTATGAAATTCTCGCTGAAATCATAGTCATTGTATATATCTTAATTATTCAATTAATTAGTTTAATGAATAATATAATTAATACACAAGGTAGGAAAATAGTAATTCCATCCTGTATGGCTATATTTTTAGAATACAGAAATAGTAAGAACTACTTTTATGGACCACCTAGTCTCATAAATTGAGATAATCATTGTTATAGGAAAATTAAATAATTATAAATACCAGTTAGCTAGGCTATGCATGCTTTTGTTTTATTTACTATGTAATAAACAGCTGTAAACTTTTGCTAGAAGTAGTATTAATATATTCAGACACTTTTACACTGTCCAAGTTAATATTTTATTGACCATCTTGTTAGTATCCATCCATCTTATGCTAGATTTAATTATTTTTGTTTTTAGTTGTATACTAGGCAGCCACACAACAATTTACCACAATCTGTAAAAATTTTCTGATTAGATTGTGAACCTAATATCATTGAGGATAAAACTCAAAGTGACTTGAAGAGTCAAGTCATGTGATTAATGGTTGGATATTATGGTAATTAATAGTCGGATTTATTATATACATTTTTGAATTACAATAACAACAGGTAGACAGCAGTTTTCTGAGTAGAATTAATTAGTTGCAGTTTAATGTAATAGATAAAGCACTAATTACATGCATACTTTTAATATAGTTAGGTATGCCTAACTATATTAAAAGTATGCATGCCACTTCACATACTATAAGTCTTTTTTTGGATTTTTTCATGGAGCTCTGCGGTATCTTGACTTTTCAATGGTTTGCGAGTGACTGTGAACCAAGAAGTGCTTGAGTTGTGTTCAAGCACTTCTTGATTGGGACACATTTTGAGTGCTCATGGTGTATCTAGGGTATTTAGTATTGTTGATGCCATCATCCTTTTAACATAAAAATAAAACAATTTTTAAATACATACCTTGTAAAACTTCAAATCTGTGTCTCTCAGTGGTAGATTCTAATGCATCAAACACTGCAGCACCCACCAGCAAATATGTAAATGTGCACACAATTAAAGATAGAGTGCGTACATTTTGCTTCTTCATCACTGCCGAGTCTTACCCCGGCTTAAGGGCTAAAAGCCCAAACACACTCACTTTTAGTAAATTTCAAAAATAGCTAAGTGCTAGGTAACCATTTCAACTGCTGTAACTAAATTCATAAAATTTTAAATTCAGAATTCATTGTTTCTTCTTTTGGCAAAGGCTGACATATAAAGCCTCTATAGGTGGGCAGCTACTTAAAGATGATATGCCTCTCAGTTATTTTTGTTTAGGAATCTTTTAAATTTTGAATTTGTAAACCCATTGTAAAATCACATCTGGCAGTGTGTTTTACTAGTTGTAATTTCTTTCTAATTTTAATACCGTGGGAACAATCATAAAAATGTATTTTTAAAAATGAAATTCTATCTATAAATTGATCCCTTAAGAGGAAGTCATAATCTATTCATTGCTATGTTGAATCAAACTGTTTCAGTTTTCCCTTTTCATAACTGGGAGTTAACTTGTGAGTAGGGGCATTTTTTTACTTCTTATTACTTTCTTCAATCTGCAACAAATGAAGGTTATGTGTAAAAAGGATTTTAATTGTTTTAATTAAGGTTTTTTTTTAAATAGTTTTTATGTTTTTTCGAACTGATAAGATTCAAACAAAGAACTCACCTAGTGTAATTTAAAAGTCACGTGGATTTCGGTTTGTATTTCAAATCCACAATCCAGTGTCACGTTCGTCATTTATAAATATTTAATTATCTGCAAAGCTGTATCCTAAAAATAACATCGCGCTTTAATCCGCATTCATAACCATAGGTCATCGCACACGGAACGATATCTGGGTCAAATATTAGGACATTTTTTTTCACAAAATTATTGAATGTAGAACTACTCTTTACCTTTAATATGACATAGTTGGCCATTATAGACAAATTAAGACCAAAATTAACAAATCTTTTTAATAAAATTCTTGCAATATTCTTATTTCTGTCACTTTGGATAGTTTTCTTCTGTCCCTATCACTCTCACACTTATCACTACCATAACTGAAAAGAAATTTATCTAACTATCATCTTGAAGAAGCAACAATAATATTTATTTGCATTTGTTAAAAATACAAAAAATATTTTTAGCAAGCAGTTTTTCTGCACTTCCTTGACCTGGTTTGTGTGGCCAGCTAACAAAATTATAATTTGTACTTGCTGCTGATAGTCATAGCCATAATATTTTTAGAGAAAGTAAAACATTTTGTTTATACAATCTGTATGACACCTAAGCGACTCCTTTTCCTATTAATTAAAATAAATTATTAATATTATTCTATGTTTTTCTGTGGTTTTGTAAATAAAAAAGGGTAACACTAAAAAGCAGCCGTCAAAAAAAAAGGGATAGATCAAGTTTCTCATACTGCTTTGAGATGGCGCTGATTTTAATAATGTCTTGTTGCGGTCCTGATCTTTAGACTTAATCTTAGTAATCTGTGGGTCCTGATGATTTGGATATTTATAATACAATACATGAGTTTAACACTGTAATATCGAAATAAACCTTTATGTATCTCGATTTAAATTTTTCGAATCATACATTAAATATGGGAGCAAGCTATCATCATCGCAATCTGGCAAATACTGCTAAATAAGCATGCGAGAATGGTGGGTCAAGCTTCTTCATACTGCTAGGAGATGGCGCTGTTTCATTATTACTATTACGATCATATGAAACTGGACATTTAGCATTCAATGTATTAAAAATGAAATGATAATTTGAAAGTTTATCTTTTTTAATTATTTTGTATTTTCGGAATTAGTTCTTCCATCATCATTGTTGACGTTATATTTGTGGATATCTAATTCTTCATCTTCAGTTCAATCACGCAAAAGCAGCTGAACGGATTAGGATGAATCCTGTTATATTAAAGCAGAGGGAATGATTCGTAATGTTCTTGATATTCTATTTTTTTTTCTTAATAATCCCGCTCTAGTCCGGTCTCCCCTAAACAGATATTACTGTTTTATAAAATGATTTATAAATCATTCACATCACCTATCTAGATACCTATGTTTTTACTACTTACTAGCGATCATCTGCGACTACGCCCGCGATATTCTTTTCATTGTTCGGGTTAGTATATAGCCTCTAACACTCACAAATAACGTGGCTGTCTATTGATAAAAGAAATTTCAAAGATAGTTCTGTAGCTCTAGAGATTACCCCTGACAACCTCACAAACGTGGTGGGCTAGGACCCAGGGGCGTATATGGGCTAATACTACCTAGACCCAGGGGCGTATATTAAAGTCTGGCACACCGACCGGGCCACTTAGAATTCGTACCTTTTATACGAACGTACGTACGAGTAATTAATTAAAAATACAGGTCAGTACCTAAAGAATGCCTTTATGTGGTTTCTACCGCTCTCCACGTAGCTCATGCAGTTACTCCTCGCAGTCTGCTGCCCAGGGCCATAGCGCCTTTGGCCCTAGGGTTAATACGCCCCTGCCTAGATCTATCTAGGTACTAGCGATTCGCCTCGACTGTGAACGTGTGAACATTACTTGAACGCAATAAAATAAGGCCTATGTCAATGGGTCCTATGTATAAGGGCTAAAGTGCAAAATCATGACTTTTCAGGAGAGGCTGTTGAAGTTTCAAAATTATATATCTTTATAACTACTAATCTGTAGTTTATGAAACTTTGCATGTTTGTTATAATAACTATACTCTTCGTGAATGTTTCAGTCCATATTCTAAATATATTTTTCGTTATTTTTTTATATTTTTAGTTATCCAAAAAAACTAGTAAAAAGGCCAAAGTATTACTTTGGTCGATTTACGTAGTGCATACTTACAATAAAAATTAGTGCTTAAATTTTTATTTTTACTATTAGAATATAACATCACCCAAGTAACATTAATAAATAACCCCAAATAACATTAACCAACAAATCACAAATTAAAATTCTTCAAAAGTAAATAAATGCTAACATTGCTGCTAGCCAAAAGTGAACAAAAATTAATGATTATTTTAGGTAATTTTTAAGAACAATTGCTCAAATCACAGACTTTTATTTGTACCTACTTTATTATAACTATAATCAAAATATAATATTATTACATTTATGTACTTTAAAAGTTGCGTCATTTAATATTTTATTAAAAAATAAAATATTCAATATTATCACTAATTGTCATCATCATCACTCGCATACATTGAAATGTTATTATTAAATGTGGCTAAATTTTCATGATAATCATGATGATCATCCACCAGTGAGGTGGAAAAATATTTTTAGGGCTTATGTCAATGAAGTCTTTCTTTTTGGATGGATGTAATGGTATTGGCTGGTTGTAACTTAAAATATGTAAAGATTGCTTTCAATGGAATTTTCAGACAGGTCCAGTTTATAAAATAAAATTTTCATCTTTACAAAGACATTTCTCTCCTATTGAGTTTTTAGTCTCATTGTAGGAAGCATGCAAACCTAGGATGTTTGAAGTTATAAATAATTTTAAATCATTGTAATAATAAGCTCCATTCAGATGGTGTGAAGATATTATTACATTTGATGCACATTCAAATGTAGCATGATTTTGGATGTGTCCTTTCTCAATAAAATGTAACTAATATAAAGCTGTTTAAAACAACACAAAAAGCATTATTCTAATTCTATTTTGGCCAACAAATTGTCTGACCACAATAAAAACTAAAGTCATCATAACCTCCTTTAATTTTCTGTGTTATTTTAAGTATCATAAACAGCTAGCAATTTCGTAAGATCCTTTCAAAGCTATTTGTTGGTTCCAAAGTCAGCAAAAGCCAATCAACTTTCTATCATCAAAGACTGACATATTATTCACTTCTAATCGCTTACACAAATGTCACTACCAGGTTCACACGAAGCGATTTAAATTGATTATTTTTATTGTTAAATTACTTTTCTTCAATTAATTTGCTTCAATTTGATTGAAAGTTTGTTCAATAGTTCAGACAGTTCAAATTCCCCACTGCTGTGGTACATGCCTTTCTTATTTTGATGGTATGGAATAGGAAGAATGGGTCATGCCCATGACCCACCACAGAATCCCAGTTAGGAGGGTGGTATCGACTGCATATGAGCCGGGATCAACGGCTTAACGTGCCTTCCGAAGCACGGAGGAACTCGAGAAAGAAGATTTTCGGTCACCCATCCAATGACCAACCACTGCGAAAGTTGCTTAACTTCAACGATCGTAGCCGAACGCGCTAACCACCCGCGCTATCGAGTTTGCCTGTTGGTTTTTTACCATCAGACAAACCTATAGTCTGTCACCTTTATGACAATAAAAACAACACCTACGAACCTTTCATTACTATATTTCACGCACCTATTTTAGATTCCACAATTAAAAAGTTGATCATAATATTATCTTCTTCAATGTTAAAAATGCGTCCAATCTGGCCAAGGTTAAATATCTCATCAAAATAAGCCGAAAACCGCTTAGATCGCAACACGTAAGCCGTCTTACATAAACGTGACCCAGAACTTGGAGAAAGGTCTAGTGCATACCCCCTCTTCCTTCAGTAGGTTGCCCGACTCCCTCCCACTGTTGCATGGCAGCCGAACATTTTGCATCTTAATGTATATGATGCCCTGGTTAATTCGGAGCCCACACCAAAACGCGCGTTTCCTTACTAAGCGGGTATCTACTCTTTATATATTATAACCCTAATTGGGATTGTGTGGTGGGTCATGGGCATGACCCATTCTTCCTATTCCATACCATCAACATAAGAAAGGCATGTATCACAGCAGTGGGGAATTTAATAGTTTGATGGTGAAAATTTAATTATCTGTTCTGTAAAAAACCGCTGGAAAAAAATTTCAGCGTCGTTATACTTTTTTAATAGACATATTCTTTTGTTATTATGTCATGGCTACTTTGATATTTGCAACGTATAGGGTAGTAAGGTGCCAATCAGCAAAGCCTATATTTAATAATAATAATAAAAAAATAAACATACTTACATCAGGTTACAGAAGTGAGGTCCTGACTTCTAAACTAGTATAAACTGTATTTCAGAAGCCAGTCTTCTCATCAAAGATACACTAGGTACTAAGTAGGTACAAACTCTTTTAAATCTTAAATTATTAGTATGAATATAATCCAAAATATATTTAAAGGTATATTTATTATCTACTTAGTTAAATGAGAATCAAGTGTGCATGCTTGATTGTAGTGCTTGTGTGTATGTTGAAAATATCTGTAAGTGTGAGTCTGAGTAAGTATGTGTATTCCAAAATTATAATACATTCTATTACATTAACATGTCATAGATATTCAAACACGTTTTTATTACCAAACTGTAGGTAGCTTAGTTTTTATTTATTTACTAAATTAGTTATTTCATTTTTTTTTCAATGATATAGGTACCTACTAAGGTTTTTTTTAAATGACCATGATGTCACACAACAATAGTTTATGTCACACTTCTCACATCTCTTTCAGCCCGTGAAAGCGGCCCTGCGCTGCACCGCTTTCGCTTCACGGCCTAGTTGTTCTGTTAAGACTTGCGTCTGCGCAACGCTCGGTACTATTTCATATTCAAAGCCCTTTGAAGTAAAAAAATAATACTTACGTACTGACTTAAGATTCAAAATCCCAAAATAAGCACAAACGTTTCTAACACAGTACCAAAATCCAAATCTTTACCTAGGTTATAATAATTAATATCTATTTCTTGGATGTTTGTAACTATCAAATAAAATCAGAAAAATCTTTGCCTTTTCTGACCCTTACAGCAAAGGTATACTAAGATTCTGACCCCGTATCTTACCTCGTAGGGTTTTGGAAAAAATAATCACTAAAACACACATTATAGAAAAACTGTTAATTTTCTGAATGATGTCTTGTGTAAGAATCTTATTTGCTTAAGAGAAAATTCGCAGTGATCTTTGTCTCTCAAGTTATAATTATTATTGGGAGGTAATAGGTATTATGGTTTTTCTCAATGCCGTTGTATAAGGCTCCGTTGTTTGATACATAGTTAAATATGCCTTAAAATACATTAATAAAAAGTAACCAAATTTGCTAAAATTGTTCACATATTAAGTACATGCATTTTACAGCGGGGTCAGAATTCAAATAATGTAATATGTATTTGAAATTGAGTGACACTGGTGTTTGCAGATACTGCAATCATGAGCGTGAACCACCAAAACACCTTCTATGTGAATGTGGGCCTCTCATCCACAAACATAGTATTGATTTGGGATGACGACATAAATACGCTCAGAAGAAATCAAATCTCTAAAAGCTGGAAACATTTTGAGCTTCTTGGAAGCTGTCGGGCTAAAAGAGATTCTTTAACTTGGTGGCGAGCTACAATAGATAGCAGTGACTACAGTCCCATTAGGACTGCATAGCCCCAAAAATCAAAATACAGTATTATCTATCTAAATATCGTCTAATATACGTAACAAGTCAAAAATTCTAGAAGTTTACAACTTGTTCTACGCATAGCGCGAGTAGATTTTCTTATAAAAGAAAGGGAAATGCAATGAGGTACTTACTCTCACAGAACCAAGAGTTTTCTAACCCTTTCTCAAAGTGAAACGGATTTGGTGTACCTACTTTAATCGGTCGTGACTGTGCCCTTCGATTACGATTCCCATGTTGAACCAGGAGCGAATGATAAACATAGAATACCACAGTTGCTGACTTATAAATCTTATTGGAAAACTTAAATCACATAATAATATCAATCTGATTTCAAACTTATCAGCAGCACTCGCGTAGTGAAAATGAGAAACAAAAAAGGCAAACATAAACACCCAGATTCGAGACAATTTAAATAAAAAATATAAATTGTCTCACCTGGGAATTGAATCCGCTACTATACACCATCCCACATCATTCAACACCTAGATTAAAATACTTAACAAGTCTGCTCGCTGGGTAGGGTCTGGTCTGTCTGTCACTCGTACCTATTGGTTGATCAATGATGTTTTCTGGGAAAAAAGAATAGACTGCCAGCCATTGATGGGCAAACTAATACCACGAGGGGCGAAAAAAATATAATATTTTATACGATCGGGCCGGCTACTTCCTAGCAAGGAACTTAACATAATGTTTTTTTATACTTACTAATAGGCACCTACTTGTTCTGATATTTAATTCCGGACATCCAACTCGTAATCTCTGGTCTTTGAAGTTGCCCAGATTTCTCGTAAACAGGAAATAGCTTTCTTTTTTTCTTTAACTATTGAATATACATACAGGCACAAAAAAAAAACAAAAACTAGATACAAATGGTGTTATTGAGATGCAAAACAAGAAGTTCTTAAAAAGCTTAAACGGCTAAGTCAATCTAACAAATACCTACTTAACGATATTCTCGTTTCTGTTCATATTATGTTTTCCGTTAAAAAATACATTATTACTTAAATGTTTTATTAGGATTTATACTTAAAAATGTCATAGCGGAGTTCTAAAGTCGGATTAATTAATTGCATCCTTTTGAGCAGGCAATCGATAAATACGTCAGCCGGTAATTGTGGTTCTAAATGGTCTGCCCAGTGTACCCATTTCTCCCAGTTCTACACCTTTCTTTATTTACCCACACAAACAGTTTGTAAGCATGTGTTTGTAAAAGTGAATGCGTACGAGAAGTGTGTATAGATATAGTTTACGGATGTGTGTTTCAAGTGCAATGTTTACTTCTCATAGTAGTGGTTAAAAAGATTAGAGGTCATGGTTTAGTAATGTATCCTCTAAAGATGTCTTTTATTACTTAATTAAAAAAAAATATGGTGCGTTAATAACTTTTTGCTGTAGGTATCTTCGCAGATTTCTTATTTCACTTTTAAATATAGATGATGATGCTGTTGTGCCAAATTATATTTAATAATATGGTAATAAATAAAATGAAAATTTCGAACAGCAAAATATTGTCCAGCATTAAAGATAACAAAATGATTGAAACGATCAGTCAAGTTCGAACTAAATTCACCATTTAAATCCATGAATGTTACTTATTTATATGTGAGTATTTAGAAGTTTGACATACAGACTCTTTAATAAGATTCAACTAAAAGGGAGACATAAAAACTTTCGTGCGAGCTGTCAATGTGTATAATCTATGTAACGTATATTCACAAAGCCAGATATTCATTGTCTATGTATTTAAGCTGTATAAGCATTGCGTTGCTTGTGTTGGTGTTGCGTATACGCATGCAATGTTTACGCGGGAAACGGCCAAGTTTAGTTCACTGCAATATTACAAAACCGGAAAATTTCCTGTTTACGAGGAAATCACTTTTCACTCGTATTAATTGTTAACATTATAATTTTCTAATAGAGCAATTTGTTGATTTCTGTTTTTATGTAACAGAAGTATAACTACTTAATATTATATTTGCATGAGCTTGTTTTTTTTCCTTTGTTTAACTGTAATTGCAGTTTGTTGGACGATAAACTTGAACACATTTATTACTATTTCATTTTCATTAAAAAAAATATTTACTGTGTAAGTAGTATCCATGTTTTCAAAATATTTGGTTTGTAAGCAGCGAAATTCACTTTTATAAAGAAAATAGTTATAGGAAAAACATTATCTTTTAGTATGAAAAGAGAACGTCATTATTTATAAAATTATGAATGCAGGGAAGTCAATATTGATATTTTTATTATTTAGAAGAGTCGAAATCTGCTGAACCCTTTAGACAACCATTAATAAAAACCCAATATTCAAATAAATGCGTCCAAAAAGTATGCAAGTGCCTACTTACTAATGCATATTTTGTACCTACACTAAGTTATAAATACGCATTAAACTATGGACTTAAATTAAAATTATCCCAGTTATTACCTATTTAAGCAAGTATAATGTATTTTAACTTAAATATACCGTGTGTTTTATGCTAATAAATATAACTTTTACTATTAAAATGTAAAATTTTCTCTCTTTGTAATTGTAATTTCCAACATTATCCATCCATGATAAATGTTCAATGCCGAATGTCCGTGAAAACGCACAAACGTAAAAAATATGAATGGCGATGATGCAGACACATTCATTTTTATAAGAAATAGGCTAACTGTTGTACGCAGCTAGGTCTTACTAACCGCTTCTCAGTGAAAGCTATACGCGAAGTCGGTGCATTGATGCAGCAACTGCGTCTGACGATGTTTGACACTTTGACAATGAGAGCTCGCTAACTAGATGTTGTTCATCATGGATTATTATTGTAAATCAACATGATACCTAGTTAGAAAGCGAGAAGTATCGAATATTTTTTTGATGTTTGTTTTTAAGCAACTACTTAAACGTTTTTTTGTGTTGGGAAAATGCATGACGCTTACCCCGCCCCTGGGTGAAAGACAGGGTTATGTGGGACTTCTCCTCTCCCCAAATCCCGCTCACTCGCTCAGCCACGGTAGACCACCCTGTCCACCATCCGCTAGCCTCACTAGGGTGGAAAAAGACGCGCGTAACGCTCCTCCTTCCACTTTGCCGTCGGCATCGAAGAGGGCCGGCCCAGGGGTCCCCCTTGCGGGCCCTCTCCACTATCGCCTTCTGGAGGATGACTTCCTAGCAGAAGAAGGCTACCGCAGTATAGGATCTGTCGCTGTCCAGCATCGCTTTTACGAAGCTGGGCAGCGAGAGATCCCGTCCTATCGCCATAACCATACAATAGGGGCTGCCGGGACCACGACGGGCACTCCTCATTAGAAATAGTATCTAACAAGAATGTATTTTTTTTTGTTTTGAAACACGTTTTCGGTTTTGGTGTAACCCTAATCTACGAATATGTAGATTAACACGACCAAATGGGTCTGCTTTTAGTATTATTTTCTAAAATTAAATCTGAATTTGACGGTAACATAAATCTTGTATGTTACAAAGAATGAAAAAGAGAAACTCCTATTGAATTAAGTATTCATTTCAATAAACAAATTTGACGAACTCCGTGGCCGTGTGATGAGTACGCCGGGTTTCATGGTGTCGCCGACTCGAGAGATCCTGGGTTCGAATCCTGGTAGGGGCAGATGTTTGTGTGATGAATCGAGCATTTGTACTTCATTCGTGGATGTTTAATATGTATTTCTATATAAATATAATTATATATGTACAGTATATGTACTCTATCCGTTACCCCAGTATCCCATAACACAAGCCTTACAGTGCTTACTTTGGGGCTAGGCTTATTGGTGTGAGTGTTGGAAATATATATTATAATAAATGCTAGAATTATACATGGATTTCCGTACTCATGGCAAAAAAAAAATGACAAAATAAAATTCTTTATTAAAGAAAATATAAAAAATAATAGAAAAGTTTATTTTGACGACATAGAAACATATTATTTCTGATATATATCTTTACTAGACATTCAAGAAACAAAATTTTTGTCGGTCAAGTATCAAGAATAATCCATCCTCTTGACACGAGCCGAGAGATCTAGGCAGGGAAAGTTGCAGCGCTTTACCGTTAAGCTCTAAACATCCAACTTCTACGCGATCATAAGTTTTATGATTCATTACGGAATTAACGGGTTTTATTTTATAGCATTGCATATTAGTTTTGGATAGGTAGGTAGTTTTGTTTAATTACTGTGAAAATGTAATAGACCCGTTCATTTATTTATTGTATTACTCTGCAGAATCCCTAATTGCTCTACTGACTTTGTTACGCCTTGTCTTATTTCGTTTGTTATTGTTGCGATAATTACCCACATACATAAGAAAAATACAGGCAAATCAATCGAGTTATTCTCAACTATTTTCTTTCTTTCTTAATGGCTTCGCACGGCTTGTGCATTTGGCCTATGTCAAGTGTTTACAAATTCTATAGCACTCGTGGTCAAAGTAATAAATCAAGTCAAAGTAAGTGGCAGTTAAGTCAATCGCTTTCCCTATGTTTCAGTAAAAGTGTGGAGATTTACTGGAACCTCCCCGTGGACTTCTTGAGGGAACGTCAAAAGACACTTTCCGCTATTTTGTTTCACTTGCCAACACTTGTACATGTTCCCGAACACTTAGTGGTTAATCATCATCATCATTATCAGCCTATTAATGTCCCCACTGCTGGGGCACAGGCCTTCCCTATAGATGGAATAGGGAGATTGGGCCATGACCCACCACGCGGGCCCATACGGATTGGTGGGTGCTAACGACTGTAGATGCAGCCGGGACCAACGGCTTAACGTGCCTTCCGAAGCACGGAGGAGCTCGAGATAGTATATTTTTGGTCACCCATCCAATGATCGACCACTGCGAAAGTTGCTTAATTTCAACGATCGCAGCCGAACGCGCTAACCACTTGCGCCATCGAGCTCCTCAATAGGGGTTAATAATCCACTATTATTAGACACTAACATCCGCCAAAACACAATTATTAACAAGAAAAACAAAACTGCTAAAGTGCCGCTTCCCGATCCCGCCAAAAAGTCCAACTAATATTCTTATGTACATGGTTTTTTAATAAATACCAAAGTTTAGAGGCAAACGATAACATTAAAACAATATGAGCATCGTGTTTAAATTTACTCCTATGGTGGTCAATACACTTAAAAGAAAGTAGTAAAACCCGTTCAAAGCCGCCCGATTATGTAGGTAATGCAAATAACATGTAAAATTATATGGTATTCGAGCAACCTGATGTAACAAGTAGGACTCTTGCATTATTTTTTATTTATCTCCTTCGTGATTTACATTTGTCGCTGTCTGTGCTAATGTTACAGCAAGCCACGCGACACAATAGCAGTGATAAATAGGAACGATTGTCATTATAACGGTAACTATTTATTTAGCACCACCCCATCACCAATGTAATCTCGGAACTAGACCGACCTATCAGAACAATAAAATGCAAAAGAACAATGGCAAAATGCCATCATGGCGGCGCGATAAAAGTGGTGAAAAAAAAGCGCTGTTCCAAATTCAAATAATTTCCCACACGTAACGTTACGCGGGCGGACATTGAGCGCAGGCCGTTATACGCGCGGCAGTGACCCACTTCTGACTTGACAACATTTCGCCGCAACCGAGCTGACTTTTACATTGCTAACCTTGATGTTTGAATCGCTGTAACTCACGTCCATCGCTGCTTCTACACTCACTATACAAATATTAACAGTATTTGTGATGCAGTGTATAGAGAATAGATAGATTTATTTTTAGAGAGCGCCCCCGTATTGTATTACGGATCGGCCGGTGTAAGTTTGCCGCGCTTTCTGATTTTGACTCAAGAAAATTATCTGTTGCCTTCCAAGTCACGTACTTACTTATCGTTTGTTACGTTGGATGTAGCAATTATTTATTATGTAGTTTTATCAGTGACTTTGATTTACAAAACCGGATGAATAATCTATTCATCATCATATTATATTTGAGTCCACATACTTTTTCGAGTGGTAATAGACAGAATGCTGAAAATATTACCTATTCGTTATTTTGTTTACGAGCTTCGTGAACGAATTTTTTCTCCTAGCGTTTCCATTATATCAACAGAGGTAGGGAATTGTGGATTTTCCGCTCGAATTAGAGCGCCTTTCTGGGGAAGTAACCACCACCTTTTTTTATTTTATTTTGTCTAGTTTGGACGTGTTAGGTGTTTATGTGGGTTGACGCAAATTGTGTGTACATGACAAAAAATTGGTAAAAAAGTGATGATTAACATATTTCAACCACTTACGAGGCTGCTAGGGATACTGCCAGGGGTGAAAGAGGTGTTAAAATATAGACAAAAAGAGGAGAGGAAAACATAGAAGTATTAAGATGAGGGAGGGACGTAGTATGAGGATACTTATTGCTGTTACTTAAAATAAGACTGGTACGGTAAATGTGAGTTTTTCGTTTAGTGTCTTATGATGGGGTTATTAGATGTGATGGCGGAATTAAAAGATTTTAGTTTAGAAAAAAAAAATGTATTCAATGAAACGGACTAAGGATTGAAGTGTATTTGTATGTCGTATTAGATCAGGGATACGGAATGGGTTAGGTTTGTTGGATGGGCATACAGAAACATAGTTATGTCTTTCGGTTGAAAAGATTGAGCAGTCTGCAAGGAGATGGAAAGGATTCTGTGGTGATTGGGACAAAGATTTGTAGAGGTGATGTGGAAAGGATGCAAGTAAGAATCTTATAGAAGACTAGATTAAAATACCTCTACATTTTGGTGGTGTTGTGTTTCTGTTGGTGAGTAAGCTTCCAGGGCTCCACGGGGTAGGGGATTTGTCAGGGTAGGGTAACGGTACGAGTGATATTTTTGATATCGCAAGCGTCTCTAGGCTGGCCGCATACCATCAGACGAGCTTAAAGCTTCTTTGCTACCCTTTTTACATAAACAGAAAAACTAAGACATTCTGATCCTAGCGGGTATCTTTAGTTAGACATCATAAATCTAATCATAATGAAGTAAAATAAGTTGAGATGTCCTTTACAGAGATCTATGGCAACAAATCCTAGCCATATGATTGTTGTTCGTTGAAATAACTGAGGTATAATCAATACTATTATTATAAAAAAGCAGCAAATGTCATAAGCGCGCACGCTTTGAAGACTCGAAAACAGGCCAATTGGAGCGTCTCTACGACTATTAATAAATGTTACTCTATGCACAAGAACACATTTGAAGTTGGAACATTGTTGGAAGAGATTTTAAATGCAATTACAGGTCGCATTCACGTAACTCTAACGCTGAACAAAACGCGGAGGGGATAGCACCGCATGGGTACTACTGGAGAGCCAATCGGCGCAACGCACGCCCACCCGCGCACCTCGTTTCCCCCCAGGACATCTTTTTTTTTCTTCTGCGCAATAACGGTTAGCGCTAGAGTATCGTGCCGCTACTTATACTATGAACGTAACATATCTATAGAAATAATATAAATCAGTGGATTGGGTATGATCGATAGCCTAAATGTACTATGTTCGCGTGGGTATGTTACCAATATCGTAAGTACTTCATTATTACCAAGTTGACTCATGTCGTGATGCTGTGTGCTCGTTTGTGTGTGGTTAACTGTATTTAACTGTTTCTCAGGGTTGACAATCATTCCATTTTATTATATCTTTATTTTAATCATTTAACTGCTAGATGTTTAGGATTGGGGTCCCGTCTGAAATCTGGACTTAGAATTAAACAAAAAAGTTTGTTTAAATTATTATATTGACTGGCTTTTAAATAGATAACTTTGTCAGGGAATCACAGCAATGGCGTAGTTTGGGTTACAGCCGCAATGAGGCAATTTTTTAAATTGTTTCATTTTTCCGCTCCTTCCACACCCGGCCCGTTCTAAGTACCAAACAGATAAATAATGTCCTGACGATAAACTTGTAGTATATGAAACAATAATATTAAAATAAATCGTGCGTGCATGGATTTGCAGCTGGCAGATTCCATCTATGTATGCTTTTTTAAATTTCAAACTTAGCAAGAAAACAATAGGGAATTTGCATGATTATTTTTTATATTGTTATTTCATAGCATACATCCCCTAATCTTTATATATTTAATTGCGAAAAGTATGTATGCACATCATTTCCGAACGACTGAACCATTTTTTTTAATTATGTTTTTTATTGTTAGGAAAAGGTTTGCATAAATGCATACAAAGAACATTTTCAAAATTCTCGGAAAAACTAAATGCAAGAAAGATTTTTAAAATAAAATTAATAAGAAGAGATTTTAGAAAAAGAAATGAGTATTATTTGAAGTATATGTATAATATTCACTATTCAATTTAAAAACAAAACCCCTCCACTTATTGTGGGCAGCCCTGAGCATGTCGGATTGTTTGTATTTAGGTTCAGCACATCAATTCGGGTCTATTCGCTGTTACTGAATTTTTATTGATGTCATATTACTGTTAGAGTTCGTATGAACAGTGTTGGCGTTGAGTATGTTATGATGTCACACATTAGTGATTCAAATTATGCAAAAATTTTCGTAAAATGTTATATGCATATTCGGTAGGAGAATCGGACATCTATTTTTCATCGCCCTATGTTAAGGGTGGTTCACTCTTAATTTTTTTCTTATTTTGACAACTTTTTTTGTTTTAATTTTTTTATGATACATCATACAAAAATATATACAACCCTAAATTTTCACCCTTCTACCACCAACCCCTATTTTTTTATGGCGGTACCAAGTTCGCTGGGACATCTAGTATCCTGTATTTATCACACTAAAAATACTCTAATCGAGGAAAATACTCAAAAAAAAAAAAAGTTTTTTATTCAGCAGAAGACGCTAGCTAGACGTACAAGCATTTGATTTTTATAATGCTAAAATAGAAATGAAAAAAATAATAATAATAGGTCATAAATGTCACCTACCTAGTTATTAGGATTTTTTTCAGTTTTTTCCATGTCTTAAACTTTTGTCTAATTGTTTTTACTCAGATTGACGTCCTTATAAATTTTATACATTACCAAAATAAGAATGTCTCGAAAGTTTATTTTGATAATTACAAAACCGTTATCACTCAATTTTTCGAGTTTAAATTCTATTGAGTATCTAAAGAAATTAATAAAGAAAATCCGATGATGTATGAAGCTTTTGAATGAACAACTTTCTCTAAGATGTTTATGTTTTGATTTCATACGTCATTTCTTTACTAATGCTCTATTTCCAGTATTTAATTTTGATTATTAAAATTCAACTTTATATTAACCATGGTAGGGAGAAATACAAGTTTGCGGAGGGGGTCTTCCAAGTTTTATTTTTGCCGCACAAAGTACTTGTAAAACGTATTTTTTTTCTGGCGAGATTTTTTTAACGCAAGTGCAACAAATTACTAGTACTTACTAACGTATTTCAGTGATAGTAGTCTTTCAACAAAATAAGATTTACTTTAGAAAACGACAATTAAGGGAAGCCTTTGATAAAATAATAAATATTGCATTAGCTTATTTCTTCTTTCTTTCTATTCCTTTGCTATTAGATTTTTTACAGCGTTTTAAAAAAAGAAAATGAGAACATCATTGACACAAATTATTTCAATTACTCGCAAATAAACAAACATCTCACACCTACTTTCACATTTATATTTAGCAGACTATTATCGAGAAGTTGGAAGGGGCCTTCGGTCTGCGATTATGGAAGTTAAATAAGTTTCGCTGTGACCGGTTCTCGGATGGGTTACCGAATTATATTATCTCGAACTCCTCAGTATATAGGAACTTTAAAACAAACTCTTTGCACCTACAATCCATATTAGACCCGGATGCAGTTAAGGCCCATTCTCCCTATATTGATTCCTCGCATAGGGACACGCAATTCTTGTTTCCCAGCATTACTTGGCAAAAAGTGTAAAAAAACTACATAAGAAATAAAAACCGCCGAAGAACTGAATAGCGAAAAATAATAAACTTTTTCTTTTTTTTTAGAAAAATTAATATTTGGAGTCGGTGCCACTGTCAGGCCAACCAAGTAGTAAATGGGAACTCAAATGTATCAGACATGCATAGAACCGACTCCAAATATTAATTTGACTGAAGATAAAAAAGGATATTTAAGGATATTTATTTGTGGCTTTAATTTTTGTAATATTCATACAACTCAGCATCAAAATCTGTGAGTGGAACATAACCCCTATTTGCGTACATTACAATCAGTGAGTGAACAATCAATCATCTCCCGTTTTCGTACCCTTAGGGTTGTTTTTTGTCCAAATTTATATGGGACCAACTTTGGAGTATACCCGTACCAATAAAAAATATTTATAAAAATCGGATTAGATACTCTGTAAAAAAATATGCTTGTTCAACTGATCATACTAAATAAAATATATGCGTCGTCTTGAGAACCTCCTCTGTTTTATTCGTCGGTTGAAAAGATAGTAATGGCTGTTATATTCCTCTCTCTCTCTCTCTCTCTCTCTCTCTCTCTCTCTCTCTCTCTCTCTCTCTCTCTCTCTCTCTCTCTCTCTCTCTCTCTCCTCCTACGGAGTTTCATAGTGAGGGTAATAATGACGGCTAGGTAGCAGTTATATAAATTTAATTTAAAAAGTATCATAATGAGAGTTCAAATGACGGAGCACTGAATCAAAAAGAGCTTACTTTCTGAATTCGCACCAAAAACTCCTTTTCAAAAAGAGTTCAAGAGGCTCCAATCAGCAGACAAAATAAAAACCCTCGTTCGCTTATAACGCAATCTGAAAGTTGGAAGACTTATGTTAGGTCAATAAAAGCGTCATTGTTATGTTTCAATAGACACCGTCGGTCAGCCGCCATTTCGCTCAGCTCTTCAAAACCGGAGCGTCGTTTTGGGGTCGCGTGACACTTACACACACTACACTGGAAGACCAGAAGGTCGTCTTTATCGTCGACTACAAAAATCCCCTACATTTCACTTCGATGTTTAATTACCTATAGCAAGTTTTTGTATTCAGCCATTTCTATGAAAATATAATTTGCCACCTACATTGTAATTACTGTTTGTTGTCTATTGTAGTCAACGATAACATGACGAATACTGGGGAAAACTCACGGATGGCGGGCAAGTTGCAAGACGAAAGACTTCTCTACGGGGTTCCTAGGACACTAGTTTCAAACCTGCAGCAAGACCCGATGACTGCCGGGCTTTCTGGAAGAGCTGGGGTGATAGAACTAATGCCATTCCTCATGCCTAATAGGCACATGGTGTCGAGTTGCGGAAACAGCCCGCCCTACTATTAAGACTAAGGCCAAATTGTAACTAAAAATAAGGGAAGGGCGCTGAAACCAAAATACAGAATGAACTTCCTAGTTTGACTGACTGATTCGCTTCCGCTTTATATAGGAGTAGTTATATAATGTTAACATTATCTTCAATTCGTTCTCTATAGACCGCGATAAATATAAACTGCTGTCAAATTTACAAACAGCAAATAGAAATCAACAGCCATGTGAAGTAATAGCTTGAGGCTTTTCCTATAGGCCCGCTATTATCAGTGAGTAATAATGTTAGTGTTTTTGCGATATCTGTTTACAGTACATGATGTATGAGAACGACTACGGAGTTACACACTTCTGCGATAATAACGACGCAATAGAAATTTGACGAAATATTTTTATAACGCATACGATATTATCGACTGATAGTAATAAGTCATGAACTAAAATTTTCAATGTAACGTATTTAGGGCAATATATGTAACTTATTTTTGGTATTGTAATTTTACATATTTATATTTTATTTTGAAAGGGGGGAATATTGTGGGATCAGATTACTATTTTCTTCCCATTCAGATAATGCACCTACTTATATTGTAATCCCTGTAATATATGATAGTGTGGTGTGTGCAGCGACACGTTGCGGTCGTTTGGTGCTAATAAAATAATAGGCCAAGGATACACTGTTTAATTATACGCTACTCCCTCCCCCTCAAGGTGGACTGTTGTTCACGCATAGAATAATGAGCTATAGATGTATATAACGAACGGTAGCGAACACGGATAGCACAATAACGCATCCGATATTATCGACCGATAACGCGTTTATGGGGTTAAGGTGAGGCCTTAAGTGTGTAGAGGTTACATACAGAGAGACAGACAGAAAGACAGAAACACTTTCCCATTAATAGTATTAGTATGGGATGTTTGTTTACAAAGCTAACCTTCTGCTTACCAATTTACGTGTACCAAGAAGAAAGTCGCCATTTTTATGTGCCATTCTGACGGTCAAGTTCACGTTTGTTGGTTAGCACGACTGTTGTTCATATAAGTCGACTATACTACTATAATAAATACAAAAGTATGTATGTTAGTCTGTTCTATAAAGTTGGTGGGTAAATTAGTTTCGCATACGAAGTTCTGCCTGTTTCACTCCCTTGAAGTATGATTTCTGGGTTGAAAACTATCCTATGTCCTTTCCTGATACACAATCTTTAAATTATACAAAATGTATTCTAAATCAGTTCAGCGGTTTAAGCGTAAACAGGTAACGGACCGACAGACAGAAACACTTTCGCTTTTATAATATTAGTACGGATTAAAATTGTCTATTTGTAAGTTAAAAAAGAAACAATAGGAAAAGTTAATTTGTAACAGATCTTTTTCTGTCTAATAGTTAGTCGAAAATGACACGCAGCTATAATATTTATTAAAAAAAGTCATTAAAGTAGGTACCTACTTACTCAATTAAGAAAATATTATTTAATCGTTATTTACAGTCCATAGTTTTTAATAACTTTTTTTAAGCAAGCATTGAGTTTGCTTTAAAAAAGAAAAAAAACGTTATAACCGTAATTTCCATATTCAAATCTTACTGTAAGGTGCTATCTCACCGGAAGCATTGGTAACGTTATAGATTCGAGCATTACATGTGAAGAATTGCAATGAGGGAGGAGAACAAAACTTTACAGTGCGCAATCTGTAATGATACAAACTGTAATATTTTGTTACAACTTTTCGCCAGTGTCATGTCGCGGATGAAAATGCAACTAACGTAATTATCATTGTAACCAGGCAGATTGTTTATCAGGGAGGCAGTACAGTAATGAAATGCTTCAGATCCAACCTCAAATGTTTAACCACAGGCGAATGCTCGTTAGTCAGGGAAGCACTTTTGTATCATAATGCTGAAAATCGAATCTAAAATTTTATATTACAGGCGAATGCTGCCGAAGAAAGGAACACCTTAACTCTTCCAAAAATTGTTTATAGCCTCTTAAAAGAAACAATAATCATGATCAGTACCCCTAGCACGAACCATTATCGAATTCGAAAAGCTTGCAAACCGAAATGTCAATGTCAAATTTTGTATGGAAACTTGAACAGCAGCGGCACAAAGTACGTAACGAGAACTAAAAATCAGTACACATTTGACAATGACATTTCGGACTTGCAAACGATACGAATTTGAGTGAACAGGCATCTTCTAGGCAGGCGTGTACCATCCTAGGCCTCATCATCGCTTTCCATCAGGTGAGATTGTGGTCAAACGCATTGCCTATTTAGCATAAAAAAAAATGTTTCGTGCTAGGGGTACAGTAGTAAGGACTTTTAAAATGGAATAATAAATTCAAAAAGATAAAAAGCAAATAAACATGGCGGCATCGTGGTAGTGCAGTGCCACGTAGCCAGTGTTGGGCAGCGGATGTCCCAGATCGAAGGTGTCCCGTTAGCCGCAGCCGCGATGGCGGGAGAAAGTGGCCGACACGCGCACTGCGCCGACTATGCAAATTACGCAATTACGTTTCGCACGGGAAGAGGGCGCCACAGGGAATTGGTTTGTAAAAAGAATAAAAGATTTCCTAACCGTATTGAAAATTACTATCTCGTTCGGTGTAATATTATGTCTGTTGGTTGACGCAATTCTCATCTGTTGGAACAACAGAATAGCATTATGAAAAATGAAAATTAATGGTCAGTTTGATAGAGATATAAGCTTAGGGCACTGAGAATTTTTAAATAATAAATAAACATTTCCAACACTCACACCAATTAGCCTAGCACCAAAGTAAGCACTGTAAGGCTAGTCTTATATGATGCTAGGGTAACTTTTAATTCTAAATATATACAAAAATAACAAAATCCAACACACATCAATTAGCATTAGCCTATCCCTAAACTAAGCACTGTAAGGCTTGTGTTATGGGATACTAGGGTAACGGATAGAAAACATATACTGTTTATATATAAGTCTATTTAAATAGAAATACACATTAAACATCCATGACTGGAGTATGAATGCTCGTATTCATCACACAAAACATCTGCCCCCACCGGGATCGAACCCGGGACCTCTCGAGTCAGTGACACCATGAAACCCGGCGTACAAACCACTTGACCACGGAGGTCGTCTAACACATATAAATTATAAATATGAATTTAAAGTTATCACGTGTTACGTACTACGATATTTTTTTGAATGTGTACATTTGAGTATGTATTTTGCAAGCCTAGCTATTAAAGAAGGATATATCAGTGGAAGAACCTATGCCATAAAACGTATTTATCTGCCTAATACAGATCATGATGTAGGTAATAAAAAATCAAAAATTAATTGAATTGATGAGGGGAGGAAAGAAAAATTAAACTATAATCTTCGTAAAACCGTTTTATATTTACAAAACCTTTTAAAATAAAACAAATATGTTTTACGATTTCATGCCTACTTCATTCTTTTTGTTATTGACATTCTCATTGTTATTGACATGTTATTATGTTTCGTTTCAGTTTGTTTGATATGTGAAATTGTCCATCAACCACGGTGATTGACCCCGACACTAGTGGCATAATAAATATGTCCTGAGGTAACCACCTCGTTGGCAAGTTCACTTTCTAATAACGTAATGGAATCTACATTATTCGTAATCCTCATTTAAAAACAATCGGAATTTACATTTCCGTGTATTATTAACTAATGTTAATTAAAGATTTTTAAAAGTGTAAACTTTCAGTTAAGTTTATCATTGGAATTGTTTAAGTACACCAAAGACAATTACACAAGAGGCTTATATAGGTTGGCTTATAGAGGTTATTCACCAACTCGACACAAGAGACTAAACCCACGTGTGTTTAGTTGGTGAAACTCAAAATTAGTATCACTGATTATTTCGTCAAATTTGTTTCTTAGTGTCACCGCACACGGGCCACTGACCACAACCACAAAACGCCGCCACCGGCATATTTCTTGTAGTTTTCATACATTTTATATGGACTCGCCACACACGGTGCGCCGGTGGCCGCCTCACGCTACACATAGTCGTTGCTCGCTTCTTGTGGCCCGCACCGGCCACTTAATGCGCCGATACAAAACGCCGCCACACGTCACTTGCGCGATTCCCCACCCCTCTCTCCTTTACCTTAGTCGGCCGCTGTCGCGCGCTTCAGCCACTTTAGTAGCCGCTTCTAGCTTCTCGTGGCGGCGTTTGTGGCTGTAGCGTGTGGCCCGTGTGCGGCGACACTTAGGTTTTCACGCATACCACTCATTAAACAAAACAAATTTCAACGGTATAGATGTACTGATTTATTTAAGTAATATTATTATTTAATTCAGACGACGCATCCTGAAAAGGCGGCAAAACATCAATAAATAAAATAAACAGTGCATCTATACCGTTTAAACTTGTTTCCTTTATTTCGTCAATATTTGTATCCTGGAACTTTACGCACCAGAAACACTACATTACCAAAAGGTGTTATTTTACTGTGGTCTTTATATACGGTGGTGGTTACTTCTCTAGACGATCGGTCCAATTCACTATAAATATGCAGACTAAGGCCCGTATTATAGAAAGATTCTCAGTGATTGATCTAGTCTTGAGCATATTTAGAAAGGGATGTCGCTAAATATAGCACATAGCGACATCCCTTTCTAACTGTATTCAAGTAAAGATCAACACTTAGTTGTCATTCTGTAATACGGGCCTTAAACCACGGTAATATTATCTATACAGTATTGTGACTCGGCCCTGTCCTTGAAATAACTGCCTACAGCCGAGCGGGGCGTGGACACACGGTAGGGCTGCCCGCCTACAGTATTTTAATTTCATCTACTTTATTGAGTTTCTTTCCAGTTTTGTGATTGTAAATATTCTATTTTATATGTTAAAAAAATGTTGTGAATGAATTAGGAAGTGTTCAATAAAAAACATGTTATTTTAGGTAATATTGAATAAAAAAAAATATAGATTTGAGACAGAAAAATATTTACGCCTCAACAGAGACGTACGTAAAGCTTTATTATTAAATTTAATAGTATAATAAATACGCATTCGTATAAAAAGTTTAATTAAAAATACTTAAGGGAAACATATTCCATTTTTCTACATATTCCAAGAAATCATTACTAGGTACTATTACAAAAGTTTGTAAATTATCCTTACTATAGTGTAGGTATCTACTTAATTCAATCAAATATTCACAATACAAATCTCACGTTTAAGCACGGCTAACTGCATAAAAAACAATTCACACCGTTCGGTCGTCGCAGCGGTGCATTCGCGACTGGATGCCCACCGAGTGTCCCGCGAATTCGAGTGGCGTAGGTATGACACGCTTTCCGACTGTTTGTATGAAGATAGAATACTCTACAGATATTATTACCGTGCTTAAACTGTCTGTTGCTATAGGTATATATGTCTTTATACCATAGTCTCAGTTAATTGACCCAAATAATAATAAAATGAATTTAGATAGAATTAGCTTTCTTGAAACAACATAGTATAACTAATTAGTAAGTGCTAATAACTGACAAAATAATGTTTTAAATGTTAAACGTTAATTATTGTCTGAATTAAACAATACGGCATGGATTAATGACGCGAAACGCAAAGGTGAATATTCTTATCAAAACAAGATTACACCAATAAAAATCGAATAAGAAGGGGAAGAGCTATTACAATTACATCATTTCTCCTCGCCTTGTACAGTTATGCGACTCCGATACCGAGAAGCAGAAGGCAGCTTTCGAACAGCGTCTAACGAGAATGATCTAACGTGACAAAGCGAAAAATGATGCCACCCGCCATATTGGTGTAATGGCGGCTACAAAAAAACTAACGGAATAAAATACCTATCCGCCAAGCGGAGAAAGGCTTTCGATTGTCCCACATTTCACCGGCAGCCGCACGCGAATCGACAGCGGCGTTGGCGGCGGCGCAGCGCAGCACTACCGTTCCATTTTCAATTCTTCTCGTCGGATGCAGAGCTGTCAAATTCGTTTGGCACGGATATTGACGGATGCAAGTCGTAGTTTGAATTTGGAACGTTTGCGCGCACGACGTCTCATTCTTACTTCTGTATCGTTTGCATTGTCTTGCTCGCGTCGCGACATTGAAAAAGAAAGCACTGTATGTGTACATACATTATATTTTTTTATCGGCCAACTATTTACTAGTTAGTATGTCGAAGAAAGCTGAAATGCATGTGTGTAATATTAGAAACGCCGCTCAATAAGCCGGTTGCATCGAGTTAGAGTGCATTGCATAAGAAAATGCATTTCCCGTCGTCACTGATGCGATGCCGTGATATCATTGCCATTTTCTCCGTCCGTTCATTAACGGACATCCTATACTTGCGTCTAGTAATTTTTAACATTTAATTGAATGTGAAATGAAAAGAATGGTTTAAAAAAAATTAAGATTTTCTCAATTGTTAACGGTATCTGAAATTCATTAGATAGAGGAGTTCTGTCGTCAATAATTCATCATAAGATCGTGCTTGTTGCAAGATCAATTTTATTGATTGCTTTATGAGAATTGAACTACTTAGGTATATATCATTACCAGGTGTAACAAGTGGCGACTCATAACTGGACCCCGCAGTTACGCCTGAAGGGTGAGGGGTAGAGCGGGGAGTTGGTTTACCTGGTAGGTACGGGAGCTGGTCAGCTGGCTAGCCGCTCGGACTGCGGTCCGTGAGACTAGTCAGGTGACGCTCTGAACGGAGAAGCCCAGGATCGGCTAAAGCGGGTACGGACCGGGCTGCTGGTAGACCCGGGGTGGTTAAAGTATACCCGCACCGACTAGCGGTCCTCGGGTTGCTCGCCGCTTGCCGAATGCACCACGCAATTACCTGCATCGCGAGGGTTTGTTAACAGCAAACCAACGTGGCGTAGATCATTGTCGTGGATATAATACATTTTTTCTCCCAGTCATCGAAAAATAAAAGATATATATCATTACTTTATAAATAAAGGTACTTGGTGCTAACATAATAACATAATACTAAAGTTGCGTTGTATAACAACAGCAAATCCCTGTTTTTCAAAAGAATAACGTCTTATAACTACCTTGTCCCACCTCACCTGACGGGACACAATGCCCTTTTCTTAAAGGATACAATAATGCAAATGGATCGTGATTTTAACCACTACACAGATCCAATCTCCCCTAGGATGTTGTCATCAGCCCTTACTTATAAATCGTATATTGTGTACTCATTTATTCCGTTGTCAAACTTATATTAAAACTATAAACATTTTTAAAATAATTAGGTATTTTGAATAAAGTACCAGGGGTCCATACTTAAATAAATTGGTTTTGGTAATCTCAAGGGTACATCCACATATTTATTGTCATGAGCCAATATGGCTAAACATGACAGAATTGTAACAGAGGCTATACGAGTACTCAATATACAATTTTAAGAGTAAGTTCTGATATCTCACCAATATAAATTCAGATGTCTCCCTTAGGGAGGCCGTCAGGGGGAGGCAACAGACTGAAGTGGCTGATTGAGGGCGGATTGTGCTAACTATTAACGACTGCAAAATACAACCTGCACCAATACCTCAACATGCGTTCTGAAGCACGGAAGAGCTTAAGATAATAAATTTTTGGTCATTTTGTTTATTTTTTCCTAAAGTAAGTATAAAGCGTAGAGTAGGGTATGTGGAATCGGATCTGTCATTATCGTTGTCTTTTTTAGGGTTTCTTATCTCAAAAGGAAACAGCGGAACCATTATAGGATCACTTGATAACTTCACGCTCGTCAAGACCCTTTAAGGAGCATGGAGTTATCGAGTTGAAGTTGAAAGCATATACTCATTTCTGCGATCCTTTGAAGCTAAGAATAATCTAAAAAAACGGCTGTTTATATTGCGTTCCTACCAATTTGTACAGACCGCCGGTGGGCGAGCCCGGCTAGGGTTGCCACCCATACTTTATTATAAAGTATTGTACGTTATTTCGGGTAATTGTACTCTATACTTCATGCCAACAATAGATAGATTTGATTACTTGGGTATTAATTTTACGTAATATATACAAAAAGAGAAAAGGAAGAATTTTTGCGTTAAACGGAACAACAGTATAGTAGACCTGCAACATTGTCGCGGCTGTATGACTTTGTGCAATGGTTTTTCCATTGCGGATAAGAACTACAGATTATATCGGATAAGAACTACAGATATTAGCCCCAAATTATTTATTAGAAGTTGCTAGAAGCAACACAAAATATATTTTTAAGCTTACTAATAAAGTGGAATGAAGAATACTTTATTTTGTACACAATGTACTTTTTCTTCCACCTTTCATATCCAAAGTACTTTATTTGGACATAAAAAAGGTGGCAACCCTAAGCCCTGTTCGCACTTCTCCGGTTTTTTATGTTTATGTTGGCAAACGAGCTGACAGTCCACATGATGATAAGTGGTCATGCGTTGCCAGCTCTGAAGGAGAAGCTCTACCCGCCGTTTGGACCTCTTTCTTTTATTTGCTGGGCGGTGAGGGAAGAGGTCCCATCGATAAACGCGGTGCAGTATCTGTAGACCACTCATTAGGTCAACAGACGATATCAAGCGAGTCAGGTAGACCCACTGTATACGGAAGCCCAGGGCAGGTGAGGCGTAGAGATCCTAAGGCGTTCTTGATGAAATGTTCAACTTCTGGGCTAGGCCTACGCCCAGCAGTGGACATCAAACAGCTGACGATGATGAGACATTTTATCAAAAGCAAAATCTGTTGTTGTTGTGAGTTGTATCATATTTCATTAAAAGTCATTTATTTTATGGTAAATAGGCTTAAAGAAAGCGCTTTTGTACGTCCCAAATGTAATTAGTGAGTTTCAAATATAATTAGTGAGTTTACTGCCAAACATTAAATAGAATCTCGAACAGTCGTTCATTGACTTCACATAATTATTGTCGTATTTTACAACATGTATCTGCTTTTACAATTGGCTCGGATGGATTGGTCGGTATTTAAAAACTTATTTGTAATTCATAAACAAAAACACCATCGTATTTTGATAAAAACTCGTATTCATGTTTCTTACCGTTTCGGACAGTATTAAAGATGCAACATCTTTAATAATATCCAAAACGGTAAGAAGAAACATAATACGTACCTACTTTAAAAAAATACACCCAAAGAGCAGCTGGCCGAAAATTTCACGGCCGCGATAATACCACGACGATAACAAACAACACTATAACATAACAATGGCGTGGTTTATGCACAAGTCGGTCAGACGGAGAGAAAGTCCAGCGAAAGGTGTAGGAACAGGGTCAGAGTTACTGGCGTTACGTGTGTGCTGTGTGACACTTTCTTTAATTGAGATGCCTCCGCCATGGTGCCGCTCGCTCGCCGCCATTTTATCACGCATAGGTGGCCATTTTGTGGTGACAGCGAGTTCGACCGAACGCGATTGCTCTTGACCTTGTTAAGTAATCCGTCATTAATCAAGACAAAAGACTTCTCTGTGGATGAAATGCGAAGAATTAACCAGAGAACCCATAACGCGGGCCCACTGAAAATTCGTCATCGGCCTATTGTCCCCACTGCTGGGGCACAGGCCTTCACTCTGGATGGAATAGGGAGATTGGGCCGTGAAATAATCACGCGCGCCCAGTGCGGATTGTGCTAACGACTGCAGATGCAGCCGGGACCAACAGCTTAACGTGCCTTCCGAAGCACGGAGGAATTCGGGGTAGATTTTTTTCTTTTTCTCGAGAAGATTTTTGGTCAGCCATCCAATGACCGACCACTGCGAAAGTTGCCTAACTTCAACGATCGCAGCCGAACGCGCTATCCACCTGCGCCATCGAGCTCCTCTGACAACAACTGATAACATACCTACTCCAAAATAAAAACTGACGATGATCTTGCTGGTATACTTTAATGTAATGCTAATTTAATCAACTCGATCAACTTTGTATGGTAAGATCCTTATGGGACCTCAATGGCGTGAGAGTCTAGTCTAGAGTTGTGCAGCTAGTTCGCAGAATCTTAATCACTCTCAATATTACAATAATCTTTTATAAATTTAAAAACAACTGATTTCATGTGACTTCATCTTAACATGCCGTGTCCACAGGAAATTAAATGCCCAAAATTTAGACAAAAAGCAACGTTAACGTCAAAACGTAACTGTATGACAAAAAACAGGATTTAGTAATGTTTATTCCAAAGACTTCACGGCCAATTTTCTTTTACCAAATACAATAAATCCTCTCAAATTATCACGATTAGTTTCTGATCTGAAATACTGTGTGCAAGCGATTGTGATTGTTATTGCAATTCTTTAAGAACTATTATTACAAAGTTTATGCAATTGCAAGAACTGTGACAAACGCTAACAACATTGTTAAGTCACTGTTGCTCATACAAAGTGTTTACAAAGCGATAAAAATATTGCAATGCGATATAATTTACTGGAACATAACGTGTGTTCCTTCATAATAACGCCATCGGCAACTTAGAGTTGTTGAAATAACTTAGTTACTAACAAGATTAAACTTTATTTTTTTCTCTCGTCAGCCGATGAAATAGACGGGCCGTTTATGAATGACTAGTTGGGTAGGCTGGTGCACGCAGAAATACATTGTCTCCAAACAATGAAGCTAGCTATTTTATAAGTCTTATAAAATACCTTAGTATATTATTGAAATAATGCTAAACAATTCAATGACAAATCAATATCATCAAATTTCTGAAATAAAAGTACTATAATTTTAAATTCGCTCTGTTGACTCACCATGGCAAGTGTACTACAGAGACTTTTCCTTCTCCCTTTTTCTTTCCCTTTCAAAATTACTATAGCTGCCGATCTTTTCAACGTGAGCATTGTCACGTGACTGAGAATGTTATGTGTGATTGAGAAATTAGCCTTTGGAAAAGAAATATAACAATAACATTATTATCGCTTTATAGTAGCTTCAAAATGTTATCTCTTACAAGTGTACGGTGACGCTACACTAGAGTCTGCATCGTGAGAATGCACGTGGGGAAGTATTCTATAATTTCCGCTACTTTTACTGAAACACGAACTTTCATATTTGGCATTGTGCTATGGACGTTTGGCCTAAAATTACATAAATTAAAAGATATAAGTATGCTAATATTACCTACTATTACAGGAGAAGATTAAGAGAGATATAGGGGGCTTATTCAAATGCTCATTAATTTAGAAGCAGATGTACGAAAATATTTGCAGTTGGATATTAAAAATTCTATTTATACTAACTACATATTAAAATTTAATCTAGGTAATAAATAAATTTGTAAACCCTTTATTCACGTTTTTTTTTACCTTTTGCTTCAGTTTAGTAATCCATCCATGGGGAAGGTCTCTGTCCCAGCAGTGGGGACATTAATAGGCTGAAGAAAGGGCAAGACCCCACGTAATGCGATAAAGAAAAAACCTAATATCTATCAGAATTACAACTGTCTAGCTAGCCAATGGTTCAGAATATACAGCCCTTTTAACAAACAGATATACATACACTGCAAATGATACTTAATAAACAAAGGATCCTTCTTAATCGACATTTGGTACGAATCCTCAATAAAAACGATGTTTGTTAGTTAACTCTTTGAATGGCACACGTCAAGTTTGCACCGTTATTCTAATGCTCTTTGGCCTACTCTGGCCTATAGTCGGGGTCGCTCTCTCGTTTCACCTAGCGCACAGCAGCATGGCGGTCACCTCATTCTCGGGGTATAAAATGGCCAGATTGCATGTTTCTTAAATGATTCATAATATGTTTCATCATTTATAAAAAAAAACATAAAACGACAAGTTTATTAATGAAACATCTACTGAATATAATAAGAAAATATCAAATTTTATCAAATTGATTGTATGATGATGCATAAATAGACACCTAGATGAAACGTTTTCACTATTGTCGAGTTGAAGAAATCTGAAGAAGTAATTGAAAAATAAAACGAAAAAAAATGGTTGCCTGTAAAGTCGGTTTTACGGGCGAAGATTTTACGTGACAACGTCTTTTTCTCGGTAGAATATTTATTGATATGAATATAATTAAATTGCACAATAGGAACAAGGAATTGAATGAAAATAAGAATTGCACAAATTTTAACTATAGAAATATATTTTGTTTACTAAAACATTGTACATGTAAACTTAAACTTAACACGAGAGACTCATCGTAACGTTACCGAGCGTTACACTTTTTCATAAGTGACTCCCAGCCGCAACCTAATTTAAGACGTTGTCACGTCAAAAATTGGAGACATTGGATGAATCATCTAGAATGTTTTTCATACATATTCTAGATGATTCAACCAAACTCTCCATTTTAGACCAACTGATGTATACAGTACACAGCGAGTCTTTAGAGTATAAACAAAACTGAGGCGAATTCAAACGATATACAACCTTAGTCGTTAGGTACAAACTGCATAAACCAATGCAGGAATTTAGACTGAAATGTTGTTGTCTGCACACACAGGTACATACATCGTTGAGGGTTTAGAATATTTTCCCGTAGTTATGTTCGTTAGTGAGATGTGACAGGTAATTATTACATAGCTCAAATGTTAATAAACCACTCGACTTTAATGCGTTAGAAACGAGCTCTTGTAGCGTTTAGAGACGCACTGATTTATAATTATCTCAGAGCCCTTAGAAAGTGGTGGCTCATTAAAAACAATTAATGAAAATAATGCCTCTTTGGTTACGGATTTTCTTAAAGGTTGCGAGGAATATAGGAATAGGATAAGACATAAGGGATTTGCTGCTCGAATTGCAGTATCCACCTGGGGATGTAAACTCTACTTACAGAAGATCACAATAAAATAACAATATAGAAGGGTAATCCAAGCAGGGATTTAGGGATTTTCTTGACCACGATAGCATAACATAACCTGAGTTATGCAGATGACATGGTGCTGCTGAGCCCCTCGATTAAGGCTTTGAGACGTCATATCAATATTTGTGAAAAGTATGCTGAAGAACATAACTAATCTATCATCATCATCATCAGCCTATTAATGTCCCCACTGCACGGGGCACAGGCCTTCCCTATGGATGGAATAGGGAGATTGGGTCATGACCCACCACGCGCGCCCAGTGCGGATTGGTGGGTGCTAACGAACGTGCCTTCCGAAGCACGGAGGAGTTCGAGTTAGTAATTTTTGGTCACCCATCCAATGACCGACCACTGCGAAAGTTGCTTAAGTTCAACGATCGCAGCCGAACGCGCTAACCACTTGCGCCATCGAGCTCTTCGCGCCATCGAGCTCCTCGATAACTCGAGAACTTAATCTATAATGTAGGGAAAACAGAGATGGTAATTTTCCGATCTGGGAAGGGACCTGAAAACATACCCTGTGTGCTCCTTAACGGGCAACCTATAAAAACTTCAACGAAGCTCAAGTATCTTGGTCATATCGTAACATCGAACCTCAAAGATGATGAGGACATAGAACGACAACGAAGAGCATTGTGTGTGGTTTGCAATACGATATTACGCAGGTTTAATAAAGCTTCCCGTGATGTCAAAGAAACTGTTTTAGATCCTTCTGTCAGAGCTTCTACATTTGTCAACTGTGGACCAACTGTACAAAAAAGGCGTATGATTCATTGGTGGATGGTGGCCTACAATAATATATTTAGGCAACTTATGCGGTTGGACCGATGTTGTAGCGCTTCAAAAATGTACTTTGAGGCTAGAATAAACTCGTTTAATGCCATTCAAAGAAACCGCATCGCCAAATTTATGTCCAGGGTTGAGGAGTGTAGGAATCAGGTCTGGCGGAGAGAATTTTCAATACGAATATGTATAAACGATGGGTGCAATTAGCATCCTGAATCATGATACGACTGACCTCTAATGTAATTTGTTTTTGTATTTGTGAATGTGGTTATTTGACTTCTGTGTATATATAATATTAATTGGAATTGATGAAATAATTTGTAAACTGTAGGAATGGATCTTGTGTCTGAAATAAAAGTATATTATTATTGTAAGAGCTCTTTGCACCTTCCTAAGTACCCACAGAAGCAGTATCACACCAGATCCCTTTATTTAAGGTCGAAAGTCAAGGGCAGCAAAAAAAAAACAATCGGCCATGACTTTTGGTGGCTCCAAATTCGTCAGCCTTTGAATTAGAGAATCTGCCTGTTTGCATGGTGCAGGGGGGTGGTACGAAGGGGTAGAAAATAGCAAAAAAATATTCAAGCACGTCAGACATTGAGAAGGGATGTTACATGTACCCTCCAGTAGCAAAATACCGACGATTTGAACGCAATCAAAAGTCATGGCCGATTGTTGAATTTTTTTGCGCTGTCCTAGATGTTAGACCCTGAATAAAGGGCCAAGTATGGTGGGAGTACTTTTAAGGTGCAAAAATGTTGAATATCCTTTTTTCCGTTACCACGCGCTGACATGACGTCGCGTCGTACTATTAAAGTTTCAGGAAATCCTATTATAGATTAATACTTTCACATACGATAGTAATCAATTACTTAATAAAGATATATTCTGAAGTTCCTTTCCTTTTTTATTTTTACAGTTAAATGAAATAAGCGGTAACCATCGTCTGTAGTCATTTGGGATACCATGGAGGCATCTTTCGGCCATTGCTTGTCTTAACACCACCCCTATCCCATGGTGCTGCGGCAACCTTATACCTTACTGCATTGCAGGGAACACAGCACTACTACAAATTAAAGGGCATTTTGTCTGTTGTCAACTAAGATTATCCACAAACTGGTCCTCTCAATGGAGTGAACAATCAACCGAGTTAATTACTTAATTAGATTTTTGAAATAAATCAAGCAGAAGGAAAAGTAATGTACCCAACCTGTAACCTTGTGGTAGCCTATCGTTGCATTGCATAACCCATTTCTCGCCGGCCGGTCGGTTCGTTGCATTGACATTCGCCATCGGGCACCGACCCCACTCACTTTCACCGGCCCCGCCCCCCACCTTCCTGTTACGTAACGGAAGCAACAATGACGTCACGCATGCGCGTGCGTGCCGCTAGTTAACTATAATTAAAACGGAACAGCCGTTACGGTTTTTTCATTACACGTTAAGTTAGGTCCGTCAATAGACGTCGGACTTTTATTTGTATAAGACAGAAAATTACACACATGTTTCTACCTGATTTTAAGTGTGAGCAGAGTTCAATTGCGAAGTTAGCTGATGCGGCAGAAAAAACTTTGTAGGTCTGAACCTTTACCTAATTTCTCTACCCCGCGGAGCCCTTGAACCTTAATGATAATTACACCACCAAAAGCATGTGGCTATTGGCTGCAATCTTCTGTGAAGTGGAGGTTACAGATGGATCAGATACGAATCCGTTTCGAGAGAATCATCCTCTCGCTTTCGTGCTACAGGCATACAATCTGACTGAATTACCCGGCAATGAAATTTGATAAGCATGGCGTCTATTATAAACTAAATTGCATATTAACCGTAGTAATATCATAAATGGTTAGGATGCGTGAAAAACAATTTAATATTTTTCTCATGCGATGGATGACCGTTGGTCAAGACTGCAGCTGCATGGGGGTCTTCATGGCCTAATATCCCTATCCTATCCACTGCCTCTGCTCCAGCAATGGGAACATTAATAGGCTTATGATGTTATATAGGCAAATCCCGGCAAACATCATGAGAACAATAGATATGAAAAACTGCGCAGTAGCAATTTTACGTACAAAAACGTCCACCTACGGCTCCAGTTTATTTGTCTGTAGTTTTCTCAAGGAGTTTGCCGATATCTGCACTTGAGTAGTTTGTTGGTACAATAGGAACCGGAAACGATTATTAGTTCCTACCATATAAAACAATATGTATCGCCCAGGGAATTGATGCGAAAGTGTGGATGGCAGTAAGTATGGTTTGAATTCCAATGCATAGTTGAGACTAAATAGGTGCCTACAATATTTTACTCGTTACTGAAATCAAATTGAAATATTTAGAAACATTATGATTTTTGCCACTTTGACTCAGCGCGAAAAGATGATCGAAAAATATGAAGATGAAGATATCAGACTCGGAGTTCCAAAACTATTCATAAATTGCAAAAAAATGGTCTTGTGTTCGCGCCCCTATAAACCCCACATATACATACATATAAAAGAAAAGGAATATTACAAATCATAGCGAAAACTTGCATTTATATAACGGATGGCGCCATCTATTGAATGGGACACCGGAGCGCTCTTAGCCCAAGCGTCATTGGTTGTCGCCGGCAGATAGCAGATGTCGCCCGCGTTCGTGTGTTCGGCTGGTTTTACCGACCATAATGTCATGACTTGTTAAAAATTGTTAAATTCATTCTGTCAAGAAAACTGTTACTGCTAAATTGATTTTATTATAACATAAAGCGAAATTACTAAAAACACCGAGTTTTTATTGAAGAAGACTCCACTTCTATGCCCAAACATAAAAAAATTTTTGGCGACCGTGACAGGACTCGAATTATAATCTTCAAATAAGAAAATATTTTTTCCGTTGCCCGTGACCGGCGTCCATGAAGAAGGAAACCTAAAACCTTAAGGATTACACTACGAAAAAGGACAAAGGAAGCAAAGCAAAACAGGAAACTTAATAAGTCGTCGTGTGGCTTGCGAGGTCCAACGAATCATCGAAAGAATCGTGCTGAGCAAACTACAAATACTTCGAGTTCAAAGTTAAGTGCCATCCTTTGTTCCTAAAATCCACAAAATCCATTCCTATCAATTCATTACCATAAATATTAATAAATTTATAAATTGTTTCTACTGATATTACATAATTTTAGTGCATTTTTCGGCAAATAATCAACTACAAAACCGTAAGTACCTACCTACCTACATAATTTTTATAAAAAAATCTGCTTAAATCAAGGTTTAATTGTATAATTCATTGTATTTCCCTCTACTCAATAATAATAACTTTCCTAAATTCAATTAATTTCATACTAATAACTTCCAAATTGATTTGAAAAGGATTTTTTTTTTGTGTCACTATTTATTACCCACAATTAGCTCAATCCATTTTCACCAAAGAGAGGTAGGGCATAGCGGATTCGCCGCTCGAATTGGAGCGCCCGTCTGGGGAAGTAACCTCCACCTTACAGAATACCGCAGTGAAATAACATTACCTTTTGGTGGTGTTGTGTTTCTGTCGGTGAGTAAGGTTCCAGGGCTCCACGGGGTAGGATTTCTAGGGGTGTAATTTTATGTGTGTTGGGATTTAATATAAAATAAAAGAATTCTTCAAAACAGTGTAGGTTTATTAATTGGTTTTATTATATAACAAAAAAGGAAAAAGTTTAAATTATTTAAAATCAATATCAGTTGTTAGTTAACAAATAGAGCATTTTAGTGTCACAAAAGTGTTATTTGGCTGTTTTCTCATCCGATTTAACGGGCATTTTCCAGGCAAATCATTTGTGGTGCGGAAAGGTGACAGAGCGTTTGGAGTTCGATCGCTTGCGTTACCGGAGGACACCCACCGAGACATTCCGGCAAATTGGGAGCGTCAGATAAGCCTGTTCAATTATTCCTATTTTTTTTTTTTTTTTTTTTGCAAACAAGTTCAATATTTCCTCTTTTGCCGTCGAATTTTGTTGATTGAATAAGCATTTTCGTAATTTTCCAATTAATTTGGTGTCAAAATGGCTACTGCATTATCACCTAATCCAGCTGTTTCTAATTTAATTGCTACAACAACAAATTTAAAATCTCTTTATACAAAACGCAGTTCTATAAAGGGACAAATAACTAAGTTTAAAAATTATATAGAAAAGATAAGTGAGAACATAGAGGAAAAAACTGATTTAGAAATTGCAGAATTAAATTTAAAATTAAATAAATTTGAAAGCTTGTCAGCCAGATTCGACGATTTGCAGACTGAGATAGAAGATATAAATTCAGATAATTTATCATGTGAGGTTGATGAAAGGGAGCTCATTGAGGATTTGTTTATTCAATGCATTGCAAAGGCTAAAGCTATAATAAAGCAAAATGATGGCTCGATAAACAAGTCTATCCATGAGTGCCCTGACATAGAATTGGGTATAAGGTTGCCACAAATTCAAATTTCAAAATTTGACGGATCCTACTTCCGCTGGCTTGAGTTCCGTGACACTTTTACGAATTTAATTCACAAAAAAACCAACATAACAGATATACATAAATTTCATTACTTAATATCGTATCTTGAAGGGGATGCAGCGCGTATCATTACCAATTTGGAAGTATCTTCTACTAATTACAAGGAAGCCTGGCAGCTTCTTTGTGATCGTTACGACAATAAGAGGCTTCTCATTAATCATCATTTAGATTCATTATTTAAAATTCATCCCATAAATCGAGAATCGGAAAGATCATTGCGTTTCCTTGTTGATCATGTCACTAAAAATCTTCGGGCACTTACTAGCCTTGGTCTTCCAACCCAACATTGGGACGTTCTTGTAATTTTCATTCTTTCGTCAAAATTGGATAGTGAAACGAATGTCAAATGGGAGGAATTTCGAAATACTTTGGATGACATTCCTTCTTTAGAACAATTTAAGAAGTTTTTGGTTGACCGTGCCGATGTACTCGAATCCTTGAATCGCAATAAACATCTAAACAAGCCGACTGTCGGCAACAACTTCAAGGTCACGTCAAATTCAAATATGAAATTTCATTCTCGTTCGTTTCCTAATTACAATTCGAGCAATAGTAAAGTTAATAGTAACAATGATGGCAAAAATACGAATACCTTTATATCCGTAAAATCAAACCAAAACAATTCTACATTCTTGTGCGTAATCTGTAATAATAATCACAGAATTTATGATTGCCCAGTTTTCAAATCAAAGAGTTTAAAGGAAAAATATTCACTAGTTGCTAAATATAAGTTATGTCAAAACTGTTTACGTCAAGGGCATCCTCTTAATGAATGTCGTATGGGGCCTTGTCGACAATGCAATCAACGGCATAATACTTTGTTGCACGATCCTGGCGTTGTTGTCGGCTGTTCTACCTCTGAACATGTTGATGGAGGTAGTGAACCTAATTCGGTTGTAACCTTATATAATGGTGATTCGAATTGTGCGCTTCTTTCCACGGCTTTGTTGGACGTCATCAATCCGGATAGTGGTGCGATAGAAAGAGTGCGTGCTCTGCTTGATTGTGGTAGTCAGTCTTCGTTTATAACAAAGTCGCTTACACAAAGGTTATCACTGAACACTGCACCTCTAAAGGCGGTTAATGTGATTGGAATAGGAAATAATTGCAACAATAAAATAAAGGAAAGTTGTTTGGCTAAGATTAAGTCTATAAATAGTACTTACCAAACTACCTTATCCTGCTATGTACTCGAAGAGTTAACAGGTTTGTTGCCAAAGACACCTGTTAATGTACAAAATATGAACATACCCAAAACCATAAGGCTTGCAGATCCTCAGTTTGCCCATCCTGCTCCGGTTGATGTTTTGATTGGTGCGGATCTCTTTTGGGACATTCTTGGCTGTAAGCAAAAATACTTGGGACCAAATAACAAAATACAATTACGAAGTTCTAAATTCGGTTGGATTGTTGCTGGTTCAACTAACTTATTGGGACATAATAAGTTTTTTTGCAATCATGCATCTCTCAATCAAAATAAAACACTTAAGGTTGATGAATTAATAACAAAATTTTGGGAGCTCGAAGATCTGCCACAAAAGACAGTTCTCGGCTACAATGATATTGAATGTGAAAAACATTTTGTGAAGAATACATCTCGTTCTCCAGAGGGCAGATTTTGCGTGAAGTTGCCTCTAAAGGATACTCCTGACTGCCTTGGAGATTCTTACTTTCGAGCCAAACAAAGGCTTCTAAACCTTGAAAAGCGATTTAAAAGAAATCCAGAGCTAAAATTACAATATACAAACTTTATGCGGGAATATCAAGATTTAGGTCATATGTCTGAATCACCCACGAAAGAACAATATCCATCATATTTTTTATGTCATCATGCTGTCTTTAAAGAGGAGAGTGAGTCAACCAAAATTCGAGTCGTGTTCGATGGCTCCTCTCCCACAACTTCAGGATATTCTTTAAACGATATATTGATGGTGGGCCCTAACGTCCAACAGTCGCTTTTTTCCATATTGGTCAGAGCCCGTCAACACAAATTTCTCTTGACCGGTGACATAGCTAAAATGTACCGTCAAATAAATGTCAATGAAGAAGACAGGGACTTGCAACTGATCTTGTGGAGGGAAAATGAGAATGAGCCCATTAAAACATGGCGTCTCAATACTACAACATATGGTACTGCAAGCGCTAGTTACTTGAGTACTAGATGTTTAAACCAAGTTGGAGAGGAATGTGGTGAACAATTCATCAAAGATATCATACAAAAGGATTTCTATGTTGATGATTTGATCACCGGCTGTGATAATGAACTAGAGTTACGTCACATACTAAATTCAGTAACAAACGCCCTAAATTCAGCATGTTTCCCCTTGAGGAAATTTAAAACAAATTCAAAGGTTTTGTTTGAAGATTCAGATTTGAGTTCTGCAGATGTCTTAACGTTAAGTGAGTCTTCGCACACCCTGGGTCTTGGTTGGGACCCTGTGAATGATACTTTCAACTTTCCAATCAAGGTTAATACTGACATTGATATAAGCACCATCACAAAAAGAATTATACTGTCGCTTTCATTTCAAATCTATGACCCGCTTGGTCTTTTGAGCCCCTGCATTATTCAAGCAAAAATATTAGTCCAAAGGCTATGGCTAGAAGGAATAGGATGGGATGAACCCATTTCTGTGGATCTTAGGGAGAAGTGGTCTGAAATCTACAATAACCTGTCTTTTCTTGCAAGTCTTCAGATTCCCCGCAGGGTGCTGTGCGAGTCTCCGACATCTTTTGAGCTGCATACCTTTAGTGACGCTTCGCAATGCGCTTATGGTGCTTGTGTATACTTGAGATCCACGAGCTGTGACAACGAGATCACGGTGAGGCTACTATGCTCAAAGTCAAAGGTGGCACCTCTTAAACCGTGCACCATACCTCGTCTCGAACTCTGTGCCGCATTGTTAGCTGCTAGACTGTCTAGGAGTGTACTTGATTCATTAAGAGGGCTCCCTACTCGTACGTTTCACTGGTGCGACTCGAGTGTGGTGTTGGGATGGATTAACAGTAATCCAATGAAGCTTAAGCAATTTGTTGCTAACAGAATAGGCGAAATACTGGAATTAACTAATCCCAAATCGTGGTACTATGTTCCAACTGACTCCAATCCTGCTGATTTAATATCTCGTGGAGTCAATAGCAACCAGCTTTCTAGCATGGAATTGTGGTGGTCAGGTCCTAGTTATTTAAAAAAAAATGAATTAGAATGGCCCAAATTAAACGGAAAAACAGTAGTTGAGAACTTACCTGAAGTCAAGGTACTCACTATTGCGATCGTAGATGAGGGAATACCCTTAATCGACTTTAATAAATTTTCGAATTTTGATAAAGTACGTAGAATTCTGGCTTTCGTGTTGCGTTTTTGCCATAATATAAATTCTAAAACTAAATCCATGAAGTATACAGGGTATTTTAGGCCCGAGGAGTTGCAAAACTCATTTATTTTAATTTGCAAAATTAATCAATCATTGTGTTTTAAGGCAGAGTACGAGAAACTTTTGAAGGGCGTTGCGTTGAGCAGTAAATCGAAAATTTCGTCTCTATCACCATTTTTGGATGAGCAGTTTGTAATACGTGTTGGTGGTCGACTTGGTTCCTCCAACTACCCATTTGAAAAGAAGCATCCCATATTAATTGACTCCTCGCATCGTTCGACAAGGTTACTGTTTGAACGTGAACACATCAAAAATCTGCATGCTGGTCCACAGCTTCTACTCGCTACCTTGAGAGAAACCGTTTGGCCTATTAACGGCAGGAGGCTCGCTAGAAGTGTCGTAAGGGATTGTCTTGTTTGCAGCCGTGTGCGCGGCCAAACACTTTTAACCAGAATGGGCGATTTACCTGCATATCGCGTATCAGTTGATTTTCCATTTAGGACTGTTGGCGTAGATTATGCTGGTCCTTTTCTTATCCTAAATAGAAAGGGTCGAGGCGCTAAAGCAACAAAGTGTTATTTATGTATTTTTATATGTTTGCGATTCAAATGTATACATTTGGAGGCAGTGTCAGATTTATCAATGGAATCTTACATAATGACCTTCCGTAGATTTGTAGCGCGTCGTGGTAAGCCGGCGGAGGTATATTCAGACAACGGTCGAAATTTTGTGGCAGCAGCCAAAGAATTGTCTAGTTTTTTAAAACAAAATAATAAACGTCTATCCGAGTTTGCATCTCAGGAGGAAGTAAAGTTTAATTTTATTCCGGCTTACGCTCCCCACTTTGGCGGAATGTGGGAGGCTGGTGTGAAATCCGCAAAGTATCATATTAAAAGAGTAATGGAAAATACGCATCTTACGTTCGAGGAATTTAGTACATTATTAGCACAAGTAGAAGCAATTTTAAACAGCCGTCCCCTTTGTCCCATGTCTTCCTCTCCAAATGACTTACTTTCCTTATCCCCCGGGCACTTTTTGATTGGAAGACCTTTGAATGCTTTACCATCAGCCGCACTGGAGGACCTGAAGGAGACATCTTTAAGCCGCTTCGCCCGTTTGGAGCAGATACGTCAGCATTTTTGGAGAAGATGGCAGAAGGAGTACATAACCGAATTGCAACAACGAACAAAGTGGAAGACAACAAGGGCGACGCTTAATGTTGGAGATTTAGTACTGATTCACGAAGATAATAATCCCCCGCTAAATTGGAGGATGGGTAGAGTTACACGATTATATCCTGGATCAGATGGGATTTCTAGAGTCGCTGATATTCATACCACTAAAGGATGTATACGTCGGCCGTTGGTTCGACTCTGCCGACTTCCCGCTGCTGTTGAATTTAAAGGTTGAAGAACTTGGCTCTTCAACGGGGGGGAGTATGTTCGCGCCCCTATAAACCCCACATATACATACATATAAAAGAAAAGGAATATTACAAATCATAGCGAAAACTTGCATTTATATAACGGATGGCGCCATCTATTGAATGGGACACCGGAGCGCTCTTAGCCCAAGCGTCATTGGTTGTCGCCGGCAGATAGCAGATGTCGCCCGCGTTCGTGTGTTCGGCTGGTTTTACCGACCATAATGTCATGACTTGTTAAAAATTGTTAAATTCATTCTGTCAAGAAAACTGTTACTGCTAAATTGATTTTATTATAACATAAAGCGAAATTACTAAAAACACCGAGTTTTTATTGAAGAAGACTCCACTTCTATGCCCAAACATCTTGATTTTATTTATAATATTTTAAATTTATTTTAGTTATCTTCCTTTAATGTAAAATATTAGCTGGATTTTATACACAGTGAAACCCAAAGCTAAGATCAAACTTTGAATTCCTTATTAATAAGCGAGGAATAACTAAGACTAGTCACGCCGTGTTTTGTTCATATCACTCAAATGCTATTTGTAATTTAATAAACAGAGATAAAACATGGAGGATGGAGTAGCTAATGGAAAAGGGGTTAAAAAAGAATTCTGAAAATTTAAACTTTGTTTTTATTAAGAATTTAAGCAACCCTCAGTCATTATTAGCTTTTTAATAAATATACTTTTTAATTTATCCAAATCGGTTCATTCGTTGCGATTTTATAACTAATTTTATGGTAGCCAATATTCACCGGCGGCCGAAACGTGTGACGTCACAGAGCTCGATCGTGGTTCACTTCGGTCGAACTTCAGTAGCGGCTCTTCAGTAGTATACTTGAACATAAATACATGCCTACATACTAACAATATATGTAATGTTAAAGTAGACTAAGGACGCAGCAGAAGAAGATTATGTAGTCTACTTTTAAATATGGGAAGCTCCTTTGAACTGCAGATTTCTTGTTCCAAAGTTGAGCAACTTTAACTGTAAAGGAGTCCCTATAATATTCTAAGCTGGTTAAAAGGATCTCTTACAAATTGTAGTATGGTTCATACTATAATTTAATAAATACATTAGGACAACATGGTCCAAAATGTGCATTGGACATACGTAAGTCTGGCGAGACTGTCAAAACTTAAAACTAAATTTCACAACAGTCTCTTCTTCTCATTTTATTATAGAGCATGGCAAGGATAAACTCTCATCGAAATTAGGCTTAGAGAATCAAGCCAGAATTCATGGCAGGATTGAACCCAATGTGTTTAAAGCCTCGACCTGGCATGGAACAGCTATTCCAATCATCGTTTAACAATAATTTAGTATATAAACACTATATAACACCGGTTAATTAATACGGCAAGCGTGAAAGTGAGGGTCTTCGACCGCGCACGGCGAATGTCAATACGTCGGCGCGGGCGCAGGAAATTAGGTTACGCAATACGCGTGGAACCGTACACGAACAGAGGAGCGCGTTGTACTTGTACCTGTACGATCCGCGCAATTCGCGATATGGGCAAAAAAGTAAAAGATATCATAAATGAGCATAAAGTCGACCGCCGACCATGGTCACTATGAGGTGGCAAAATGAACTTAGAGATGTTAAGATTAAGTCTAAAGCTAATAAAAAGTATAAAAAATCTAGATTCTTTATTGAAAATTAATAACAAAGCATGCAATTTTAAGCAATCTTGATCAGGCGCATGAAGCCACATACAATTGACGTAAATCGATCGTAATTTTTTCTTTAAAGAAGACCAGCATGGTGGCAAATTGTTGGAGTCATATTTGTTCTTAGGTTTTCACGCACATCACTCATTAAATAAAACTAGTTTTAACGGGTTAATGTTAATGGTTAAAAGTCATTCTGACGAAGCAGCCTGAAAAGGCTGCGAAACGTCAAAAAATAAAGTTTCGTGCATTAACCCGTTAAAACTAGTTTTATTTGTTGGAGTCATAACTTTTTACTTTTTCCAAAAGTGCTCATTATCTTCTTTTGCGGAATAACTTTTCATAAAAATGCTATACCTGGCAAGTGCTAGTGCAATTTTTGAAACCATACATATGACGGGTACACTCCTCAACGGCCTGCATTTTTTCATTGATGAAAATATATCAGATACATCAGATACATAAAAAATCGTTCACAAATTATTATTGCCGAGCTGTTTTGGAGAACAGTTTTAATGGCTGAACTTTAACTATCAGAATAGCTAAAATTCTAAAACTTTGTAGCTTGGCAATAATAATTTGTGAACGATTTTTTGCAGGCAAGCCTATATGTTTGGTTTTGCATTTAGAATATCTTACCTATGATATAAATTTCGATTAGTTAGCAGTTCGGCGTAGTTACCTATATTGAATTAACTATTCACATCTGCTTGCCGGGTAGCGGGTAGCCATGCACAGAAATAAGTAGGCAAGCCTACCTTGGCATATTCTGTGTGTTAAAAACTATCAGTTGAGATAAAACTCATTCGGTTATCAAAAGAGTGAAGGTGATGAAACAGTCATCATAGGCATATTTGTTTATAAATTATATTTGATATGAAATATGTCTCATCGAGTTATCAGATCGGTGAAGGTCGATCTCCCACCGGCTCTTAGACTAATCCTTTTTCATAATTCTGAAAACGCAGCCTAAAAGGATGGGATTGTAATAAGAAAAATGTCATGGATGATAAGGTCACTTTTCCAATATACTTTTTTTTAAACTGGTTGATTGGAAAATGTATCAATGTGAAGTTTAAAGTCTTTTATCTAAGTTTTATGTTCGATCATACACCCCATTAGAAGCTTATACACTATTCAGTGATATTCTTTATTCAGCCACAGAATCTTCAACTTCTACCAAATTAAAATCCAATTCTACTGTAGCGTTACAGCCTCTATGCTAATCAAGTGCCTACGGCTGGCAGTCATATTAAAAACAAACTTAAAAATTTAACTAAAAGAATCCAAGTACATTTTTTCTCGATTCGATGTTTCCAGGTAGAAAACGGGCGTACCGCTAGAAACATTGTAAACCTATTGTAATAATTTCTCATGAACTATAAATATTAAAAAGATATAGTAAGTTCTTTCCTTTAAAGCTGCGTTTCTCAGGTTTCCCTTCTGGAAACCTTATACTACCAACAGAAGAATAGACAAAGGACTCTCATTACCTTGGTGGAGTAAGAATTGCTCAGTTTCTGTGAATAAATTCTAAACATATTTTCATTTTATAAATGAAGCCATCAGAATCAACTTAATCCAAATTTAAAGACTACAAGCTTTTGAAAAAACTCACCTTAAAAATAGAAGGATCAAGAAGCTGGGCTAATTTATGTAGTTCATTCAATTGCTGTACCCCTCTTACTGTAATCTGGAAATATATGAGTAAATTTAATAAATCCTTTGCAGCAAGTTATCCAATTTAAGTTTCCTTAAAAAGACACTCTTGATTATGTACCTACTCTTCAGGGCAATTCTTACTTTAGATTTGAATCAAATTCCAGCTACCTCTTTTTAATAAAATCATTTACAATAACAGAATTTAGAAACGCAGTGTCCTCCAGAAGAGAAATTGCATTTGGATTGGATGGTATCCCTTATAAAATGTTGAAAACTCTTTCCCCCTTATTATAAACGAGGCATAAGCTTAGACTAGTTACAACAGAGACAAAACATAGAGTAACTAATCTAAGCTTAGTCTTATTAATAATGAGGTAATAAATACTTTTATACGTGGTTTATTAATAAACGAAGACTAATCTTAGATTAGTAGTGTATAAGAATATTTTTTAAGGTTTAAATCATCTTTGGGAATAATGGCAATGGTGCGAGTGATATTTTTTTGTATCGCGAGCTTCTATAAGCTATGGCACCATCAGGCGGACTTGTTTGCCATTAAAATTTAAATTTAAAAAAATGAGTTGCACTCGCACGCTTAATGTCCCTTGCTATTACGACACAAGATCAAATATTACGTCAAGATGTAAACGAAAAAACGTCGAAACAATCACATTTCTAGCATGAGTCCGCCCTTCAGTTGGTATTTTATATTTAATAGTTTTTTTTACATTGGTGTCGATTCTGGCATGATTCTCTAAACCTAAACTTATATTTGGCAACAGCGTATCTTTGTCATTCTCTAAGCAGAATGAAAAGGAAAGACTTTTTTATATAGATAGGTCCGACAAATGACTCCACCCCACCTGATGTTAAGTGAAGGTGAAGTCCAGACGCGAAGATAGCTGATACAGCAGTTCTACCTGCCACACCAGCCATCCTAACCCTGCCGGCTTGCATGTTGCTTCTTCACGCCTCTTTTAAAGGATCCCAGGTTGTAAGAGGGAGAGAACACGTGAGGGGGCAGAGCATTCCATTTAAACTGATGGTGAATGATGTTAAATTTAGTTTTATGTTTAGAGAATCATGCTAGAATCGATCGAGTAAAATAAAAATAAAAACTTTCATTACAATTTGATCACATTATAGGTTTTTCCCAAACACTGTGACACATTTAGCCGCAACCTTGGCGGTTTGAACGTAACAATAAAATATATCCTGACACACCCGTTTATGCGCATAAACCGCAAACGCGACCTTATGTAACACCCAATATGACTTGCCGTATACTAATCGTGGTAGAAAAACCCAAAACAGATCGTTTCCTTATAGTAATTTGAAAACATAACGATTAGGTACTAGTGTACAGTAGAAGTAACTAAAAAACAAATAAATATTTCCAACACTCACACCAATTAGCCTAGTCCCAAAGTAAGCACTGTAGGCTCGTGTTATGGTCACCGGCGGGCGCGTGGCCAATCCCGTTGGGGCGTACCATGCAATGCCCGCCCTACTGACACGTATGTCAGGGACCGCGGTCCTCGGGATACGTGCCAGCGGACAGGTGCATGAGAATTGTCTGGTTTTTACCGTTAGGTAGGGCCCTACTCATTTCATCGGGTCTCCATACTGGGTGAAATGAGTGGGGAGGAGTCCCGGATAACTCCTCTACGCTTCTCCCGGTGGGCGGAGAATGCGTAAAGTATTTTCCAGACATTAAAATAAAAAAAAGGCTCGTGTTATGGCATACTATAGTAACGGATATATACATATACTGATACATATATAAGTATATTTATTTATATAGAAATACATATATACATCTTGCTGACCATGTTGCGTCTTATATGGCGATTTTTGCTATTGATCCTGCGTCCGACCGACTTGATGCGTCCGGTATACGGACGCAAGATTAACCTAGCCTCATTTTTGGTGCAGAGACGTCTTTTCATGCATAGAATGCATGGGCAAAAATTTGGCGTGGACTCAATTTCATCACCAGAATGCTTTTTAACGTATTTCATAGTGCAACCATTGACCGTGCGGAATTTGGAGGGCGCTGCCGTGCAGTGTATATTTTGCAATGTATATTTCGGGTTTAATTTACAGATTTTATTGCGTCTTCCTATATATATTTAAAAAAGTTTTTATCAATTCTCTACGATGATTATCTTGCATCCAGTAGGCATCTTAATTTGCGAGATCGCGCGACACCTGAGGGGCCCGTTTTGGGTGCATGGGAGAGACGAAACTGGGTGTCCTACGGGTCGCGTGTGTTTGTATACAGATCCGTGCTCCGTGGACGCAAACTTATTACCGGAGTGAAATTTATCGTATTATTTGATAGAAGTAAATAAACGTAAAACAATGAAGAGATTTTTTTTATTTTAGCTTTGATATTTTATACCATTGATAACTATTAGGATATTATTGTTTTGTTTTCGATTTTTTTATAATGTAGATACATAATGAACCTACACGATAAATCGATATTACTGATCGAGGGAGCTTAAACAACGTTAATTATTGGCCCCTATTTTATTAAGAATGTGATACATTTGTTATTTTGTTGTAATGTACCTACAGAGAATTCTTGTTAGAACTGTTGGTTAAATTGTTAAGTATACAGTATTATTGTTCAGCCTTTGTTATGGTATTTATAATAACACATCTAGAAAACTTGTTAAATATGTCACTGAAATTAACTTAAGCTTATTTCTATGCACCATTTGCTAATTTGTATCATTGTTTTTTTTTGATATCCCAATTAACCTTACCTCTTCACTATCACTTAGTATGTATACACGTATTCACCTTCCCTATAACTTATACAAATTCAAAATTCCAATTCAATATCAACACAACCGTGCCCCCCACGAACACGATAAGACGAGCCAAGCAAAGTGCAAGGGCTTCACCTAACTTTTCCCGAAGGGCTTCGTCATTTTAGTGGACCTCTACAACTAGGGTTTGGATTATCCACATAAAAAATCTCGAGTTATATAAGTGACGGTGAAGTCCAGACGCGAAGATAGCTGATACAGCAGTTCTACCTGCCACACCAGCCATCCTCACCCTGCCGGCCTGCATGTTGCTTCTTCACGCCTCTTTTAAAGAATCCCAGGTTGTAAGAGGGAGGGAATACGTTGGCGGTCAGCGCATTCCATTTACGGATTGTGCAACAAAGAAATGACTCAACAAATTTCTTTGTACGCGTTGGAATTGTGGCCACAGTTATTCGGTAACAACGTAGGTCAGCGCGCGAGGTCCAATGAAGGAAAGGGGAAGGTGGAATAAGAGAGAATAACTCCTCAGAACACTCGCCGTGGTACAGACGATAGAACGTGCTTAGTGACGCCACGTCACGGCGTAATTGTAGAGGCTCTAGGTGTTTAGTCACCTCTTCATCGCCTATAATGTGGATCGCGTGCCGCTATAACCCATCCAAAGCATCGAACAAATACTTGGTGGAGTCATCCCAGAGTTGCTGGCAATATTCCACGCAAGACCGCACCTGCTCCTTATACAACAAGCACAGTGAAATTGCTCGGGCGTGAAAAAACGCCGCATCTTGTTCAGGTCTCCAAGACATGAAAGGAATGGCGACGTTTTTGCCGTGAAAGCGCAGACCTGGGTTTTGTTAGCATTGAACTCAACCAAACCTGATTGAATTCAATGACAAGATTCTCCCGTTTCTTCTTGGTTACCGCCTGCCCAGCCGCTGCTTGTCCGAGATACCCCGCATGCACTGTACTATCGTATGCATCGCAATGAATATTTCCAAAAGGAATTAAGTCATTGATATGCAGCAGAAAGATAGTGGGGGATAGGACGGAGCCCTGAGGAACGCCGGCATTCACTTACATGAACCGTGAACTGTTACCATTCGTAAGTACGAATCCTACGTGCATGCAGGAAGTCAGCTACCCAAGAACAGAACTGTGCCGGCAGAAATATGCCGGAAGCTTGGAGAGAATGCTTTTGTGCTAGACACTGACGAACGCCTTGGTAATGTCAAGGCTGATAGCCAACGACTCGCCCCGCTTGTCGATAGCCTTACGAGGATAGAGATATGAGTCAAGTACGCTAGAAGATCACCCGTCGATCGTTTCGGTCTAAAACCATACTGACGATCATTAATCAGGGATTGATCCTCTAGGTAGTGGGTCAGATGGTTGTTAAGAACCTTTTCTAGGACTTTACATAATACTGGGGTGACTGCTATTAGCCGGTAGTTCACCGGGCCTGAGGGATCCCCTTTTTTAGGCACCGGTTGCACGTTGGCATCTCTCCAAGTCTCCGGCACACGCCCCAAAGAATACGAGCATTGGTACAAGCGCGTGAGAGCGGAAGACAACTCCGCTGCACATTTTTTTAGTACTACTGATGGGATGCCATCAGGTCCACCAGCTTTCCGGATGTCGAGTGATTGCAATTCGACACGAACCTCACGCTCCCTGATTTTAATATCGGGCATCGTTGTGCCACAATGAGGTAATGATGGTGGCAGTGCATTGCATATATCGATTTGGGAGTTAGCCGCAAAGAGTTTTGCCAGTAAATCGGCTTTCTTCCGTGGCTTATGAGCTAGTGTTCCGTCAGGGCATCTCAGAGGTGGCAGCGAGGGCTGGCAGAAGTTCTTTTGCACGGCCTTGGCCAAACGCCGATAGCTACAGGAGCTCGAACGATGCGTTATAAGTTCGTGACCAACTCGTGTAACGCGCTGGGCATCCGCTGTAATCCTTCTTACAGGTTTTGGAAGCAAAATTATAGGCTGCTTTTAGTGAATCGACCCCGGGATCCTTAAGAGCGCGGCCTCTGATCCAAGCACGATATGCCGCTTGCTTATGCGAAACAGCTTCAGCACAGTGGTTATTGAACCAGAGGTTAAGTGTGTCCTTACTGATGAAATTGGAATGAGGAATATAGTATTGCATGGAATAACAACTCCTCAGAATAACAACGGTGCTGGCCGATAGGTCCTTGTTACTGAAGCGGCGCTGCTTCCAAGGGACGGACGCAAAGTTGTTACGCATACCGTCCCAATCTGCCGACCCATAGTGACAGATCCGGCGTTGTACCACCGTTGGATACGGAGGCTTGGCCTGTGGCGCTTTGGTAGATATCGGGCAGTGATTCGTAGAGCCCAGAGCCCCCTTACCACAACCTGACAGCCCTGTGGATGGGTCGTGAGCAGAAGGTCCAGTGATAAAGTTGATTGACTTGAAATATCTGAAATCCTGGTGGGCTGATCGACCAGTTGCTTCAAGTCATGCATGAGCAGAGCCCTGCATGGTTGGTTTTCGAGGAACTTAACCACAACTTAAAATTGTGGTGAGCATTAAAATCCCCCAAAAACACCAATTCTGTTTTGGGAAATTGTTCTTGCGCGTCATCTGCTGCCCGACTAAGGTGTTCGAAAAGTCGAGTTGTCTCAACATCGCGAGTAAGGGATCTGTAGAGGCACACGTAGACTCTGGCTTGTGGACCAGAGTCGACTTGTACCACCAGCATGGAGTAGGAGGGATCTTCCAAGCAGCGGAGACGGCGACAACAAACATTCGCCCGAACATACAGGCATACACCGGCTTTCGCTTTGAAGGACTCTTTAAACACGTAGCCGGGATAGTTAAGGTAGCCTGTGTCAGCAGGCGGAAGTATTTGTGTCTCCGTCAACAATGCTGGGCGTGCTGTTTCAAGATAGTGGTGGACAGCGTTGAGGTTAGAGTGGAGTCCGCGTATGTTGCAGAACTCTACCTTAAAAAGCATTGAAGGCGTGAGGGTATGCACCGCTATACACCCAAACTTTGTTTTAGAGGCTGCCATAGTGGAATTGAAAAAGAGACGTGAAAACGAGCGGGCGTTGTCGCGAAGTGTCCGGTCAAATTAGGGAGGTTTGTTTTCCCGAATGACTGCCTGCAGAGGCGATGTGCCAACCCGCCGGACGGAAGGGCCCCCGCACCCCCCGGGAGTGGCCGCCGGGACCTCACGCCCCGGTCACCAACCGGTACGACGGTCCACCCCGAGATTATGCGTGACATGATGGGGCAACTTCGCGAACTGGTTAGGAACGCTCGGACCCCTGTACTGTGCCACGGGCGGCCAGCGGGACAGCCGTTTCTACGGGTCTCCTTGGACGGCGGGTCGATGCAGTCCTCCTGGCATCGGTTCGACGGATGCCTCCCCTGGACTGAATCAGTCGCGACAATCTCCACTCGAGCTCTGGTTGTACGCTGGCTGACCCCGAAACACGCGAGAAGCACTTAACGGGTTTTTCACCATGCGCACGGTGGTAACAAACCAGGCGGGTGTTAGGCACCCTAGCATCAGAAGAGCGGATGGAAGCTCCGATATCCCTTATTCGCTTCTTACGACACCCACGTGAAGAGAAGGGGCGGTGAGTTGTATTCTTTCTCCGTCACTGCACTGATAAAATTGGTCTTAGTGTTAGGGCGTGTAGAGATAGAAGCATGGCTCTACGTGCGATCTGATAACTTTTTGTCCGTGCGAGTGATACATGATCCCGTCTTGGCAACATTTTCCATGAAAATGTTTTGGTGAGATCTTTTATTCAGTTCAGGCTTTCAGGCACTTGTGTACGTCAAGAAGTTATCCGATACAAATCCAAGGTCCCCCACCGTGGATTTGTATTATATCTGAGTTTCTTCTCAGATCTCAGATTTCTTCTTTCTTATATCTTGAGGCAAGATACTCAGCAAGAGCTTGTTTTTCACCCTGTTGGTATTATTTTAATACAGAGTCATCAAATTAAAAAATTAGGTCAAAGATAATTCATGAAGTCTTTTTCTATTACATATTTTTATTCTTTATTTCGAGCCTACCTACTTCGAATTAGTCTATTTACACCAACTTTTCTTATTGTCTAACTATTATTATCTTTCCTAGGTACAACGAAGCTGGGTGGCTTGTATTGCTTTCAGATTACCTTTATACAAGGATTTAGTATGGATACCCACATTAAACCCGACTAATTTTTACATTGGGGAAATGAATAATACACCTAGACTTGCGGCCAAGCTCAGTGTCTGATCATAAGCCTATCCACTAAAAACCTTACAGATCGCCATTGGACAACTCTTGGCAGTACTAGCATCAGGCAAGACACCGGAACGGACAGTATTCTAAGTTATCCTTGGTGGATCCCTTCGACTCCGTTGACGACGATGTACACAGAGTACGACTATATTGTCGTTGGGCCCGTAACATACAGGGTCAAGGAACACCCAACCCGCAATCTCACCGGTACTCTTGAAATTCCAGACCAGCCGAGCTAAAAAGTTATCTTAAATATGATCATGACTTTAATAAATAAAAATATAAAGACAAAAAGGTACGGACCAATGTAAACATTAAAATATAATAAAAAAAGAACTTCCCTGTCTACCCGACTGACCTGTGTAAAACTCAAAAATAATGATGGATCTTTGAACATAAATAAAAATAAGTAATTGTACCTATGTACTCCTCCAAAGACAGTATAAGTGCTGGTGTACCTGGAAGCCGGTGGACTAGCAGGATGAATATTATTGATATACAGTACCTACAGTATCCGGAACTAACATATCTCTTTTTAAAAATTGAGGGACGTAACTTTGTAAAAATAAATCGTATTATGCAGAATCAATTTAAACGTAAGTTTGGACGGAGGTAGGAGCATTTAAGCAGTGCATAGAAGGTATACGTACATATTCAGTGTGCTGTATGGTTATAGTGGTGAACGGATGCGCTAAATTACCGGGAAATATTAAAATCGAATATTGGCATTTTATATTTTAACGCAATTTCGCGTAAACTCAAGAAATTATAATAATAAAAGCTACTTAAATACGCATTTAAAACATTCAAAATCGCGTCGAGTACAGTGGATGCCGCAGGGTGGCAGTTTGTAAAGATGCAAGAAGTCTTCGAAGATGTAAATATATATTTAACATCCATGGCTGGAGTACAAATGCTCGTATTCGTCACACTAACATCTGCCCCCCGGGACCTATCGAGTAGGCGACACCATGAAACCCGACGTAAAAACCACTCGGCCACGGAGGTCCCCAGATGACGCAAGTGGTTAGGAGTTAGGGCATTCGGCCTGCGATCATGATAGTTAAGAAACTTTCGCAATGGTCCGTCATTGGATGCTGGACCAAAAACTTAGTATCTCGATCTTTTCCGTGCTTCGGACAGAAGGCACGTTAAGCCGTTGTCTCGGCTGCATCTGCAGTCGTCAGTACACACCAAACCGCACTGGGCCCGCGTAGTGGCTCACGGTCCAGTCTTCCTATTCCAACCTTAGAAAAGGCCTGTGCACATGCATAGGGTAATTTAATAGGTTGATGATTATGATTTTAACAAGACCTTAGGAATTGTATCTTCTTTTGCGGCGGGCGTGAGAGAATAGTGACGCTCAATGGCAAGCACCTGCAACTTTGAGGAGTAACCTTAAAATATAAAAATAATATTTATGTGTAAAACATTGTGCATGGTAATCTAATATATAAAATTCTCGTGTCACGGTGTGCGTAATTGAACTACTCACACATATTCCGTAGGACTGAGAATCGGACAACATCTATCCTTCATTCTCCTAAATGTTAAGGGTTTAAAATTTTTTTTGGACAAATTTTTTGTTTTCTTTTTATGATACATCATACATACCACCCTAAATTTTCAACGTTCTACCGCACATTTAGATATCCTTATCCAAATTAGGAAGTTCATCCTGTATAAACAGTAACTTGGTTAATAATTATGGCAGATCCGTTGGTTTAACGGTTACTCAAAGAGGCGGCAGTAAGTTAAGACTAATTAGTCCAACAGTTAGATTATCAAAAAATAAAGGACGCGTTTTTATTTTTGTCAATCAACCATAAAATTACAAAGATAAAGCTCGTCAAAGTGGGGTTCGTGACCTCTCGTGACGTCACTTCCAACCGTCACTCCGTTTGCGAAATTGTTCAACTTCGGTTTAAAGTATAATGTGTATGTAAAGAAAATTTCTTACCTATTGAAAATTACTTAGAAGGAAAAATTTAAATTGACATAGATGAAGTTATTGTAGCGTAAAACCTAGAATTGCAATAAAATATATAAAAAAACACAATAAAATATCATTATCTCCACAATGCTACCGCGAGTAACAACGGCAACGGCTTCTGAGTCGCGCTAACGTTACGTTTGCACTGCAGCACTTGAAAAGATCGGCGGTTGTACCGCATCATCCCCTTCTCAGGGGATGATCGCTTCAGATGAAACTAGCAAGGGCCTTCTGGCCATAAGCATGAAATACGGGTGTATTTTAGTCAGCAAAAGTCTGACATAACCTTGCAGCCGGCTGAAGGGTTTTTTTATACGCAGGGAAGCCATTTTTTTATACGCAGGCAAAAAAAACTGTTTACAGACGACGGCGCCTTTAAGAGGCACACCGCCGAATCGACCTCACACCTGGCTCCCGCAAGCCTTACAAGCCCCAGCAGTGGCTACCCACTGAGGACCCCGTAACTCTTACGGGCGCTTTACGGCATAATATACGCTAAAAACCCCTGCGAATACCCTCTAAGCTGATTAGCGCGAAGCCGCGGGATCCCCGTTTAGGGATTCTTCCGCGTCACCAGCATCGGGCCTGGGAGGAAACAAAAAAAAACGGAGCTTTACACTCGTATTTAAAATAATAATAATATCGAATTGATTTTGAGTTGGAGACGCAGTTTGACTTAGTTTTAGGTATTTAGAGTTGAGATACATAGATTGACATTAATTGGTTTTTCTAATTTCCGAATTATAGTTACCACAAATATATTGTGGTAACTAAAGGCAACTACGGAACCCTACACTGCGCGTGGCACAACACGCACTTGGCTGGTGTTTTGATAATCAACCTGATAGACGAATAAAAAAAAATGACATTATCCCTTTTGATATTGGTCTGGGCCAAGATGTTGTCCAAAAACAATAGTGACAGGTTGTTAGCTCATCGCGTGAATAAGTTTCCGAATACACCCAGCCATAAAGAAAAATAAACCTTTTTTTCCATAATATTTTTATTCAATTATTTACAATATGTCTATTTAGGTTTTTTTTCCTATATGCACTTAGCAGCTATCGCAATCCATGGTTTTTATTCGCTCCGAAACCAGTATGATATACAGGCTTAGCCTAATTATTCTATTTATATTTCCATTAGACCCTTGGTTTATTGTGTTCAAATTTTAATCAAATTGAATTTGAATGTACATTATACATTCAAATAAACAAAGAAATTTAAAATGTTCAATTATTTGTGATTTTAATAAGAACCTTATACTTTAACTTGCAAGAATCCTTTACAGGCTCTGTGCAAGTGATCAGAACAGACAGGAATAAATTAATAAAACTCGACAATATTAAATCTGTTTAAAAAAATATGTTTGAAAACATAAGAATAAAGACCTAAACTTAGTAAGAGATTAATTTTCATTCATAGCTTTTTCATGGGACCGATTTTTGTTACATAGATTTTTCATATTATTTGTATAAAAATTAGTACCTGATGTTGTATGTATGTTTATTTATTTTATTCTAATTTTCCAAGGTTCGTTGACCTGCACCACTCAACACGGCCGTCACGTGACGTAAGGTGAAAATGAACGGAAGTGTTTACGTAAACGGGCCTTGAACCGGCGCGCGGCTGACATGCCAATTATCGCATAGGAAATTATGAAACATATACCTAGGACTTCCAGTAGGAACTGTGTACCGGCCAGTGTCATTACGCTAAACGTCTAAACACAGCGTTGATGTGAACCTCTTTGGAATAAAATGTCATGACAGTTAAATATTTTCTCTATGGACTGAGCAGAGTAGCATTTAAGACAAGGCAGAGGCCGTGGCCAAGGTAGGGGTGCAAACCGAAAGTAGTCCAACACAGATTTAGAGGTCTGCACATCTCTTAATCCGGCCCTGGGACTGAGTATTAGCAAAATCCTTTGTCCATGGTTTTCTCATTAAAAAAAATAAGAAAGATTTTTAGCGCGATTTCAATAAGTGCGTTTTCACAACCTATTTTTTTTTTGCTGATTAATTCATAGTTAATATTGAGATATTAGTTTGATTTTTTATTACACGTAGCTACACCGTCTCCGCAACTGAAGAATTAGTAGAATCTTTAAAACACGCGTTATTACAGAAGCTTATCGAGAAAGCCGACTTTATACAATTCGTACCGAATACTTCAAAAAGAAAACATTAGAATGCGTCACACCCGCATTCCGATGTATAACAAAGAGGACATTTAAATACACTAAAAACGAGAATGTATGGACTTCGTGTATTCCCGTGAAGTGAGAATATTATAAAAAAAGTTTCAGTTCAAAGAAAGCGAGGACCGACAAACGAATAGACGGTGTATTTTTTAACAAAGCAATCTTCCTTACTCTGGAAACTGAGTAGGGGAAAACCGGACGACTTGTTCAGGTGGGAGAATTGAACCATCTTTGTTCCGAACAGGATAATATCTTGTTTGCAGTTTTTATTGTAAGCTGGCTATTTACCGTGATTTATTTATTTTTTGTATATGCCAACATTTTTACACACAACATGCCTAGTTAAATAACATATTTCATACATATAGTTTGGTGCAAAAACTGCATCTGTTTTTAGTCATTTGCTAAGCCATTTAAGAACTATTGAGAAATGGTCTGTGGTAGTACTTAGTAGTAAAATAACGAATCGATGCGCTTTTTATGACGTATTTTCTTGGGATTCGAAAAATTTGTAATTATGGTGAAGTTAAAACGTACATACTAACGTAGCTGCTGCGGTTATGAGTCTTACAAAAATACTAATCTGTTGTTAATTTCTTTACGTCATCAGGATCATTTTCCTGTCTACATTTTTTACTGTATTTATTGGGCTATCAAACATACTATAACTACCAGCGGGAAAAGACCGACACATAAAATTTTATTAAGGAAAAAGGTTAGAACTGATAATTATGTTAAAAACAACAAAAATAAAAAACTATGCATTTCCAGATAAGTACAATCAACAACACATTAAGTGAAGTCAAAATGACAAATGTTCATAATTGATTGTAAATGTCAGGTGAAAAGTCTTAATAAAAAAGTGGTCTCTACAATTTGTAGATTAAGGATAGGTCATGCCACTACCCCTGTTCACTTGGCTAGGTTAAAAATACGTGACAGCCCCACATGTGATTGAGGAACCGAGGATGGTACAGTGGATCATCTCTTCTTTAACTGCCCCAAATTAAACATCTCTCTCTCTATGACATTTTACCTCCCACTATTCCTCGTCCTATAAGCATGAAAGTCATACTATGTTTATGTGATTACTCAACCCTCAAGCTCTTGGCCAAATTTATTTCCCATAACAAACTTATTGTGATAAGATTATAACAAAGCTCCTCGCTTTACTTGTTTTATGTTTGTGTTGTCCTGATTGTGACGTTTTTCTTTACAGGTAAAAATGCTTATAAAATAGGTAACCAAAATTCTGATTTTTAACTGTCATTCCCTTAAGTGTAATGGCTAATCACTTAACATTGGCAGAGTTGTGCTAAGTCACAACGCAAGCCATCATAAAAGAAGAAGAAGAAGAGGAAGATTGTAAATGTCTATATTACGTCATGTCTATACAAACGTTAAAAAACTGAAGGGTTTGTTTTTTGGATTCTTTGTTTGTTTGATTGACCGTGCTGACTTTAGGAACTTCAAGTCCTATTTGAAAAAAATAGTTTTGTGTTAGATAGTATTTATCAGACATAAGACAGGTAGAGTCTGTGCGGAAAGAGAATGGGATTTAGATTGGAGGACGCTGTAGTGCTTTTCTACCGTATTTGTAAGGTTTTACTCCTTTTAGACATGATTAAATACAAAAAACCGTAAGAAATCACAACAACAAACCAATCCGTATCACTACAAAACTTTGACGTTTTACAGATTGCTGGGTTTGATTGCCAAATAAAAATCTTAATGTTAGTTCTATTTTTCGCCACGCCCATTATCTTTCCGCACAGATTCTATAGGCTATATTACATCACGATATAGGGGTGGAGCATCAATGAAAATTATTGCAAAAACAGGGAAAAAATATTCCTTTTCAGCGTGCGAAGTGAAAATTACACGAAAGCCATGTAAGACGGAATTGTTAATATTTGGAAGTTTTAAAAAAACCGGCGACAACATAACTTTTAACCACAAAAGCTGTTACCTTTTTTTTCTGACATCCACTCGATCGAAGTCACTGGCACAGCTGGAGTAAGATAAAGCTCTGTCTGTTGAAAATATCGATACAGTTTTAGATAGCTTAACTTGTGATTTTCTGTACAAAATTGAATGCAGTGTAATAAAATTGTTTTGATCACAGAAAAAGTTGATTTTAACACAAAATTATGTATACTGTAGTTTTTAAAAAAAGATAAAACACGTTTTTATTGCTTAATTGACTTTGCAACGACCATCTTTGTGAATAGGTATACCCTTGGACAAATAATCTAGCTGCGCTTAGCAATTTTTTGCAATGTTTATTTTTACCTAGATATGGAGTCTTTGCGTTCTTCTTATCATAAAGTTTAAGTTTACAATCTTAAACACAGAGAAAAACTATGGTTACCTAGGTAGTTTTAAAATAAATGTATCATACTTACCTGTTAGTTAATGATTGACGACATTAAGCGAATCGGGGGGTCCCACTGGATGCTGAAAGCGCAGGAGCGTCGCGTTTGGTTATTCATATCAGGAGGCGTGTCCAACAGTGTTCGTTCATCAGCTGTTTCTTTTGTTTCCTCCCATGCGAGTGTGAAATCCTTATCCGATGAATGATGCTTAGAGATCGGATTTACTTAAAGCTCAGATTACAGAAGAAAAGGCAGATGGAGCGCACGGAACAACCACGACAACGGCTAACTAGAGCCGAGGTCCGAGTCTCAGAGACGCCCTCTAGTTGAGCCGACTCCCCCTCATGTTCGAGTGATCTGGAGGCTCCAGACGGAGAGGAGACTCCCCCCGTGGGGAGACGCCATCTGACTGGAATACCTCCAGAGGCACTCGCCAATTCTCTGCTTGAGGTCCCCTTAGGATCTCGCCGTCCCCAAACCCGGTGACGCAAAAAAGCACGGAACATGCAATGCGTGACACCAAAGCAAAAACGAAGCGAACGAAGTGATATAGTCGTTGCTCTTGGCTGTGACCGTTGATTGGTTTGATTGTTTGTTCTCGCGTCGTTACTATCGCCAACTCCTCCGTGCTTCGGAAAATTTACTATCTCCAGGTCCTCCGTGCTTCGGAAGGCACGTTAAGCCGTTTGTTCCGGATGCATCTGCAGTCATAACCATCTACCAATCTGTACTGGGCCCGCGTGGTGGCTCATGGCCAAATAGCCTTATTCCACTCATTGGGAAGGCCTAGGTCCCAGTAGTGGGGACATTAATAGGCAGATAATGAAAATTTCTATCGTGTATATTTCACGTAATTGTGTTGTGTAAACAATTATTAATTTATTTGGTTTTCACGCGCATCACTCATTAAATGAAACGATTTTTACGGTTTATATGCACTGTATTTATTTATCTGACGTTTCGCAGCCTTTTCAGGACTGCGTCTTCAGTAATAATGTTTTTTTATTCACTTTGTCAAGCTACCAAAATTTTTACTAAATAAAAAATCATTATTTCTGAAGACGCAGTCCTGAAAAGGCTGCGAAACTTCATATAAATAAATACAGTGCATATAACCCGTAAAAATCGTTTCATTTAAACAACAATTAATCAGGTGTGGTGGCGTAATTTCCGTAAAAAACTCTCTTAAACAAATTATGAAATCACCATGATAGTGTTTCATGGTTTAAGGTCGCTGTTTTTACTTCATTTAATATTTGTTTTTAAGGTGTTTTTTTGAGTGTGTATACTGTTGTTCGCAGATGACCTTTACAGCGTCACCGGGTTTAGGGACGGCGAGAACCTTAGGGGACCTCAAGCTGAGAATTGGCGAGTGCCTCTAGAGGTATTCCAGGCGGATGGCATCTCTCATCATGGAGTCTCCTCTCCGACTGGAGCCTCTAGACCACTCGAACCTGAGAGGGTCGGCTTAACTAGAGGGCGTCTCTGAGACTCGGACCTCAGCTTTAGTTAGCCGTTCTCGTGAGGGGTCTTAATGTGTGAATAGGAAGAAATATATAGTACCCCTGACACGCGGACGGGTAGTAGATAGAAGTTTTGTAATAAGGTTCCGAAACCAATCTTTGAGTATGGCACCGTAAAAAGTGTCCAACGATATTTACTTTTAAAAGAGGGAGGGTATAGCAGATTTCCCGCTCGCATTGGAGCGTCCGTCTGGGGAAGCATCCTCCACCTTACAAAAGACCACAGTAAAATAACACTACCCATTGGAGGTGTTGTGTTTCTCCCGTGAGTAGGGCTCCAGGGCTCCGTGGGGAAGAAGAGTGGGTTCAGGCCAGCAATGTGAGGGTGGCTGGAGCGGCATCATCAATCTTCGCGGCTGGGCTACACTTACACTTACCATTAGGTGGAGTATAATAAATAATTTTTTCCAATACTCACATCACTTAGCCTAGCCATAAAGTAAGCACTGTAGGCTTGTATTATGGGATACTAGGGTAAGGGATAGAATACATATTATACTGATACATAGATTCTTTAAGTATATTCATATGGAAATACATATCAAATATCCGTAACTGGAGAACAGCTCGTATTTAAAACACAAACATCTGCCCTCATCGGGATTCGAACCCTTGACAAGTTGCAACCCGGCTTAAATACCACTCGGCGACGGAGGTCGTCAAATTTGTTGCGCCTCTTATCTAAAAAATAAGCCAATCTGAACATTATGCTACCGCGTTAAATATTCTCTAGCATTTCTTAGGTTGCATAGGGGTGCGGGTTCGAGTCCCGTAAGCTGTCTGGTAGGCGTAGAAATTTTTCTAGTAAAATTTTCTTTACATTTAAACATCTAGCTGTTAAATACTTAAAAAGATAAAAATACAAACTGAACATGTTTTTTGAATATAATAAATAAATATTTTCAACACTCACACCAATTAGCCTAACCCCAAAGTAAGCACTGTAGGCTTGTGTTATGGGGTACTAGGGTAACGGATACAATACATATACTAATACCTATATAAGTATATTTATATATAAATACATATTAAACATCCATGACTGGAGTACAAGTGCTCGTATTCATCACACAAAAATCTGCCCCCACCGGGATTCGAACCCGGGACCTCTCGAGTAAGCGACACCTTGAAAACCGGCGTCCAAACCACTCGGCCACGGAGGTCGTTTATAGAGAGTGAACTAACATAACCTCCTTCTTGTTTGTAAATCATCAGACACTAGATCAAATAATAGTAACAATAGCAAACATAGACAGACTAGCGTACGTTCAACTATACTAATTGTCTCCTCTACTTGTACGTGCATACATAGATGTATATCCTACTAATGATAATAAAGAAACAGTATTAGTACATTATGATATAAGTGCGGTAAGTTGAGAATAACAGCCGAGGCGATATTGTTATAAGAAAGCAGAGGCTGTAATTATCAAACCGCACGTATGTCATACGACGTTTTATAACACATTTGCGAGGAAATAATACTACTTACGTACGTACTTTCTGAAATTGAATTTGCACCTTTGTTTGTTTTCCATAAGATGAAATTTTGATTGACTGTAAGTATCTATCCGTGGTATTTTCGGGCAAGAGACTTAACGTAGCCTTTTTCTACTTCTGGCGGTGTCAAATTAATAAATTCGTTACTACTTGACAATATTTTCAAATAAAAACAATACAGCGAAAAAAATCTTACCCTTTTTTTTTAAAAGGAACTTTGTTTCATAAACTAGCAAAGTTCGAATAGAACTTACAAACAAGGGTTTCCATACCATATAATTATTTAAAATTAGAAAATAAATCACGGTTTATATAGAGATGGTGCTCTTTATCTTTTAACTTAATTTTATCTAAAATTATTTGTTGTAATAGTGGTCCATTAATCACGTATTCTATGAACATTTCAGTACCATTCGTTAAAGAATTAGAGCAATGTGATTCTGATGTTACGTGGTGGTCATCCCGATTAGGTTCAAATTCCGAGTTGCGTAAAGGCTTTTTTCTTGCGTCAGTTGCGTATTTTTTTATAAAGTTAAATCCATTTATATAAAACTAGCTGACTCAGCGAATTTCGTTCCGCCATAAAAATAGGGGCAGGTAGTAGAGAGAAAATTTAGGGTTGTGTGCATTGTTTAATAGCACATTATAAGAAAATAAATATTGTCCAAAATAACATTCCTCCTAACCCATATGAGAACACTGCGTTACAATACCCAATAGTTTGAATTTTGGCGCGAAGGTGCAAAAGTAGGTTTCAGAACACTACGTTACAGGTGGACAACCATTATCACTTAAGGATCTGAAATATAAATAGTAGCCGATTCTCAGATCCACATAATATAAATATGCATATAAAATTTCATAAAAATCGGTCAGGCCGTTTCGGAGGAGTATGGTAACTAACATTGTGATTCGAGAATTTTATATATAAGATAAACATATTGACATCTTTTATATGTCATCATCATCATCAGCCTATTAATGTCCCCACTGCTGGGGCACAGGTTTTCCTATAGATGGAATAGGGAAATTGGGCCATAACGCACCACGCGCGCCCATTCTAGATTGGTGAATGCTATCGACAGCAGAGCAGCCACGATCAATGGCCTAAAGTGCCTTCTGAAGCATGGAGAAGCTCGAGATGATAAGTTTTTGGTCACTAATCCAATGACGGGCTATTGCGAAAGTTGCTTAACTTCCACGATCGCAATCCAAACGCACCGAACACCTGCGCCATCAAGTTTTTTATAGGTATTTTCATTTAAAATATATATATTATATGTTTTATTGATTATGGTAAGTGATCACCGTCGCCCAGACATCTGCAACACCAGGATTATCACAAATGCGATGCCGGCTTTTAAGGAAAGAGTACGCACTTTTTTTTTAAGATTTCGAATCGTATTGGTTCGAAAAAGCTGCTGGTGACAATGTATTCCACAGTTTTGTTGTACGTGGAAAAAAATCGTTAAAATCGATTGTTATTGACGAGAAATTATAGCGCTAAACAAGGCTCGGTTAGGTTCAAGGCCCGCGTTACGTAAAGGCTTTCTTATTGCGTCAGCGCAGCGCGGCGGGTGAACGACCCGGTGCGCTTGCACGCTAACCTTGCGCGTCCTTTGCCAATACAGATACTTCAATGTCCTGTTGACAATTATATAGATATGTTACGTTTATTTTATTTCTAAAGATATGTTATTTTATTACTTGTCAAAACGCTGAAATTTGCCTGTTTTCGAGTATTCGCAGCATTCGCACGTTTATGACATGTCTGCTATCATTGCCTGTTAAGTAATCGCTATGTATTTTTAGAGTTCCGTGGCAAAAAATGGAACCCTTATAGATTCGTCATGTCCGTCCGTATTTCACAGCCAATTTTTTCCGAATCTATAAGAACTACACTATTGAAACTTGGTATTTTGTGATCCGTGATTAAGATTTTCACACAAAAATAGAAAAAAAACAAGCAATTTTGGGGATCCCCATACTTAAAACAGAAACTCAAAAAAAAATTTTCAGCGAACCCATACGTGTGGGATATCTATGGATAGGTTTTTTAAAAATGATATTGAGGTTTTTAATAAATTTTTTTCTTAACTGAATAGTTTGCGCGAGAGACACTTCCAAAGTGGTAAAATGTGTGGTGGATTTTTTTCTAGTTATATTTTCTTTAGAATTAAAAATGTTTTTTTGTTCACCCCTTATTTTCGCTGAAAGTGCGACTCGTCCATTATGCTCCGAGTTTTAGGGCCACAAGCACGTATGAGGGCTCAAAAGATGCGGAATTTGAGGGGCTTTAAGTAGATGTAAAAATTATTATAGAAAAGTGTTTTTTTTTTTTAAATCTACAAAAGGTCATGCAGAGCACGAGATGTGTGAATTTTTCCAGAAAATACATAGTAAGAACGTAAAAAATGATAATTATTCAAAAACAAATACTTCGACAAAACATAAAAAAAACTTGCCGTTGACTAACGAAGCTGGTCCCCAAGTCATAGTTTAGTAGGACATTGATTTAAATATGCTTGTGTAAACTTAACTTAAATGATGATTAAGTATTGAACATTTTCATTGTAACGTTGAATGAACTAGTGTGTGACGACGATAAGTAAAAATTAGATAATGTTGAAATCAGGTCTGTCTAGTAAATATTATTATGAAAAAAAGAGGAAAGCATAATGTGACGACCCCAAATAAAATTGGGAACGAAGCAGTCATAATAAATAACATGGAATAAGTAGATAAAATAAAACTAGTTTTTACGGGTTAATGCACGAAACTTTATTTATTTATTGACGTTTTGCAGCCTTTTCAGGTCTGCATCGTCAGAATAATGATTTTTTATTTAAAATTTTGAGCTACCTTCGAAAGACTTATATTGAGCGTTCGGTTATTTCATCGGAAGATTTTTAAAATTTTATTGTCTATGTATGAATTTATTATTTAATTTACTTAATAAAGTATTTTATTTAAAATTCTTGTTTGTAATTTTGAGTTTATTTATTTGACCCTAACTACCGTAAACTACCACCGGTTCCAAAATTGGGAGACCTTCCTGAGAAGAACCGGCGAAACAAACTCAAGAGAGGCTTTCTATCTCCTTCTTATGTTAAATTATGCAAACAAAAAGAACTAATAGTATCTGATGGTCTTGCAGTGTGTGCTCGGGGTTGGGATTTTATCTCCTGTATAATAGGTTCCCAAGCTGGTGGTATATACCAACCATCTTCCCTATTGAAATTTGGATATTTTTTAATCTCAATAGCCTCGCGCATCATTCGAGGAACGAACCGTCGCTCAGCTGCAAGGATCTGTGGTCTATCAAATCTAATGTAGTGGTTTGGTCCCCCTAAGGCATGTTTAACCCGTAAAAACTAGTTTTATTTAATGAGTGATGTGCGTGAAAACCTAAGAAACAAATAAGTATAAAGAAAATATAACTAGAAAAAATTCCACGCGGGCCAGGCAGCAGACGGGACTCGAACCCGCACCCTTCGCAATCCGGGCGAATGCACTGACCAATTATGCTACCGCGGCCCTCACGGACCGCATCGAAATTCTTTCTAGCTATTCTTAAGCTGCAAGGCAGCGCCATCTCTTCGCATTATAGGTAAACCCACAATGTCAAATGAATACTTTTACAAGTATTAAACATTTGAAAGAAGAAATAGCAATTATAGTTATAATTTTTATTATTTTTAAAGCATGTAACTGCTTGATGTTTAAATCTAAAGAAAATATAACTAGAAAAAATTCCACGCGGGCCAGGCAGCAGACGGGACTCGAACCCGCACCCTTCGCAATCCGGGCGAATGCACTGACCAATTATGCTACCGCGGCCCTCACGGACCGCATCGAAATTCTTTCTAGCTATTCTTAAGCTGCAAGGCAGCGCCATCTCTTCGCATTATAGGTAAACCCACAATGTCAAATGAATACTTTTACAAGTATTAAACATTTGAAAGAAGAAATAGCAATTATAGTTATAATTTTTATTATTTTTAAAGCATGTAACTGCTTGATGTTTAAATCTAAAGAAAATATAACTAGAAAAAATTCCACGCGGGCCAGGCAGCAGACGGGACTCGAACCCGCACCCTTCGCAATCCGGGCGAATGCACTGACCAATTATGCTACCGCGGCCCTCACGGACCGCATCGAAATTCTTTCTAGCTATTCTTAAGCTGCAAGGCAGCGCCATCTCTTCGCATTATAGGTAAACCCACAATGTCAAATGAATACTTTTACAAGTATTAAACATTTGAAAGAAGAAATAGCAATTATAGTTATAATTTTTATTATTTTTAAAGCATGTAACTGCTTGATGTTTAAATCTAAAGAAAATATAACTAGAAAAAATTCCACGCGGGCCAGGCAGCAGACGGGACTCGAACCCGCACCCTTCGCAATCCGGGCGAATGCACTGACCAATTATGCTACCGCGGCCCTCACGGACCGCATCGAAATTCTTTCTAGCTATTCTTAAGCTGCAAGGCAGCGCCATCTCTTCGCATTATAGGTAAACCCACAATGTCAAATGAATACTTTTACAAGTATTAGACATTTGAAAGAAGAAATAGCAATTATAGTTATAATTTTTATTATTTTTAAAGCATGTAACTGCTTGATGTTTAAATCTAAAGAAAATATAACTAGAAAAAATTCCACGCGGGCCACGCAGCAGACGGGACTCGAACCCGCACCCTTCGCAATCCGGGCGAATGCACTGACCAATTATGCTACCGCGGCCCTCACGGACCGCATCGAAATTCTTTCTAGCTATTCTTAAGCTGCAAGGCAGCGCCATCTCTTCGCATTATAGGTAAACCCACAATGTCAAATGAATACTTTTACAAGTATTAAACATTTGAAAGAAGAAATAGCAATTATAGTTATAATTTTTATTATTTTTAAAGCATGTAACTGCTTGATGTTTAAATCTAAAGAAAATATAACTAGAAAAAATTCCACGCGGGCCAGGCAGCAGACGGGACTCGAACCCGCACCCTTCGCAATCCGGGCGAATGCACTGACCAATTATGCTACCGCGGCCCTCACGGACCGCATCGAAATTCTTTCTAGCTATTCTTAAGCTGCAAGGCAGCGCCATCTCTTCGCATTATAGGTAAACCCACAATGTCAAATGAATACTTTTACAAGTATTAAACATTTGAAAGAAGAAATAGCAATTATAGTTATAATTTTTATTATTTTTAAAGCATGTAACTGCTTGATGTTTAAATCTAAAGAAAATATAACTAGAAAAAATTCCACGCGGGCCAGGCAGCAGACGGGACTCGAACCCGCACCCTTCGCAATCCGGGCGAATGCACTGACCAATTATGCTACCGCGGCCCTCACGGACCGCATCGAAATTCTTTCTAGCTATTCTTAAGCTGCAAGGCAGCGCCATCTCTTCGCATTATAGGTAAACCCACAATGTCAAATGAATACTTTTACAAGTATTAAACATTTGAAAGAAGAAATAGCAATTATAGTTATAATTTTTATTATTTTTAAAGCATGTAACTGCTTGATGTTTAAATCTAAAGAAAATATAACTAGAAAAAATTCCACGCGGGCCAGGCAGCAGACGGGACTCGAACCCGCACCCTTCGCAATCCGGGCGAATGCACTGACCAATTATGCTACCGCGGCCCTCACGGACCGCATCGAAATTCTTTCTAGCTATTCTTAAGCTGCAAGGCAGCGCCATCTCTTCGCATTATAGGTAAACCCACAATGTCAAATGAATACTTTTACAAGTATTAAACATTTGAAAGAAGAAATAGCAATTATAGTTATAATTTTTATTATTAAACATCAAGCAGTTACATGCTTTAAAAATAATAAAAATTATAACTATAATTGCTATTTCTTCTTTCAAATGTTTAATACTTGTAAAAGTATTCATTTGACATTGTGGGTTTACCTATAATGCGAAGAGATGGCGCTGCCTTGCAGCTTAAGAATAGCTAGAAAGAATTTCGATGCGGTCCGTGAGGGCCGCGGTAGCATAATTGGTCAGTGCATTCGCCCGGATTGCGAAGGGTGCGGGTTCGAGTCCTGTCTGCTGCCTGGCCCGCGTGGAATTTTTTTTCTAGTTATATTTTCTTTAGATTTAAACATCAAGCAGTTACATGCTTTAAAAATAATAAAAATTATAACTATAATTGCTATTTCTTCTTTCAAATGTTTAATACTTGTAAAAGTATTCATTTGACATTGTGGGTTTACCTATAATGCGAAGAGATGGCGCTGCCTTGCAGCTTAAGAATAGCTAGAAAGAATTTCGATGCGGTCCGTGAGGGCCGCGGTAGCATAATTGGTCAGTGCATTCGCCCGGATTGCGAAGGGTGCGGGTTCGAGTCCCGTCTGCTGCCTGGCCCGCGTGGAATTTTTTCTAGTTATATTTTCTTTAGATTTAAACATCAAGCAGTTACATGCTTTAAAAATAATAAAAATTATAACTATAATTGCTATTTCTTCTTTCAAATGTTTAATACTTGTAAAAGTATTCATTTGACATTGTGGGTTTACCTATAATGCGAAGAGATGGCGCTGCCTTGCAGCTTAAGAATAGCTAGAAAGAATTTCGATGCGGTCCGTGAGGGCCGCGGTAGCATAATTGGTCAGTGCATTCGCCCGGATTGCGAAGGGTGCGGGTTCGAGTCCCGTCTGCTGCCTGGCCCGCGTGGAATTTTTTCTAGTTATATTTTCTTTAGATTTAAACATCAAGCAGTTACATGCTTTAAAAATAATAAAAATTATAACTATAATTGCTATTTCTTCTTTCAAATGTTTAATACTTGTAAAAGTATTCATTTGACATTGTGGGTTTACCTATAATGCGAAGAGATGGCGCTGCCTTGCAGCTTAAGAATAGCTAGAAAGAATTTCGATGCGGTCCGTGAGGGCCGCGGTAGCATAATTGGTCAGTGCATTCGCCCGGATTGCGAAGGGTGCGGGTTCGAGTCCCGTCTGCTGCCTGGCCCGCGTGGAATTTTTTCTAGTTATATTTTCTTTAGATTTAAACATCAAGCAGTTACATGCTTTAAAAATAATAAAAATTATAACAAATAAGTAGATAAAATGTTATGATAAGAATCTTATGTATTTATGAGTGCCTATTATGATGATAAACATGAATGTATATTGTTCAGTCGGTATAAAAAGAATTACGTTAGTTGTCCTTTTCCATTTTGAAGATGATTCTTGTACTTAGCAAAACTTACGTAAACTTACTTTTATAATCCTCATTTTAAATTAATGATCGCTTTCATGTCGCTAAGATGCATTTTCATAAATTAAAACACTGAGATCTGATCGACTTATTGTATCACATCGTATGTATTTTTTTTAGGGAAATAACAGCATTAATTTCACATAAAAAATATAACATTAAGTTTAAACAATTGCCTAGGTAATTATCACTATTATTTATCTCACATGGTGTCTAATAAACATGAAAGAAGAAAACAGAAAGAAAGAAAAAAGAAAGTACTTTATACTGTATGACACATCAATCAAAATATGAGTGGACGTTGTATCGTTAGCGATATATTTTTTTTGTAAATGTTGCTACTTCTGTCAAACGCTGATGAGTTTCTTGCGTCCATTTTTCTCATCGACTAAAAGATAGACATGGGCGTTTTTGGTTTTGAACGCAAACGGATATTTATCGGATTTCAGATTTCAAAATCGATTTTTGAAATCAGTTTTTAAATATCCGATTTCAGATGTGCTGAACTTAGCCAATTCACTAGTTTGTGTTATGATTTGGTTTTATTAGCTAACGACAATCACAAACAATTAATTGTAGGAAGCAAGGATACTCGTAGATATTCGCGATTTTCCTTCATGCTTTAAATCTAGGCTTAGGACTAGCAGAAAAGTTATGTTTACGGTTAAGAGTAAAACTTTTGCGGCGCATTTAAAAATCGGCTTTTATACAATGATTTCTTTTTACATATTTTTTAGTATTTTTATTTGTTATTCTGTTTGTTTTTATTATTTTTCAAACCATTTACAAAATCAAACCTAATTACTTCAGGTTAGCGTCCAAAAATGTAAGTTGCTCGACTTTTGATGTTTTTAGACGACATATCTTTTCAGTGATAAATAATCCCGCCTCAGAGAACAGCAATAGATTTCCGTAAACAGCAAATCGAAATCGGAGTTCCGAGCACGAAATCTTACTTCCGAAAACGAAAGCACGAATTTCGAATCCGATTTAGATTTGGATACTTGTGGTATTTGGTTTTGGTTCGGTTAGATTTCTGAAATCGGATTTTCTTGTTGAGAAATCGTTCGGTATCGATTTGTGTTTGAAATCGGATTTTGGATTCGTTTTGATATATCGGACGCATGCCTAAAAAGATGTCCTGAATTGTTGGTAGGAAAAAATATTGGACAATTCATAACAGCTTTCAATAAGTCAATTTGAATAAAGTATCATTTCATTTCATTGATTGACGACCTATCTCTAGAGAGGTGTAGCATATTTTCTCTTCAAATCGGAGAGCCCGCCTGGGGAAGATACCTTTACCGTACAGAAGGGCACATTGAAATAACATTAACTTGTTGTGGTGTTGTGTTTCTGTCGCTGAGTAAGGTTTCAGAGCTCCACGGGGTGGGGGATTGGGTCAGGGTAGGCAGCGGTGCGTGTGATATTTTTGGTATCGCAAGCGTGTATAGGTTATAGTGACCGCTTACCATCAGGCGAAAATATAACTAGAAAAAATTACACTCGGACCAGGCAGCAGACGAATGCATTGACCAATTATGCTACCACGGAATTCTTCTAGCCTTTCTTAAGCTGCAAGGCAGCGCCATCTCTTCGCATCATAGGAAACCCACAATGTCAAATGAATACTTTTACAAGTATTAAACATTTTTAAAAATGAGATAGCAATTATAGTTCTAATTTTTATTTTTAAGCATGTAACTGCTGGATGTTTAAATCTAAAGAAAATATAACTAGAAAAAATTCCTACCTTGCAGCTTAAAAATGGCTAGAAGAATTTCGATGCGGCCATCAGGGCCGTGGTAGCATTATTGGTCAGTGCATTCGCCCGGATAGCGAAGGGTGCGGGTTCGAGTCCCGTCTGCTGCCTGGTCCGGTCCGCGAGGAATTATTTTTCTTTAGATTTAAACATCAAGCAGTTACATGCTTAAAAATAAAATTTATAATAACAAAATAAAACTTTTCCTATACCGCAATTACATTTGGTCGTAACCCCGTATACACGAATGACATTACTCGAATTTGGGCACCCGAAGCAATATTTGTACTGGAGTACGGGCTGGAATACGGTGTCGGGCAAACGAAAGGAAATCTACCCGAATTCGGGCGTACTCGACTCCGTTCATTTACACTTAGCCGTTTACCCGAAAACCATTGGCACTCGTATTCTATCCGGCTAACGCCAATTAGAATCGTGCCTTTAGCCTAACGTTCTTTGTTTTTTTTTGTAATGCAACTAAGATAGTTGAAAAAGATGACAATCTAATGAACCTAAAAATACCACGTAATACTTGTGAAACATTTTGACGTCGCAATCATTTGCATGAGGTGATTGTTATTGGTAAGTATGACGTGTCATGTTCATTATCTTCGGAGATCAATACTGTATTCGTACAGATCGGTCGTTGACCCGTGCGATCGCTGCGTCATCATGACTACAAATAAGTAATCATCTGTACACACAGCGTGGGTCAAAAAACTTTGCAAGAAACACGGTAAAGGTGCAGCAGGCAGTAGCTTACTAAAGTTCCCACTTTTAAGACATAGTCCTCTGGGATCAACCATTAATCACGTGAGGCTTGAAAGAGCGGGGAGAATGCGGGAAAAATCGTGAAATTTCCCAAAATTTAGGGAGAATGAGTTATTATGTGTATTTATTTTTCGATGAACGCACGATTTTTAACCCAAACAGCCATTACATTATAATTATCAACAAATATGTGTTTTTTCTACACCTTAATTTATTATTTTTATGCCAGTCAAAGATAACTTACAACTCTAATGTCTGTTTGGACATTTTTATCACGATGCCTAATTTTCTGCTGTAGAGCAGCATGAGAGAGAGAGAGGGCGGAACAGAAACGAGAAGACGATGAACACATTCAGTGCTCATTTAACTTAAGTTAGCCGTGCATATACAAAAGCTCAAATTTTGTTTTGCATTATGATGTTGACATTAGCGAAAATCTAATCTACTTATTTCCGTTGAGTAAGTAGATTAGATCTTCGTTTAGTTCAACATGTCTAGGGAAGGCAATAAGCGATTATTTTTGAGTGTGTATGCTGTTGGTCGCAGGTGACCTTTGCAGCGTCAACGGGTTTGGGGACAGCGTGATCCTAAGGGGACCTCAAGCCGAGAATTGGCGAGTGTTTCTAGAATACCTCTAGAGGTATTCTAGGCGGATGGCATCTCTCTACGGGTGGAGCCTCCTCTCCGTCTGGAGCCTTTAGACCATTAGAAACTTGAGGGGGTCGGCTCAACTAGAGGACGTCTCCGAGACTCGGACCTCGGCTCTAGTTAGCCGTGGGGGACGGGGAAATACGCCCAGGTATCTGTACCTGGTATAGCGTGTCGTGTGCTAAGCTAGTGTGCAAGTATGATAGCTGTGCAGTGTTAGTGTTTGTGGCATGTGTGGGTGGAGTCGGCGGCGCGTTAGCGCGGGTGATTTCGTCGTCGGGGTACTCTAAAGGGGTAAGACTTGCCTAGGCAGACGGTAGATAAGTAGTTTCGCTAGACTATGTTGTCCACTTACCATCAGCCAGACACTCCTTTCAGTAAAAAAAAATAGCAAACCTGAGCCAATTTAGAACATTTTATTCGAAGTGAGTTGATACCAACTCGATTTTTGAGAAAGTCGCCAACTATTCTGTTTTACTGTCAATAGTGAAGAGCAAATAGAACCTTATGGCATTCGACTTCCGTTCTCTTGCGATGCAGCTCGCACGCGCACTACGCATCACTTTCGCGCGTGCGCAGGAGTACTTACGCATGCGACGCGCGCGCCATCTCATTGGTGAAACCGTGAAACCACGTAGTGTTTGCGCTTTCTGTCCGGCCGGATGCGGATGGGAGAAAAATAGTATGCGCAAGTTAGATAATGTTTTGGGCATTGACCTTGCCGAACGCGACCCAGTTTATGCGATGGGCGAAGAATTCGGCAGTTATGCTTATGGCTATAAACAGGCAAGTTTGTGAATATTTTGTTTTATAAGGAGGGAATATGATTTGAATTTTTATGTTAATATTTTTGTTGTTGTGAGGTGATGTGAGCGAGATAAGAAAAGGAGTGTTTTCTTGTTTATTTGTGTCACCTTTCTACAGTATCTAAACAATATTTTACATTATTTTAGGTATTACATAAGATTCGTAGGTATATGAAACTTTACAAAATACAAGTAGGTTTGAATAATCATGCGATAGTGTGAAAATCAAGGGTTCCGTACTTTTGTGCAAGATTTAATACTAAACGCACAAAATATTTCAGAAAATATCTTTTAATTTTGAACTCTACGTATTTTTTTCTTAATTCCACTCTCTGCTACGATTCATAAAATACCTACAGCTTGGTGACAGAAGAACGGACAGACAGAGATGACTTAGTAATGTTTGACACTCCTTAGATATGGATCCTTTAGAAATGTTTCCCGCCACATAGACAGAAGTTTGGGTACCTTCTGCGTAAACTAAAATATACACACATATCTTTATATATATAATTCTTCTGTGAGTGTGTATGTCACTGAACTTCTCTTAAACAACTGGACCGATTTTGATGAAATTTTTTGTGTGTGTTCAAGGGGATCTGAGAATGGTTTAGATTCACAATTTTGTCCGCTGGACAATGTTTTTTTAATTAATTTTTTTTATGGCGGTACGAAGTTCGCTGGGTCAGCTAGTATAAGCATATAAGTACACATGTCGTAAAATGATTTGTTAAATTTATTTAATACGACTCGTATTTTCGCAAGAATCCTAGGAATGTTGCAAAACGCGGAAAATTAGTGGCTATGACAAATCGCCAGAAAATAAATTAACAATAACATCGAGCAAGTTATCGCCATTGCCTAACTGTCCGCGTATTTACAAAATACCTGGGGTTTTTGCGAAAAATTTTTTTTATATAGATAGGTCCGACAAATGACTCCACCTCACCTGATGTTAAGTGAAGGTGAAGTCCAGACGCGAAGATAGCTGATACAGCAGTTCTACCTGCCCACCAGCCATCCTCACCCTGCCGGCCTGCATGTTGCTTCTTCACGCCTCTTTTAAAGGATCCCAGGTTGTAAGAGGGAGGGAACACGTGAGCGGGCAGAGCATTCAATTTACGGATAGTGCGCCAAAAAATGAGTCACCAAATTTCTTTGTACGTGTTGGAATTGTGGCCACAGTTAGACGGTGACAACGTAAGCCAGCGCGCGTGGTCCTCTGAAGGAAAGGAGAAGGTGGGATAAGAGAGAATAACTCCTCAGAACACTCGCCGTGGCTCAGACGATAGAACATAGATAGATATTTAATTCATGTAACGACATACAGGAGGGCATGTATATATAAAGGAACTGACTCCATGCTCTATGTTGCTAGGAAGTTTGCACGTAACACTGGCTTATTACAGGGCCTTGGACCTCGGAAACGAGAGGGAAGCAAATCCGCTACCGTTCGCACGTAACACGTAATTACTACTTACCCGTGTTTACGTTACAATTAACCACGTGAGTTCACGTAATACTATTGAATGTACTAAACGCATTTCATTCGACGTAGTCAGTAGTGGTGTTTTCTATGTAAGTAACCTTGATCCTTACCAGTCAGTTTCAATATTTAGCTTTTTCAATGCTGCCAGCCTGTTGGGTACCATTCCTGACGGCGGCGCTGGGGGTGACATATTTTTTATTTTGTAAATTATATATTGTTTAAGTAGTTAAGTGGGTTAAGGTAATTTGGATTGCAAATTTTAGTCATCAAATTATTCAAGTTATTTAAATGTAATTAAGAAAATGTCTATTCAACAAAGGCCTATTTTACAAGCTTTTATTTAACTTGCTATGTATGTTTGTTACGGTCAAATCTTACAACTCAATTTTAAAGCACTTGCCCTCAACCGGTTAAGCTGAAATTTGGTATGCTCGTTCAGTTCGGATGACAATGCATGATTAACAGTGTGACGTCATTCTAAATCCAATATGGCGGCATACCCAAAATGGCGGACCAATCATTTTTAATGCATTCCTACAATATGGGTATCAAATTGAAGGGCTTGCTGAGAGTAACTCGAAAAAAATGTAACGTCACTCTCAATCCAATATGGCGGACTTTTAAACGCGTTCAGTTTGTTTGACAATGCATAGTTAATTGTGTGACGTCATTCTAAATCCAAGATGGCGGAACACCCAAAATGGGTTAATTTTTTTTTTCTTTTTAGCGCATTTGAATAAAAATTTGTTTTTAAAAAGGTTTTTTTAACCTTAATTTTATTAAACTCTCGTTAACCAAAGAAAGCTAAGAGATTTAGAATCTATAGCCATATATTCAGTAGCTTCATTATTTTTTTTGTTTATAAAATAACCATATTTTTGATTTTTAGTGTATCACACCTTATAATTTTATTTATTTCACTGGAGTTTGAGTTATTAATTGAAAATAGTCGTAATTAACCTCCATCCTTCCAGAAGCAAGACACAGTAAAAGAACCAAAAAAGCCACATTGTTTTGAATAAGGTAAATTGTTTGTGAAGTTAGAGTTGGGGCGTGTTAAATAACAAGCTTGGCTTAACACGAGATCTGATAACTTTATGACAAAGCGACTAATTGGATATTGGTAACATTTTTCATGAAAAAGTTTTTGAATCGTTCCCTTTTTTTTTATATGTCGTAGCAATGACTCTCGTATCTTTTCGCAGCTCAAAACTTAATTGATTATGTTTTGCTATTAAATAATAATGTTCGCCAGATCACCGAAATTAGATAGACTAAAAATTTTACATTATTGAGCTCTTCCCAATTTCTAATGCTTCATAACACTTTCCGTTCACTTATAATGATACACTAACGTTCTCGTATTGCCAATACCAAGCAATAATTTTAACTATGTCCCTCAATCTTATTTTCAATCTAATAACATAATCACAAAACATTAGAAAGTGCGTCATAACCTCAATGCAGGTGGACGTCAATTGGTGACGTCACGCGTGCCGGTCCTTTCCGCTGACGTCGGGAGGCCTGAAACTCAGCACGTGACTCATTCCGTAAACACAACACAGTAAAGAAATTACGGTACATTTGTGACGCACCCACCCTCTCATAACATTTTGGATTAAGTTCTGTAACTAAATCTCGTAAGTATTATGAATATATATGAATAATTCAACGTAGGCGCGTACTTACCTTACATTTATTTCCTACTAGCTGTGCCCCGCGGTTTATGTGGCATATTTTACCACAGTAAAACGTAGCATATGTGTTAATCCAGGGTGTCGGCTAACTCCATGCCAAATTTTATTAAAATAGCCCCAGCCGTTTAAACGTGAAGAAGTAACAAACATACACACTCACAAACTTTTGCCTTTATAATATTAGTGTGATCTAACATTATTGTAAGCATCCATCTGTCCGACTTTGTATCTTATAAACAGAAATTGGTAAACATTGAAACTTTGACTGAATGTGTATCTATTGCTGCTTTAACGATAAATAACAAAAAAATATTAAAATAAAGAATTAAAGCTTCTTGTATGTCACAAGTAAAGAATACAATAACAATGCTATAGTCACTTATGATAAAATAATAAAAGCTTGCTCTACATTTACGGCAAGAGATTCAAGTTTAAAATTACATTTACTGAAGTTGGGCGATTGTGCACCATTGATAGCTTAACATCCAAAACACTTCCCCATCTACATGGAACCAACAACAGAGCTGGTGCGGCTTGCAGCGGCTGAAAAAGCTAAGGCATGCAAATACAGGGTTCTAGGCTCCGAATATGATTTTGTCCCATTCGGTGTCGAGGCCCTTGGTCCGTGGGGTCCTAGCGCTGTAAGGCTTTTTAAGGAAATAACAAAAAGGTTGGTCGACATCACGGGAGACCGAAGAGCTGGCAACTACCTCGGACAAAGAATTAGTCTATTCAAAGGGGGAACGCTGCCAGTATCTTTGGAACCTTGCCTAAAGGGACTCCTTTTAATAATGTATTTTAGTTATTATATATTTTAAGGTTTTTAGTTATAAATATCTTACTAATGAAATGTACATATTAAAAAGTCACTATAGTCAATTACCAATTTTTTTTTTTCGTAATTATGTCGTGGAAATAAAACACTTTTCAAAAGCTTTTTTTACTAACAAGCAAATATTTACCACAAAGTTAGAGAGTTCGTGACTCACTCGTGCCAAAGGTAGCTACCGTAGATTTTCCCGAAAAACCTTACGATGTGAAAGCATGACTCACGAATGAACGTCAACAACGCAGTTGTATGAGTCATATCAACCCTGTAAACAGGCAAAAGTTTGGGTTTCCCCGAAAGATTTAGTAATTTGCTGTGTTTAACTTTTGAGATGGTAGATCTAATGGAGAGTATGAGAACTACTCTATAAAATACAATACTCGCAAAATGTTATAAGTATTTTTTTTTGAATATGTCTGCAGTTGGTTGCAGATGAACTTTACAGCGTCACCAAGTTTGGGGACGGCGAGATCCTAAGGGTACCTGAAGCCAAGAATTGGTGAGTGCTTCTGAGGTATTCTAGGCGGATGGCATCTCCCCACGGCGAGTGTCCTCTCCGTCTGAAGCCTCTAGACCACTCGAACCTGAGGGGATCGGCTCAACTAGAGGGCGTCTCTGAAACTAGGACCTCGGCTCTAGTTAGCCATTGTCATGGTGTTTAAAGTAGCATAGTTGCTAACGTTTTTATCTGCTTTTATTTTGAAGCTTTTATTTCATAGCATTACGATTAAAAACAAAATTGTTTTCCACTAATGATCATATTAAAAAAAAAACAGTTCTAATTTGTATACAAAAATGTCGTTGTCAGTCGTGTTGCTTTATAGTTTAATAATAACAAAAACAGAAAATTTAGTTTATTTTGCAAGCACGAGTCTTTCCCGGTTTTAGATTAAAAGTAATTGATGCAAAAAATTCCCATGATCCCCCCAAATTATAAAGTTCGTGTGTGAGTATGTTTGTTACTTCTTCACGTCTAAACGGCTGGAGCGATTTTATTAAAATTTAGTATGGAGTTAGCTGACATCCTTTGGTTAAAGCATAGGCTACGTTTTACTGCGGGTATCCCTAATAAACCGCGAGTAATACTGCGGGACACAACTAGTAGTTCAATACATAAGCAGAAAATTTAGTTTTTTTGCGAGTACGGGTATTTCCCGTTAAAAGATGCAAGTAAAAGATGCAAATAATTCCCCTGATAAGATAAAAAGAAAAAAGTACAAACATAAGATAAGATTAGTATAAACCTGTGTGTAAATAATTAAAAGAGTTTGCTTACTCTTCACCTAGAAGCACTTTCTTCGTTACACTTTATCTGAAGAACAATTTACCTATCTCTTTTTAATTTTAAATATTAATTTGTATAAAATATAATAATGATAAATATTTATAATATATTAGGAGCTCGATGGCGCAAGTAGTTAGCGCGTTCGACTGCGATCGTTGAAGTTAAGCAACTTTCGCAGTTTTCGGTCATTGGATGGGTGACCAAAAATTTACTATCTCGAGCCCCTCCGTGCTTCGGAAGGCATGTTAAGGCGTTGGTCTCCAATCTCCCTATTCCATCCGTAGGGAAGGCCTGTGCCCCAGCAGTTGCGAAATTAATAAGCTGATGATAATGATGATGATGAAATATTTCTAACACACACCAATTAGCCTAGCCCCAAAATAAGCACTGTAAGGCTTGTGTCATGGGATACGAGGGTAATGGATAAAATACATATATTTTACATATAGAAGTATATTTATATAGAAATACATATTTAACATCCATGACTGGAGTAAAAATGCTCTTGTTCATCACACACACATCTGCCCCCACCGGGATTCGAATCCGGGATCTCTGGAGTCGGCGACACCATGAAACCCGGCGTATAAACCACTCGGCCACGGAGGTCGTCAAGTATGTAAGTAAGTATGTGTTTGCTGTGTTATTTTTTTACCTAGAAAAAAATCAAAGATTCAAGTTGTAACTTGTTTTTGCACGGAGTATGAAATGATCTGAAACGTCAAAAAAGCCGCGCCCGTCTGGGGAAGTAACATCCAGACTTTTTGGCGGGATCGCAAAGCATCACTTAAGCAGTTTTGTTTTTCTTGTTAAAAATTGTGTTGCGGCGGGTGTGTCTAATAATGGTGGATTATTAACCACTAAGTGTTCGCGAACATGCAACATGCTAAGTGTTGGCAAGTGAAACAAAATAGTGGAAAGTGTCTTTCGACGTTCCCTCAAGAAGTCCACGGGGAGGTTCCAGTAAAGCCCCACACATTTACTGAAACATAGGGAAAGGGGGATTGACTTGACTGCCACTTACTTTGACTTGATTTATTACTTTGACCACGAGTGCTATAGAATTTGTAAACATTTTTAACACTTGACATTGGCTAAATGCACAAGCCGTGCGAAGCCATTTCGAAAAAAAAAAGTAACCTCCACCATACAGAAAACCACTTTAAAATTACACTATATTTTGGTGGTGTTGTGTTTCTGTCAGTGTGTAAGATTTCAGGGCTGTGGAGCCCTGAAACCTGTGTGGGGAAGGCAAAAATTATGTGATTGATAATTTTGGTATCGCAAGCGCCCATAGGCTATGATGGCCGCTTACCATCAGGCAGGACATACGCTTACTTGTCACCCTAATAAGATAATAACAAACATAATAAACGTAATGTAAATCTGTATGTAATAAAATCTAAAAACTCAGAATGAACTGAACTCCTTTCTTTTGGTGAACTCGAAGATTCGCCGTTCTATGACTCAAATTACAAGACCCAAGTAGAAGATAATCGAAATGCTTAATCATTGAGAGAAAGTATGACTCACGAGATGTACAACTATGGTTGTCAACATTCATGAGCATATTTCAAACTTTTTTCCTTTTTTCGTCAACTTTATATTTTTGTTTGTTGTTATTTTTTGTTTTGTAGTAAAACAAGTAGTACATTCAACAACAGATCAATTCATAGAAAAATATTTATCTAACTATTCGAAATATATCTCCTGTATTTAATGTGTTCTAGAATTCGTAGGTCAAGCGCTTTGATATAAATATGTACATAATAATATCGTATTTGGTTTGCTTAAGTTTTTTTTCTTGTGATGTTATATAATTTTATTAATGTAATATATTTAATAAATCAATTTTAAGTAATTTTATTGAATTTATAGTTTTCAATTTGATTTTATTTGAATGAATTTAATTTAATGCACTGCAATGTAACAGTTAATATCGATTTAGTGTTATTTGTTCTATATAACTACATTTTTTGTGTATACATGTTAAATGTTGAATTCTTGATCGATTCGTCAATTATTAATAAGTCAGTACTTTGTTGATTGTAATATGTTATGTATACTGAATAAATAAATAAAAAGAAAGGGTGATCTATCAACGCACGGCTCAGCAGGATTACGCTGAAATTTGGCACACATAAGTATAGCTATTTTGTATGATGCAGGCGTGCGTTAAGTAAGGATTTTCCAAAACAGGGTGAAACGAGGATTCAAAGGTTGCAGAGAGCACCAATACTCAAAATCAAATCTAACGAGCGAACGAAGCCGCGGACAAAAGTTAATGCAAATTTGTGGTAAGCTGCCGTGTGATTAATTAACAGACATTTAAATTTGTGGCCATAAGCAAACCTGTGGGGGCAATTCGATGCTGCTTGTACCTATTTCACTCGACTCCATGAGTTGTCTCATATTAAAGTCATTTTTCAATTTGATGACTCTGTATATAATACAGGGAGAAAAAAACTGCCTTTGCTAAGTTCCTTGCCGGTTCTTCTCAGTACAAGGTCTCCCGCCGTAGATTTGCGAACCGATGGGGTAACTTTTCAACATTCACAAGTGCTTGTAACAGCCTGGACTGAATAAACGATATTGAATTTTAGTTTTTTTTTTATTTTATGAAAGACTTACAGTTGCATGAGATTGTCAATCAATCAGCGTTTTTACAGAGTCGATTATTCTTTTAATTCATTTGTTTGATGTAAAGGACATTGGGCAAAAATGCACGCTGCACCCACGTCCGCCACGGTTTAAAGTACATTTGTTTGAAAGATATTATAGTCAAGATCATCTGTGCCAAAGCGCATCAAATTCCATCCCGGGGGTCATTAGTTATTTTAAGTTTAATATGTACAAGTACTATAACGAACGAACATTAATGAAACAAAGGAATTAATTTAGTAAGTTAGATCGACCCTACATAGTGTGCTCAGGAATTATGGGAGTACTTCACAAGGTGCAAGCGTGCCCCCTTATGTTATTCTGCCGCGCTAGAGTAAATCCAAAAATCCCCGCATGGGTTGGGATTTTTTTAAACATTCTGTTCGTTATAGTAAATTGTCTTCTATGTAAAACGGAGCGACCACAGATTACACAAACTTGTCCAAGCTTCGGAGAACACATGATTTCAGTTCATCCATACTAATTGACAAATCCGAAAATCGTGTTCCAATATCCAAAGCGTGTTAGTTAAAAATCAATCAAATAGCAGGGAGCGCACAATCACAACGAAGTAAGACGAGTCGACTATTTGCAACTGCAAGTCCTTCATCATCCGTAAACCGTTTTGAAATGTCTCAGATAGAGCAAGCGCAGGATGGTCGGCAGGCTTTGTCGTATATCTGGTTGTATAGTACGATATGACATATTATTATGATTACTAATAATATAAAATGAAAGTATTATAAAATGAATTTATTCAGCTACTTAAATATGCCCATGTGTCATATCTACTGACTACCAGGATATTTATTTTCGGTGTCATAATAAAAAAGGCTAGTTTATTATAGATCTATCGATTCATACTAATTACATTGTTGGCGGAGCTGGGTGCGTTTTGCCCATTGTCCTTTAATAATTGACAGGAATTATTTCCAAAACCTGCAAATGTTCCCGACATTTTTTTATATTACTGAAGAAATAGTATGTAAATAACTGAAACTTTAAAAATTTTTAAGTAGTACTGAACTTGCACCAACCCTACTTAAATGCCGTATTAGCTCGCTTACTCATCTTAACCCTGAATATGTATCGCGGTGCTTAAGTGAAATAACCGTTATGTAAACCGTTCCAGTTATTATGATTGACTACAGTCGATCGATTGCGTTTGCTATTTAATCGATTATTGATTTAGGTTATTGGGTCAACGAGGTCTTGTTGAGTATGACTTTTGTAAGTACTCGGAACTACTTTTATACTGTACTGAGACGATATTTTTTCAGCACAGTGTGTGTAGGTACCATATTTTTATTTTGGTGAAGTCATTACGAATAAAACATGTAATTTTTCGTTTTATTTGTCTGTTTTCTTCAGAATAATTCTAAACTGAAAAAGCACTATAGACGCTTAAACGTAAAAAAAAAATACTAATCGTATAATCGTGGCAATAATAATGTTTAAAACAAGTATTACCTATGCAAAAAACGAAACTGGTCCAAACATATCGCAACTTGCATACGAAGTGTTTTATACCAAAAGTTGCTTGTTAATATTATAAAATACATTGAAAAAGTGGTTGAAATGAGCTTTAAAACTATAATTGAATTTACTTTTATTAAATAGTTTAGTTATTTTTTTGACTTTGATCTACCGTTATGTTAAACCAGGCGAGGACTGGGTCCTAATGTACTCATGTGAGTCCGTAAAGAAAACTCAGAAGGAAGCTAACACATTTTTGTTCATATTTCTTGTGTTTATTGTTTAGGAGGTTTTGTCGATGCATGGTAGCTCCATCGAAACTAACAAGTACTTTAATACTGAATTAAAATATTATTTCATCATCATCATCATCATCATCAGCCTATTAATGTCCCCACTGCTGGGGCACAGGCCTTCCCTAGGAGATTGGGCCGAGACCAAATATTATTTAGTTTTTGTGTAATTTATGGGCAGTATTCCACTAAACTACCCAAGTACAATGAGACTTCAGATTCGGGGTTGTTCAGAACAATTCATGTTTTTCTCTTGCTCAGAACTGCATACAGACCCAATAAATATGATTATTTTTTGATTATCTGGAAAAATATCTCAGAAATCTAGAGGTTAATAGATTTTTTGAATTATTAATTTTTGACGTTTCGGATAAATTTTAGGGTCTGTATAGTCACTTCCTAAAGTTTCTAGGACAAAATCTCAATCTTGTGAGCATGAGTAGGTACCTGGCCAGCATTGTTAATTTGAAATTTTAAACAATAACCTTGCATAACTTCTACTTCATTGCTAAGTTTTATTATGTACCACTTTAACACCATCATGCTTCACACAAACGTGACCTAACTTATAGACCAATAACACAAACGGGTATAAATACATTTTAAGAAAGCGTTTATCATAAAATATCGTACTTACCAGTTTGTAATAAAAATAATATTTTGTATGAAGATTAATTCAATTTAATTAAAGATCAATTTAATAAAATATTCAAACGCAAATTAATGAAATGCCATAGTTCTAAAAAGAAATTTAGTGATTGGGCCACGCCTGGTATTTACAAAAGAAGTAATAAGTTGTATCAATTATATGCTCTCAAAGCAACCTCATCTGATCCTAAGTTTAAAGAGTGCAGTAATGATTTTAATTTTAGACATATCCGTAGTGATTGTATTATAAAAACTTTTAATCCTATTAATACTAAAAAGATAGATGATTTATGGAGAATATCAACATATTATATAAAAAACCGATTATCACTGTCATTGCACCTCAACTGGCCATCATCTATACTTATAATAAATCTGTAGAGAGGTCAATTCTGTACATGAATTATATTTTCAAAATAACTATCAGGGGGTGATAAGTGATCGATACTGATGCCAAAAATGCAATCAGTAAAATTTTTGTCTGTCTGTCTGTCTGTCTGTGTGTATGTTCCTTATAGAAACAAAAACTACTCAACGGATTTTAACGAAACTTGGTACAATTATTCTTCATACTCCTGGGCAGGTTATAGTATACTTTTCATCACGCTACAATCAATAGGAGCAGAGTAGTGAAGGGAAATGTTGGGAAAACGGGAGAAGTTACTCCATTTTTTAAGCTTCCGTCGCGTGTGGAGCCTTAATGGTTAAAGTTACATAGAAATCATGTATGACGGAAATATTTAACATAAAATTGTCTAAAAAATATCTCGCAACAGCATATGTCTATCTTTTATGGTTGACTCACAATAACACGTGTAACTCCTGATAGCTTAGCAGTTCGGAGCATTCTGATTATATTTGTTTACTCTTACGTTTATAATACTCTCACTCATCCCTAACTTAAAAAAGTTAACATTATTACCTATTCAATAAAAAAAGAATCATAGAAATCGGTATAGAAACACCAAACTTATTCATGAAATAAGCCATCGCGCCGTCGCACGTGAATACTGAATCATGCTTTAAGGATTATTTTTGTGTAACGGTTGGAAACACTGATAGACCGGGAGATGATGACACAAAATACTTGGTCATTTGTACCAGTATGGCGGTTCTTCAGGGGTCTAATTACGTAAAGGCAAAAAGGAAAATGATGGTCATAGCGCTCGCACCGGCGGCCCAATCGCGTGGGCGTTAATCGAACGCGTCGGATAAATAACGAGTGTCGAACGATTTGTTCCACAAAAATGCTTATATTTTCAGATAGTCGAAAAAAAGAAGTAGGCGGTAGCGTAATGCCATACTTCTCGGGTGTGACTTACAGCCCGCCATACCGACGCGAATACATTAATTTAAATAAAACAATGCAACCATTTGTACCAGGCTAATTTTTGCACAGCTAATCATCGTCGAGTAGCCATTCACGAAAATCACCTTGCCATACTTTTCCGACAGTTCCCAATGGCCGCCATACCGCTGCAAAGGAGTAATTTTTTTTTTCGCCAAACGATTTGTACCAGTATTGCATTTGAATTTTTGGAAAGTATTTGGCAAAATGTGACCGTTATTATTTTTCCCATACTTCTAGTAGGGGGAAAAAGTGCTGCCATACTTGAAATACTTATTTATTTGACACGTTTTAAAAATACGACTGCAAAATACGTAAAATCATTTTTTACATCATGACATCATTGTATTCTCGTCATTTGGATGCAATTGTACGTAAAAAAAATTATTACAGATTGTAAACATGGGGCGGATGACTGTCGGACTTGAGCTAAAAGGTGAAAAAGAAAAAAAAAATTTGACGATTTGTACCAGTATGGCATTTGGATTTTTGGAAATTATACGATACAATGTGACCATTATTATATTTGCCATACTTGTAGTAGAGGGAAAAAGTGGCGCCATACTGGTACAAATCGTTCGAATTACGAATAAAATCTTGGGACTTTGAAAAAATATTGTTCACATTCGCCACCTCCCACAGGTATGGCATTATCAGACTTCTATTTATGATCATACGGGGAACTGTTAAAAAAAGTTTCAGGGTGGTACAAATCGTTTGGCGAAAAAAAAAAATACTCCTTTGCAGCGGTATGGCGGCCATTGGGAACTGTCGGAAAAGTATGGCAAGGTGATTTTCGTGAATGGCTACTCGACGATGATTAGCTGTGCAAAAATTAGCCTGGTACAAATGGTTGAATTGTTTTATTTAAATTAATGTATTCGCGTCGGTATGGCGGGCTGTAAGTCACACCCGAGAAGTATGGCATTATGCTACCGCCTACTTCTTTTTTTCGACTATCTGAAAATATAAGCATTTTTGTGGAACAAATCGTTCGACACTCGTTATTTATCCGACGCGTTCGATTAACGCCCACGCGATTGGGCCGCCGGTGCGAGCGCTATGACCATCATTTTCCTTTTTGCCTTTACGTAATTAGACCCCTGAAGAACCGCCATACTGGTACAAATGACCAAGTATTTTGTGTCATCATCTCCCGGTCTATGATAATTTTAGAGGTTTTTAATGTAAGGTCGTAAATAAACACAATTTTTAAGCTTACATTGCAAACGCTGGCTAAACCCTACGAGATCGATCAAAATATTGTACTACAGTATTGTATACCTTAAAAATGTCTACAAAAAAGTCCACCATGGTATCTGTCTATCTCTTAGGGATAACCCACAATAACCATTTTATATCCTATACTTTTTACGAGAAATAATAGATTATTTACGAAGCGATTTTCAGCAATATAACATTCTTCCTTATCCAATTCAGTACCTTAAATACATTGTGCATTTAATATAGACCAATTTAGCTATTTAACGCATGTAATTTAAATGAATATTTTCGAAGATATTACAGATTTAAAATGCAGGAACATAGCGGTTCCGACGCTACCGGGCGGGGCACCTGGTGGCGCGTGCCTATTGTAATTAGGTATTAGAAAGAATGTCATTGTGTATAATACAAGCCTGAGAACAAAAACTATAGTCTACACTACAGCTCTACGGGCCACTAGTATTTAATAAATGTATGAATGAGGGAGTGTTTCCAGATCTAATGAAATGCGCTAAAGTTATCCCTCTCTTTAAGGCTGGTGACAAATCAGATCCCAGCAATTTTAGGCCAATATCTATATTACCAGCGCTAAGATTTTAAGAAAATAATTTAAAACCTAGCCTAACTAGCACGCTTTTCTATAAATAAGCTACTTCATTTAAAACGGTTTGGTTTCACTAGAGGCAAAGTACTATTGATGCTGGAGCTGTACTTCTCAAACACATTTTTGATAAAAGGGAGAGTAAGCACGATGCTATTGGCATTTTTTGCGACTTATCGAAGACATTTGCCTGCGTGTTTAAGTCTGATATAGTCTTATCTTTCTGCTAGGATTCAGAAAGTAGTTATGAATGAAGCTGAGTCTACAGGAGCACCCATTTCCATGGGCGTGCCCCTGAAGCACAATTCGATATTGGGCCCATTGCTTTTTCTTATTTATATCAATGACCTGCCCCACTTTATTATTCTCTCATTTTTTTTATTTCACAGTTAGGTTTTTTATAAAATAGATATAAAAGTAAAATTCAGAAACGTAAACACAAAAAGAAATATAGTATAAAAAAATGGGTGCGTGTACTTATGTAGGCGCGTGAGAAGTTATCCTTCTTTGGCATCGTTTAAAATTAGTTTTTAATTGCATGCAAATAATTAATTACAGTAAATTAATAAAAAGTCTGGAAAAGGACAGAGTCAATAAAGTTCAGTTTTAATTTGAAAAAATAAATAAATAATCAAAATATTCAATTAAAATCGCTACTGAATATAATTTATTAGAACATATGTGATTTGCACTTGTATGAAACTCAAACACGTATTCCGAATATACAAACTAGAAACATGTGGATAAATATTATAAAAATGAATACCTATAACTGTTACTTTATTACAAAAAATAAAGATGTGGTTTTTGGTTCTACTACACCAATGGTCAAGAGATGGCGCTGTAGTCTCCTGAATCGCGCTTTGGTTCCGTTGTTCCAGATTAATAAATACTTTTGATATTATAAATATGAATACTTACAACTGTTACTTTATTACAAAAAATAAAGATGTGGTTTTTGTTTCTACTACACCAATGGTCAAGAGATGGCGCTGTAGTCTCCTGAATCGCGCTTTGGTTCCGTTGTTCCAGATTAATAAATACTTTTGATAGGCCTTCACAATGCAGTCGTTAGCACCCACTAAATAGATTCTATTTCTATTTTGTTGGTAGATTTTCTTAATGTGCGGTAAACACAAAAGTAACGCATGAAGTTGGTCGCTAAAGCGACCAACTTCATGCTGTTAACATTTTGTGTTACAGTGATGCGCGCGCATCTTAAAATTTCACTCTCATCATTTTTTCATAACGCGCCTAAAGAAGTATAACTTCAAAAACCTAACCTAGAAGGCCACCAGCAGCGGGGCTAGGCCCCAGCTACCGGTGGTTAGGGCCGCAGAGAAAGAAACCGCGCCGTGTCCAGTATATTCAACTTCATAATCGGTCTCCAAAAATGTTGGAGTTACAGGTCAACAACAAAATCACCCGGCGTATTGTAAACCTTCTTTTTTTGATTCCTATGTATGTTGTAGAGAATATTGTAAAAAATTTGAAATTATTACTGCCAGACTATTTCTTTCAGCAATATTTATTGCCAGAAACTTTTAATGTCGAAAGCTGAAAACTGTATTTTCATACATTTTTAGTAGCTGCAATTGCCCCGGGTGACCTTATAAAATTTTATTTAAAATTATATAAATATAAAACAGTACTTGGCGCAATTTTTCTATGTAGAACTCCGTCCTGCTTCAGAAGGTAAGTACGTCAAGCCTATTTTCCGGTATCTACATTCGTCAGCACCCACCAAACCGCACTGAGGCCGCGCGGTTAATTTAAAGGACTTTTTCCCTTTTTTATTCTTATTTCCTTAAGGAACAACATAATGCAGCCATGTTTATTCTCAACTAGAAACGTGCCATATTAAATAAAGATCGTAGAAAAGAAAAACGTGAGTAAAGTCACGTAACTGCGTAGTACCTGCACAGTTGATATATAACCAGTGTATTTAATAATTATCATTAGCCGATGGACATCCACTACTTAGATATGATGTAGAATGTAGGTATGGATGTAACTATTTATTCCAAGCCATTTAACACCCCAACCTATGGTCTCTGTATAACTTTTCATATTCAGTGGTTGTCTGGAAGAAATCGCTCTTAGCGATAAGACCGCCAATTATAACGCTTTTGTTAATATTATTGTTTGTGAATGTTACGTAATTATGTATGTGGTGTTATAATAAAGTGTTAATCTATCTATGTATTTATCTATCCACTGTTGATAAAAGACCACCTCAAGAGATTTCCATACTACGGTCCTGCGCTGTCTGCATCAAGGCCAGGTGTCGATTCTTCTAAGTATATCTAAAGGTCTTGTCTCAATATTAGTTCAATTATCGCGTTTGAAGCGATAACTTCTTATGGAAGGGTAAACCGCTTCGTTACGTAACGCGTTACGGCGCCAGTCTGTATGGCCTTCCTTCCTCTCACGCATACGGCAGCGGTAGGCAGACTCCTTCTCTCTCATTCTACCCGCAGCGCCGCTTAGATTTGTTTAAGTTATAACTTTTGGCGTCCCGAGACGCACACGCTTTTTTGAAACACAGTTCTTGTCAGGAAAACATAGAATAACAAATGCATAATGATAACAGAAGAATGAATAAGCAAATAGTTTTGTTAGAGTCTGTGCGGAAAGAGAATGGGCGTGGCGAAAAACGGAACTAACATTAAGATTTCTATTTGGCAATCAAACCCAGCAATCTGTAAAACGACAAAGTTTTGTATTGATACAGATTTGTTTGTTGTTGTGTTTTCTTGCGGTTTTTTGTATTTAATCATGTCTAAAACGGAGTAAAACCTTACAATTACGGTAGAAAAGCACCACAGCGCCCTCCAATCTAAAACCCCCTTCTCTTTCCGCACAGACTCTAGTAATTTCGTGTTTCGGAAAAAGAGCAATTGCTTAAACAAACGTCGATACACAATTATCTCTTATCTATTAGACAAGTCCGTCCGTTCGTCCGTGGTGCTGTTTCAGCGGCCAAACCGTAAGAGATAGATAAAGAGAATGTTTAAGTTATAAGTTGAGAATAGTCTGATAAGACTACAAACCGGATGTGAGTAACGTAGCACTTCCGGTTTTCGAGAAAGCACGTGATTTCTATTTCAAACGAAACCACACAAAATCTCCAAAGTTCTCAATTAATTAAATACATTTTTTTTGGTGAACATTTGGTTCACTGGTTTGCTAGTTATTTATGTTAGCAGAATCGACAGTCTGAACAACAAACTTAATATCATGTGGAATGGGTTAATTGCCTTGTATTTAAAAAGGACATTAGTTTACGATAATTACCTTCTAACAATTATTCCACTGTGGCCGCGTGTTTGTACCAAGGACGTATTTTGAACTGTTGCGTCATTAGATTTTCTGGGAAAAACTTTACATTGCGAAATTGTATCATTAAATTTACTTATAAGTTTGTCGCGTTTGTTGTTGCACGAAAAATATAAATAGTACGATTCGTTCTTCAGTTATAATTTATTAATCTCCAACAGTTATATAACTCAAATGGGTGGTAGAGTATCAGTGATAATATCTAGATATTCCATTATCATCATCAGCCTATTAATATCCCCACTGCTGGGGCTCAGGCCTTTCCTATGGATGGAATAGGCAGATTGGCCGTGACCCACCACGCGGGCCCAGTGCAAATTGGCGGGTGCTAACGACTGCAGATGCAACCGGGACCAACGGCTTAACGTGCATGCCGAAGCACGGAGGAACTCGAGATAGAAGATTTTTGGTCACTCATCCAATGACCGACAACTGCGAAAGTTGCTTAACTTCAACTATCGCAGGCGAACGCGCTAACCACCTGCGCCATCGAGCTCCTCAGATTTTCCATATATCAATCAATTTATTATCAAAATGTAAGAGAGGTATGGCATAGCGGATTTCCCGTACACATTGGTGCGCCCGTCTGCAGAAATAACTTCCACCTTCCAAAATACTCGTAACACTACCTTTTGGTGGTGCTGTGTTTCCCAGAGAATGGGCGTGGCGAAAAACGGAACTAACATTACGATTTCTATTTGGCAATCAAACCCAGCAATCTGTAAAACGTCCAAGTTTTGTATTGATACGGATTTGTTTGTTGTTGTGATTTCTTGCGGTTTTTTGTATTTAATCATGTCTAAAAGGGGTAGAACCTTACAAATACGGTAGAAAAGCACTACAGCGCCCTCCAATCTAAATCCCATTCTCTTTCCGCACAGACTCTACTTATTATTACCTATCTAATTTTTACTATGTCCTAAACACTTTGATTATTTATTAAACAAAATACGTTTCAAAGGGTTAGATGCACTGATTTTGTTTATTTATTGACGTTTTGCAGCCTTTTCAGGAATGCGTCGTCCGAATAATGATTTTTTATTTACTTTGTCGAGCTAACCTTCGAAAGACTTTTATTGAGCGTTCGGATATTTCATTGGAAGGTTTTTAAAACTTTATTGTCTATGTATGAATTTATTAGCTAATTTAATTAAACTTATTCAGAAACTTGATTTATTTAATGAGTGATGTGCGTGAAAACCTAAGAAACAAATATCAATGAAAACTCAAAGACTAGAAATAATGCCATCGAATTCTTCCAAGAAGTTATAATCAAAAGTATTGTGTGTGTGTGTATGTGTGTGTGTCTGTATGTGTGTGTATATATTATTAATCATAGGATACTACTAATTCCTTAATTTATGAAGGTAAAACCCCTTCTACGGTGCCTAGCTAATTTATTACGTCGGCGTGACGTCATTAGAACAAGCGTAATGAGAACAAAAATAAAATGATTACGCTGGCGAATTTTCCGCAAATGTATTTCTAAGAAATTGGCACAAGTCAAGTTTTGTATTGTGACGTTTTAAAACGTTTCTTTAAGAATTAAGTTTTTTACGTGGTAATGAAAAGGATAAAGCACATCACGCAACTGGAAATATTATGCTGTAATTGAAAGGTATACTTTTATATAAGCGTAACCCGTTAGGTTACCTACATTCTAGCTAGGGTTACGTACGCAAAGGGTAAAAATGGGACGCTATTACTAAGACTCCACAGTCCGTTTGTCTGTTCGTCTGTTATTATTGCCGCTTTAACAACAATTAGTAATAAAAATAGAATAAAACAAGTGTTATAATGCAGCTCCCTTACAACAAAAGCGTTTTTTTTTTTGCCGCTTTTTGCTTTATATTAATAACAGCAAGAGGTAGACGCTTGAAATATTCAAAGAATATTGAGTAGTATATTCACTTTAATAATAAGTAATTAAATTAATATAAAACAAATATTTAAGAAGGGATCCAATATCACAACAAACGTGATTTTTTATCCGTTTTCGCTCGATATTATAATATTTATAGTGTCTAATGTAGTATATGTCGTGGCCATATCGTAGATTTGCTCATTTCATGAAATGCGACCATTTCATGAAATGTTTCACTATATATTGGCCACATCATGATGTGGTTTGGGCAGATCAATAATGAAAAATCGTTTCACGATATGACCAACTAAACGCGTGGCTATTTCATGAAATGGCAAAAATTATTTGATCATATTGTAAAATAGTTACATTAATTACCGGTAGAGGCGCTGCAAGCGCTTTGTTTATATATGTATATGGCGGCCGCTGCCGACAATGTTGTTTCTCGCAGTGAAAAAGTGCATAATTCGGTATTTAATTAGGAAGAAAGTGATAACAAAAGGGTTTTCGACGAAACAATTTAAGGAGAGTAGGGTGACTACGCAAAAGAAATCTATGGACTGTTACTGGCTGTCAAAATATGACATTTTGGAAACTGCGGTTAAGGTACAAAGTGCGGATGAGTATCAATATCGTACAAAGATATACTGTAAAACTGTACATCCAGGGCCCAAGAGGTGATACTTAAATTTCTTTTGTAGAAAAGGTCTCTTTTAATAGAGGTTTTTTGGTACTTCGCCGGCCGCTGCTGCAGCAAGCACCCTCGCTTTGCTCGCTCGGCTCGCGCGTTATGGTCACAACACTAACCTAACCTAACCTAGTACGAAGTATTACCGTTTGGGCTTTGGAAGAACAGTTAAGCCTAAGTTAAATCTTTAATTTGTTTATTTTGTTTCAAAAATTTGATTAAATTTGTTTGTGTCATTCGGACTTATAACAATAAACAAGTTCTTACATATTCTGGATTTTTAATAAATATTTTATGGATGCCCTAATTATACGATCCGGCCAAATGTGGATGACCAAATCGTTAAATGTTGACGATTTAATGATCTGGTCAAATTAAGTTGCCCATATCGTGAAATGTGACCATTTCATGAAATTCTCGAGCATTTCTTGAAGTGGATCAAATCTATGATATGACTACGACATATAGATATTAGTACGGAACCTTTCTTATGTGTATGTTAATGCAGGTAAACGAGCTGATAGTCCACCTGACGGTAAGTGGTCACAGCCATTAATGGACACTTGCGGCACCCTGGTACCCTTACCACTCATGCGTTGCTGGCTTTAAAATTCCTAAGAGCGCGGTTGCATACTGTCGATAAATTCTGTAAATGGATACTGCTAGACACAGCATAATGAAAAGTGCAGATAGTAAAACCTATTAATCGTAGTGGGATATTTGGAAACTATTATGTGATGGGCTCAGATTACACACACTCACACATAAACACGCACACACACACACACACAATGCGTGGCACCATAGCAAATACGAGGTCAAAAGCGACTATCAATTCGCGTCCGTACACCACAACGCATCGTGTTGTGAATACGTCCCGTGAATATTAAGCTTTTATCAAAACTGTGCCGCCTTGTTCATCATACATCGTAAAAACTGTTCACAATGACAAAATAAGCATTTACTTTTGACTTCGTATTCGCTTTGGTGGCACGCATTGCGTGTACCGTGATCTCCATCTGCCTTATATGTAATCTGAGGCGATGGGTTAGTAACTTATCACTTTAACAACGTCCTCCAAACAACCAATGCCAAATGTCTATCTCTTTAAAGAGGAGTATGCCATTTGGTGGCTCAAGTTAATTTGTTTTATTTTTTCATAGCTTTTTTCACAGCAGATTTTTGCACAGCAAAGAACTACATCGAAACAGCTTCACGCAAACTCGGAGTCCTGAACAAGGTGCGGCGTTTTTTCACGTCCGATCAACTGTGCTTGTTGTACAAAACGCAAGTGCGGTCCTGCGTGGAATATTGCTCGCACCTCTGGGATGGCTCCGCCAAGTACTTGCTCGATGCTTTGGATAGGTTACAGCGGCGCGCGATCCACATCATAGGCGATGAGGAGGTGACTAAACACCTTGAGCCTCTTCAATTACACTGTGACGTGGCGTCACTAAGCGCGTTCTATCGTCTGTACCACGGCGAGTGTTCTGAGGAGTTATTCTCTCCTATCCCACCTTCTCCTTTCGTATACGTTGTCACCGTCTAACTGTGGCCTCAATTCCAACGCGTACAAAGAAATTTGGTGACTCATTTCTTTGTCGCACTATCCGGAAATGGAATGCTCTGCCCGCTCACGTGTTCCCTCCCTCTTACAACCTGGGATCCTTTAAAAGTGGCGTGAAGAAGCAACATGCAGGCCGGCAGGGTGAGGATAGCTGGTGTGGCAGGTAGAACTGATGTATCAGCTATCTTCGCGTCTGGACTTCACCTTCACTTAACATCAGGTGAGGTGGAGTCATTTGTCGGAACTATCTATAAAAACAAAGCTTCACAAGAAACATGGACCTGACCTGAGAGATTTACATATAGAACATTTACCTGAGCACATATTTTAAATTTTTACTAAGCACCTCCACGCGCTCCCGGTGTTAGGGGTTTTGACAGACAAACTGACAAGCGAATAGACGGACAAACGGACAACAGAGTGATTGATTTTTCCCTTTAAGCTACGGAACTATTAGTAGAACGGCGGACTGTTTCCGCAACTCGAAAGAAAGTGCCTATTTTGCGTGGGGATTGGCAGCAGTCCTGCCATCCCAGCTCACCCAGAAAGCCCAGTCGGATGTTGCTGCAGACCTTTACTAGTGTCCGTTGATTTCCCAGTAGAGAAGTCCTTTGTCTTGCACTCCAGTAGAACATGGGCGCTCGTCTCCTCCTCCTCCAGGCAGGCTCTGCACAGAGGGCTGTCAGAAATACCTATATTACAAGTGTTCGTTGAAATAGCTGTGACCCGTGAGTCAACAAGCCCTAAAACCAATCATGGGTACTCATGGGTATGGGATCATTGGTTTTAGGGCTTGTCTATGTAGATACGGAACCCTTAAAAAAAGTAATTAATGAAAATAGAAAGTGAACTTCAGAGTTCAAATCGACACCGTCACATTCACTAAACTATACTTAATACTGATCTAACAGTCCCCGATATTCGACCCGAACGCAAAGTTCACAAAGAGTCGATGATCTTGGCGAGCAGTCAACAAACTGAGCGAAAAAACTAACTCTAATGTACCTACGATCAGGAAATCTATTTGCGATAATGACTTAATGATGTGTGTGTGGTCATTCTCATTGTCATCATAGACGAATACGCAATTTACATGAGGTCAATGCAGTACAGTCATCACTCGAATCCTCAATAGTAGCTGCACTTCTTAGGCTGCTTACTTACTGCCTTGCAGCCTAGGAAGTACTAGAGAAAATTCGCCATGGCCATCAGGGCCGCAGTAGCATAAAGGTCAGTGCATTCGCCTGGATAGCGTTCGAGTCCCGTCTGAGGCCTGGTCCGCGTGGAATTTTTTCTAGTAAAATTTTCTTTAGATTTAAACAAAGTAATAACACTAATATTCAAAGTGAACGTGTAAGGCCTCCAATGTACTTCATGATGGACTTTGTGAATATCTTTAGAAATCAGCCTATAAATGTCCCCACTGCTAGGACAAAGGCCTTTCCTATGGATAGAATAGGGAAGATTGAGACGTGTCATGTGACCCACAACGCGGGCCCAGTGCGGATTGGTGGGTGCTAACAACTGCTAATGCAGATGCAGCCGGGACCCACGTCTTAACTTGCATCCCGAAACACGGAGGAGTTAAATATCATAAGTTTTACGTCACCCATCCAATGACCGACCATTGCGAAAGTTGCAAAATTTTTGTCCATGCAATATTATACAACAAGCTTTTAAAAAAAGACGTGACCCACCACCCGGATTGATGAGTGCTATAATCTGCAGATGCAGTCAGCCCCAGCGGCTTAACATACCTCACGAAGAACGGAGTTACTGTTGGTGGAAAAAAATGTTATTTATTTTTTATAAAAGATTTGAGAGCGTCTACCGTAATAGGGTATTTTACAAGTTTTGAAAACGATCTCAGGTTATTTACTAACTAGCAAACCAGTGAACCAAATGTTCACCAAAGCCTGATTTAAAAAAAAATATATATATTTAAGTAATTGAGAACTTCGGAGATTTTGTGTGGTTTCGTTTGAAATTCGTGATTTCTCGAAAACCGGAAGTGCTACGTTACTCAAATCCGGTTTGTAGTCTTATCAGACTTAGGGTTTGGCCGCTGTAACAGCACCACAGACAGACGTACGGACGGACTTGTCTAATAGATAAGAGATTATTATGGTGTCCGTAAAAAGTGGATATTCATCATTCTGTTGTGTATTAAGTGTATTTCAGTAAAAATAACCAAATTAAAAACTCCATTTTCAAATAGCCGGGAAATCGTTTCTCTGGACAATATGGCGTCTTACTAGTGTGTGACGTCACACGACTGTTATTAAAACGTCAAACGATACAATGTAATGTCACTTTATCCGGAAGTTTACTTGCGTGTGACGTCATTTTAGGCTCCGCCAATCCCAAGCGTTTTGTGTCACGTGACAATAGATAAGAAAACTATTATCTTTTCGTTAGTTTTTAGTAAAATTATGAATATTTTTTTTGTAAAAATAGTAAAAACCCCTGCCAATATTTATTCTAAACACAGATGCCAACAATTGGCATTTTATTTTTAACTCTTTCAAATACCCTATTGTACCTGATTTTATAGCAATTTATGTTATTTACGGGATTGTTACCTTAGACCTTATTTTTAACGAGAAACTTTATCCCCTCCCCGAAATTTAATCCATACAAAACCCTAAAACACGCAACCAGACGGCGATGTTCGGGGGTTTGTAGACCTTTGGTTGTATTTCATAATTTTCATGGCTTCAAATATGTTTGTGATGAATTTTTATATAAAACAATGCGCCTTCTACTACTCCGTATAAACTAATAATGCAAAAAACTGACATTCCTCCGAGTATATAATGTAGGCACATTTGCTATACAGAGGAATGCGAGAAACAGGTGGAGTATATATATTTTGTCTAGTTTAAATGTGCATGCATACCATTTTTTATGTTTTATTAATGTAATAAAAAATTTAATAAAATTAAAAATTTAAATTTCTATTCATTTATTTCGAGCAACATAACTCATAATCATAATAATAATACATAATCAATTACTATAGAAATAGGCACATGTCACTGAAAATACAACTAATCATTTGTTTAATTTAATAAATTACATAATTTAAATTCAATAATTTCCATCAAATAAAATAATTAAAAATCAAAAGTCAAGTTAATAGTATTATAATGTCATACACAAAATGAAGTAACCCCGTTAGCAATTTAAATATTGTCGTGCAGGCGTACATCATTGCATAAATTCAAACTTCTATAGTTTTAAGATGCGATAGATCACAACATTATAATTATATTTCTTTGAAATTGGTAATAATAATAATAAAGAAATATGGGTGCGTGTACTTATGTAGGCGCGTGAGAAGTTATCCGTCTTTGGCATCGTTTAAAATTAGTTTTTAATTGCATGCAAATAATTAATTACAATAAATTAATAAAAAGTCTGGAAAAGGACACAGTCAATAAAGTTCAGTTTTAATTTGAAAAAATAAATAAATAATCAAAATATTCAATTAAAATCGCTACTGAATATAATTTATTAGAACATATGTGATTTGCACTTGTATGAAACTCAAACACGTATTCCGAATATACAAACTAGAAACATGTGGATAAATATTATAAATATGAATACCTAAAACTGTTACTTTATTACAAAAAATAAAGATGTGGTTTTTGGTTCTACTACACCAATGGTCAAGAGATGGCGCTGTAGTCTCCTGAATCGCGCTTTGGTTCCGTTGTTCCAGATTAATAAATACTTTTGATAGGCCTTCACAATGCAGTCGTTAGCACCCACTAAATAGAGATTCTATTTCTATTTTGTTGGTAGATTTTCTTAATGTGCAGTAAACACAAAAGTAACGCATGAAGTTTAAATACTTTTGATATTATAAATATGAATACCTATAACTGTTACTTTATTACAAAAAATAAAGATGTGGTTTTTGGTTCTACTACACCAATGGTCAAGAGATGGCGCTGTAGTCTCCTGAATAGGGACACGATATCGAATAGAAAGTATCGATACTGTACTCATGAGTAGTATCGGTAAAAAAGTATCGTACTCGTGAAAGTATCGAAACAAAAGTAACGATACTTCAAAGTATCGAGTACATTTCATAGGGCCTTACCGCGTCGTCGGAATCAATTTTATTTAATTTTGTCGAGCTACCTTCGAAAGACTTTTATTGAGCGTTCGGTTATTTCATTGTTCGATTTTTAAAGTTTTATTGTCTATATATGAATTTATTACTTAATTTAGTTAATAAAGTACTTTATTTAAAAATCTTTTTTGTAATTTTAAATTTATTTATTTGACCCTAACTACCTAAACTACCACCGGTTCCAAAATTGGGCGATCTTTCTGAGAAGAACCGGCGAAACAAACTCAAAATAAATAAATAAAGTTTCGTGCATTGTGTGAAAAACTAGTTTTATTTAAATCAAATACAGTCAAGCGAAAAGCACAATAAACGGCGAATCAATCACAGTTCCTAATAATATGGTCGTTAAATAAATAACTATGAAACAAAACAAAGCGCAAAATAAACACAGTCACAGATTGGAAAGAATTTGAATATGTCAGTTACTGACTTTATAACAACGCAATAGTGTATTTGACAGTATTAAAAATAAAGTGCCAATTGTTAGCATCTGTCTTTAGGTTGAATATGGGCATGGGTTTTTACTATTTTTACAAAAAAATATTCATAATTTTACTAAAAACTAACGAAAAAGATATTAGTTTTCTTATCTATTGTCACGTGACCCAAAACGCTTGGGATTGGTGGAGCCTAAAATGACATCACGCGCAAGTAAACTTCCGGTTAAAGTGACATTACATTGTATCGTTTGACGTTTAAATAACAGTCGTATGACGTCACACACTAGTGGGACGCCATATTGTCCAGAGAAACGTTTTTGCGGCAACTTGAAAATTGAGTTTTTGATTTGGTTATTTTTACTGAAATACACGACAGAATGATGAATATCCACTTTTTAGGGACTCCATAAACATTAGTCAACAACGTGAGATCGTTGCCTAAAACTTGTCAAATACCCTATGGAACGTTTTAGGAGGTTTGCTATGATTTAACAAGATGGCGTTGCCATCAATATGAGGCGCTTATCCAAATTTTTAAAGGTATCGATACTTGCCAAAAAGTACTCATTTAGTAAAAGTATCGAATACAAAGTATCGAGTACAAAAGTATCGGTATCGAAAGGAAAAGTACTCGATACCACAAAGTATCGATACTTTTTTCGTGTCCCTACTCCTGAATCGCGCTTTGGTTCCGTTGTTCCAGATTAATAAATACTTTTGATAGGCCTTCACAATGCAGTCGTTAGCACCCACTAAATAGAGATTCTATTTCTATTTTGTTGGTAGATTTTCTTAATGTGCAGTAAACACAAAAGTAACGCATGAAGTTTCTTCATGCTGTTAAAATTTTGTGTTACAGTGATGCGCGCGCATCTTAAAATTTCACTCTCATCATTTTTTCATAATGCGCCTAAAGAAGTATAACTTCAAAAAAACATAGTTTTTCTTACACTTACTAATATACTAATAAATCTAATCGCAAATAAAACCTCTAGCGATATTAATTACGTTCTGTAATGAAGTCATCATAATATTTTAGGTATACACGAGTCGAGGTCAAACACCTAGTTGTAAGAGTCAGGGTCTCAATAGGAGTACATTTTTTTATATTATAGGGCGCATACGAGATGACGGCTCACCTAATGGGAAGTTATCACCGTCGCCCATAGACATCTGCAACACTCCTGGTATCACAAATGCGATACCGGATTCGGCCTTTCAAGATTGAGTATGCTCTTCTTTTAAGGTTTTCAGGTCGTAACACTGCTGTCGTAAATGGTAAAATAACCACCATAAACACGCATCAAGATGATGGGTATTAAATTTTTATCGCGATTAAGTATGGCAAAAAGCAGCTACTACCAATTTATTATATGTATAGAGATATATGTAAATAGAAACATTTAAATTACAAAAGCTTACACTCGATGTTTTATTAACTTGATATTGCCCGTAACTTCGAATATAAATATTCACAATATATACATGTATGTACATTTAACTAAAGAACAAATAGTAAGATATTTATAACTAAACACCTTAAATATAATAACTAAAATACATTATTAAAAGGAGTCCCTTTAGGCCAGGTTCCAAAGATACTGGCAGCGTTCCCCCTTTGAATAGCTAGACTAATTCTTTGTCCGAGGTAGCTGCCAGCTCTTCGGTCTCCTGCGATGTCGACCAACCATTTTGCTATTTCCTTAAAAAGCCTTACAGCGCTAGGACCCCACGGACCAATTCAATTCAATTCAATTTATTTGCATTAAATAGGGTACAAATAATGGTGTTACATTTCATCTAAGTTGTCTCTTAACCTATTTAGTCATATAAAGATAACATGCAAATTTTTCTATTAAATTACCTATATTAATTACCTATATAAATGTCAATAATTCTTATTATAATATTTTAATTATTCGATGTCGTCAATTTATCATGTCCATAATTATCTGAATGTCATAATTAGAATGGTCTTGTAAAGAATCAGAATTAAATGTTATATTTAAACCCATTAAGCATGTCTTTAACCCATGCATTAAATCCTACCATAATTCATGAACTCAACCATACTGTAAAACGTGTTTTCATTGAACCACTTTCGAAGTTTTGACTTGAACTTATTAAAAGTTTGGCTTTTAATTTCTTCTGGAATTTGATTATAAATTTTAATTGCCATCGCCGGTGCATTAACCAAGGGTCTCGACACCGAATGGGACAAAATCATATTCGGAGCCTAGACCCCTGTATTTGCATGCCTTAGCTTTTTCAGCCGCTTCGCAAACCGCACCAACTCTGTTGTTGGTTCCATGCAGATGGGAAGGGGCCAACAACAGAAGCAGCAGCTAAAATGAATCCGAACACTTCCTCAGAACATTCCCCTACCCACTAAAAACCCAACAGTGCTTCCTCGCCTGCCGGAACGGGTGTTGTGGGATCCTGGTGACTCTCCTCGTTACTTCCGGCAGGGATTTTTCCTCCTCCTGGCGGTCAGGGGGATGTCTGGAAGCAGTAAAGGCATCCCCCTCGACAGGTGAGACCTCACTAGGGTGGAATAAGGCGCGCGTATAGGGTTACCATCCGGACTTTTTGCCTTTTGTCTGGACTTTGTCGGGCTTTTTAATTTGTCCGGATTTTTTTTAGATGAAATATGAGAAAAACTACTTATTAAGTTATATCAAATAAGTAAAATAATCTTTATTAAGGTCTCATTAATTTAAAACGAAATATAAATCATCTTTAAAATCAACAAAGAGACCCCCCTCCCCATGCGAGCGTCTACTACCACGCGTATAATATCACTGTAACTAAGTGCGAGATGTTTGCATTTTGTGACTAAAATGTTCGGAATTTTATCGAAATGTCCGGCTTTTTGTCAGGACTTTTCAAAATTTTAAATAGTAACACTACGCGCGTAACGCCGCCTCCTTCCTGCTTTCGGCGTCGGAGAGAGCTGGCCCGGTCGATTGAAGACAATTTGTCCAATATCAATGAGAAACTACTGAAAATATATTTTAAAATGGTAAACGTTTAAAACTGTGTCTTTCGTACCAGTTTAGTTAGACAAGTCAAGTAAAGTACCTAACTGGGGCCATTATAATGGGTGTTATTATTCTAAGGCGCCTTAACTTTAATCTAGCTAACAATAAAAATTATCTTCTTAAATTCCAAAGCATTTTCAATTTAAATTTATACCTTGAACTCCAAATTTTTATTTTCATATTTATTTCTTATGATTTCACGCATTGTGCATTGTCTTGTGAACACGGAATCTGTGTAAAGGGCCAAAACCTCAAGAATATTGATAGCACCATGCATTAACGCGCGTTCCTTTTTCTTGCCTATCAGCAAGATCTGGAACGAACTTCCGTCAGCGGTTTTCCCTCTTAGCTATGTTATGAAGATCTTCAAAAGGCGGGAAAACCTTTTTTTTAGAGCCAGCAACGCATGAGTGGTACCCTTGGCTGCAAGTGTCCACGGGCGGCAGTGACTACTCACCAAAAAGTAGACTGCCAGCTTTTTTAGCCTGCATTAATAGAAAAAATAAATAGTAATCCTGAACGCGCTATATAACTCGTTAAAAGTGTTTTTGTTTAAAGGAAAACTTCATGTTCTCTATCCACTTATCTATGAATCCAGTCCATGGGTTTACTCGCTCGCTTTGTTTAGCAGATCGCAGACAAAAAGCGTGCTAAAACGTTATTCGCGCCAAACACGATTACGTAATGTGGAGTCGAGGACCGTGTGACCTTCCGACGCCACGTGCCCGCGCGGCTGCTAGGAATGATCGCCAATTACGTAATGATTTTGGCGTGTTGATGTCGCGATCAAGCGCGTGCCACTATTGGCCAGCACTACCGTTCATTCCTGCTGGAATCTATAATAGGTAGGAATTGAACGGTAGTCAAATGCCTGCTCGCTTTCGCACATCGACTACCACTCAATACGTACGGATTATAGATGCCGGCAGGAATGAGTGTTAGTGGATGACCAGCTAACTTCTTTACAGTCGCGATAGTGTTTTGTCTGTAGCACCTGTGTGCAGATTCTCTTGAACGTAGGCTATTAAACATCCCGACAAACTTTTTGAGCAACGATCATAGTTAAGATAGCCTGCGCAATAGCAATTTTACGTACAAAAACGTCTACTGCGCAATTTTTATTGTCTGTGGTTTTTCTGAAAAAGTTTGCCGCGACCACACTTGCGACTGTCCATGTAGCTTCGTCTATGATCGCAATAAACGCAGGTGTGGGAAACCATTGACGGTTATCGTAACGAATTATCGAGCTGCGTGACAATGACGAGGCTTGACTGGTGGATTTTGACACAATTCAAAGGGGTTTTGCGGGACGATAAATTTGTGTGTAAAGCACGCCTTTAGTGCCGAAATTTGGAGTGGGCAGAAGTAGTCGAAGGTGCATTTGCCCCCACCGGGATTCAAACCCGGGACCTCTGAGTGGCCGGCATCGCATTTGCGATACTTCTGGTGTTGCAACAGACTTCAAAGTATTCGTTACAGGGCGCGGAGAGCTAATCGGCGCAATGCTCGCCCACCCGCGCGTCCAATACCCCCAACACATCATAATTTTTACTTCTGCGCAATAATGGTCAGCGCTAGTTTCGTGTCGCGACTTATATCTAGAACATCAAAGTTCACTCTACCAAAGTAAATTAAACATAATTGTTCAATATTTCATGTGAAATAATAATAGTAAATTCATTACGATTGAATCGAAACTAACATAGTGTGCAAAGTTAAGGTACCACAATCCAGCACCAGCAATCTATGATAATATTACAATGGTGTCCGTTATTACCGAATTATATTGGCCAATGTAAAAACTTACACGCGAAAGCTTTTAAGGTCAATTTTGATGGTTCAATCCAGTTCAGTTAGGAGTCGGTCTTGAATGAATCTTACAACTGTTTCTTAAGCGAGCAGTGCTCTCTGCTTGGAGATTAGATTATAGAAAACTAAAAGAATGTTTGATCGGCATCAAAGGAATGCCCAGTCTGAAAGATAAATATGTACATATATACGTCACTCCTTTATGTAAGTTTTTGAAGTGAAACTTCTTTACGCACGCTTGACTTGGGGCGTAAGCTGGCGAATGCGTAACGCGTTACGAAAAGTGTGTTCGGGCGAGGCGAACGGGAGATGAAGGGGGGATATAAGCTAGAGAAAGCAGTGCGAGCGCAAATTTTTCTCTCTTTCTCTTATAGCTAGTAAATGAAATATGTATATGAACATACATGTATATATTGTCCACACACACATATACATATCTATACATACAGATGGAGCTAAAGAAGCTTCACTTTAGTCGTGTGGCCATAAGCACACTCGTTTTTTTTACACTCTCCTGATATTGGTTGTGGTGTAGTCCTGATGTGAAGATAGCTGATGCGGTAGTTTATCTGATTCAACAGCCACATTCAACTTGCAAGGTGCTTTTTAACGCATATTCTAAGGCAGTCAAGGTTTTAGGAAGGGGGAAATATGAGCAGGGTAAAATGCATCCCATTTGCGAATAGTGCGAAGAATACGTCACCGAATTACCTTGTTATTGTTGATATGGTGTTTTAAAGGAATTATTTTGAAGGTGGTGAAATTTGGGAAATAATTAATCAGAACTGTGATCGTAATAGAACCGTACATAGAACGCGCGTAATGATGCAACATGACGGAGTAATTTTGGAGACTGAAGGTTGTAACTGTAAGTTACCCCATCGCCAAGGTAAATTGCGGGCTGCAAGACGCAACAACCCATTCTAAGCATCAAGAAGGTATTTAACAGAGCAATCTTTTTTTTTATACGACGAGCAGCAAATTACCCAAGCCCACCTGGTGTTAAGTGCAGTTGGAGTCCAGTCGCAAAGATAGATGATGCGGCAGAAAGTGAGCCTATTATCCTACTCCAGCTATTTATTTATTTTTTTACTAGAAAAAAATCCACGCGGACCAGGCAGCGGACGGGACTCGAACCCGCATCCTTCGCTATCCGGGCGAATGCACTGACCATTATGCTACCACGGCCCTATTAGCCGCGTCGAAATTTTCCTAACCTTAAGCCGCTGCCTGGTCCGCGTGGATTTTTTTCTAGTAAACTTTTCTTTAGATTTAAACATCTAGCAGTTAAATGCTTAAAAAATAAATAAAATCATATTTATTATTTTTTTTTATTTTAACAAGTATAGGTAATTAAGTTTTCAATTATAAATATGAAGAAAAGATTGAAAATTTCATTTTACAAAGAAGAGAAAATTTTATATAATGGACAAATGAGATTCAAGTATTCACAAAAAAATATCAGCCATCGCCCGCTCATAGCCGCAGGTTTCAAATTAAATATGTCGATCGGAGAATATTGATTGACGAAGTCATGAGCACTGTCGATAGTTAGTGTTTCTTTTGGATTTCACCTAATAATTGAGGTGAGTCTATTTTACAATTTAAAATTTTGCAGAGAAAAACAATGTCAGCGATATCTCTCCGCATTTGTAAGGGTAAAAAGTAATATGTTTTACATCTAGCTTCATAGTTAGGAAGATATTGTTTACATCTAACTGCAAATAACGAAGAAACTTCCATTGAATATAAACGCCCTCAATTGTGTTAATATAAACGTTATATAAAGAATTCCATATTTCTGATGCGTATTCAAGGATGCTACGTACGAATGAGCAGTAGAGTGCTTTGACAGGTTTGATACTACTAAAATTGACACAAGATCTTATTACGAATCCTTCGATGCCTAACTTACAATATGTATATTGAACATGGTCATCGAATATTAATTTGGAATCAGTAATTACACCTAGGTCTCCCACTTTATTGGTGCACGCTAGAATCTGTTTTTGTAAAGTGTAATCAAAAAATATTAGTTTAACATGTTATATTCATTGATTAACACTTAGAAATACATAAATCTAATTTGTTACGAGCACAATATTCGCAAAATTATTCCAGATTATTTTGTAAGAGATGATAATCATCAGGTGTAGCGATTGGCCTAAAGATTTTCGTATCATAAAGTATAATAGAATTTTAGTATTTTGAAAGCAGAATGCAATGTCATCGTTTAGAAAAATAGCAAAGGGGAGGGGACCAAAAAGTCCCTTGTTGGTCTTGAGGTACACCTAAGGGCACTGTTACCCAGTTGGAGATAAAATCATTGATAGCTAAAGCCTGAAAACGATTCTCGATATACGATGAAAACCATTGGATCACTTTTCCATGGATTACGGTGCAGTAAAGCTTCTGTTTCAAGATGGAATGATCAATCCAATCAAAACACTTACTACAATCTGTAAAGAGTATGTTCACCTGTGTCCCAGAGTTACACGACGTAAAACAATTATTAGAGAGAAGGAGATTGGAAATGTTAGATCGAACCCTTCAGAAATTCATGCTGTTCAGGAGTAAACCAATTGGATAAAGCGACTTAAGTCTGATTGTGAATTATCTTTAAACAAAAATGCGATTATACAGAGCTTAGATATAGGTCTATAATTTTTTAAGTTACTTTTGTCACCATTCTTATGGACAGGTGTAATGAAGGCAGATTTGTGGGGGTTACTTCACCGGACGGGCGTTCCAATTCGAGTGGAAAAACCAGTGTGCCCTAGGGAAATTGCCCGAAGAAGAAGAGAAGCATCTCTTAAAAAATGTCTCTTAGAAATAGGTTCACTGCCTCCTCGGCTCAGTCAGTATTTGTGTGATTTACCGTCACAGCTTATATCATTCTCAGCTCAGGGCACTGACTTCAATATTTACAGCGTGATCTCAAGGTTGCCTCGTGACTATACGCAACCTCCAAATTTATTAACAAAACGTACATACGAAATTTCACGTCACATTTAAAATATGCCTGAAGAAGTTTTAAGGAACAGCAGTAGAGGTATTATTTTAATAAATAGGTGGCAAAGAAACAGAATTCCCTGACCCTGTCCTTCCAGGACCTAACTCACCGACAGAGACACTATATATTCAAAAAGTAGTGTTATTGACTGTAGTCTCCTTTCTTTGCTTACAAGCTGTTTAAATCAACTAAGAATTGTTTTAGAAATTTTACATATTTCTAAGAAATTGAACGCAGTCTTGTAACTACAGATCCTTTTTTTTATATCTGGGAAATGCTTTACGCATCCTTCAACCAATGGGGGAGCGAGAAGAAGGTACTCGTATGTGGGACTACTCCCTGTTTATTTCATCCAGCCCTAGGGCCGCCCTAGCTATGCCCTGGACAGGGCCACTAAAAACCAGACAATACTCCTGGACCGGTCATCCGATGCGCATGCGGAGGACCTCAGTCCCCCCAATGCGCGTCGGGAGTGCGGTACCCTGTTACGACCGCGCACCCGTAACTACAGAGCCTGAATAGGAAAGAAATCGTGTAAAGCTAAATGTACGTCACACGTTTTAAAGTTTTGAATTCTGTGGTAGGTACTATGGAGTTCAAGCCAGAATGGATAGAACCTGGGGACGTAATTACTAATTAAAAGATACTGGTAGAGATAAGATATTTATTTCATTCAGGCGAATATAATGATTTTTATCTAAATACGAGAGGTTTGCTTGGTGCCTGAAGATCTACTCTTGAATGGAACCTTCTATCAAAAGACAGACGATTCCTTATTTCAAATCTTAAAATCATGACATTAACTTTTTAATATAACTGCCAACCGTAGGCATTGCAAAATCAAAGAGTTTACGTAAACAAGGAGGCTGTAACGTCACGGATGTTACAGTACCTACTTAAAAACTATAAGAAACATACAAGTGTTTGGTGGCTTTTTTAATTATTCACGTAACTTTGCTTACGTTAGCCACAGCTCATTTAATAACAAAAACAGGTCACTCACTGATACATGCTATTTTCTAGATTTTTTTTTATTTTTTTATTTTTTATTTATTCGTATGGCATTGTCTTGTCACAGGAATCAGACTTTAAAATCTAAATGTCTTAGCCAATTGGCAGCGTCGTTATCGAGGGAGACCAGGTCCTCCATCGCACCATCGTATTTGGTAAGGGGACATTCCTGTACGATGTGTTGGATGGTCTGTACGTCGGCACCGCATTCACATCGGGGCGAGTCGATCCAGCCGCATCGATGTTTGTAGTGGGCACAGAGACCGTGACCCGTCCGCAGTCTGTTGAGGAGGCACCACTCTCGCCTGGGTAGATCAAAGCCTGCTGGCCTCACTCCTGGGGTGAACTTTTCAGCAAGTGTTCCTTCCGTCGTTGTCTTCCAGTCACTCCTCCATTGGGTCCTCGCATCAAAACCATCCTCGGGCATATTTTTTGTGGCTGCCGTATGGCATGGTGGTCTGCGGGACTTGAGTCTAGGTTCGCTTCGGTCTAGGAATTCTTCACGTATAGGTAGTTCAGCGTTGGCTTTGATCTTCCTCACCTCTCTAGAAAGGGCCAGTTTACGGCGAGTGGCTGGGGGCTCTATATTGCACAGAACGGGAAGCCAGTGTGTTGGGGTCGATTTAATTGTTCCTGAGATGCACCTCATGGCCTTATTAAGTTCGACGTCTACCTTGTTCGTGTGGGCACTATTCAGCCAAGTTGCTGCACAGTACTCCGCCGTTGAGTACACGAGTGACAGTGCAGTAGTACGTAGGACATCCGCGCTTGCTCCCCAGGAGGTACCAGCCAACTTGAGTAAGATGTTGTTACGGGTCTGCAGTTTGCGAGAGGTCTGACACAGGTGGTTGTTAAAAGTGAGCGACCGATCAAGCGAAACTCCCAGGTATTTCGGGTTCCGGTTGTGGTTCAATAGTTTTCCGTCCCACGTTATTTTGAGTTCGCGATCTGCAAGTTGGTTGTGTAGGTGGAAACAGCTGACTTCGGTTTTGCTCGTGCTTGGAGTCAAACGCCACAGCTTGAAATAGCGGGACATTGTAGCAGCATCTTCGGAAAGGCCTGTTTCCAGCGTACTGAATCTGTTGCTCTGTAGTGCGAGGCAGATGTCATCGGCATAAATAAATTTCCTGGCGCTGGTGCGAGGTAGGTCGTGGATGTAAAGGTTGAAGAGGGTGGGCGCCAGAAACGACCCTTGAGGCAACCCGTTGGAGAGTACCCTTATGTCGCTCACTTTGCAGCCGAGGTGCACTCTGAATACGCGTCCAGACAACATGTTGGCGACCAAGCGAAACATATTCATGTTTGGGACTACTTTAAGTAGTTTGAGAAGCAGTCCGTCCCTCCATACTGTGTCGTAGGCAGCAGTCAGATCCACGAAGACGGCACCCGTCTTTAAACCTTTCTGGAATCTTCTATGTGGGTGGTTAGAGCCAAGACCTGGTCACTACAGCTCCTACCAGTCCTGAAACCCGCCTGTTCTACAGGGATGACCCGGTTGATCAGAGGAGCTATGCGTTCCAGCACTATCCTTTCGAGGAGCTTGAAACAGTTGCTGAGGAGCGCAATCGGGCGATAGCTCGTGGGATCATCCGCTGATTTGCCTGGCTTAAGCAAGGCGATGACTTTTGCCTGCTTGAAGGCCCCTGGCAGAGATTGGGAGTTGAGGATCACAGTAAACATGTTTGATATCCATGTTCTAGCGTGCACTCCGAGGTGAATTAGGAACTCGTTGTATATTCCATCGCATCCAGCGGCCTTCCCAAGCTTTAAGTGACGCACGGCTTTACAGACTTCATCTAGAGTAAACGGTTCGGAAAGGTACGGAGAGTTAACTGTATTTTTCTTAAGCTCACTTAGTAACCGTTTGGTTCTTTTTGTATCCAGTTTATCCCCACGAGCTCTCGAGACGTTGACCATTCTGTTCGCTATCTTGTTTGGATGGATGTCTGAGGAACTAGAAGAAGCCGAGTGGCAATCAGTAAGCTTGTGTAGGATTCTCCAGGCTTTACGACTTGATCTCTTGAAGTCCATCGATTCTACTGTTTGCTTCCATTTTTTGGCCCTGTTTTCATCTAGAGACTCGAGCAGCTCCGCGCCGATACAGCAATCGCCTGTCTTCTGAAACTCTTTGTAGAGCGTTTCGCTATTTGCGCTCCATCCTGGTATGTACTCCTTTCGGAAGCCTCTACATACATGTTTTTTCGCGGTTTGCAGGATAAGGTTGGCAAAACGGTTGTAGTTCTGAGGAATCGACTTAATCCATCTGACCCCAGCGTCAACGTCACGGGTGAAGGACTTCCAATCGGCGCGTTCGAAGTTCCATCTTGGGAGAGGCATCGATTTCGCGAAAGGTATTTTAAGGCCTACTTCTGTAGTGATTGGTCTGTGTTGGCTGTTCGGGAATTGACGTAGTAACACGCGTTTGGCGGGTAGTGGCCGACCGTTTGTGTCCTTGGTGACAAAAGTTAGGTCAGGGTTATACTCTTTTCTCCAGCGTGCGGAATAAAAGGTTCCTCTATCTTTTGCGTTGAAAACCAAGTACAAGTTTTGGTTTTCAGCCCACTGTGCCAGCTCGGTACCGTTTGCATCGTCTGCATTATAGCGCCATGTGGTATGGTGGCTGTTGAAGTCCCCAGTGTAGATGCAAGGGTGATCAAAGGCGGGCAGGACGCTTGGTTTCCATCTGGCCTGCGGAGGTTTGTACACGTTGACGATCGTGGTGTCTCCGACACGTATAGCTATTGTATAGTTATTTTCTGTCGTGTCTGCACATACAACTTTAGCTTCAGTCAGGTTGGATCTTGCATACGTCGCTATCCCGTATTTGGGGTGATGAAGGGCTTTGACGACAGTGTAATCTGGGATCTGGCCTCTGTTAGTCATATCCTGATCGTCTCTTAAATGTGTCTCTTGGACAGTTAGAATGTCAATATGCTGGTCCTTTAATAGTTTGGCAATATAGTCACATTTGGCTCTACTTATACCTTCTATGTTAAGTTGGCAAATACGGATTGAAGATCCGATATCTTTAGTCACGGGGCTCTGAAAAGAGCCGTTTTGCGCATTTGTGGACATTTGTGATTTGTTTGATGATTCCTGTGAGTCGCTGCGAGGCTCTGGGTTCGTATTCGAGTAGTGCAGCGGCCAGTGTTTGCTATTCTTTGGCACCACCCAGGGGACACGTGCAGGGTAACGGTGGGTAATCTTCCTGCGGACGTGAATAGCAGTCGTCCCCCCATTTTCTAGAATAAAATGTTGACTAGACTGGAAGTCTAGCAGAATGCAATGGTTATGGGAAAATCCAACACCACAAAAATAGAACAATCAGTTTTATTCTTAGCAAAACGATGATGAAAAGCGTCACCTGCTGACAATTGTTTTTTTCGAATAATGCCTCGGTTTTTTTTCTTCAAAAAACTTTTGTTTCAAATGTCCTGTGTTCGAATTCCCCAAGAAGCATATATCCAAATGTTTAAAAGTATAAACCAACACAGGAAACATTACAAATATTTCACAGTTACACAAATAGGTAACAATTTAACAAATATGTTTGTTAATCAATTTCCCATTCATTTTGGTAAGAAGTTATCTAACTTCTTACTTTAACATTACTGTAGGTATCTACCTACAGTAATTAATTTTGCTCTATTTATCGAACTATCCTTGATCGGTGGAAAACCCAAATTGCATATTTTGGTTGATTGAAGGAAACAAGTCAATTTACGGTAGCTTTGATGTGATATCATTGACTTAAAAAAAATTAGTTTCTAATGTATGTAATAACTACTTGGCACATATATTAAGTGGTGGCAACACAAAGAACATAATTAATTACCGATGATGATTTGTTTTTATAATTTTATGTTTAATTTTGACGTGACAACGTCTTAAATTAGGTTGCGGCTGGGAGTGACTTATGAAAAAGTGTAACGCTCGGTAACGTTACGATGAGTCTCTCGTGTTAAGTTTAAGTTTACATGTACAATGTTTTAGTAAACAAAATATATTTCTATAGTTAAAATTTGTGCAATTCTTATTTTCATTCAATTCCTTGTTCCTATTGTGCAATTTAATTATATTCATATCAATAAATATTCTACCGAGAAAAAGACGTTGTCACGTAAAATCTTCGCCCGTAAAACCGACTTTACAGGCAACCATTTTTTTTTATATTTTTTTTGATTCCAGCTATATATTTTTGTAATGAATCTTTTGTTCACGACTTTACCTATTTCTTCCATGGTTTACTCAAGTTTTCTGACACTTTGACTAAGAGCAGACATTTTTGGCAGATTTTCAAATGGATAACACATGCAAATATTGTTACTGCGCTAAAATTGTTAATAAATTAAATCAGTAGATTATTGCGTTGTAACGTTTAAAAATATATAAACAAAACTTCTAAGTGGTTTTAATGTTTTTCACAGACCCTCTCTGAATTTGCTTAACATGTAATATATATGAAATACCTATATTAATTAGTCAAAACCGAGGATGAGAAATGTTGAGGATAATAGGTTTTATTCAAGGTAGGATATAATAAATTAATTTCATTGTTTTCTTCACAATGGATAGGTACTCAATATAACCGCACGATTACTCATTGACACAAATTATGACATTGATTTGTTCATGATCGACTGTTGTTTATGTAAGTATTTTAACGCAATACAAAAACAGGCTGTTTCTCTCATAAATCGATAAATTATAAATGATTTAAAATCAGTTTTTCAATTATTTTTTAGAGAACATATATTTTGACAGCAAGAGAGTGAGAGAGACAAAAAATGTGTTACTTACACATTTTTTGTCCTATTTAATTTCCACGATCGCCAATCGTGCCGTCAAACTCTTCTCAAAGTATAAAGTTAGGCTATAAACAACTAACAAAATCTTTTGCTTATTTTTTTATCTCAATCTATTTTTAAGTTATTTTAATTACCGTTAATTATTAATATCATAACCGCTATTTGTGACTACGGAAAATTAAAATGGTTCAAATATCAATTAGGTATATTATTAGTTTTATTTTGAACTGTGAAATTACAACATAAACTGTTTCTCAACAAATGTTGCCCAATGAACACGCGACCTTATCCAAATAAAAAAAATCACAGATCTCGTGCTCTACACGACTTGAAAACGCATTGAAAATGAATCTAACTTTTATAGATTATTCAAAAATAGAAATCATGTTTGTAATATATTTTTATTACCCATCACTGGCCGCGCCAAACTCGCGGCTATGAACACCTCTACATCCTCAACCGTCAATATCGAAAAAAGTGTAATGACTTAAAATGTTCATTGATTCAATACCGGTGTTTTTTTTTTCATATTTTTGAAATTCAGCCCCGTTCTCGAGATATCGGATATTTCACAGAAAACACAACGACTTTTCGGTCGAAAATAGTCGAGTTTTTTTCGATTGCCAAAAAAGATTTCGATTTTTCCAAAATATTTTTTACATTTTCTTAAAGCGCTTCAAACTCCACGTCTTTTGAGCACTCATACGTCTTCGTGGCCCTAAACCTCACGGGCGAGTCGGACTTTCAGCGAAAATGAAAAAGCGAACTACTACTATATTACGAATCTACTGGAGCGAAAGAAAAAACATTTTCAATGTTAAAAAATCTCACCTGTTGTTTACCGAATATTTAATAACCCTTAATAATTCTTTTAAAAGATATCCAATAAATAAAACACATTTTAAACGGGTTTTGCATTGAATTCAATTGTGTTTTTAATAAGCATTTCATCTGTTTCTGACGTTTCGGAACCCTTACAGCACGTGTGCGTGAATAGTAAGAAATAATTATATTCCCACCGTTCCCACTATAAAAAAAAACACTCACAATTAGCTGAGACTTATTTTCCGTAAACATTAAAATAATGGATTTGCGTATTGTTTTATAACGAACGAGTTTAGTCATCCATCAGGTCAATAACTGCTTTTGAATACGTTACTTAAACCAGGTCGACCTAAACCCAAATCTCAGAACTGCGTGACCTAAGAATGGCGTCATTAAAATTAGTCGTAATAAAAAGGTCAGTAATTGATTTTTATGAGGCAGGGAGGAAATACTTTTTCCTGCCTCCGAAGTCAGATAGGCAGACGAGCAGACAGGCCACCTGACCTGATGTTGAGTAGTCATGGGGTCCATGGATATACCGTGGATAGTAGTGATACCGGATTAGCATTGCCAGTTAAACAATATTGAAATTGCCATTCCAGGAACATTCTTTTTAATGATTTGTTCTCGTCGATACGCTAGAAGGAAGGAAAAACACTCGGGCGTTGAAATACCCATTTCTATCAATTCATGTTTTATATAATAACATATAATAGCCTTCCTTGACTACGATAAGTCAGGCAAACGAAGGACCGCCTTTTTAGGATTTCTTAAAACCTCAACTACTAATACTACGGAAATAGTTAATTCCATCCAAGGTCTACATTTCTATAATAAGATTCCCAGTGATATTCTTGATTTGCCTCGAAATGAATTTGAAAGACACATTAAAAATTGGTTTCTTAAGAAAGAATATTAAACTGTTAAACAATATTTTAATGATAAAACCACCTGGTCGTAATTGTTGCCTTCAGATTTTTTTCAAAGTTATATTACACTTGTTTGCTCAAGAGGAGTATTGAAGAGAACCTTGCACTTAGTGTCTTTTTTAAACTTGCTCATACATTTAGAATATTGTTTACTGGATATTTCGGGGCTTTTGTATATTTATTGTTATCTTTGTTACATTATGTAATCGAATCTGACCTAAATGCATGTTAATAAGTTTGATGTCAGCTCAACAGGGCGAAAAAAGGCAGCCCTTGCTGAGTTTCTTGCCGGTTCTTCTCCGTACAACGTCGCCCGCCGTAGGTTTGCGAACTGATGGCGTAGCTTTCGACTTTCATGTATATGCAAATAAGTAGGTATATTTATAGATGTTACATTATAATTATTATATTAAGTAGCATGTGGTTTTATATATTTTTTTTCTTTCACATTTTGCTTTTATTTACTTTACCTCATAATGTCTCTGCTTAGCCCGATGGTTGACTGGTAGAGAATGCCATGTGGCATTAAGTCCGCCATTTGTTGTAAAATGACAACAAAGAGTAAATAAATGGATATTGAATTTGAAACCTCCCTACATCATTAGCCACTGCTGGACATAGTCCTCTCCCATGGTACGCCATTGAGCTCGGTCTTCAGCTCTCCTCATCCAGTCGTTTCCTGCTACTTTTTGGATATCATTGCTCCATCTAGTTAGTCGCAGGACGCCCACACTACATTTGCCGATTCGTGGTCTAGTTTCTAGGACTCGTCTGCCCCAGCAGCCATCAGTTCTACGGCATATATGACAGTCCACTGCCACTTCAGCTTGCTCACTCGTACATATTTGTAAGTAACTTAAGTTCTCTGGCGAATAACTTCGTTTTGGATCCAATCATCCATCGGGCATCCACCCTTCCTCAAAAAATGGCTACGCAATAATGACACTTCTGGTTATGCAGATTTTTAATGGGTGACTGCACTGGCATGCCATAGTTCGGGAGTGGGGCTCGTGACGTCACTGCGAATTAAAACTTATACGGAGACTTTTATTATACAATATATTTTTAAGCATTTTTTTGTATACACTCACGACAATTAGCCTAGCCTCAAAGTAAGAACTGTAGGCTGGTGTTATGGGATACTAGGGTAACGGATAGAATACATATAAATATATTTATGTAGAAAAACATATAAAGAATTCATGACTGGAGTACAAACGCTCGTATTCATCACACAAACATCTGCCCCCACCGGGATTCGAACCCGAGACATCTTGAGGTGGCGACACCTTGAAACTCCGCGTACAAACCACTCAGCCACAGAGGTCATTATTTAACAGTTACATGTTTAAATATAAAGAAAAGCGCTGACTAGCAGTCTGAGAAATACTAGAGGAAATTCGACATGGCCATTAAGGTATTGGCAGTATAATTAGTTAGCGTGTTTGAAGATGCGGCTTTGAATCCCGCCTGAAACCTGAACCGAGTCGAATTTTGTCTAGTAAAACTTTATTTAGTCGCAACTTTTGTGATTACTTAATCCAGGAATTGTCTTCTGTGATAGACCTTAACTATCTGCTCAGAAAACTTAGGTGTAGGCGCATTATAAGTTTTTCTCGCATTTTCAGTCCAACACTGGAAACCTTTGTATATAATTAAAGGATAGATCTCACAGTTAGCACGCGGCCAACACCTGACGCCTGGGAGTCAACGACACATCACAACTCACAACATTCTCATAGACAATGCTTGTATTACGTAAACTAATTGTTTTATTTTGAAACGGGTTCAATGCCATTGCGATGGGTGACCACGTTTCATTCTGCGGGGTGAACGACCCGAGCATTGTCTTGATGTTATTCCAATCTAAGTCATCATCGCTAACTAAGTTGTCCGTTTTTATGTAACTATTCTTCCATTCCTACGAGTACTTGATTTTTCTATATCTGGAAAAAACGTTACGCCTCCCTGAACCACTGGAAATAGTGCTTACAGGCAGTGCCGTCTTTGACCTATTGGAGGCCCTGGGTATATTAGGATGATGGGGCCCCTATGACCCCCGTTTGGTGATTTGACAGGAACTAGGGACTTTGTATTTGATCTGAGGGGGATCCCCTATCGATCACGGGGCATTGGGCACTTGCCTAAAGTGCCCACTAGGAAAGAGAGGTCTGCTTACAGGGTCTCTGAAGACTCCTCCCAACCCATTTCATCGAGCCACAGAGGCTCCATTTTTACCCAGTGAAAAAACAGATAATACTCCTGCACCAGTCAGCCGACCCACAGTCTTAGGTCTGCAGTCTTCATAATGCGCGTCGGGAGTGGGGGCGATGTTGCGACACCTATTACATATATTGGCCGCGCACTCACAGGGTGATTGTCCGTTTCTGGACAACCTCCCGAGATAAAATATAGCCTAGATGTCAATATAATTTTATACTACGCACTATAAGGACCTAGGTCCGAGGTCTGATGGACCGCGCGCATGCTAGTAATTGTTGCCATTACCTCGAACTCGAGTTCTTAACTAACCGAATCTTGCGAAAGATTTTTCTTAAATGTTCACCTTAATAGGTTTACATTTAAATTATTACATAAAAAAGGGGTTGTTCGTCTGCTTTGTTTAAGTTTCATCATCATCCTAATAAGAGTAAAAAATCGTCTTCATTCAAATTGGTTGAATAGTACAACTCTTTTGAATAGGTCAAAAAAAATATTTCCCTAAATATTGGACATATGTTTTAGCTACGGAGAAAACCGAGCTCGCAGAAAAATCTCCACAACATTAAAAGAAAAATCTAACAACATTAACAAATCAATTGAGCTTCCCATTGCTCCGCATTCAATCCCTTTGAATAGACTTACTAACAACGAGCCAAGTTTATAGTCTCACTTTTAACACGTTAACAGTCCATCATGCCGCATATGATGCCACGAAAGTTTTATGGCAAACAGCTGTGTGTATGGAACTCTTATTCAAAGCAGGACGGGCATTATGTATAACGAAAGTGCAGGAAGCTTTTCTGAGATGCTACTAATATTATTTAAATTAATTTGTATGTTTGTGTGTTACTCAATCACGCAATAATGGCTGAACGGATTTGCATGATTTTTTACACAAACACAGTTTATAACCTGTAAAGACACATAGAATACTTTTTACTCTGAAAAAGTGTTAGGTTCCTGAGGGATTTTCAAAAAACTTTACGTTAACACGAACGAAGTCGCGGGTGGACACTAGTGTTTGTGTTAGCGTAATTACGCATACTAGGTACACATATTAAAGAACTACTCGTATTCACAAGAAGTGTTGGATGCTAAACACTGCAGAAGCACCAATAGCTTAACTTACCTTCCTTAAAACGGAGATTTTTTTGAGTGTGTATGCTGTTGGCCACAGATGACCTTGACAGCGTCACCGGGTTTGGACGGCGAGATCCTAAGGGGACCTCAAGCCGAGAATAGGAGAGTGACTCTAGAGGTATGCCAGGCGGATGGCATCTCCCCACGAGGGGAGTCTCCTCGGTTCAACTATAGGGCGTCTCTGAGACTCGAACCTCAACTTTAGTTAGCCGTTATCGTGGGGGGAGTACGGAAAAAATCAAGATAGCAAGTTTTACATCACCCATTAGGGGGATGGCCATGGGGTCGGCTTTTGCAATAGCTGCTTGGTTTTCTAAATAGCAGATCGAATGCACTAACTACTAAGACATCGTGTTACCCTTTGATATGCTATATGATCGAGACCAGAACCTTACCTTTCATTTTGTAGTGGACAAAAGGTGACTTGAGAGATGGCGAATGAGTTTCCGTAAATTTCTGCCCTAGAAAGGCGAGAGTCCCCTTAGGGACAAACAAATAGTAACCATAGCACGAAACTAAATTAGATTCCAACTAGCAAACCAGTGAACCAAATGTTCACCAAAAAAAAATGTATTTAATTAATTGAGAACTTCGGAGATTTTGTCACGTGAAATCACGTGATTTCTCGAAAACCGGAAGTGCTACGTTACTCAAATCCGGTTTGTAGTCTTACGGTTTGGCCGCTGAAATAGCACCACGGATGGACGGACTTGTCTATTAGATAAGATATAGTTATTTTCCATCTCGATAGGTACATGTTTAAAATCAAGTTTTTTTTAAATTTTTTGAAGTGAAAACTTCTTTAGCGGCGTTGTACACTTTTTTTATATGGGAAAAAATGTTAAACGCGCGTCATGACACGTGTCCTGATCGTAAGACGAAAACAATAAAATTGGAAAGGTTGTTGACTTTCAATATATTAGACGAATCATAGTAATATTTCATTTTATAGTATTATAATATTAAGTCTGTATCTAGGAAGTCCAGATGGCAGCTTTATTGCGAAGAAAATGCATTTTTTACAATAGATGCGCTAGGTGCGCTTAAATGAGAAATTCTGAGAGATAAACTTTGTAATGTAATTTTAATTGTCATGTTTGTGTACGATAGCGCAATAAATAAATATTGTATTCTACCACATAAATGATAGTATTTTTATACTGAATAATATATATAATTAAAGAATTAATTAATATATAATTAAAGAAATTCGTGCAAAATTATTCCCTAACCATTCCAAAATATCAAAAATGCACAACGTTAATATTCAAGTTTTCACTTTAGTTAGCCGTTACATTGTTTTCTCTCTTTCACTTATAGATAGTAAATAAAATATGTATATGTACATACATACATGTATATATTGTACAAACACATACATATATACACAGTCAGGTTATAAGTATTGTCACACAGTAAAAACTTTTCTTTTAGAAAGGAGATTGCTCAAATTGGCCTAAATGCACAAAAAATATTGACATTATTGGTAATTCTTGGCGTAATTTATAATTTAATTTACAGTCATTAGATTTCAACGGACACCTTTGTATAATATATTTACTTTAAAAAGGACTTTTAATTTTACCGGTTTGGAAAACATACGAATCATTTTTAATGGCTATGGGTGTAGTAACATTCAGCCAAAGACTGATCGAAGTTGTTTATATATTACATAAAAACAAATCTTCTTTGTAAAGATCAATAAAATAAATCATTTTTTTTATTACACTGTGGTATTATTATCCACAACTATATTATCATTTTCACTAGATGCAAATGTGCTCAGACAATTATTATAGATGGTAGGCGACATCATAAAGTCTATTGCCATACATTTTTCGCCAAACACCTCTATAAACACATTATAATCTGTATATATGTTAGACTTTAAGGTATCTATCTATGGGCCTACGTTCCCTGACTATAAATTAATAAATAAATAACATTATAAGGTGTGATACACTAAAAATCTAAAATATGGTTATCTTAAAAACATAACAAAAATAATGAAGCTACTGAATATATAGCTATAGAACCTAAATCTCTTAGCTTTCTTTGGTTAACGAGAGTTTAAAAATTCTCTCTAATCTGTGGCTCGTTCACAATCATCACACAGTTTCTGTCACAGAGTACCATATTATAACCGGAAATGACACCTGATTTTAAAAGTTACTCTTATGCATTAACTTTAAAAACAGGCAACTATCTGTTAATCTACATGCTCTATATACCTGAATCTAATCCATAATTTCGGTACTTGGCTTGATTTCCCTAGTTTACTATATAACTTATTTGTTTTATATTATTTTAATATGTTCAGTGTATATGGTTTATAGAAGTTCTTAGGGGTGTCCGTCAATAATATTCGTTTCTACAGTAATTTATACATAATTTCGAATCTAGGAAACAATTTTTCATGATTATTGGTCTTTAGGCCAAACATGTATGGAAGCTGAGCAATCTCCTTTCTACAAGAAATTTGAGCTTCGTAGTCCTCCTTCAAAAGAAAAAAACCGGCCAAGTGCGAGTCGGACTCACGCACCGAGGGTTCCATACAAACTCAATTTACGCGTTCATGAGAAAAGAGGTAGTAACTATACGGCATCCTGTAGGCATTTTCGTTTTGCACATGGAGCCCTGTACACTAAAGGGTGCAGATATAGTATAAGTATGTATTAAGGTATGAGTATGTACTAGCAAACCTGTGAACCAAATGTTCACCAAAAAAAAAAAGTATTTAATTAATTGAGAACTTCGGAGATTTTGTGTTTTTTCGTTTGAAATAGAAATCACGTGATTTCTCGAAAACCGGAAGTGCTACGTTACTCACATCCGGTTTGTAGTCTTATCAGACTATTCTTAACTTATAACTTAAACATTCTCTATATCTATCTCTTACGGTTTGGCCGCTGAAACAGCACCACGGACGGACGGACGGACGGACGGACGCACGGACTTGTCTAATAGATAAGAGATTAGGTAAAAAAAAACGAGCGAACCTTACAGTAGTCGCTCATGATGTGTAACACTTGAAACCTCACCTTATATGTATTAGTAAAAAAAGAAATAAAACCTACTACAAAAGGAATAAGACATCTGAACATTATGTTCTAAAATCAAATCAAATAGCGCGCGCTTTCGCGACTTCCTGTTACACACTGCCGTCCCATTTCACGAAATCACTCCCACAAATTGCAGGAAAGCGAGAGGAAAGATGTTACACATTCACTATATTCAATTCAAGTAAATAATCTAGGGTCCTAGGTACATACAGATGAAGCTAAAGAAGTTTCACTTCAGTCGTGTGGTTATAAGCACACTTGTTTTTTTTATTAAAAGCTCTTTAAGTTCACGAAAACAGTATTGTTTATTGTTACGCTTTTTACTAATGACGCCCATTGACGCGACGATCTGAAAATAGACAGATAGATAAACAACTTTAATGCTCACACATATAAAATGAAAGGGCATACAAAAACAGATATTAAAATGATGATTGATGTTCAGTACAGTTTGTATGAAACAATGTAAGGATGGTCGATTCAGAAATGACGCACCATTTACTTTTACAGTGAACCCTATCTACTCCTTTACCCCGTCATAATTTTTGAAGTGAAACTTCTTGAGGCACGCTTGACTTGGGGGGTAAACTGGCGAATGTGTTACGATTTCGCGTTACGAATTGTGTCATCAGTGACTCATCGGTAAACAATGAACAATACCCGTCACAAAATACATGAATCTGGTGCTTGGTGGGTGATAACGGAGCCAGTGCGGATTGGTGGGTGACAATGGACCCAATACGGATTGGTGGATGATATATTCGCGGGAGGTGATAATTTTTTATTTTGTAAATTGTTTAATATTTCAGTAGTTCATTCTGTTTTTAAGTTTTTAGGCATTCAATAGTTTTAAGCTTTTGTAATTTAAATATTTTTATGTAAATATAATAAATAAGGTATATAAATATTTTTCAATAGTTATGTTCTATTTTTAATTACTTATAACCAATTTGATTTATTAGAGACTAAAGCACGTAAAAGTGTAAATAAATCCAACATTTCATAATGACCCTCAGCCTTTTTTGATGTATGTATTTATGTATCAAAAATTACTGTCTCTATCTGTGAAACCTTTGATACTATGCCGCTGCCCCCCTCAAGATATAGCGTGAAGTTAATGTAAGTTTGAAGTTAAGTAAATTTAGAGCTTAAATCGATTTCACAGCCTTCGCTTAATGAAACAGATAATTTACAAAATGGCTCAACAACTTGCCGCATTTAGCAAGCGCTTTTTGAATTACCCAAATTATAAATCGAATTTTTACATCACCTATTAATAATGTGTTATGCGAATTACAAACGAATAGATAAATTTATTCTTAAACGACGTAACCTTGCTTACATTGAAGTAAGTGTCACCATTTCTTCATTACACCCAGACTGTTAATAAACAAAGCAAACAGTTTTAGATAATAAAAAAAAGAGCATTCGCAAATTAAAATGTCCGTTCGTCCCCATTTAAGTGCGTGTCTTGCGTACACACACACGGAGCTTACGCACCAATCAGAATAACGATACGCATGTATGCGTTCGTAAGTATAGGCTGTTGGCGTCGCGACGCTGCGTTGGCTGTGTGTGTTATATTGCAGGGCGTTAACCCGCAAATTTGGCGGTGGCCTAGGTATTGCACAATTAGGCAGTTCGTTCAACCGCTGTGTTTAACCTCTTTAGCCCATGCTGCTGGTTGGGCCGTTGTCCTCGCGCCAAGGGCGTTGGGGTCCAGCGTTTGTTGCCGTCTGTAAAGATGGGTAGTAAAAAAAAAATAAAGGTGTAGGTTTTAGTACTTATCTCCTTGAAAGAGAGAGCTTTGATTGTTTTATAGTATCCATTCCAGGGTAGTATTTTAGTAACGTGGCCTAGCCACCGAAATGCCACTAACTGACGCACGCGGTTTCCTCCGCGTTAGCTTACGTATTCTGAAAATCCCACAGAAACCTTTCATTTTTATCGGGACCAAGAAAAGGTAAAGGTAGGTGTTTCAATCCAGGTCATAATCATAATCAAAATCATTTATTCAGTTTAGGCTGTTACAAGCACTCATGAATGTCTAGAAGCTACGCCATCGGTTCGTAAATCTACGGCGGGAGACCTTGTAGTGAGCAGAACCGGAAAGAAACTCAGCACGGTTAGTTTTTCTCTCCCTGTTTTATTATTTACAGAGTCGTCAAGTTAAAAAATTACTTCAGAGATAATTCATGAAGTCTGCTTTCATAACATAATGTGAAATATACGCTAATCGTTCACCTGTTGTTTTGTGTGCTTGAGTAACGAACATACAAACTTGCACTGTAAAACTTTAAGTAGGACTAAATGCGACTATAATCGAAACAAGCAAAATGGATGCTGGATGGATTTAAATAAAATTTAAAGACTGATAGGTTTTATCTTAATTAATACACATGATACTTTATTTTCGCACCGATATTTTTTTGAGGGATAAGAATTTGAATGTATTTTCTAACTGCGCTTTAAAAAAAGGTCATTTTAAGTATGAAGAGTGTTGAATATAAAATTTCATTAGCAGCACCATTTGGACTTCTATTTAAAATGAGATGAGAGTTTCAGTGAATCGATATGTCTGGACTTCACTCGATTTGGATGGAAATGTAAAAGAAAGAAACTCTTTATATGGATGCAAAAAAACGAGGTAAAATTAACGTCGAATATAAGGAGATCTTTTATTTTGTCTTTTTAGTAAACTTCATTGTTTAAATACCTAACTTTAATTTTAATCACATAAATATAGATTCAAGTTTTCTGCTGGAATTTGAAACGTACAGAAGATTAATGCACAATTAGACTATTTTTTGCTGAATTTAAGAGATGTAGGGCATAGCATAGAGAAGCTCGATGGCGCAGGTAGTTAGTGCGTTCGGCTGCGATCGTTGAAGTTAAGCAACTGTCGCAGTGGTCGGTCATTGGATGGGTGACCAAAAATTTACTATCTCGAGCTCCTCCGTGCTTCGGAAGGCACGTTAAGCCGTTGGTCCCGGTTGCATCCGCAGCTGTTAGCACCCACCAATCCGCACTGGGCCCGCGTGGTGGGTCATGGCCCAGTCTTCCATCCTTCATGGCCCAATCTCCCTATTCCATCCATAGGGAAGGCCTGTGCCCCAGCAGTGGGGACATTAATAGGGCATAATAACACTGCTGGGGCACAGTCCTTTCCCATGGATGGAATAGGGAGATTGAGCCATGACCCACCACGCGCCCAGTGCAGATTAGCGGGTGCTAACGACTGCAGATGCAGCCGGGACCAATGGCTTAACGGGCCTTCTGAAGCACGAAGGAACTCGAGATAGAGGATTTTTGGTCACCCATCAAACGACCGACCACTGCGAAAGTAGCTTAACTTCAACGATCGCAGCCGAACGCGCTGACAACCCGCGCCATCGAGCTCCTCTATTTTAGCAAACAAAAAACCATTTTTTTTAATTTGTAATATAACTACTTTATTTGTTGGTGAGGAACTCTTTGGCGCAGTGATTAGCGTGTACGGTGTCCGATCGGTTATCGGATGGGTGACCAAATATTATTTAGTATCTCAAAGTCCTCCGTGCTTCAGAAGACACGATAAGTTATTCGTCCTGGCTGTATCGGCAGTCGTTATCACCTATCAATCATTATAGGATCACTTTGTTGTCCGTCCGTCCGTCTTTCAGTTCTTTCAGGTCCGTAGTTCAGCTTTTCACAGGAACGCGTATCGAACTGAAATTCATATCTAATACTCATGTCTACTGTCCCTTGGAGCTGTGAAAAAATCAAACTTCTAAGCCAAAGCAAGCAAAAGATACAGCCGTTTATGCCGCAAATTCCCGCAAATTTTCAAAACTCGCACGGGAATAAACCTACAGGGTACTTCCCGTGAACTTAGAATCTTGAAATTTGGTACGAAGTAACGTCTTATAGTACAGATAAAGGAAAAATTGCGCAAACCGTAAATGTTTAGTTACATATATAATAAAAAATATTTTTGAAAATTTTAAAGTTACTACCTCTTTTCTCATGAACGCGTAGAGGTATTAAATTGGGTTTGTACGGAACCCTCGGTGCGCGAGTCCGACTCGCACTTGGCCGCTTTTTTTCTTTTGAAGGAGGACTAAGAAGCTTAAATTTCTTCACTACGCCGTCAGTCCATTACGAAACAATAGCAAAATTACAAGTAATCTCTTTGTAATTTATGTCGTAACGGATTTTGGCGTTCAAACAATGATAAGGTCGTGTCGTAGCAACATAATTAGGTAAGTAAAACTGATAAATTCACAATGTTAATGAACTCCACCATAGCAGCGAGTGTTTTAGTGTTACATAAAAAATGAGTTTCAACGATGTTTGAGTTATTTATATGTTGCTACATGTATTATTTATCAGAAGTAGTTCCCACTTCTTGAAGTGGCAGTTAAAGTATAGTCTATAAGTTTCTGTGAGGGATAAAAGCCTGTGGAAGGAAATTCTAATGTATTTCAGGGTGTTTATGTTTTTGACAATCGATGCTTTTGAGTGTTAAATCTTGTGAAAACGATGGTAAAGATTACTTGTATAGTCTACAAGTTTGATACTTATTTGAATTTAAAAACCTTAACCTGCTTACCATACATGCAACAGAAAATTAAATCGCAAAATGACAGCACGATAGTTTGTAAACATCAATAAATTTTATGATTTTTAGGTACTCAATGAAATAATTAACTGGCTGATTGTGTGTTAATGTGTTGTTGCGAGACATTTTTTCACTGATAATAAACATCATGACGGTTATGTTATTTAAAAGCAAATGACCTATTTATAGAATCATTTGTAAATCATTCATCGGTCGCTCATTGGATAGGTTGCTTAAAAGTTATTATCTCGAGCTCCTCCGTGCTTCGGAAGGCACTTCTGCAGGCGTTAGCACTCACCAATCCGTCTAGCCTCGCATGGTAGTCATGACCCAGCCTCCCTATTCCTTCCATAGGGAAGGGCTGTGCCCCCTCATTGGGGACATTAATAGGCTGATGATGATGATGATGGGGCTAGGGAAAAGGCTCAGCAAAGGCAAGCTGTCTTTAAGCTGTGGTGATCGCTTACCCTAGAGAAGGCCATAAGTTTGTTCCAACCTATTACATAAGGTTTAAAAAAAATGTAAGTTATTGAAATGAAAGTTTATGTGCATGTAACATAGATTGTTACAGTTGGTAAGTAATATAAGGTTGCATATGTTTCGCCCTTGCAAGAGAATACAAAATAATAATAAATTATTTAATAAATCAAAATTTTATTGAGTTACAATTGCAGTACAATAATTATACAACATATGTAAAATTTTCTAAGGCAATAGCCATTTCTTCAATATGTCAACACAATTACAATTATTAATGTATAACAAGAATTCATTTGTACTATAAAAACACTTTTACTTATTAAACAGTCCCGTAACTTTTTGATATTGTTTTTATAGGTCCATGCTTCAATTGATTTGAAATTATGTTGTCTAACTTAATGCACATGATATAACAGCTTTCAATAACATAAGTTTTCACATTGAAGTACCTATTAGTGGTGTTATGATTGTGCTTCGTTTCAAAATATTTTGAACTCATTATTATTTCACATTATTCAACTATGCTAACTCAAACGTTGGCAAATTCACTTTAAAAGTGACAGCTTCCGTTTCATGGTCACTTTGCATCATCTCCGCTGGGCGTTTCGCAAAATGTCACAAGTGGTTGCGCAGTCGCAGCCACTGTTTGCCCGAGCTAATTCGACGATAGTGATGAAAACTTATGTTTCAGTGTTTTACGGGTCAATGGAGTACAAAATTGGACAGCTGAAATTACTATAATTAAATGTGGCGCAAAGCAGTATACGGACTGCCTGATTGACTATTAATGTCCCTACAGCTGGGGCACAGAGCTTCCCTGTGAATGGAATAGGGAGACTGGGCCGTGACCCACCACGCGTGCCCAGTGTGGATTGATGAGTGCTAACGACTGCAGATGCAGCTGGGACCAACGGCTTAAACTGACTTCAGAAGCATGAAGGAGCTCGAGATAGTAAATGTTTGGACACCCAATGACCTTCAGCAATCGCAGCCGAACGTGCTAGCCACTTGCGCCATCAAGCTCGTCTTTTGATTGCGATACCAGATATAATTCGCGCCTCATCCAATCCTTTACCCGTGGAGCTATGGAAACCTTACTCACCAACATAAATAAATAATAAATATTTCCAACACTCGCACCAATTAGCCTAGCCCCAAAGTAAGCACTGTAAGGCTTGAGTTATGGGATACCAGGGTAATAGAAAGAAAACATATACTGTACATAAATATTTATATATGTATAGTATATATATGTACAGTATATTTATTTTTACTTATATTTATATAGAAATACATATTAAACATCCATGACTAGAGTACAAATGCTCGTATTCATCACACAAACATCTGCCCTCACCGGGATTCGAACCCGGGACCTCTCGAGTCGGAGACACCAACCCGGCGTACAAACCACTCGGCCACGGAGGGCGGCGAACTTTAACAAAACGCCACTAAAAGGTACTGTTTTTCACCGTCTGGGGTGGAGGTGAGTTCCCCTGACAGAAATAACAAATTCAACACGAAATTCGCTGTTCCTACTCTATGAATGGGAATAATATAATAAATTAAATTACATTGAATGTCAGCAGGACAGAATATGGCTGAACTAAATATATTTTGTATGTTTGTTCACAACAAACAACCTTTATTCTCAATAAAAATATTTGATTTGATTTGAAGTTTGAGTTTCTTGTTTCTTCAAAGGCGTCCTTTACCTCTATACCAAATCAGACTACGTCAAAATCAATGCACCTATAAGAATGGTATTAGACAAAGATCCATAGCAACTTTTACTATTATAATTATTTAATTACTTATAAAACGAAATTACACTTTGTAATAACCAACTGCCAGCTGGACCTTTCAGATTACATCCAGTTCGTAAAAAGAAGATTTCTGAAGATTATGAGTTTGCTGCGTTTGCTTCGAGATATTGGCGCGTCGTGGTCGGCTGACATGAAGCGGTTTATGAAGGATATGTCGAATCGACTGATTCTCTCTTCGGGTGATCAGAGTATTTCGCGCAGAGAATCAGTTTAGCTATTCAGCGAGGTAATACTGCCAGTGTTCTGGGTACCATGCCCCAAATTAGAATTTTGGCTGACATATTCGTCTTGTGAATATGTATATAAATATTTTAGGGTTAATTTTTAATGATAAGTTTTTAGTTTGATATTTTTGTGACATAAAAAGAAGTACTGAATCAAAAGTTAATATAATCTACCTTTTCATTTTTTGATTCTTTTATGTATAGACCTTTTTTTTTATAACGCAGGTAAAAAATCTTTTTACAGACGACGGCGCCTTTAAGAGGCACACCGCCGAACGGACCTCACACCTGGCTCCCGCAAGTCTTACGGACCCCCCAGTGGCTACCCACCGAGGACCAATTCTTACGGCCGCTTTACAGCATAATATCCGCTAAAAAAGTCCTGCGAATACCTCTACACTGCTTAGTGTGGAGCCGCAGGGTCTCCGTTAGGGATTCTACCACGGCTCCGCCCCCAGCAGCTTCCCGGCCTTGCCGGGGCTCCACGGTTTTATGTATAGACCTAACATATACTATGAAATATCAACTAAGTTTCATCAGAATAGTAAAACAACTTAATCAATTAAAATATCGAGGAAAACATTTTACTAAAATTAATGACCAAAAGTGATATAAAGTACACGTATGCATCCCATCCCATTCGTGAAAGAAAATTCGTTTATTACCAATATAAAAAAATACCATCACGTTAAACGTTCTAGAAATAAATTTGGAGTCGAATCGCGCGAGTGGGCGTCGTGTGGTTGGTACGAAAAAACCATTGCCCTCTGAATTGACCAGTAAGAAAGACCCCTGATGTTCCCTAAACACCCTCTATTGAGTACACAGTTCTTTGTAACCGTAGAGGGGCGGTAGCTCTCGAGCGCTGGCCATTAGTTTTCCTTGGAGAAAATGCGCCGAAAATATATCTAATGTCGTTGGCCTACGGACAAGGTCGCGAGCAAGGTCTTCGGCCTCTGGGTCAACGCACTCTAGACCAAAACAGTATCGGCGATGTTCTTATGTTTATATTTTTATCTTTATTTAAAAGTACATTATGTAAATAGTTTGATAACTGTATTCCTTTTTATGAAGTTGTTATAGCACGTCACTTTATTATTGTCATTTTTTTTTCTTGCCGAAGAGTTAAAAAAAAATGTTGCGAAAGGAGATTGATGGTTAAAATTTATTCTTTCCAGTCTGTATTAAGGTTAGAACATTTATAGATATACATAATTTTAATCGTTGGGGAGATGATAGAGTGCCAAAAGTATAGCAGCATGCATTAAAATAAGCAGTGACTTATAATTTTTTCTCAATCTCAGATTAACTTTGGGAAGGCAGAATATCATTAATTGCTAATGGACACCCACTAGTTTTATTTATTATAATTATTTTAGCAACAAAACGTAGTTATCACTTGAGTTCATTTTCGAATCTGCATAGTAAATTGACAAACTTACAACCGCACAGAGAAGTTGACAGCTCGTTCATTCTTTAATTTTCTTTCGCTGCCGCTCACCATAGGATGGAAGTTAATAGGTAGGTATTTAACAAACGTAGTTTTTTCAAATCTATATCCGTAAAAAAACGTTTGAGTATAAATAAAAGCTCAGAATATAATTCCCACGAGGAAGTGACAAAGTGACATTTCACTTTGCGCCCGAATGAGATTACATGACGCTGAAATGTTGCCAATGTGATGTCAACCGGAATTAATAGTTCTTATGGGACTGAAGACGAATTTAATACCAGAAAAAAATCATTCATACGCCTACGCCGAGGTTTTATCCGTATGTGTCGAAAAAAATAGTTTATGAGAAGCAGGTTGTAGTGTATTTTCCAATCGAAATGGATCGTTCGTCAAAAGAGTAACCTCGACATTATAGAATACCACAGTAAAATAATTATCATGATCATCATTAGCCTATAATTAATATCCCACCTACTGGGGCACTGACCTTCTCTATGGATACTGCTGGTGATTAGTAGTTTAAGTACGATGGTAAAGATAAGTGTCGAAGATGCAATAAATATATTCATCTTATCTGTTACAATTAGCTATTCAGTTTGCCCGAACCTACAACAGAGACTTACATAAAATAAAATAAAAAACTTGTATTTGTTTAAAAATTTTAAAACATTTTTTTGTGTGTATGCTGTTGGTCGTAGTTGACTTTTACAGCGTCACCAGGTTTGGGGACGGCGAGATCCTAAGGGGACCTCAAGCCGAGAATTGGCCAGTGCCTCTAGAGGTATTCTAGGTAGGTATAGGGCTTTGTGGTAAACCCTCTAGTATCTGAGACTCGGGCCTCGGCTCAAGTTAGCCGTTGTCGTGGATTAAAAAAATACCATAATCCCTGAAAGTTATACCTTTAGCGATTTCCACCATAATAAAGTCGTAAAAATAAAAGTAGTAAAAAAGAAGTGAAACGGTCATAAAGAACCGAACATCTTGAAAATCGGTACCGAAATCGATCGACGGCGCCTATAAAATCAGAATCGATACGATCGTAATGTCTAAATCGGTATACGGAGCTCACATCTTGTAAGCAATGTCTGGCGGTGACGCAAAATGTAAAATGATCGTTACTGTATGTGTGTTAAGGGTTATGATCTTAAGGGGCAGCTCGAACGATACCATCGCCAAGGAAATACTACTATTAAACAAGAAAATATATTATAGTGTATATTCTGGCATGATTCTCTTAATCTAAATTAAAACTTAAAGGAGATTGCTCAGCTTCCATATGTGTTTGGCCTAAAGACCAATAATCATGATAAATTGTTTCTTAGATTCGAAATTATATATGAATTACTGTAGAAACGAATATTATTGACGGACACCCCTGAGAACTTCTATAAACCATATACACTGAACATATTAAAATAATAAAAAAACAAATAAGTTATACAGTAAACTAGAGAAATCAAGCCAAGTACCGAAATTATGGATTAGATTCAGGTATATAGAGCATGTAGATTAACAGATAGTTGCCTGTTTTTAAAGTTAATTTATGCATTAATTAGTAACTTATAAAATCAGGTGTCATCTATGCATTTCCGGTTATAATAAGGTACTCTGTGACAGAAACTGTGTGATGATTGTGAATGAGCCACAGATTAGGGAGAATTTTTAAAGACTCGTTAACCAAAGAAAGCTAAGAGATTTAGGTTATATAGCCATATATTCAGTAGTTTCATTATTTTTATTATGTTTTTAATATAACCATATTTTAGATTTTTAGTGTATCACACCTTATACTTTTATTTATATATTTATTTATAGTCAGGCAACGTAGGCCCATAGAGAGATACCTTAAAGTCTAACATATATACAGATTATAATGTGTTTATGGAGGTGTTTGGCGAAAAATGTATGGCAATAGACTTTATGATGTCACCTACCATCTATAATAATTGTCTGAGCACATTTGCATGTAGTGAAAATGATAATATAGTTGATATTAATACAAGTGGATATTAATACCATAGTGTAATAAAAAAAAATGATTTATTTTATCGATCTTTACAAAATAGATTTGTTTTATGTTGTATAAACAACTTCGATCAGTCTTTGGCTGAATGTTACTACACCCATAGCCATTAAAAATGATTCGCATGTTTTCCAAACCGGTAAAATTAAAAGTCCTTTTTAAAATAAATATATTATACAAAGGTGTCCGTTGAAATCTAATGACTGTAAATTAAATTATAAATTACGCCAAGAATTACCGTGTATGTCAATATTTTTTGTGCGTTTGGGCCAATTTGAGCAATCTCCTTTGACAACATTGTATCCTTGTCATTCTCTGTACAGAATGAAAAGGTGAGACTGATGTTAAATTTAGTTTTAAGTTTAGACAATCATGCCATTATCGCCTCCAGTTATAGTATATTAGATGCCTTTTTTGTAAGAAATTTCTATACCATCCAGGACATCGCGTGAAGATAGATAGATAAATTAATTTTGTATAAAAATTAAGTAATATAGAAATAAAATAGTAAAGATTGTATATTTCCAATAACTAACACCAAATGGCTACTTGATTTACCTATATCAAAATTTATTTATTCCTTGAAGTTAAGCAACTTTCGCAGTGGTCGGTCATTGAACGGGTGACCAAAAATTTACTATCTCGAGCTCCTACGTGCTTCGGAAGGCACGTTAAGCTGTTGGTCCCGGCTGTAATTGCAGTCGTTAGCACCCACTAATCCGCACTGGGCCCGCTTAGTGGGTCATGGCCGAAACTCCCTATTCCATTCATCGGGAAGGCCTGTGCCCCAGCAGTGGCGACATTAATAGGCTGATGATGAGGATGAGTGCTTATTTCGAATAGTATTATGTAAATAGGTTCGAAAGAAACAATTTTAAATAATTAAAATTTCACATCTATTTATACAACAGTTTAAAGGAGAGTGAAATCAATATGACTAACAGCCATTTTTTCTGACTATAATGGCGAACAAGTATTTATAGAAAGAAAAAAATATTTTATCAACAATTTTCATAGGCATAAAACACTAAAAGAAAAAAATATTACAACAACAAATTTCATAGGAATGCATGAAACCATTCGTTATTCGCCTTAACGTTTACGTGAGTTTTCCAACCGTACATTGACCTTAGAGAAATGTGCCACGCACGGATCACGAACCCGGAATAGTATAGAAAATCTGGGCCTACTCGTACTATGGTAAAATTAACAGTGCACGATTATACGCCGAACAAATATCTGCGAAAAGAAATATGACCCATTTTGTATTCAGTAAGTAAACATCCCACAGGTGGTTGGGGCTTGTTGCCAACAGATCTATAAAGGAACTAGAGTTAGTTAAAAACTGTTGACATGTACTTTTTAGTAAATCTGTTTGTCAACCTATCTTCTCATCCGTTTTTTCTAAATTTCATATTTTATTAATTTCTTATGTTTTCACGTCCAAAAAACATTAAATAAATTATTTTTCCAATGATATATTGTTTTAAAATTTCATGGTCACTAACATTATAGCTATTAACGGGGTTGTTACTATGATCTAGGAGTAACTCCGATTTAATTTACCATAACAATGAAAAAAAGTAGATAAAATATTGTCTAATGCTTTTATCGTGTTTCAATGATTTTTAGCCTATCCGCCTTCAAAAGCCAATTACAACAAAAATAAGCTGATTAGGTACATTTTTTATGATTTTTGGTAGTTTAGAAGCATGCGCAGTTTTTAATTTTAGCCAGAAGCTCTGGAAACTCCTTTTTATATTTTTGTATTGAAGTTGAACGTTCGAGTAAATCCTTCTAAAAACTAAGGTCCCAACTTTCAAGCCTTTTTTGAGTAACTTTAAGTAATTGCAGGAAGCTAAGTATTTTTTTTTTAACAAAACAACATTCAAGACAATTTTGTCACAAAAAAAAGACTGCAAAATACCTACTACGAAAAAAGATAAGAATTTTTTAAACCTCGCTGGCAGAAATCATTAAAAATACACAAAAATATTATAACTCGAAAACTAAGAAAAATCGCGGAACATACATGGAGTATTTTAGGATACCCCCAGGTGCGAGGAATCTAAAAAAAAATTGTTGACGTCACTAGTTGGACCACCCTGTATATATATATATGAGTGATGCGTGCGCTACTCCATTCCCCTATGCCTTATGTACCACCTAATGTTAGGTTATTTAAGAAAGGAAGTTTCACTTCGGCGGGGCTATTCTGTAAAAAATTCACGCGCGGATCCGATACGGTTCCGTTCGATTCTATATGTGACACGAGCGGATCCGCATCTTATCCGCGCGTGAAGATTTTACAGAATAGCCCCGTAGATGTGTTGTCCGTGCACACTATTTTTTTAGGAGGGGATAACTTCGCCAACGGGAGCTCCAATTCGAGTGTAAACTCCAAGATAGCAGAAGCGGCAAAAAAAAACGCCGAAAATCTCCTATTCCCTGGAGCAATCTTGCTAACCTTACAACATTACAGATCACCAGAAAAAAGAAACAGTACTAGTTTACTGTAGTCTCACTTCCCCAGACGGGAGCACCAATTCGAAGAGTCAAAAGATCAGGTGAACTAGAGTAATTTGCTCGAGGTTATACTTATAAAAGGTCATACTGGTGATCCTTAAATTTTGTCAGGACACTGTACACTTGTCTCGCACGCGACGGACAGCCAGCTCGTTAATTAATTGAGACGGCAATCGGGCGCGGTCGTTGTGACGGTTTGAGTTCATAAATATGACGTCACTCTTAACACAGAACCATTAATATACTTTGGGAACCAATAATATTGGGTTTGCAATCAGATTCTTGAAGTGAAAATTTCTTTAGCACCGTTGTGATCTGAAACTTGTTGTGAGATGAAACGAAAAAGCACAGTATTTGAAACAAGGTATTCGTAATTTTTTAACTCTGCGCAAGAGACGGTCTTGGGGTCGACACCAAATGATTTTTTGTTCTTGGTTATTTTTTGATTGTTTTTTTTTCGTTTTTTAAGCTATTATTTATTTTTCGAAAGGTTTCACTTCAGGTTTCGTTTTTTTAAGTGTTTGTGGTTCCAAGCTTAACTTATCTGAATATACAAAAGCCAAACGTTACTGACTGACTGATCTGTCATTACGCAGCTCAAACCACAAAACGGATTGCGCTGAAATTTGGCATACATATAGCTATTATGATGTAGGCTTGCATTACGAAAGGATTTTCCAAGACTCACCCCCTAAAGGGGTAAAATGGTGGTTCAAAGTTTGTATAGAGCACCAAGATCGCGAGGTTAATCTTTTAACTAAATTGTCATTGTAAATGAGTTTAATATTCATTCATTTACTTTAAGTAAAATGTAACATGAGCGAAGCCTCGGACAAAAGTGAGTGCTATAAAGTTTCACGGCTTTTAGTTTAAAGGAGGCAGGAATACTGAGGTGTTCGATTCAATTTAGTAAATTTTCAGTCATTCATTTAAAGACTAGACTTTGAGAATCTAGCTTCGGCAAAGTTTGACGCAACCGGGACATTCCATTTTATCGCCTCAAGAGATCTTCGGTTATATATGCTTGTATTTTGCCATAAAATGTCTACATAATTTATTTTGTATTGAAATCAATGTCCTAAATTATATAATACTAATTAAACGAATGAAACCTAATTATTATTCTGAGAATAAAACATAACTAGAATTTGAAAATGAATAGAAATTGTTTAATGAAGCATACGCCGAGTAAGCTCATTGACATTCGATATAATTTGACGTACCTACTTGTCATCGCGGTCACCGCCCCTCGGGAAAGCGATCGGAAGTGTGGAAAGCGCGGAAACTGTCAGATGACGTCACCGCTTACCCGACGGGTCGATTTCAGAACGTGACATTCGCTTTTCAAACGAAAAATATTTTAGGCGCGTTTATATTTTGACCACTTTTTAACAAAGAAGTTGACAAACTAGGAGAGGAAAAATTGAAGAACTCGATGGCATAGGTAGTTAGCACGTTCGATCTGCGATCGTGGAAGTTAAGAAACTTTCGAAATGGCCCGTTATCGGATGGGTGACCAAAATTTTAATATCTCGTGCTTCTGAAAGTCCGTTAAGCCGTTGCTCCCAGGTACATCTGCATTCGTTAACACCCACTCATCCGCACTGGTCCCGCGATCACGGTTCAATCTTCCTATTCTATCCATAGGGTGCCAACTGCTGTATCAGCTATGTTCGCGTCTGGACTTCACTGTCACTTAACATCAGGTGGGGTGGAGTCAGACCTATCTATTAATTAAAAAGAATAATAAAAGGGAAAACCTGTGCCAAAGCACTGGCGACATTAATACTCCGATGATGATGATAGAATTTCGACCACTTGCCTAGAAATGGGGTTGACAAACTAACAAAGCTCTAAATCACGGCAAAAGAAAAAGAAAACAGGTTTAAAAATAGAACATGTTAACAAGAATGGTTGCCATGGCAACGCGTTAGGCACCCCGGAAAAGATAACCGCAAGGTTTGTAACCCCGGTGTTTACAGGCCGTGGGGCCAACGGCCTCAGTTAACACAGTTTCGTACCTAGCTGAAAATGGTCATTGACCTTACTGTAATGGATGGAAAACTTGCTCGTGACTCATTTGCTGTGTTTCTTTGGGGTAATTTATTATACCTGATATTGTTAAGGGGAACGAAATTAATCGTAGCGCGTTCTATTGAAATCATGATAATGTTGGTTTCATTAAATTACTAATTGTTTAAATTGAAAGGGATCGTTATAAACGGTTACTTAGCTTCCAAGCGGATTCCTCATTAATTGATTCAAACTTTCATGAAAGTTTTTGATGATAATAAATTATTAATAAATATATTATAACGAGGAGCTCGATGGCGCAAGTAGTTAGCGCGTTCGGCTGCGATCGTTGAAATTACGCAACTTTCGCAGTGGTCGGTCATTGGATGGGTGACCAAATGTTTACTATCTCGAGCTCTTCCGCGCTTCGGAAGGCACGTTAAGCCGTTTTGGCTGCATCTGCGTTCGGTAGCACCCACCACACTTGGCCCGCGTGGTGGGTCATTCATAGCTCAATCTACCTATTCCATCCATAGGGATGGCATGTGCCCCAGCAGTGGGGACATTAAGCGGCTGATGATGATGATATCATAATATAGTATTGACGTGATAATATTGAAAACATCTTTTTGGTAACCCTAACATAAATGAACAATAAATATTCATTTTGGATTACATAGAAGGTAGTTATACTTATCACACAACATTTCATTTATGAATAAATAAATGATTTTGGAAGTTTGAAGTTTTGTGTGGAATATAATAAGAGTCGTTTCACATTATCTTAAATATGTATTGATCATATTAACTTAACTTCAACGTTCGCAGCCGAAAGCGCTAACCACTGGCGCCATCGAGCTTAGTACTATATCGTGATAAAGTTTATGCTTTTCTTTCTGACTATTTCAGAACAAGTTTCTTACGATAACCAGATCACTGGTATTAGTATTGTTGAATATTATATATATATTATATCAACCGTTAAATTAAGTTAATAAAAAAAGTTAACTCGATAAATATTTTCAACCATATCCAATAAAACTACTCTTTCAAGTCATGTTGATTTTAACGGGAGAGTAATATTAATTCGCAAAGATAAATATAACCGACTGATAAAATTATCGTCATGAATAATTTCAATTACAAACCGAACTAATACAAATATTGGCAATAAATCAACTTGGGAAAAATATTCAGATTTTATTTGAATAAAAATATTTATAAAAAAAACAACCATTTAAATTATCTAAAAAATTTTTTCAACTAATAACTTTTAACAATAAATGTTTGCAACCATTAACGCCAACTCTATCTGGGTATTGCTTACATGTGCGCTCCAATCTGAGCTTAAAATCGAATATAATAAAACTTTAGTTTAATTAATTCGCTTTTTACTAAAAAAAACTACGATACAGGTGAAACCACTGATGCTTGTTGATAAGGTCTCAGTTTTTCAGTTTAACAATAATATAAATTCAATTCCATTCTTTATTGTTTCCATGGTTTAAAAGGTCTTTAAATATAACACATTAAGTACAAACATGGACCCCCGTTGGGACACTACAATATAATACAACAATTAACTTTAAAATAAATAAAAAATCAAATGACATTACTAACATGTCAACGTGGCTTGAATACAATTGGGTACTAATTGAAATAGATATCATTCAATTTAGGCGCTCATTAAAATGCAATGTCAATAAAGTATTTTACAATGTCAATTTTGTATAATAATGTCATTTTGTTACTTTAAAAACCCTTTAAACTATAAAATGCTTTACCTATTAAATAATCTTTTAAAGCTCTTAGAAATGATTTATCATTATATATTTTAATGCACATGTAAAATGTACTACTGCTAAACATTTCTAATCTACTGGCTGGTAAGTGGAGATTATCTTTAAAACGTATGTTTAGTGTATTTCCCCGCATTTGTTCGTTAGTCTTAAAATAGCTTGGGTTTTGTTTTACAAATTTACAGAGTTCGAAAATATATAAAATTGTTAAGGTTAGAATTTTAAGCTCTTTAAATGTGGTCTGCAGCTTTCAGTTTGTTCAATGTTTACTAGTATTCTTATGCATTTCTTTTGTATCACGAACAAACCTTGGACAGCAGTGCTATTCCACCATAATATCACACCGTAATGTAGCCAAGAATACGCATAGGCGTAATATGTTGTAAGAGCGGTTTGTAAGTCTGTGCTACGTTTTATTTCAGACAAGACATATGTAAGGCGTGACAATTTTTTTTTTTCAATGTGGGCCTTGCATGTAATGTTGGTATCTATTTCTAAGCCGAGCAGTGTGAAATTATCGACACATTCAATAATTGTTTGGCCCATGGAGAATGTAATTTCTAATGGATTCTTTTGTCGTGGTCTGAATTGAATTAACTTGTTTTTTTTTTTAAATTGATTTTCAAATTATGATCGCTTAACCATTCCATGATGTTTACGAATATTTGGGAGAGCTTGGTATTCAATGTGGAAAGTGGAGCCCATGGAAATATTACAGACACATCATCAACAAAGGCTACACGATGATTCTGTATTACTTTTGGCAAAACGTTCACAATCACCAGGAAAAGAACACAGCCTAGTACGGTGCCTTGTGGTATGGAGTTTGACATTTCACATTTCTCTGATCTGCAGTTTGTAATACCTCCCGTTATTGGATCATACTTGTCAATCTCCACACCTCAACCTCCATGTTAAAAAATGTAATGCGGCATGTTAATGATGAACCAACGAAAACCTTTTAACAATGTTTTTTTTTTTAATTTATCAAGAACAGCCAATATGACAAACTCCAAATAACAATACAAACTGAGAAAGAAAAAAAAGAAACCAATTCTTAGTGCTGCTTACTAAAAGGCTGCCACTGCATGCGTAAAAATTTACTTAAAAAGTAGACTTACGATAACTAAAATAAGGGAACCTAGTACAAACACTTTAAAACTACAAAACTTAATATAAGGTAAATATTCGTATCTATTCTGACATCATTCTCCAGACCCAACAACAGTCCCTCACTTTCACTCTGTATAGAGAATGACAAGGATACACTGCCGTCAAATCCAAGTCTAGGTCTAGAGAACCCTGCCAGAATCGACACCGTTGTGGTGGTATGCTAAACAATAATACGGTTTGATCTATGTGGGTACAAAAGAGTCTAAAAGAGCAGACTTAAATTTGCGAAGAGAAGAAGACATGTCTATATCACTGTGTTATGTTAAAAGTTTTACTTTGAAACTCTTTAAATCATCAAACATGATACACACAATCAAATGGATTCAACGCATCATCAAAATGTTCAATAAATCGTTTGACGGAAACCTACGATGATGGTGATTACTCGAAAATCGAAATCCCTTGATACAGGAAATGGCGCATTCGTAAAGTCTGTAGGGATGCAGCGAGGTGCATGCAGTTAGCTTCGACTGACAGGGCGACGAACGCATCCGGCCTTGGCGTGTGATTCGATTGGTATTCTGCGCTCATGGGCACAGCGGCATGCGTGGAGAGGCGCATACAAAATATTGTTTTCTTTGTGTTTGCATTTAAAGAATTGCAAGAATGATTAGTACATCTTTCGAAAATAATAAGATTTACCGACAGAATTAAAAAAAAACACTGTTTGATGGGTTTTCATTATCATGAATATTAAATAAAGATATATTGCAAAAATAATAATCTACACTTTCAGAATTGTTTATTCTATAAGTGTTTCTTTTTGCTTTAACGAATATACTAAATAAAATGATACACACCACCTCTATACAAATACATGAATTTATACTTAATAAATGAAATTTAATTGTTTAACGTGGTATACCTATAATCGTGTAAATTAAAGCGTGTGAAGTGAATTCTGTATTTTTTTTTATTAGTTTTCGATTAATTCTTTAGAACAGATGTACACGGCCAAACCATAAGAAGTGGTCGGCAATAAAGGCAAGAAGATTTTATTACCTTTATTAATTAAATTAAGCTAAAAATGTAAAAAAAAAATAGTGTGTTCCTCCTCATGCTAAAATCACAGCCTGAATCCTTCTGGGCATGCTTTCCATGATGTTCTTAATAACGTTTACTAACTTTAACTTAATAACGTCCAACTCTTCTACAATGATTTTTTTTAGCTCCCTGATGTTTTGTCGAGCAGCAGCTATTTTACAGAATAGCTGTAAAATTTTCAGCGGTGTGCAAGTGCAAAGTTGCAAAGTCCTCTGGACAATTGAACGACTCACATTTAGCCGCTGAGACACGTAAGTTTGTGAATAACCTTCTTCAAGTGGGGCTGGCTATAATTTTACCGGCCTTTATCGATGTATCATCATTTTAGAAAGTTATATTTAATGTCAAAAGAATGATTTAATTGTTTCAATTGCAGAAAATATCCAAAAAGTTTTAAAATTTTAGTAATCAGTAACATATCGATTTAGTAATTCGCGCCATTAGTAAAGCAATCTTACAATAATCCACAATAACCAATATTTTACTTTTGTTAATAATTACAACATTTTTATTTGGAACGTAAAGGAATCATGCCAGGCTGCCCCAAATAACATGCCAATACATCGTAAAATAAGTAAAACCTCCTTTTTGTAAAATTCATTGAAGTAGAGAAAAAAAAATAAAGTGCCGTTTTTTTTTGCTAAATATGTATCCTATACTATGATACGTTCATAGAAATTGCGTTTAAAATTTGTTCCAACTATGTTCCAACTTCAAATGTTTTCTTGTGCATAATAATGATTTATTATTCGTAGAAAGGCTCCAATTATCCTCCTGATTTCGAATCTTCACAGCGTGCACGCTTATGACATATATGCTTTGTCTCAAAAACCATACTATCTTTTTGTGGTAGTCCTATAAAAGCACTTGGCGTCTCCTTGCAAGCTGTACTCGCGACCTTGGGCGCAGACGTTGCATGCGTGAGCGCGTTGTGGTAGGTCGCGACGCAGACTGCTCTTATACTGGAGTTAACAAAACTTTTTGACACCGTAGAATAATTCTATTAAAGTGATCATTGTATTATCTGGTATTTGTTCGAGAAGCGGTAAACTGATTTTTTTTTTGCTTCGGAAAATAATGCAATATTCCTTTTTTTAATATCCTCCCTGGCTAATAGACTATGGTTTAGTACATTTCAGGTTTAATGAAAGAAGATTTATAGAAAAATCGGTTGAGTGTGTGTTGGACGATACACACGGAATTTCCTAACATTTTAGAAGGTTTAATAAATAACATTTAATATAGTTTTTTTTTATATAAAATTACTTGGTTAATAGAAGTAAGTACCGCCATTATTGTGGAAATACCAACTGTTTTCCTATTAAAGTTCACGGCAGATTTAAAGACATACTAAGACAGACAGAAAGAAATAAAAACCTTAAAATATGATTTATTTTTAAGTCTCGGAACATATCAATTTAACCACGGATGTACAGGGAGAGGTTTTGTTAGTTCTTTTTTACTTTTTCGTAAGCTGAGTTTTTTGTTATTCAAAAACCGCAAATGAGCAGTCACATAAACTTCGAGACGTGCCCAAGAGTACTGACGCAACCAGGAAACATCTTCTTAAGGGTACACTGAAATTACGAGCTTCCTTATACAACATACGCATCATACACATTGAATATTTATCATCTTTTGTTCGGTCATTGTTTTATTGTTGTGCGTTTTAAACCACTATTTTGGAATTTCACTAAGTAGATAGTGTTTACTAGAGATGGCAATACAAGCCTTACAGGGCTTACTTTGGGCTGTTCTCTGGGGCCAGGCTAACTAGTAACATTGTTTTATTGTTGTGCGTTTTACACCATTTTGGAATTTCACTAAGTAGATAGTGTTTACTAGGGATGGCAAAACAAGCTTTACAGGGGCTTCTCTGGGCTGTGTTTTGGGGCCAGGCTAACTAGTGTCTGTATTAGAACTAGGCATTGATTTGACTTCCAGTACCCTTACTTTGCCTAGGTGAACATTTCTAACATTGATACTAGTTAGCCATTTTCTTTATGTTAAATGGGTGGAAAATATGCGTATGGCCCGCTGGTAAGCGGCCACCATCGCCTGTAGACGCTTGGGATACCAAAAATATCTATCACACCGTGGGATATCCTGACCCAATCGCCGACCTCGTATAGACACCTTACTCAGCTAGCCCTAAACTAAGTACTGTAAGGCTAGTGTCATGGGATACAAGGATAACGGATAATGATACATTATATAACTTTATTTATTCGAGATACCTTTAAATAAAACAGTCTAGACTTACTTATAAATAAATGCTCTTTTGTCATTTGCCAAATTTTATTAAAATTTCTTAAGTGCAGCGGTTTAGGTGTGAAAGCGTAAGAAAGAGAAAGTATTACTTCTGAATTTGTAATATGTATTAATATATACTTTCTTTTCTCATCTACTTATATTTATTGTCAAACGACATTTAATACCCTATTGTTGTTTACTAAGACTTCTTGAATTTTGTTCTAAAATATTTTTACAACAAAATTAATGTGTTTCACATAAACTTCTCCAGGCGCAGCGAATACATACAATGCGTCTCTGGCCGTATGCGCCGACACAGACCGAACCGATGTCCGTGAACCTGTCGCTAAAATTACCTGTGCGTCATACGCAGCGTAATGCAGACGTTAAGAAGAGTACTGGCATCTTACTTTCGATTAAATACTTTTTTGATAGAAATATAACTTCATAAAAAAGAAACACAAATAAGTACAAAGCAATTTTATTTTCCGCAAGGAATATGAAGAATAAAAAATTATGTATACACCCCGGCCAACTCCTCGAGCATAGACAAGAAAGCCTGCGCAGAAGCAATATTACATACAATAACGTCTACTGCGCAAATTTTATTTCTCTGTTGTTTTAGAAGTTTGCTTCTACCTATATGCATTGTATTACCATCCCTCTCCGAATCAGAGCTGTTTAAATAAATAAATATTTCCAACACACACCAATTAGCCTAGCCCCAAAGTAAGCACTATAAGGCTTGTGTTATGGGATGCTAGGGTAACGGATAGAATACATAAACTGTACATATATAACTATATTTTTATAGAAAATACATATTAAACATCCGTGACTGGAGTTCAAATGCTCGTATTCATCACACAAACATCTGCCCCCACCGGGACTCGAACCCGGGACCTCTCGAGTCGGCAACACCATGAAACCCGGCGTACAAATCACTCGACCACGGAGGTCGTCTAATGTTAAACACTAAATGACGATAAAGGTTGTAGCTACAAAGTACAACAATATTTATGGTACCAGAACTTCTATGTATCTGTTACCCTTATTCACAAATGAACTACCAGAGGCTATTCAAAATAAAATAAAATCTTCTAGACCCTTTATTAAAATGTTAAAAGAATATTATTTGGAAAACCAGACAGGCTGTTTGGTGTGACTGGCTGTGGAGCGACTCTGCAGCATAGATAAATCATTAAGGTTTTTGTGCTGTAATGATGTTCTTTATTGTATGCAAATTAATTAATAAATAAAAAAGCTAAAGTAGCAAGATTAGAATGAAAATAATTAACAGTGTGATGAGATGTGTACTTACTTAAATCTAAAGGTTTTTTTCCTAGAAATGTAACTAAACGTTCCCTAACCAACTGTTAAGTAAAACTGGGCAGATAAGTGCCAGGGAGACAAAGATGATTAGATGATTTTTATCTTCCTAAAGACCTGTGAATTTCAAGCAAATATCGTTCAGTCCGTAGAAGTTATGTAATTCTTTTTTTTTTGTAGATAGGTCCGACAAATGACTCCACCACACCTGATGTTAAGTGAAGGTGAAGTCCAGACGCGAAGATAGCTGAAACAGCAGTTCTACCTGCCACACCAGCCATCCTCACCCTGCCGGCCTGCATGTTGCTTTTTCACGCCTCTTTTAAAGGATCCCAGGTTGTAAGAGGGAGGGAACACGTGAGCGGGCAGAGCATTCCATTTACGGATAGTGATAGATATTTTTGATTGAAGGTTTTAGAAAATTTTTAGTAGGAAATTCCGCTCTTCCCAGTTTCGAACACAGGATTCGAACCTAGGTCTACTGGTAAACAGGCAGAAATTTTTGTGCATTAAAATTTTGCTTTGCATATATAAATCTATCAGTGTAATGCCTAAAATAACAATAAAATTTTCAATATGTGGAATCAATATTCCTTACAGCGAAACGGTTAAAAACCCTCGGAGTCACAATTGATTCCAATCTCGCATGGACAGCCCACGTCACTGATATAAGTCGCAAAATGTATTTTTCACTTCACACCTTAAAGTGTTTACAAAATTTTCTTCCTCTACATTCTAAAATTGCCCTTGCACAATCTCTTATTCTACCCTTTCTCGACTATGCCGATGCTTGCTACGGAGATTTTGCTTAATAAACTTGAGCGCCTTCTTGCCATCCGATTCATCTTTGGTCTTCGTAAGTACGATCACGTCTCCAACTTTCGAAAGGAACTCAAGTGGCTCCCCATACGTCTGCGCAGGAATGTCAGAATCCTTTGTCTCCTTTTCAACATCCTTACTATCCTTTATATCCTTTCTATCTTTGGGATCGGTTTTCTTTCACCCACTCGCCAGATGTTCCTTGCCGGTCCCACCTAAAATCCCTTCTCAAATGTCCTACTCACAAAACTGACTTTGCATCCTACTCTTTTACAGTACATGCCGTCCGCTTATGGAACTCGTTGCCAGCAGAAATCAGAGACACCCAGACCATTTCTACCTTTAAAAAATGATTGAAGGAATACTAACTTTCTACTTCAATTTCAAAAACTTTATTGCTTCTCCTAGTTAGTTTTTATTTATTTTATATTAATTTCTTTGTAAATATTGTATATATATGTATTTTATGTATATGTATGTATTGCATATGTATTATGTTATATTTATTCAGGAGCATACACTGACTGCCTTTTTCTATGTTCTTTCCTTTCGCGTGCCTGCTGGAAGAAATTACAATGTGAAATAAGCAGTGCCCTTCTACATGTCTCTTGTTTCTCTTTTTTTTCTAATATTTTATTGTGTGTGTACAAAAAAAAAATTGGGCAAAAGACAATGATTATTGAAATTATATTCTTTGTCAAAAAAACTAATATTTAAAAAGGTCGCATTTTGTAAAGTACGTGATCACTGCTAATTCTCTTTCTCCCACACCTGACCTACGAAGCTTTGGTATTAAAATGCGGTAAAATCAGCGTTCGAAATTTGAAAGACCCATCGTAAGTATAAGTCGCGGCTCGAAACTGTAGCGCTGACCATTATTGCACAGAAGTAAATATTAAGATGTCTTAGGGGGAAACGAGGTGCGCGGGTGGGCGTGCGTTGCGCCGATTGACTCTCCAGTCGTACCCATGCGCAGTTATCCTCTTCACGTTTTGTTCAGCGCTAGAGTTACGTGCCGCACTCGTACGCTCCTTCAACGCACATACAAATTCATCAATCAATTGATCAATCAAAATCAATATCTTTTATGCGCTGCGAAAATCGCCAGTCAATTTATTATCGTCAAGCGTCTATAGAAACGTAGCTCGATGATTCATTACGATAGAACTAATTCAAATTTCGAACGCTGATTTTAGCTCATTTAGTTTAGTACCAAACTTCGTCGCGCGTGTGTGGGAAGCCTTACAAGATTACTTCAATAATAGAAAAACCACACAATATTATTGTCGACCTCACCAAAACACAAAATGAGATTTTTACTTTGCAATTACAAAAGAGTACAGGTGCCTAGAATTTACATTCCTCTTGGTTGCTAAGATTAAGTTGGCAATGCATATTTCGAGATAAATGCTAGGGAATTGCAACATTCAAAATGGCTGATGCAATGTATAACCTCGTCAGGACTATAGGGTTATGTCCAGCTGGTTTTTATTATTTGTTTTTCAGTTATATTTAATGGTATTAAATAAAACTAGTTTTAACGGGTTAATGCTGAAACTTTATTTATTTATTGACGTTTCGCAGCCTTTTCAAGTCTGTTACAATATTCTGACGATGCCGACCTGAAAAGGCTGCGAAACGTCAATAAATAAATAAATTTTCGCGCATTAACCCGTTAAAACTTGTTTTATTTACTGAGGGATGTGCGTGAAAACCTAAGAAACAAATATTTAATGGTATTCTTTGAAAGTTATCGGTAAAATTATACGACATGGGATTGTCTTGTGAGTTGTATGATACTTCTTTTTTGAAATACTATCAATTTGAATGCCTGAGTGTATACTTTTATACTTGCCTGGTAACGAAATTAGCGTACGTAACGTTTTATTCAGCATTAAACAAAAGTTGTGCAAATAACGATAAGAATCAAATGAATTGTATTTACGAAACTTTTGGTACAATTTTGTAGTTTTAGTTTTTTTTTCAAAAATAAACAAAATTTTGCTGAAATTGCCTGCATAACTTTCAAAAGTATGTATTTAAAATAAATAAAGCACATTGAATTTCTTGCCCATGTTGCAGCGCCCGCCGCCCGCCTATCTACTTTAAGTATATCTATTTATGAGTACCTGGCGCCCACCGTGGACAAGGGGCCATTTTTCTATTCGGGCTTACTTTTAGGTGTTAAATAAGCAAGGCACTTGAAAATTATACGAGGCAAGCTTAATTTCATCGACATATCGCATAGTTTATTATACCTAAAGCTTACGACAAATACCTTATTACTTACCTAATTTCATTATGTATTTCTTATATTTAAACTTTAAATTTGCCGTTCAAACTAATTTTAATTCTTTTTTTTTGCTTCAAAAACGGTGTAATCATTTGCTAAGGACCTGATGTTTTATAGATAATTAAATGTGACTACAGTTAAATACCTGTAAAAGTAAACATGTCAAAATGTTACATAGTAGCATGTGTCAAATTTCGATAAATGGTTATTTTGTGTCTATACTTATTATTTTATCTGTAGTCACATTTAATTATATTTAAAAAACGCGGCAAAGCATAAATAACGTAATTTCATTATTGATTTTAGTAGGATTAAAAAAGCCTATTCACTATATTTTCATAATTGATCGCTTCACATTCAATGTTGCTAAGAAATAAAGCTGTCTTTCTTTTTTTTTGCCGCAGCAAAATATTAGCTGGCTGTAAAGGTACCTATTCGTTGAAAGTGGCATCCTTATAAGGCAGGCTGCTTTAACGAACATCTCGCCTTAAAATGCCAACAAATTATGCTATAACAACTGCACACCTACTGCATGTTTGTGCACCGACCAGGATTCGACTTGATAACATTGAGAAGTTCATTGGTATTACATGCACTTCCTGGACTCGTCGAGGTCGTCCGTCGCGGCGCGGCGTCGGGCGGCCATCTTGCCTTTTTGACGTTTATTTTTGGCGCGCTTTTTGCTTTTTTTACCCAGCTCAGAAATGGCAAAGAAATACAATGAAATATACTGCCTCCTTTAATTACCTTCAGCGTCATCGTCATATCTGTTTATCTGCTTATGTAGTCCTACAATACCTACAATATTAATATTGTTAGTTATTTAAATATTGAGTTAATTTTCATTCTGTTGTTTATCGCAATACTTGTTGCATGACTAATGCTCGCTTATTATGTGACCAGAATCGAGTGACAAAGAAATTGGTTGCGCAATACTGAAAACCGGCTATTTAAACAGCTGTATATTATTATGTACAGTGTTATAATTTGCGTAGTAACCTTGACTGTCACGTTTGTTCCTTAATCAAATTAAGGCTTAATTTAATTATGTTACATGCAACGCATGTACTTACTGTTTAATTTTGTCATACATGTCGCAATACATAACTTACATAAAGAAGATTTTTTAAGCTGGAGAGACTAAACATATATCTGTGCGTTTTAACAATATTCAAATGCTTTAGAAAGCAATCAAAGTGCTTTAATAATATTTTTTATACATCTTCATGATGAAGTCACTAAATTTCTTTGTTCGGTCTTGTAGAAAGTTTGCGATAAAACATCAGTTTACGAGCAACGAATTGGTTGTCAAAAACGAGAAGATGTGATGAGAGAAGACAAAGATTAGGCCGCGTTGTTTAACCTTAGTTAAATTGAACCATAGTTAATGTCACGTCAAACACATAGTAAATGTTATTTAAACATATATTTTTTTAAGCATTTAACTGCTAGATGATTCAGTCCAAAGAAAATTTTATTAGAAAAAAATACATGCGGACCAGACGGCAGATGGCCTCGCAGCCTAAGGCTAGAGAAAATTCGACACGGCCATCAGGGCCGCGGTAGCATAATGGTCAGTGCAGTCGCCCGGATAGCGAAGGTTGCGGGTTCGAGCCCCGTCTGCTGCCTGGTCCAAGTGGAATTTTTTCTAATAAAATTTACATAGTAAATGTGTCAAAAGTTAAATTTTAACAAATGGTTATTTTTTGTCTTATATTTTAACTATAGTCAAATTTACCTATGGATTAAACAACACGGCCTAGTTTATATTCTATCTTTCTTAATATGACAAACACTTACCCATTATGGTCTTGATAGAAATTAAATTTAATTCTTCTTTTTTAGTTATTTAAACTACGGTACCGTTAAGGTGCAGGTTTAGATTCCTTGTCTAGTATAAAACCTGCTTTCGTTTCTATATCTTCACGGGTCTGGGGGTTTATGGCACCTTTGCGGTTTCTGATTTAAATAAGATCAAAGTATAGTGTTTTTATCATTTTCCAAATGATTATCACTATTTATTTTGTTAAAGGTCGCCTATTTGGTGAGAACATAAAGTTTCACATATACACGAGTAAATAAATTAATATCTACTACTACGTAATTCTAAAAATAAGAAACAAAAACTAATGAGTTTTCGACCTCCGTGGCCGAGTGGTTTGTACGCCGGGTTTCATGGTGTCGCCGACTCGAGAGGTCCCCGGGTTCGAATCCCGGTGGGGGTAGAAGTTTGTGTGATGAATACCAGCATTTCTACTCCAGTCATGGATGTTTAATATGTATTTCTATATAAATATACTTATATATGTACTGTATATGTATTCTATCCGTTACCCTAGTATCCCATAACACAAGCCTTACAGTGCTTACTTTGGGGCTAGGCTAATTGGTGTGTGTTGGAAATCTTTATTTATTTCCGAAAGAAAAAATAAAAGGTAATTTAAAAACCGCGTGTTCGATTTTATTCAAAAACCATGTTCGAATTTATTTTAAATTTCGAAAAAGGGCGGATTAGGCGCGCCCGGCGGCATCACCATTTAATCTGTGCATCCTGAATCGCTTACAGCAGTTCCGTCCGATCACTCCACACTCCACACAATGCCGGTCGGTAGTCGGACGTCCTAAAATAATAGAGGATGCGAAGCGCCCCGCTACTGAATTTATTCCATTTTTGTATGACATAGTCAACGATTGATACGAGTATAACATATCTTCTTCAGCCCACATAGCCATCCAATGTTGAATGTAGCTTGGTCTGTAGCATCCAGTGCTTTCCCACTATCTTATGATATCGTCTGTCCATCGCATCTGTGGTCTGCCTACGTTCCTCTGACCAGTTCTAGGTCTGCACTCCAGTACACTCTTCCCCATCGGAAATCATTTCTGCGACCTAAATGACCAAACCCATTTCCTTTTCCTAGTATAACACATATTAAACATTTCTTTTTAATTCATCTCCGACAATGAATCTTTTTTCGCAATCCGGTTATAATAATATGTACTTACTTTCCACAATGTTTGTACAACGTATTACTATATAGATACAGCCATAATGATACAAAAAAAGTCGATATACAGCGACAATTTACTAAACATTACCTAGTTCTTAATTATTACCCCGACAGAAAAGTTTGCCAGTAAATTCCCTGAATATTGTCAGGGAGTTAAGTACTATGAAAACTAAAAGTTAGTATACTGTGTACACATAGTATAGAAAAAGGGTTCCATTTTATAATTAGAAGAGCGCGGGCGGCGGAAATTGCGGACGAATGAATCACGCGACGGTTACAACTCTCAAGTAATATAAGTTTTATAATGCTCTTCATTGTGACTTACTTTGTTAAAAAATACTCACAAAAAGTTACTTAAACGCTTAAAAAAAGCAGAAAACGTTTTTAAATAAAAAAAAACTTTTGATCGTTAATAGATCGAAGAACGATGTTCCATTTTTAAATCATTTTCAATCTTTTCTACTTTCCTCAAGACAAAACTAAACTTTAAAGATGTAAATGATTCTCTCTTTAATCTTGTCCGTGGCTTTTTTGGTTAACATTTATCTTAGTTTCTTTATATAGAATCAATGATTTGTTAAAGCTTCTTCATTTTATTATACATACGCAAAAAAATATTAAAAACGGTTTTATTATCCGCTATAACGTTTAAAATATTCATATTTTATCATTTAACAAAGTTACAAAATTAAACACAGCATAAATTATAATTATAAACACCGTGAATAAAGGAAACCAGACAATGAGCTCACACATTACCATTACAAAATACGCCTTAAAATTGTTCGACAAACATCATGCAAGCAAGTCATGTTGCGACTTCAACGCGATTCGCTCTTGTTTAAATCAAATTTCACGATGAGATTGCCACGAAACGTAATAAAAGTGCCGTATTTAACGTGATACCCAATTTATGAGTGCAACAATCCTATTTTACTGTGCGTCTGAGGTCAACGTGCAAAGGCACGTTTCAAGGATAAGGGCGGGAAAGCCGGCAGCACACTGCCGTACTCAAGCTAAAACGCGGCTTAATGTCAAAACCATCTTTTGAGATTGGGCCAAAAAACTGCACGTAAACCTTATATTTATTGCTATTTTGTAACCATTCATAACAATAGAATCCCATAACACAAGCCTTACAGTGCTTACTTTGGGGCTAGGCTAATTGGTGTGAGTGTTGGAGATATTAATTTATTTATTATTATTCATCACATGACGGATTTTTAGAATTAAACCATAAAAAATACGAATACTTGTTATAGACCGATCGATAGAGAATGAAAAACTGTATACGATGCCATTTATGACTGAAAAATCGGCCACATGTCAATTAGCCGCATTTTAGTTTGAGGACGGCAGCACAGTTCAAGATACTCTGGTACTTTATGCTTAAAGGCAAATTTTGTTGTATGTGTATTTTCCACTAGAGATATTTTTAATATTATTGATGTGTGACATCTTTTCTCTCACTTTCCTGCAATTTGTGGGAGTGCTTTCGTGGAATGGGACGGAAGTGTGTAACAGGAAGTCGCTAAAGCGCGTGCTATTTGATTTGATTTTAGAACATAGTGTTCAGATGGCTTATTCCTTTTGTAGTAGGTTTTATTTCTTTTTTTACTTATTTAAGGTGAGGTTTCAAATGCTACGCATCGTACGCGACTACTATAAGGCTCGTTCATTTTTTTTGGTAACATAGAAGATGAGCAGATAATAACGTAGACGTGTAAAGCTTTTTGTACACGACCATTATTATTATCATTACTTATCAATTATATGTTACGGTAGCCTTTGCACAATTAAACTTAGGAACATGCTATAAATTATTAAATATACAATGCCATGAGAGAGTCCATACCTCTGTCACTTTGGAAATACATGACATTGTATTTACATGACATACCCTGGGAATTTGTTACGTTTAATACTATAGTAGAAAATATCAATAGATGTACGAATAGTTTCCTTATCCTTATATCTTTCTTTAACAGCGTTACTATTTTTGGTCGCATATTTTTACTAGTTGTCTGCGTTTAAGTTAGGAATTATTAAATTCTGTTTTTCCTTCATATCTAGACCAGAAAGTTTTTTTTGGTTGCTTGATAGCTCGACCATAAAAGATCGCTCGCTAAATGTAGCGTCTCTAAGGTTTCGATGCTATCAATATAGAAAAAGCTACCTTTTATGTCTTGTGATTTTTTGATAATTTTATACTTAGGTAACTATTTCTGTAATATTCTAACGTTCTACTTTGGCATTGGAACATTATGCAATATTTTCCGTTGTGAATGTTAGCAGGCCACAAGAGAACAAACAAATCTCTTACAAATAAATACCTAAAGCTTAATTTTATAATGTACCTAAAGTTTTGCTTATGTTACCACACAAAAGTAACTTCATTGGGTTACCATCCGTCCGGATTAGTCCGGACATGTCCAGACTTTTAGACAATTGTCCGGACTTTGCCCCGATCTTTAAATTGTCCGGATTTTTTAAATTACATGCGATATGAATAGTAAAAGCACTCAACGAATTAAATACCATACCTTTGATACTAAGTGAGTAGTGGTACCATTTTGTGACTAAAAAGTCTTTTTCGAAATGTCAGGATTCTTGTCAGGAATTTGAAATTCCTAAATGGTAACCCTAATTGCGGATGCACATTTACCGCATCGCATTTAACGCTTGAGTCCTATTTATAGCGTAGCGTTTCGCAGGACCGCCGCCCTTATCCCGCCAAGGTCATGCGCCGTCCGTGCACCGACCCCGCCGGGCGTTAAATACAACAATATTATCTGTACAAAATCTAGCGTCGACATTCTATAAACATGATTAGGTGTTGTGATTCGGAAATTGTTTATCGAACTGCACAACACACGTTGGAAGAATTCGATGGCACCACAACCACTTGGTTTGCGTTTTCGAGCTGTGGAAGAAAGTCGAATTGGTGATCAAATATTTTATTATCTCGAGCTCCTTCGTGCTTCCGAATGCACGTTAAGCCTTTTGGCCCCGGCAGCATCTGCTGTCGTCAGGATTCACCAATCCGAACTGGACCCGCGTAGTGAATCATTTTACCAATCTCCCTATTCCAACCATAGGGAAGGCCTGTGCCACAGCAGTGGGGACGTCAATAGGTGATGATATTGATGACAGCACACATTGGGCCCGATACTGGTGTGATTTCCTAAAGGTAAAATTAAATTTAACAAGCTAAAAAAATGTATATCTTTGTCATGCTCTATACATAATGTAAAGGACAGACTGTTCTCAAATCCTGACTGAAATCTAGACAGAGAGGATGTTTTTCTAGTATAATTTTCTTAAGATATAAATATCAAGCAGTTAAATCCTTATGGCCTACTTGCAGCAATCTTGCGAAATCTCAATTTAACTTAAACTACTTATAGTATATACAATAATGTCAAATTGACATTGGCGTTTTATCATTTTTGAGATATTCAAGTTTTAATTGAATCTATATGTAACATTTGTACTGCAAGTGGTTTTAATAAATAAAAATATCATTTTAATTTTTAAGCACATAATTGTTCGATGTTAAACTCGAAAGGAAATATTACTACAAAAAAATATAACTATTATTGTTATTTCTTCTTTCTAATGTTTAATACTTGTACAGGTATTCATTTGACATTGTGTGTTAACTAGAATGCGATTAGATGGCGCTGCCTTGCAGCTTAAGAAAGGCTAGAAAGAATTCGACACGGCCATCAGGGCCGTGGAAGCATAATTGGCTAGTGCGTTCGCCCGGATAGCGAAGTATGAGGGTTCGAGTACCATCTGCTGCCTGGTCTGCGTGGATTTTTCTCTAGTTAATATTTTTATTTAAAGAAAATATTTCTTTAAATAAAAATATGGTGTCAAATTTGAAATATTTAGAGTTATTTTGTTATGTATGTAATAGTTTGAGTTTTGTTTCAAGTTTAGAGTATCATTCGAGAATCAGTCCCATTGTGATGCTACACCAAAGTGCGCATGAGGCACATGGCACGGCATAATGGCGCCGCGTTACGTTGCGTTTGTTTTGTAAACGCGCCAGTAACGTTTGCGTTTGTCTGTACGTTGCTCTTTTGTCTTTTTTGTTACGTCATCTCAAGGAAAAGCAGTGTACTTCACTACAATGTCTAGATAGTTTTTTGTTTATTAATATTGAAGAGACAAAAACAACTTGTTTACGGTTTTGTAGGTGCCAACTTGGTACCAACGTATTGTAGGGTGAAAAATCATAGAGCAACTAATTGGAATATTTATTTAAATGAAGTATAAATAATAAAATTTGAATGAAATAATGATGTAGATTCTGGCATGATTCTCTAAACTTTTTCATTCTGTATTGAGAATGACAAGTATACACTGTCTTCGAATATAGGTTTGGGTTGGAGAATCATGCTAGAATTGACATCAATGTATGTGTAGAATGATTGAATCTTAATTTATAAATTATATTGTGCAATTTCATAATAATGTATTTTATATAGAATATAATCCTCTAAAGTTGCTGTGCCCTTGCAGGGCGTCACATGGTTACTGTATTTTATGTACCACCTAATTTTTGGGAATGTGATATGCATTGAATAAATAAGTAAAGTCAGTGGTGTCAACCTCAAATTATTTTTAAATTTCTGTTTTGATCCGAAAAAAAAATGTTTTAATAATAGTAGTAAATCTTTTATTATAATTAAAAACATAAAAAATTATAATACTTCAATCTTGCAATTGCCGTGACGGAAAATACAAAACTTTTTTTTGCCACCGTACCGTCTAAAGAGCAACTTGGTTGCAAAACACAAAGATATACATACACAAATTATTATCAAACGAGGGTGGGAGTCATGCACCTAGGGTTCCGCACAAACTTGTTACTATCAGAATATATCATTCTCAGAAAAATCTAAATAAAGCCTCGGTTCCTTTGTGACACCACGTAGTGGATTGTTACAATAGAAGCAAACCATTCACATCCAACCATCACCATTATCATCATCATCATCAGCCTATTAATGTCCCCACTGCTGGGGCACAGGCCTTCCCTATGGATAGAATAGGGAGATTTGGCCATGACCCACCACGCGGGCCCAATGCCGATTGGCGGGTGCTAACGACTGCAGATGCATCCGGGACCAACGGCTTAACGTGCCTTCCGAAGCACGGAGGAAATCGAGATAGAAGATTTTTGGTCACCCATCCAATGACCGACCACTGCGAAAGTTGCTTAAATTCAACGATCGCAGCCGAACGCGCTAACCACTTGCGCCATCGAGCTCCTTAATCATCACCTATTCACCATCATTACCTATTAATGTCCCCAATGCTGGGGCACACGCCTTACATATGGATGGTCAAGACCAACCACGCGGGCCCAGTGCGCGTTGGTGGGCGCTAACGACTGCAGAGACAGCCGGGAGCAACGGCTTAGGGGCTCAAAAGGGAGGAGGGAGGGGTCCATAAAAAATCACAAAATATCACAAAAGGGGAAGGGCGGTGTAACAATATATCACGTGTATAGTCCAGTCAACAAGTTGAAAAACGTGAAAAACAGAAATAAAGCTCCTAAAAATCCTTTCCGGTAGCTGGAACTTTTCGGAAAGGACACCCGGCATTTTGTGCCAAAGTTGTATACTTTTTTAATTTTTTTATCTGTGTTTCATAATTGGGTAACGTAGTCTGGCAATATTTGTCATCAGCAGCTAGCTGTCAATGTCAAATACGTAGGTTTGTCATCAAAAGGGTTTCTATATCAAAAAATATTAATCATTAAATAACTTCTTTCCACGATTCACTAAAAATAAGGCAAAAGTAGTTTAATGTAGCAAATAATTTTGGCTTTATTTTGAGACTAAATTCAACTGTATACAAGTTTAGCATTTTTTCTATGAAAAGTGCCGGGTCTCCTTTCCTCCTCTTTAAGGACCCTTTTTCCAAATATCGTAAATATTAATAGTTTATGAGTTATTAACAAACAACTAAATACCTCTTTTTTATCTTATTTTGTTAATAAAAATTGAATTTTTTTACGTGCAGTAAAATCATCAAAACCCCTTTTTCTAGAGGTCATTCCGAATCCAATGAGCTATTGCTCAAATTTTTAGGACCTTTATCTCTATTTTTCACGTTTTTCAACTTGTTGACTGGACTAGTATTTCCGTGGTGGTGGTGGATACTTACTGTACATTAAATAATCTTTCTGTCGTAATAACTGGGTAAGTTATTATTGGTAGTCTTTAATTTTCTATAATAAAATTAGATGATACCTATACCTATATTTTATAAATATTTAAAAAAAAACTTTGTAGGTACTAAAAATACACGTGACATAGGGGCAGGGGTAGTCTTAGACCTCGCCACGTATCACCAAGGAGGAGGGGGGGTTAAAAATGCCAAACATCACGTGATTAATGTCCCCCACGACAATGGCTAACTAGAGCCGAGATCCGAGTCTCAGAGACGCCCTCTAGTTCGAGTGGTCTAGAGGCGCTCGCCAATTCTCGGCTTGAGGCCCCCTTAGGATCTCGCCGTCCCCAAACCCGGTGACGCTGTAAAGGTCATCTGCGACCAACGGCATACACACTCAAAAAAAAAACCATGATTAATGGACGGCCCCTTAACGTGCCTTCCAAAACACTGAGGAGCTCGAGATAGTCAATTTTTGGTGACCGACCACTGCGAAAGGTACTAACCTAACTACTTGCGCCATCGATTGCCTTCTGTTTAGATGTAAGTACCATGTGGTATGCTTCTGGATTGACGGTAGCACCCTAGGTACATTTTTTGATTACCTTGCGAGAATCAAAGATGGTCAGATGGATGGACGAATAACAAAGTAGACTCCGGGTTCCGTGTTTTTCTTATGAAGACTAGAATCTTAGATTCGAAACCAGAACCTCGAGAGTTAGGCAAAATAACTTCTTTTAATTTCTATTAACCGGCCGTCAAACCTCGAAACACAATATCAACAAACCCAGACTACACATAATATTGATTTCCTCATAACAGAATCGCGTTATCGATATTTTTTTTATCGCCACAGATAACGCGCAACACGTTTTATTGACGCGCACTAGTACGCCCTCTGTGTGTAGGTCATGGGCCGTTCAACCTGTTATCGCTATCAGGCAGGTGAGGTGCTATTCTCGATGCCCGAAAGCGGAGTTTCGATTTCTTCGCGCACGATGTCACGACTTCACGATTTTATGAAATCGACTAATCTTCTTGACGCGTGGAAAAAAGCTAAACTTTTATATTTCGAAGAGTTTCTTTAGGTTCTGGGACTATATTTAAAAATATCAATGTATTGTGAACTTCGTTACGTCATCAACATCATCGATCAACACCTATCCCCACTGCGAACAAGTTTAAATATCTGGGATCTATGCTCACGCCGGATGCCAATGTGGATTACGATGTTGCGCACCATGTAAATGTAGCGTGGCAGAAATGGTGGTCGCTGACGTGAGTTCTGTGTGATACCCGTATGCCCATAAAAACAAAGGGTAAAGTATATAAGACAGCCGTCAGGCCAGCCTTACTGTACGGTTCCGAATGTTGGACAGTCAAGAAAACGCATGAACAGATGGCACATGTAAACGAAATGAAGATGTTGCGCTGGGCGGGTGGGGTGACCAGGATAGACAGAGTTCGGAATGAAAACGTATGGGGGAGTTTTAAAATCGCACCCATCACAGACAAAATAACGGAAAATCGCCTTTAAATGGTATCACATCATGAGACGAGACGAAGACCATGTAGTGAAAATCGCATTAAGCTTGCCAGAACAAAAGCCGCCCGCCATCGACCTGGTGGTCAAACATCGAAAGAGACCTTAAGAAATGCCAAAACCGACAACCTAGGACAGATCAACCTGGCGCCGTAGAGTGAGGAGACCCGATCCCAGATAACGGGAACAGGGACGGAAGAAGACGAAGATTGTGAACTTCGTTACTTCGCGTTCTAACTCTACGGTACTAAAACCTATGTTAATAAGAGTGGGAAGGGCTAAGATGACGATCACGAAAATTATATCGCAAGTCGACTTTAAAGGCTTGAGCTGTGTTAAGAGGGAGTAAGGAGTGGACATCCGCTCAGCGTGTTTGTTTCATGTTGTTTCAAAGAGCAGCGCTGCATGAGGTGGCCTCCCGCCGCAGAACTGCTCTCTGAAGTAACATAGAACTGCCCGCGGAGCGGACGATCGTCGCAGATACCCGCTCCTTGCCCTCTCGCGTAAAAATTCATCCAAGCGCGGGACCCACGCCGGACTCCCGCCGCTTGTACAACCTCGATCGCATGGGTGAACAGTCGATAATGGATTATTTTTGTTGGCACCTAGTTACGCACTTAGCCAGAAGAATCAAAAGCATAGAAGACAGCAAATCCAGTATGAGACCGGCATCACGCAAATGAATGAGCACGCAGAGCAGACCGCTCTATGTTCCACTCAAGACGGACGGACGTCGTAAGTATAGAGGCGCTGTGTTTGTCCATCGGTCAAGTCAATGTAATACACTTTTCTCTAATATTATCTACGATACTAGTATGTTGCTTGAATGTCTTCATGTTAATAACAGATATGTACCTCCGTGGCCGAGTGGTATATACGCCGGGTTGAAAGTATCGCCTACTCGTGAGGTCCCGAGTTCGAATTCCGGTAGAGGCGAATGTTAGTATGATGAATACATTTTTACCTTATTCATGGATGTTTATATATATTTTATTATAAATATATAAGTATCAAATACATGTATTTTATCCGTTACCCTAGTATCCCGTAACACAAACTTTACAGTGCTTACTTTGAGGCTAGGCAAATTGGTGTGAGTGTGGGAATTATTATTGTTTATTGTCTGTACGTGTTCCATCTTAGTTTCCATTCTCGCTTTTTATTATAGATAAACACACAAAGTTACCAATAATATAAAATATCAATAATTACGAAAATTAAGAATATACTCCCACAGAGGTAGTTCGTGTTATTCCTAAAAATATTTATTTAGTAGGCGAAAATTTCCAGACAATCTTGTGGTGATTCATTAGCAATCTGGTGTTATGTTTATCAGCAACATAATTTTTATTTGTACTAAGTTCTAAAAGATTTTAAGAAAACTTTCAATATATTATTTTGATGCAGGTGCAGTTGCAGGTGAGTAATATGTACGAGTATGTATTGTAAAACCAGATCCAAACCTTTCCATTTGTCCATATAGAATCCAAACATTTAAAATTTTCTCTAACGCTAGCGCATCCTTCCGTTTCCAATGGGTTCATCATCAGTCTATTAATGTCCCCACTGCTGGGGCGTAGATCTTCCCTATGGATGGAATAGGGAGATTAAGTCATGACCCATTACGCGGACCCACTGCGGATTAGTGGGTGCTAACGACTGCAGATGCAGCCGGGATCGAAGCATGAAGGAATTTGAGATTATAAATTTTTGGTCACCCACCCAAAGATTAAAGACCATTGGAAAAATGGAATACTATGAGACTAACATAACTCAATCTTAGGATGAGAGAATAATTTAAGTTATTCGGTTTATTTTATAGTGAGGTCATAGGTTTAGATAAATAAGAAGAGTCGTGATAAAAATGCGTGTGCTAGCAATACACATAAATTTATTAAAATACATTTAAAGCAAAAGGTAGGATCTCTACTGGTACATGAATCGTCACCTATGAAAATGTAGATCAAGATCATTAGACCAATTTAATTAAGTAAGTATCAGCAACAAAATACAATATTTAATTAAGATTGTTTATAAAAGAGTCTAGGTTTTTCTACAGACAGACGTGTAGAAAATAAACAAAGGAAATCTTGGAACAAAAATCTGGCCTAATTAAACATACATACGTACCTACATATCCGTATCTGTTGTTCAAACAAAAGCACAGCAAGAACATTTAAAAACTTAATGATAAAAACATCAAATATCCTTAACACAATAACCCAATTCGCGTATCACCTGGACTGATAACAGCAATTGACCTCGAGATTTCGGCTGCCGAGTTTACGTAACCCGATAGCGAGGACAGCATAATTGATGCCACATTTGCGTGTTACACGACGCTTATCAGAATATGCTGTTGCGTGATGAGTACTGACTTTTCTATTTTTATTTCAAGAAGATACTGATCAACCATATCTACCTGTTGGTAAGCAGCTAGAGAAAGCCTAAGTCCATGCTATGTGTATAACAGCAATCAGAGATAGGTGGACCGCGGTCTGTTTTCGGACCTAATACATACAAATTTGAAATATATTTTTGTATAACTTACCCTGTATTTATGCTTTGAAAGCCGCATACACTTTTTGAATCATTAATTAATCAACCAGATTTTTGTCTGGAACCCGATAATTAATTTTAAGTCGTGGTTTTTCATTCAGTTTGTGTATGCAGGTCAAATCATCTTCATTTATTTTACCCTTTATAGAGTATCTGACTGGTGTTGGAAACAACATAGTTCAATTGTTATTTGACCATCACTAACGTACAACAAAAACTGTAAACAGACAGAAAAATACTTTGGAATGATTGTGTTTTATAATATTTAGCAATAGATATTTAACTGCAAAAGTAAATACACACTGAAAATTTCTACGATCTATCTTTAATGTTTTTTTTATATTGCCAATTATTCAAATAATTCTACCCTACCTGATGTTAAGAGGTGATAAAGTCCAAACGCGAAGATAGCTGGTATAGCAGTTATTAACTGGCATACCAACCATCCTCACCTTGCCGGCCTGCAAAAATGCTTCTTCTCTATCTGGGGTCCTTTAAGAGAGGCCTCTTGAAGGACCCCAGACAGTAGGGGTACCACATATCATCTTTTATGCTTCAAGAAAGTTTGTTTTCGTTCTAAGCTTACCGGACCCCAAAATAATAGCGACACAATTCAACAATAACTATTCTTGAAATAGGGCAAAGAATATGTAGCAACATAGTCGCGGCCAGCAAAGTTTTCTGTATAACTTTGAAATATTATTACAACTAGATAAAAAAGAAAAATATTTATACGATAATAAACACAATTCTTTTGTGAAGAAATATGCAATAAAAATAATGTTATACAGTTGCGCATTTTCATGTTAATGATAACTATGATACTTATGATACTCTTTAGTGCAAATCTATGACTCAGGACTAATCCTACTGTTTGTTTCGAAATAATTGCAGTACCTAAGTAATATTTTCTTTTGCTGATAACATTTGAAGGTAACTCGTTTACTTAGAAGTAGAATAAATAAGGAATTGTACTTTGCACAAGGACATAGGAATGTCGATGTTCATGTATGTGTTTATTGTTAGATATGAAACTATTAGTGTAAATATTGCACATAACGCTTTTGAATAATAAATTATTTAAAAAGTCAACTAAGTGCATTCGGGCTTACATAAAAATCGTTCCGTACACACCATTGCGGATACCAGATTTAACAGTTTCATTTTTTAAAAGGGACAGGGCATATCTATATTTTCTACTCAAGTCTCAAGTTTGAGCGCTCGTCTGGGGTGGTGATCGTAAAACCTTTTGGTGGGACATTTTTATTTATTCATTCCATAACAATAACAATTGTATCGGAGATACATTTATTTCTTATAACTAAAATGTCACTTACAAAACCTACCTAGCCATTCACAACAATTTAGGGTTGTACGTATTTTTGTATGATGTATCATAAAAAAAAATTTTGACCAAAAAAAAAATTAATGATGGTCCACCCTTAACATTTAGGGGGATGAAAAATCGATGTTGTCCGATTCTCAGACCTACTGAATATGCATATAAAATGACGACCGTTGGAGCCGGAAAGTTCTTGAGTGGATACCGCGACTCGGTAAACGTAGTGTAGGACGCCCTGAGACAAGATGGGATGATGACATTCGTAGGCTGGCTGGAGTGGGCTAGATGAGAATGGCAGAAAATCGGGAGCAGTGGCGTACATTAGGGGAGACCTATGTCCAGCAGTGGACGAGTATGGGTTGAGGATGACGATGAAGTTAAGCAATGAAATGAAAAAAAAATAAGCCTTGTTCTCCCCAACTCTGTCCGTACAGCAACTGTATATAAATCTTGTTCTTCAACTACCATAATATTTAAAAGTATAATGAGTAGGCATTTTTTATTAACGACAATTATACTTATATCTTTTGATATGGCCTGTCACCTGTCCTTATGTAGGGACTTTTTGTAGATAATAATTTAATGACTGAGTTAACAGCGGAGTAACTTTAAAATATAATAGAATAGCATAAAATGTTCTTTATTTGCATTAAAAAGGGTTGAGAAAAGGTGTTTGCATATAAAGCATATGTTAAGCTAAGGAACTTAAACCTATTTAGCCACACTATTGCAAGCAACAATAATTGTAACATATCAAAAACAAAACAGTCATATTACACAGTATACTATCTCATTAAATAACAATTATTTTATCATTATAATTTAAATTAGAATTTATGTCAATATTAATTACAATTCCCAATGTCAGTTCAAATAAAACATTTCAAGTCAATTTACTATGATATTCCTATAATGACAATTATTTTATTATGATCATTTTAAAGTATTATTTAATTCAATGTCAACATTAATTACGATTCCTAATGTCAATTTAAAGTTATATTCATGTCAGTATATTATGATATATATCCAAAATAAAAATAAATTCAAAATCGACAACCATTTCAATATTCAGGATTTATTTTTCAAAAAAACTTCTACAGAATATTAAGAGTTAAAGTATGTAGGAACTTAGAATAGCTACTAATAATTGTCCAGATGAACTACAATATTTGGTTTCGTAAGTCTGAATAGGAAAATATCACAGATAAAGCTACACATATCAGCAACCTTTATATGTTATGTAGTATTATATGACTATCTGAAATTTTATCAAGAAGGTCAAACGTCTGACTGGGATAACCAATATTATGTAATTATATTGGTTTCCCAACAAGAATAATTGTGGTAGAGCACAGCGGATTTCCCGTTGACCACAGAAAAATAACCACAAAACACACAGAGGTTAGAATGGTGATACCGTTTGTACGGGAACTGATGTCGCTGGCTTGCCCCCACTACACTTCCACCTAATAGATAACCACCATCGTATTTATCAATCATATTTATACACATATTTTATTATTCATTCCTGAAATGCACAATTTCTAAAATATCACACACTTTTATAATGTACGTATAAGAATTCTCATGTACTAAAAATCACTATTCCATAGTGGACACTTACCGGCATTTCTCTATATTCTGATATTATTCATTTCTTTTCCTTGTTTAACTTTCCGATTTTATTTGATTTTAGGTATAATTTTGTTTATTTATTTTCCTGAGACGTTTGACATCTTAATGTTTTTTACCATTGCCATGGCTACCCATGACAGAGATACTCTTTCCAACGGGGTTTTGCCTATTCAACTACCTACTTTTTTGTTCAATTCGAACCGTGTCTAAATTTAAATGGTTCCGGACTTATAAAAGGCTGAGCCACCCTGGGCCTCCAACCATATCTTCGGCAAAAGTTGCCAAACTAACTTTTGTTAGCTCGCTACCGAGCTCTAAATCTAATGCCCCGGGACTCAAGCAAAGACATAAAGTCTTATGGCACCCTTTGGCTTACTAAAAACGTCTGACTATACTCCACTAAACTACTATACGGTCATCCTTATGGGCGGACTCCTACTGCAACCCGGACTCCAGCAGCTTCGCCCAGCCACCAGCCACTTTGGTCCGCCTACCAGCTGCGCCTGCCATTCCACCAGCAGTGACGGTCGTCCTACCACTTCGTCGACCAACCTACCAGCAGCGCCCGCCAGCCACCAGCAGAGCAGATCAAGAATTGAGAGGAGAGACGCCTGACCAGGAGCGCTTCCGCCTTCCAGGAGCGCCGTCCATCTGCCAGCATCACGGCCTCAAGCCTCCGCTGAAGATAGCCGACGACCCACGCCCTCTACACTTCGCACTTTACACTTGCACATCCTCCTTTTCTCCCTTTATTTTATTTTATTCGTAAATAATTATTCCTAAAGATTCATATATTCTATACTGTTCTTCTGTTTTACCTTGATTTTTTTTATTAATCAATTTATTTTGTTGCTGCTCTAACCTCTTTTTGTGTTCTGTGAAAATAACATAAGGTACATTTTGGTCAGGTTATGTTTCTGTCGTTAAGGTGTCAGGGCTCCATGGATTACGAGAAACACGAGCTTATCTCGGGACACGGCGGCGGCGGTTATAATATTATTCCGATTAGTGTACGTCGTAATAGGGAGTTCCATACAAAGAACACGGAACAGCTCGAGTTGATACGGTGACGATATCCCGTTCCGAGTTGGAACGTCTGCTACGACCTTTATGCGGAAATTCGGATGTGTCCTTTCTCACTTGACCTTACAAATGTTTATGAACCATTAACTATAGGTAGTTTATGGTTCACATCAAAAACATTTGTAAGGTGGCGTGATGAAAGGAACATTACGAACGAAGATAAAGAAGAAGCAGGTTAAGGTGCAAATATCAAATTAAAAGCAGACTATTAAAGCATTATCAGGAAAGTAATATATCAAATTGTTATAGAGGCTAGGGATTCAAAACAATTGCAATACCGAGTACCTATTACTACATTTACTGAGTTGCTTTGTCGATAAAAAATGTTGATTGTATTACGGACGCTCTTTTTCATTGAACAGTGATTGAGGATGCAAAAATATTCAGCAAATAATAAACTTGTGATGGACGTTGAACAAAAAGAAAACTAGCACTAAGAATAGCCTGTAGTAGAATGAGGTTTTACTGTCTCTCATTATTGTTTTTCAATCCGTATAGGTCGTGAGGAATTGATTTATTGTCAGTACGATACATAAAGTGCTTTATCGTATTCCTGACCTTGCGCACTGGCGGCATTGGCTGCAATTAATTGTGCGCTATCTTTGTGATGCAATGAATGTTGACAGCTATATTATTGTAACCATATATTATTAATAATATTGACTGTGCTATTAATAGTTATATTAATATTATGTCTTCCGGTGGAAGTCTGTGGCGAATGAAAGAGATATATTAGAGAGATATGGCTCTACTCTACCCTCTTCAGACGTCGTAAGAAGAAACTTCAGCTTAAGTATTTGTGCACACACGCACACACAGCAACACATACTCACAAGTTAATATTTCTTTTAAATTATTAGTCAGAGGTACCATTATCCACTTGATCCAGAGTAGGAAAGGCTGGTTATCTGTCATACAGGTTCTCCTAGCTCAGAAGCCAGTCTTACATAGAGTTATAAGTAGGTAAGTACTTATATTGTATTGTGTGCTGACACATCAAATGATATATTGCCAGCGTTGCAATAGGGAGTTTCAAAGAAAGAATACTGAACGGCTCGAATTGACACGGTGATAATCCCTTTCCGAGTTGATACACTTCTGGACACATCTATTGGCCCACCTTAGAGTTTAGGTTTCGATGGCCCCTACCGAAATATGATTGCTAGATTGAACAAAAACTGTTGATGCAGTTTTAAACCTGATACATTTTACCATCTTTTTCGATCGTATTGTTTTAAATTTGAATTCAGAATACCATACGACATGGAGCTACGCCTAACAAGTCGGATATGCGCCTTGTTAAAGGAAATTGATTTTTGAATAAAAAACATGTTTTATCAAATAAAGGTTTAATTTAAGAACGCGTGTTGCCTCCATGGGCATCTACCACAGCTCTCATACGATTAGGCATAGAGTTTATCAACCGCTCTATGAAATTTTGAGGGATCATCTCCCATTCCTCTTCTATGGCAGTTTTCAACTCCTGCATCGTCTGGGCAACTGGCTGACGAGCCCTAACACGTCTTTTTAGCTCGTCCCACATGTGCTCAATGGGGTTCATGTCTGGGCTTCTGGCTGGCCAGTCCATAACTGTGATGTTCACATCCCGCAGATATTCCCTGACGATGCCGGCCGCATGGGCTCTTGCAATATCATGCATAAAAAGGAAATTTGGGCCCACATAGTCCGCGTATGGTATCACGTGAGGTTCTAAGCACTCACGAATGTACCTTTCAGCATTTAATGTTGGTAGCCGTGGTCCTGTAACAACCTCAAGTTGAGTTTTGCCGCTCGCGGATATACCGCCCCGGACTGTCCATGAGCCACCGCCATAAGCAACCCTCTCTTCAAAGCAGCATTGTGCGAAACGCTCTCCCTTACGTCGGTAGACCTTCTTCCTTCCATCATTGCCATGTAACACAATTTTAGACCGATGCCGCAAATCGCGCCGTGATTTTTTCGTCTGGGTTTTACTTATAATTGCACATTCTACACAAGTTGCGGTCCCAGAGCCGCGGCGGGCGCTCACTCATTGCCTACCTGGACTTCGAATAGCACCAGGGGGCAATCGCTTCTAGGAGAAGGGGCGAGGAGACGTGGCCGGCCGGGAGGGGGGGAAGACAGGGGAGAACTATTCTCCCCCTCTTGCTCCCGGGAGCCAGGTGTGTGGTCCGTTCGGCGGTGTGCCTCTTAAAAGCGCTGTCGTCTGTAAACAGCATTTTTACCTGCGTAATAAAAAAGGGGGCAATCGCTTAACGGGAATGCTTTGAATGAATGAATGAATATTCTTTATTGCATTATTACACAAAATGCATAAAACACAGGAACGCAAACACAAAAGGCGGCTCGCTTAGCTATGGTAGCAATCTCTACCAGGCAACCTTTAGCTTAGTCAAACCATACCATAAGAATAGAAGTAACTTCGGGTTAATGCATTGAAAAATTGCTATGGCGATCGCTATCGCTTACGATTTCATTTTGTTATATCTGACCGCCGAAGGTTTTCAAAGGCTTCGCACTTTTTTTTTTCTTTTAGCATTGGTGATAACAATATTAAAGAAATGAGCGTAAGGTATTTGAAAACCTTAGATGGTAAGAAATAAAAAAAGAAATTGGAAGCAGTAGCGATAGCCATCCCGATAAGAGATTGCTCGCCTGGTTTTATGTACCACATTGTTAAAATACGAAATACCGAGTAACCATTTTTTTATTGCATACACTCGTTCTACTTTAGTATTACAATAATCTGTTTTACCTGGCCAATGATCTTAATATAATGCTAATATGAGAACAAGTTCATTAAATGTCAAAGATTCAGTGACCGGATCGGGTTTACTTTGAAGGAGACTTTTGACTTTTTTTTATACGTAAGTACAAGTCTCAAAGCTTTATCAACGATACTTTTGTTATTTAAATTAACAACTTAAATGCCTTCCTTCAGCAGAATCGATTCACATCACTTTAAAACATAAAAATGCCTACCTAGTATGAACACATTGTATTCGTACACAAAGGCTTCTATGTTGTTCTACAATTTTAACAGTATGTCGAGCAAGAAGCGTCCGTGTAATCGCCTTTACCTACTGAATATTTCTTTGAATTTTTAGTTAATTCTCGTTATAGCAGAAAAAGAACATAATTATTTCTTATTAACCGGTTCATGGGATAAAGCATGCTTCCGACAACGAACGCACGGATAGAAATCTGTTAATAATTGATTACGGAGACATAATAAATAATAAATTTAAAACTTATCCGACAATTTAAACTAGTATATTACGGCTTAGGAGGAGCTCGATTGCTCAAGGGGTTAGCGCGTTCGGCTGTGATCGTTGAACTTCAGCAACTTTCACAGTGGTCGGTCATTGGATGGATGACCTAAAATTACTATCTCGAGCTTCTCCGTGCTTCGGAAGGCACGTTAAGCCGTTGGTCCCGGCTGCACCTGCAGTCGTTAGTACCCACCAATGGGCCCGCGTGGTGGGTCATGGCCCAATCTCCCTATTCCATCCATAGGGAAGGTCTGTGCCCCAGCAGTGGGGACATTAATAGGCTGATGATAATGATGATATTACGGCTTGTTTTTCATTGCAATTCTTTTTATTAAGGAATGCTCCCAATGATGAAATATTGAGACTTGTTACTTTTAATTCCACCTTCACTTTTTTACCACAGAACCACCAGAGAGACGGCAAAACGCCACAGATATACCGTAGAGGACCCGCAAACTCGTACGAAACGGTTTGCTTCCACCTATATCGTCAGAACAGCTAGGTTGTGGAACTCCGGTTGCCGGAATCTCTGTTTCCAGTCACCTATAATCTGGGGCTCTTCAAGTCGCGAGTAAATCGGTTTCTTCTAGGCAAGCGCGTCCCACCTTAGGCTGTTACGTCGCTCTTCATCAGTTGCGTGGCCGTCAAGCGTAACCCTATTTAATGTAAAAAAAATCTCTATAGAGAATAAAAAAAGAAAACTGATAATATCGAAAGAAAATATTTACTAGAAATAATTCCATTTGATCCAAGTTTCAGAAGGCTCCGAACACGCAATCCGGGCGGAACGCACTAACCAATTATACAACCGAGTCCTAATGACTGTGTAATGACTGTGTCGAATTTCTTTTAGTATTTCCTAGGCTTCACATGTTTCATGACTCGTTACCTAATTTTAGATGTAACATGGATGACCTCATACTGGAATTTATTAATTAGAACTGAATACTGTCAGTTTAAATCCTGAGTTTTGTTTTCATTTCTTCTTTTTATAACTGTGTACTGTTGCTACCAATGTTGTGTACGTCTATAAAAGGTATTAGTCATACTGAAAGGTTTTATTCAATTCAATTCAATTCGAATTCATTTATTTCGACCAAACAAGGATTATATGCATTACATTAAATATTCAATTACAGAAATATTACACTAATCATAATAATAATATAATATAAAAAATAATCAAATATAATTGCAATGGACATTAATTATTTTGTATAATACAATAATAATAATCAAACAATAAAATACAAAAACTACAGTCATATCTAAACTTTGTTAGTCAGTACATGTATCATATAACAATGGTTCATGACAGTGACAAATCCCACCAACCCCCCATGGCCTGGCGAACCTTCTAGGTTATGCAGGCCGCAGCAGCGGGAGATACGCATGGAATGGCCTCCACCGCGCGTACTTTCTTGACTCCCAACAAATTATTCTGTATCTATCTCCTTGATATGGTCCCTCTCCTCTTTCTGGGGCGGACGTACACGAAACGTCTTCGTCGCCATCCCAGCCGTCCCGTGCCCACTCTGAAGTGGTACCGCTGGCTCCAATTGTATGGTCCTCTTCTCTCTTCGCCTCGGGTCTTCTTTCTATACTTCTCGAGTCCACTCCGAATCTTGTGCCATCTACGCACGAAATCCCGCAGCTGCCTGAAGTTCGCCTCCGATCCCACAAGGTCGCAATAGTAGACCGGCCCGACCTCGTGACAGTGACAGTCAAAACGTTCCGAAAACAGTCCAATAGGTATTCGGCAAACATACCCGAAGCACTATGGAGGACTGCAGTATGGAGGCAGGCCCAGCATCATTCTGAAAGCATTATTGAACTAGACACGCAAGGCACTGAATTGCATTTTGGTGTAGTTGCTCCATAAGCTGCTCGTGTAGAAGGACGTACAAAACGCTCTGAACAGAATGATTTTGTGAGTTATATGATATATATACAATATACATATAAATACTTTTAAATATATAGGCTACAAGGCAAGGTAAATATTTTCTTTAGATTAGTAAATCTAGATAAGATAAGATAAGATAAAAACTCTTTATTGCACAACACAGTAACAAAACAAGCAGATACAAAACTACACAACAACTAGCAGTTGATTACTTAGAAAAATATATAACAACTCATAATATTAATGTTTACCAAAATGCTGAATCAATACTCTTATCACATCATGTTTGAATTACTATAGTATAATAAAAATAATAAAAAAATATATTACAACTCGCCAGTTTGTTTACATCATGTTTGAACATGATAACATTGTCATGACCAACGTTAACTCTCAAACCAGCGCGATCTCTTTGTTCCCTTGATCCACTTTTTTCTCTTTCTTTCGTAAGCGAGATTATGTCTAAGAACACTGTTGACAAACAGCCTTATCTATGTTTGCGAAGAACTGACATTGCACGAAGATTACTTATTATGTATAATTAAAAAGAAAACATAGAAAATTACTTGTTGATGCATTTTTTTTGTAGAGGTGGCAAACAAGCGTATGATCCGCATGATGGTAAGACGTTACCAAGACACAGCTTTTTTTGATTTTCTTTTTAATATGTAAGAATTAAAATTTCCCCTAATAAATTTAATTATTTTATTAAATAATTAATACTCAAGAGATTAATTCTCGCGTCTTCTAAAAAAAAAGACAACAATCACAAGCGGATTTTCCGCTCGAATTGAAGCACTCGTCTGTGAAAGCAACCTCCACCGTTCAGAAGATAGTAAAATAACACTAAGTCCCTTTTAGTGGTGTTGTGTTTCTGTTGGTAAGTAGGGTTCCAGGGCTCCGCTGGGTAGGGGATTGGGTTCAGGCCGGCGGCAAGGTAAGGATAGCTGGAGCGGCACACCTTCTGCCACATCATCTATCTTCGCGACTAGACTCCACTTACACTTCACATCAGGTGGGCAGGGATAATTTGTTGTGCCTTGTATAAAAAAATGGTATAGCGAATCTGATTCAAATGATATTTATAACTCGTTTTCGACCAAAGTGGCGTATATGCGATTTTGCCTTTCCATTGTCGATATTATGTTTATCGTGTTCTTATTTGTAGGGTCAAGTGGGCACAGTGTAACAAGATGCACAATGTAACCAGAAGCACAGTGTAACAAGGGGCACAGAGTTACATAAGGATTTTCTACGCTCTTTTTTCTTATTCGTCTATGGTCTGTCTTGACGTGTTTTATTAGTTTCATATAGCCGGGTACTCATTAGCGAGCTGTAACCGTAACCGCTGCAAGCAGTGTAACCAAAAAGCATAGTGTGTACGTGGTTCGTTAACCTGCTGCGAGCGGTACGCTTGCGGTTTGCAGCGAGCCGACGTTTACAACTGAGCTACAAGCGTACCCACTAGTATCTCGTACTGTATCACGCATATTACGGTTACAGCTCGCTAATGACTACCCGGCTTAAGCCGCCATTTTATGCAGCTGTCATCAGACGTCAAATGGCCGAGTATAATACAAAGATATTCCTTTTGTTACATTACACTGTGCCTTTTGTTACAATATCCCCACACTTGACCTTAATTACCTGGAGCAGGTATAAAATCCATTTTTTTATTTTTTTATTTATTAGTTCCCTAACTTAGAAGCCAAAACGGAATGCTAGTAATAAACATGGCAATGTATGACGCTACATCCATTAGCCGAAACCAAAGTCGTTGCATTATGGTTTTAAGTCTGCGCATGCGATTTGGCAACAGTCGTACGTCAATTAAAATTTGTTTATATTACCAATGCACCCGATGTTAGTGTTAACGAGATGGATGAAATATCACGCGAAAACATTAATGCAACAGTGAGTATTTTCCAAATTACTAAGTTCTTTTGTGTTGTGTGTATAATTAAATTATAAATAATTTAATTTTGCAACTTGTCTTGAAGTTTATTTTTCCTTTGATATACAGGTTAAAACCAACCCAAGGCCTATATTCAGCAGTAAACGCCGTACGGCTGATATGATGTTTAAAGTAAAAAATGTGTTGTTGATAGTTGTTTTGTTAACGCCAATTAATCCCCAAATGCATGTTGCTTTAAAGTAATAGATAAGGTGAAAGTGTTGTTGTCGACTGTTACTAGATGGCGCCATCAATTTGTATAGTGTGATGTCTGAATGGCGATTTTGAGAATTTTACCTGATTGTATAATCCTTAGAAAATAAGGTAACGGTGGTTTATATTTATCAACCTTGCACCTCTCAAAGATTTTTATGTGTATTGTACATGTTTAAAATATAAGATCTTTTATCAAAATCAGTTTTCAGCAGTTCACCGTAATATAAGTTCATCTTAAGTTGTTAATTTATATTCATTAGTCGGTTAAGTAACTTAATATTTAATAGGAGATAAGTTAATATTGTATCATAAAAACGCCTAACCTAACCTAACGAAAATTCGTTCTATCAAATCGCAAACCAACAATTTTTTTATTTATACAAAAGCCTCATGCATAATAATCTGCGATAACCAACCAAATCGATTCAATTCGAATCAACAATACACAATTTATATCCCATAATAACCATGACAGCAAACTACTTAATTCGAGAACGGTTAAGAAGATACGAAGAGCGGTTATTGCTTTTATAACAACATCTTTTTATCACTACCTACCTGTCACCACAATGAGTAAAGAAATCACAGAGAAGGCAGAGCTTTATGCAGGGCGTTTGCGTGTGGGCACTGGGGGCCTGTCGCCGCCAGTACAAAAGTTTATCTGTGTACACTGAAGCCATTAGGTTATTAGACAGTATGAAAAATAAAGTACCAACTGTTGATTTGTGTATTTAACATGAATGTTGGGAGCGATTTCATTATTAAAAAAGAAGAAATTGATGATATAATTAAAAATCATGAAATAGAATATCTTTGGTCTTTTATCACGTGGCCGAAAACTATTTGGATTGGCAAAGCCTAAAAATACGTGACCTGCTTGTAAACATGACTACCCGTCAATACTTTGTACTGTTTGACGTTTTAATGAGAGCCGTGTGACATCACCTGCTTGTAAACACGGCATATTTGCTAGAGAAACGTTTTCGCATATTTGAAAACAGGTTTTATTCGATTTTTAACTGATATACGAACAGAATTACAAATATCCGTCTTTTGATGGTGTCACTTTCCTTCTAATATTATAAATGTGACAGTTTGTATGTTTGTTAATCAATCACACGCGATCTAATGAACGGATATGGATGAACGATTATGTACGCATATAGTTTATACTTTTACCCCGAATAATGTTAGGTTCCTGAAGGATTTTCAAAATAACGAAAATTAACGCGGGCGTAGTCACTAATGGATATGGTATGAACGTTTTAAAAAACTTGTCAAATAGCCTTATGCTCAATATTAGACTCGCATAGCATATAGCTTTGCCTATGAACCTTCTTTCAGTTTCAGTGATATACTAGTGGTATAATAGACATTATAGTGGCCTCATAAAAAACCTCACGCACCTCTGAACGGTTCGAACCGAAGCTCAGACAACTTGATTCAACTTTTTGATTCCAGTTTTCAAGATATGGCCTCAACATTGATTCAGGGGTCCTGAGTTTGAATCCCGGTGGAGCAATGTTTTTATGATGACAACGAGCATTTGTATTTAAATAATGGCTGTTTATTTATTTCCATATGAAATATAATTATGTAAGTATCATTATTTCTATTGCATCCGTTACCATAGTATCACACAATACAATATAAGTTATTGCTTTATTTGGGTCTAGGCTAATTGATGCGATAGTTAGAAATATTTATTTATTCTTTGATTCGAGAACGGTTAAGATGAGCGTTAAAAGGTTTTTGTTTTATTTTAAAATATTGCTTTATTAACACAACAACCTCCTCTTAACACTACTTAGCTATTTAACGGCGACACGATGGTGCTTATAAAACCTTTAAACTGTAACCATAGCTTGCACTTCTTAATTCGAGAACGGTTAAGACGTCCGATGAGCGTTATTGCTTTACAACATCCTTTTTACACCGCTTAGCTGTATAATGGCGACACGTTGATGAGCTTATAAAAAGCCCGGTGCCCATACCTCACGCGCCTCTGAACGGTAACCGACCTGCCCTAACGACTCGTCGACGAGCCGCCCGCGTGTGTGTGAGAGTATTTCGAGACGGCCGGTAGGTACTGTGCGCACACGCAGTGTCCTTGGAACGTTTCGTTTTATCCCTTAAAATGTTATAATAATATCTTATTGTGTCCATATAATGTTGTTAAAAAACTTTTTTAAAGCAAACGTGATCGGTATTTTCCAGATTTAATATTTTAAAAATTCACAAACAATATTTTAAATTACAGAAATAAGAATATGCATAATATGTTAGGGTCGTCATAAATATTTAAAAGTCATTAATAATTCAGTATTTGAAAAGAATTTCTTGCGTAAATTGTAACGTCAAAAGGTTTCTACATCCATTCTGCTATAAAAGATCGCAAAAAAACTTTAAAAGGTTGCAAAACAACTGTTCGACTATTAAAAGTACATATATTTGATGAGAATATAAAGATATGAAATAGAAAGCCGTTCGTTATTAATAAAAAAATACAGCTTAAATATATAAAAGTAAGATACATGCTACGGGTAATTTTTGAAATAAAGAATATTACACTAACATATGACGGCTATGCGTCTGATTATTTTTACAAAATAACGGCATTTAATGAAAGTTTTTAAAGCTAAGAAAGAATATATATAAAATTCCTTTGAAAATAAAACAAAATGTCATCCTTCGAAGATATTTTAATTTCTGTCTGTCGAGTGAATTAACTCGCGAACAAGTAACTGAAGATTTACGAATGCACGATAATGTTTAAACGAAGTACGAAACTTCGTGTACTGTCGCCATAACTCTATCGGAACACCAATAAACTGTCCGTCCGTCCGTTGCGGACGCTACACAAAGCATCCGCGCCATTGACTTCTTGATGCCATTAACCGAATAACCCATTGCACAAAGAACTGGCACTTTTCAAGGTGAACACACACGCAGACAAGCCACATGTGTACACGGTTCAAAAATAAAATCACGACCAACTTCTTTCAAAAGTAAAACGACAAATTCTCAACTCTATCTTAAGGGCGTAGCGGCGAGGCGGCCGGCAAAGCTAAATCAGTCGAGACGACTCGAAGGGTGCACGCACACAAACCAAAGCAGACGTTGCATACAAAATGCAGTCTGGCTTCACACAAGCGCGTTTCAAAGACACGCCCCGCCCCGCCAGCTTCTCAATTTCGAACCTTATAAACAATGATTATAAACACCATTTTATTGATGAACGCAATCAGGAAAATTCGAATTATCAATAAAAAATACAGTGAAGATAATCAAAAATTGAAACACACACATTTATTTTCCTGTAGCGTACAACACTGTACGCGTGTTCAAGCACTCACGCAAACATACATGCGTTTCAGGGAAAACACAAAATGGTCTTTATGCTAATAAACTCACACACAGGACTATGTGTCCACTCGTTCTGTAAGGATTACAGCTTTGCATGTGCGTGTGATGTAATAAAGTTTACGGCACATACTTATACGCGTTTGATTTATGTAAAAAACATTGTTTTGTAATTCAGTTGTGATATGAATGCGCGCTACGATGATGGTATGTTGACACAAACAGGATTATTAACCTATTTATTGCCTTTTCTAATCCTTTGTTGGGTGATCTTGAAAGCAACCTGTTGCTGAACCTTGAGGTTGAACTGTATGAATAGCTCGGCGCGCTTTTATTAATTAAGTTGTTTGATTACATTTTCCTTTTGTATTTACTCTTGGTAGGAGATGGACTTCGGGCTTTAACAGGATCTAATCGCAGGAGGAGCTGTGATGGTGCAAGTGGTAAGCGCGTTCCGCTGCGATCGTTGAAGTTAAGCAACTTTCGCAGTGGTCGGCCAAAAATTTACTATCCCGAGCTGCTTCATGCTTCGGGAGCCACAATAAGCCGTTGATCCCGGCTGCGTCTACAGTCATTAGCATCTACCAATCCACACTGAGCTCGCGTGGTGGCCCACGGCCCAATCTCCCTACTCCATCCATAGGGAAGGTCTGTGCCCCAGCAGTGGGGATACTAATACGCTGTTGCTGTTGATGAAGAACAGGAAAACGAGGGGCGAGTGGTTTTATCTTCTTAAAAGCGCACTGTCATTATTTCTCCCATATCACACATACTTTCGCCTAACCTGTATTGTTTTATGTGGTTGGTTAGTTTACAACCATTATTCGTATTTTTTCACTTTTTTCCTTTTTCATGTCATCTTCCACAAAGTTTTTCCAATTATTCTTCAATCTTCAATCAATCTTAACTGTCACTGTACTATAAGACAAGACTGGAGATGTTTAAGTATTCTTGAACAACAAGAGCAACGGTATAATGATGAACATACATCATTATACCGTTGTTTACCTTAACCTCCGTAATTTCTACAAATTACAACACAGGATTCACCAGGAAAACTGAGTTTTTATTGTTGCTGTAAAGATTGATTATATTAAAGTGACACAAAGGCAACGTAAATCAAAAGACATCGAAATTTTAAGTTAGGAAATACGCAATAAAACACATTCACACTGTCACATTGTTTCGTCAGTATGTACCTAAAATATATTCCTCTACAAAAATAATACGCCACCCAAATCATATCAAATAAACAAAGCCCGTTTCTATAATGCCATGAAATACAGTATGCTATCGAATAATTTAAATTTCGTTTGGTTTTCGAAATATTTGGTGTCAGTTTAAAATCAAGAAGCAAGAAGGATGGTACCTAACTCATTCGGGCATTATAACAGTATAAACACTCAATGTTTCTATTGCAAGCGCCATTTTTGTACTGGCCGTAAACATTACATACATTTGCCTCTTTATTACTTTGTGACTTTATCCACAGTCTCTATACAACCATACACTCTGATCCGTTTTCGCCGAAATTACACTAAATTCAGCATCGCTTACGGTCATTCAGAGATATAAATTAAATTTTATGCATGTCAAAGGGACGTTTACTGATATCCTATCGTCTGCCTCATCGTTTATCATATTTTTTATTGCCATGTCTGAGTATTGACTTTAAACCGTTACGTAATTGCTTTCCGAAAATAGAATTTGACAGGTCAATAATCTACATCTGTCGATTAGTCCTTCGAGCAAACTGAAAAAAACTGGCTCGTTTTCGGCGACATTGGTTACCTCGCTTACGCAAATCCCAAATGTCGAAAACCACACACCCTCTCTGTTAGACCTTTTCCTAACCTCACATCCAAATAAACGAATAATATATATACGAAGTATCCGTAAAGGCCTCTTGGCTCCTTGGCTGTCTAATCCGGAGTATAGTGCCACTAACCTACTCAGCGCGGCCGCAATTTGCTGGCTGTCTTCCTGTGTGCGTTCTTTCTTTGCTTCCTACCCTTGGAGCGGGTTTGCTTCACGCAAAATGATCCCAACGACGTTGCTGATTCTGTCGCCAATATCGTCCTTCAGGGTATGGCACGTTGTTCCTTCCTCTGTGGTTCCCATTGGAAGCAAGTCTAACCTTGGTTTGGTCGCCACTGTAAACTGGCACTTCAACAAAAACGTGAGGTGATATCAGGCCAGCTATCTCAAAAAAAAAATACTTTGCTCAGAATAGTATCAAATTGGGGACGACTTAATCTAGTCCAATTTAACCCCACGAAGACACGGGTATGCGCGGTTACCGCAAAAAAAAATACCATACATCGTAACCCCCCTTTTTGAGAACACTCCCTTACTGTCTCCATCTGGTATCGGTATTCTTGGCGTTGACATATCAAGCGACATCCAGTTCCAAGTTTATCTAGAGGAAAAGGCCAAATTAGCCTCCAAGCAGCTTGGTGTGCTCAATAGACTGAGGAAGTACACTACGGCCCAGTGACTGCAACTTTATAAAGCACAGGTTCGGCCTCACATGGAGTACTATTCTCATCTTTAGGCGGGGGCACCCTAGTACCAGCTTCTCCCTCTGGATCGCATCCAACGCCGAGCCGCTCGAATTATCGACGACCAGGACCTTTCCGATAGGCTTGACCCTTTGTCTTTACGTAGAGATGTAGCTTCGCTCTGCAACTTCTATCGCATTTATCACGGAGATTTATTTACACCGCAACAAAAATTACATCCCCATCATCTTGATGCGTGGTTATCTACAACGTTGCGGTTTGTAGATTTTCGGAGTATTTCCGGACCAATGCGAGTTGAAAACCTTCATGAACATAGCGCACTCCTTCCATAAAGGCCGGCATCACATTTATGATATTCATGGTGTTGAAGATGTCTATGGGCGACGGTGATCACTTACCATCAGATGAGACGTCAGCTCTTATGCCCTCTTTATTATAAAAACTGCTATTCTATACCTCTCTTAAAACGATAAAATTACTATCTAGTGAGCACGTTAAAGTTAGCAGTTAGTCTAGCATGTGACAGACTCCCGAATTTATTTTGAAGAGATTAATCCCGAAAATTTCGTAGAGGGCATTGCAGTCGAAATTAAAGGGCTATGTCCTCCGAGAGTGGAAGAATCTCTAAGCCAAGGTTCAACGAAGCAACGACAAATATCTCAAAAGTTCATTACCTTCGAAGGTAGCTCGACAAAGTAAATAAAAATCATTATTCCGACGACGCATTACTGCAAAGGATGCAAAACGTCAATAAATAAATAAAATCAGTGCATTGAAACTTGTGATGTGCGCGAAAACCTAAGAAACAAATAAGTTCATTACTTTTCAACCGACGAAAAAAAACGGAGGAGCTGATAATAAGTCGACGCGTGTTTTTTTTATGTATGATCACACGTAAAACTTTTTTACAGAGAAGTTTGATTTTGATAATACTTTTTTTAATTAGAAAGGGTAGTCCGTCCGAAGTCCGAAAGTTAGTCCTATATAAATTTGGAATTAGTTCCTCTAAATATAAATTGGGGATTTTTTTCATCGTCTACCCCATCGTGTGGGGTATAGTTGAATAGGTCCTTAAAAAGGACTTAGAGGTGGCTAAGAGTATTTTTCGATTTAGGGCTCCGTTTGTGAAATATCATACCTTAAAGTGCTAATTTTTGTTCGAGTTGGTCCCCCGCCCCTCAAAAAGCAAAACTATTGCCTATATCTGTAAAAACACACTGATAATAGAGTGCTTTTCATGAACTTTCAAATCTATCAGTTTGTTTAAGAGTGATAGTCGTTCAACTAAGGTAATAGAAAATTTCTTACTCAATAAAAAATCCTAAGAAGAACACAACCCAAGTAGTAAATGGGAATTCAGATCTATCACGATCATGGTAGCGACTCCAAATATAACTTTATGCTTTGCTAACTTTATGCTAAACATTTTTTTTTTATAGATAGGTCCAATAAAATTATTATTCTAAAATTATTCTAAAGATAATTTATTATTTTCTGCTGTTTAGTTTTTTCGACTGTTTAATTTTCTTATTATTGTTGTATATGTGCTCATTTCATTGACATTGTGATTAGTATATTTTAATTCGTATTGACTGAAGCCGAATTTTTAATTTTTACCGTAATTTCGCATTCTTGCATCCTAGGTATAATATAATTTCTTTTTATTTTAACTTCTTTAGTTAGAATTAATTTTTAATTTTATGGTAATAAAATATTAGTATAGTTACGCTTAATTACAATAGCTCGTTTCTGCTTGAAAACGGAACCTAAAAAGTACTGAGAGTCAAACAAAACGAGTCGTACTTGACTCTCAGCTGCGTTACATTTTAAAATTAAAACCATAAAATGAGACGTTTCCTTAATTAGAAAAAGAAACCTAATTAATTTAAACATCAAAATTTATTAGGAACCAAAATATTTAAATGCAATGTCGATCCTATATTCCAAGCCTTTTACAACTAATACATTCTTCTTCATCGTTGTTTCCTCATGGCTGAGGGTCGTGAGCTTTGAGGACAGCACATTTCACGAACGATCTCCAGACCGTTCTGTGTTCTGCAAGGCGGATGGACGCCTGCAAGTTGCCATTCGTAGTTTCTTTAACTATGTCCAACCACCGGGATGGAGACCTGCCCCTACTCCTCTTGCCTTCCACGTTTCCCACGACCAGAAGCTTTTCAAAATTATGCGGGCTTCTCCTTGCTACGTGACCGAAGTATTTTAGGAAGCGCTACATGCAGACAGAAGAGAGACGCGTCTTGATACCCAGCTCCTTCAAGATAGATGCATTAGTTCTTCGTACAGTCCAAGGTATGTGTAGCATCCTGCGCCAACACCATGAATAAAAAAAAAATGTGTGCGTGTACTAGTGTACACACGTAAGAAGTGAAACTTCTTTATGGCCTTATTTTTTTCGAAAAATGATCTACATGCAACTTTCCAGAAATATATATATAGGCGTGCGCTAAGATTTTTCAAAAACTCACCCACTAAAGGGATATAACTACACCTTAACTTACCTTACCTTAACTTAAAGTTGACAGAAGAAGCAATTGTTCGGATGAGGTAAATAGTGCTCTTTTAAAAAAAAGATGGCGCGTAACCAAAAAACGTGACGCGTAACCGAAAAAATGTGACGGTAAATTGTTTTCCAACGCCGATAAAGAAGTTTCACTTCAAAAATACATTGAAAAGTACAAAATAATGTTATTACATTTTTCCACTTCAAAGCACTCGTCGCGAGCTACGCTTCTATCTTCCAATTGCTGATTATAATTGAATCCCCGAGTCGGGTTTAGTTTTCGAACGGCCCTCGAATTAGTTAATAACGCTCGGATCAACGGCCGCTCGCCCTTGCGCCGACCCTGTCCGGCTGCAGCCATTGCAATCCGCGCGTTTCCAATACCACATCGTAATTTAAAAAAAATGTGTATTAAAACATATTTCAAATCACAAAAAAATAATGCAAATCACAGAATATATTGTAATACATACATAAGTTATAAGGCGGACTGCCTTGTTGTATTAAATTGTCTGATGAATATTAGTGACACTTTGAAATTTAACGACTCTATAAAAAAAAAAAAAACTAACCTTTTCTTTTTTGAAACAGTGTTCCTTTACTTTTTTTTCTGTTTTTCAGACTGGGTGCTAACCGTCAGGACTTTCGGTGAAAATCTTAATTATATCATTTCCGGGACTTACAGTATCTCTTTACAAAATTTATAATAATTTTAGTAAGGATTGGATAACGGTCATAACTGACAACCCCGAAGAGCACCACTGCAAATACAAAAGAGACCATCTATCTGCCTTCTGAACCACGGAATTTGTAAGTTTTTGTTACCCTTCTTATGACTTGATTAAGTGTTGTCATTCATAAAATTAGTTAGCGTTTTGTGCGTGTTCTTATGTTTATTACTTCGTTCCAATCAAGTGTTACACGACACTCATGTTTGCTTTTTTTTGTAATTAAGGCTTATTTATTGTCTTTTTAGTTTATAATCCCAACTATTGTGAGTGATAGATTAGCAAAAGCGAGACATAGATTTTCTCAGCGAAGTCTAGAGGAAAGGAGAGAACTACGCTCTTCCTCCTACTCCTGCGGGAGCCACGAGTCTGCCCTGGGTAGAGCGGGCTTGCATTGCACGAGCTCCCTGGATTCTGATGCCTCTGATGTTCCGGGGATCTCTATCAGGTGGGGTCTGCTTGCCGATAATCTTCTGCAAGTGCGCGGCCAGTCGGAAACGGTTGCCGCGACCACACCCGAACTCTCAGCAGACACTGGGGGACCTCAGTCCTCACAATGCGTGTCGGGTGACCGGTGCAGGAATATTGTCTGGTTTTAAGTGGCCCTGTTCAGGGCGTTAGGTAGGGCCCTGCTCATTTCATGCGACCCAATGGCTGGCTGAAATGAGCAGGGAGGAGTCCCACATACTTTCTTCCGCTCCCACGAAATCTCAGAACCGAATGTTTTTATGTGTCTTTTGCCGCCCATCGAAGCTCATCTTTATTCTAAGGTAGTAAGGCCTCTGCATACCACTTTGGTTAGTCACATTATCTACTTAATAAATAGCTCAAAAGTAACTGAAATACAGTACGACCGAGGTCTTGTCGCACTTATATGACATTGACAGGAGAGCGCTGCTGGTGAATAAGTTGGAAAATAAAGATTACTTACTACGTAAAATCTGTTCACTAAAAAAAACATTTTAATTTGCAATTGATCGGAAAGAGTAATAAGAAATATAAATGGTTTATTAACATTTTTTTGTATAAATAAAAGGCTTATTATACCTTTCCAAAATCCCGCCGGATTACCTGTAATATTAAGCAGTACCATTGATGGTACAAATGGCACTGATTTATCCCACTAGTACCATTGATGGTACAAATGGTACCGATGTATCGCATTAGTACCATTGTTACAAACAATTTCCAGGTCTACCTTGTAACGCAGAACTTTTAATGTCATAATATTATTATGCATGTTGAAACTCTTAATTTTGTAAGCCAGAATCATCTTTAGGCATAAATTCAATATCCGCAATAATTAAAAAGCAGAACTTTACAATAAATTATAAAATAAATATTCAGAACGTTTGAAATTTAATTATTGTGCAAGTAACGCCAAGTGCCATACTTTATTCATGTTACTAATGGGATAAATCAGTGCCATATGTACCATTAATGGTACTGCTCAATGGTACAGACGATTCGTCGGGTCCAAAATTAGTTCCGATTTCAACCACTCTCCACAAGACCTTGGTCGCACCGTAAATGACGTTTAGCAATGGACACAGACTCTAATACGCTGGAGTTCGTCAGATCACCGACGATTTTATCTCATTGCGTATGCATATAAAAAAAATATATAACAAGGCTTGTATTACGTTTCGCGAGAGGCATCTGTGCTTTTTGGCGCCTGCTACTAAAATTGTTACAGAACATCATCATCCGCCTATAATATCTTCTAATATCATAATATTTTCACTCCTGGGGTACAGGATTAATATTTCCTATATAATAGGCAACCTTTATTGCTGATTTTCAACGCACAGCTCAAACCACTGAACGAATTGCGCTGAAATTTGGCACACATATAGCTCTTATGACGTAGGATTTTCTAAAACTCACCTCCTATAGGGGTAAAACGGGTGTCCAAAGTTTGTATGGAGAACCAATATCGCGAGGGTGATCCGAATCCACAATCAAATCTAACGTGGATGAAGCCTCGGGCATAGGCTAGTCTTTCCTAAAGGAAATCTGTCATAAAGCGAAGAAATGTATAATCATACAAGTGGATGCACGCGGTTTCATCGGCGTGGTTTGTGTTTTCCCACCCTCTTTAAGAACGAATTTTGAGATGAAAATCTTAATTGTAACAACCCGGGACTCACAGTATCTGTTTACAAAAAATCATCTGAATCGGTGTAGCTGATTAAACGTGAAGAGGCAACAGACAGGCAGATACACTTTCGTATTTATAATAATTACAGTATGGATTGGATAACGGCCATAACTCACAACCCTGAAAAACACCACTGCAAATACAGAAGAGACCATCTGCCTTCCGAATCACGGAAGTGCCCGAATTTATCATTTTCGATTACCCTTCTTATGACTCTTGGCCGTGCTCAATGTCACCGCGCACCGCTCCGTGGCTCTTGGCCGCGCTCAATGTCACCGCGCACCACTCCGTGGCTCTTGGCTACGCTCTAAGTCACCGAGTGCCACTCCGTGGCTCTTGGCCGTGCTCTAAGTCATCGCGCGCTGCTCCGTGGCTCTTGGCCGTGCTCTAAGTCACCGCGCGCCGCTCCGTGGCTCTTGGCCGTGCTCTAAGTCACCGCGCGCCGCTCCGTGGCTCCTGGCCGCGCTCAAAGTCACCGCGCGCCGCTCCGTGGCTCTTGGCCGTGCTCGAAGTCACCGCGCGCCGCTCCGTGGCTCTTGGCCGTGCTCGAAGTCACCGCGCGCCGCTCCGTGGCTCTTGGCCGAGTTCGTAGTCACCGCGCGCCGCTCCGTAGCTCTTGGCCGTGCTCTAAGTCACCACACGCCGCTCCGTGGCTCTTGGCCGTGCTCTAAGTCACCGCGCGCCGCTCCGTGGCTCCTGGCCGTGCTCAGTCACCGCGCGCCGCTCCGTGGCTTAATGAGAGACATGTGATCCATGTGACGTCACCTGCTTGTAAATACGCCATATTTGCTAGAGAAATATTTCTGTGGCATATTTGAAAACGAGAATTTCTTTTTCGATATATTGATATGAGTAAATATGAACGATTTCAAAATCTTGTCAAATAGCTCACTGCTCATTGCTTGCTTGCTCTTATGTAGCTCTCCCCTAGCTTATGGTGCTCTGAAAACTTACTCCCGACAAATACACAACCCCACAAATCAGGAAAAGATTTTAAATGTGTTCTTCATTAAAGTATCATTATAAAACCTTACATAAATAAAGATTGTCTCAGTGATCATGCGTCGGTCGGGCGGTTCAAAGACCTTGGTGTTTATACACAAATAGGGAGATATTATACGTTATTGCTTAGGACAGACGGGCCGGGGTGACTGCCCCATCGATTTGATGCTGTTCGAGCCTTCGAACTTTCGGCAGAGGTGAATTTAGAGAAGGATTAGGATTTTGTGAGATTTTTTTGTTGTTTTCGTTACGACTCGGAACTTCTCACAGGCGCTTTCTTTGAATATAAAAGCTTGTAGTTACCATCTCTTAATATGACACGTTCATTTAATAAAGTTTGTTTTTCAGATAATATATATAGCTTTAAGCGTTTAACTGCCGGAGCTTTAAATCTAAAGAAAATTTTACTGGAAAAAAAGGGATTTCGTTTGACATTATGGCTTAGCTACAATGCGAAGAGACGGCGCTGCCAAGTCTACGAAATGCTAGAATAATTTCGGCACGGCCATTAAGATCGCGGTAGTATAATTCAGTAGGTCAGTGAGTTAGCGAGGTTGTAGGTTCCAGTCCCGCGTGTTTCCAGGATATTATTTATAAGTATATTTCAGCGAAGAGTTTATTTACATAAATTTGAAACATTTAAATAACAGTGTCATAAATAATGATTTAAAGAAAAAAAAATAGGTTAATTATTCCCTCAGGGGACCTCAGGGTCTGTATTTTTTTTTTTTGGTTTTGTTTCACTATGTTAGTAATTGCCAGCATCTCATATTTTCGTTTGTAATCACGTCTGTTCATTTATAAACCTTACTGTTATATGTGGATAGTCGTAATTGGCTTTCAAATGATTGATTGTAAATCAAATATATAGATAAGCTGTGTACTGTCCCTTAAATAAATAAACAAAAGTTAAAAATTGCTTAGTATCCAGATTACCTCAATCTACTTACGTACTTAGCGAGGGCCATGTTAGCAACCAACACCGCTACCATCCTCTTTCGGCCAATATTATATCTAAATATTAGTAGTTCGAAGTTAGGGTTATTCTAACTTAACGTTCAACGTCATCCTTTTATAAAAATGTGAATTGACAGTACCAGATAAAACTTTGGCCAGAAAGCGTGCTTTATTGTTGGTCCCTGACATTGTGGGAATAAATAATATACAAAATGAAAATAAATGTTTTTGAGTTATTTTATTTCTTAGCTAAAAAAAGCTATATTCCTGAACTTGAGGTGAAAGTGGCTGACTACTACACATTAATGTATAATTAATTGAATGTTTCTTCAAAGTATTTTAAGACATAAATAACAAAAATATGAATAGCTTTGCTGTCAATTAAATTAAATGAACGATTTTACTACTTTTTCAATGATGGACTAGAAGTGAAAGAAAAACATACAATGTGTCAGCTTCTAACTTTCAAAATATATTTAAGGCTATCCTCAGACATGGGATATTCACACTAATATTATAAGGCGAAATTTTGCGAGTGTGTATGTATGTCACTTCTTCGCGTCTAAATGGCTGGCGAGATTTTAATAAAATTTGGTATGGAGTTAGCTGACACCCTGGATTAACACATAGGCTACGTTTTACTACGGGAAGATATCCAATAAGCCGCTGGTAACACCACGGGGCACACAAAGTAGGCTTATAAATCTGTCACTATTAAATAAAACTAGAATTTTCTGACGACGAAGCCTGTAAAGGCTACGAAACGTCAATAAATAAATAAAGTTTCGTGCATTAACCCGTAAAAACTAGTTTTATTTAATGAGTGATATGCGTGAAAACCTAAGAAACAAATCTGTCACTATTGTTTCATAATGGTTATAAGGCTATTGTTTCCAGTTAATATATGAAACTATATCAAATGCGTTGTCGTGATGTCCCAAATGTATGTTTATATACACAAAACTGTGCATGTATATATTGTCACGTGTGACGCTCGTCACGCTCGTAGCGTTCCAGCCTTCGCCGAGTAACCCTCCAACTTGCATGCTCGTCGGCAAGAGCTGCGCACGCATCCCACACGCACACGAACATACATATATATATATATATATATATATATATATATATATATATATATATATATATTACACTCACACCAATTAGCCTATCCCCAAAGTAAGCACTGTAACTACTGTAAGGCTTGTGTTATGGGATACTAGGGTAACGGATAGAATACATATATAAGTATATTTATATATAAATACACATTAAACATCCATGACTGGAGTACAAATGCTCGTATTCATCACACAAAGATCTGCCACCGGGATTCGAACCCAGGACCTTTCGAGTCGGCGACACCATGAAACCCGGCGTACAAACCACTCGAGGACGGAGGTCGTCAAATATATATATATGTATAGTCGCGACGCTCGTGACGCATAGGATTTTTTCATTTTCATCCCGCCCAATAAAAAGTTTCACTTTAAAAACTATGTAAATATTAAAGAGATTTCCCAGCATCCTCATCTCTTGATACGGCCCTGTCGCCTGAGAGGGAAAGTTCGTTTACTCCATGGCCGTCTGAAATAAAATTCAGCATCCCAAAGGGTGCATTCACCTGCCACCCGTGAGATGGCCAGGGTCGTCGCACCACACTCGGGGGCGTGAGCCTCCATCGGAGATTGCATGAGACTAGAACCAAAGAACTTTTCTTTCTTTAAATTTTCTTTGTAACCAAAGTAATTTCCAGACAGGTCTAGTTTGTCAATTATATAAATCAGTTCCAGGTGTTACCCTACATTATATCCAATGTTTAGTGAACTCATGTTTATGGAGTAAACATGAACCTAATTGGCGCTCGATGGCGCAAGTGGTTAGCGCGTTCGGCTGCGATCGTTGAAGTTAAGCAACTTTCGCAGTGGTCGGTCATTAGATGGGTAACCAAAAGTTTACTATCTTGAGCTCCTCCGTGCTTTGGAAGACACGTTAAGCTATTGGTCCCGGCTCTCATCTCATCTGCAGTCGTTAACACCCACCAATCCGCACTGGGCGAGTGTGTGTCATGGCCCAATCTCCCTATTCCATTCATAGGGAAGGCCTGTGCCCCAGCAGTGGGGACATTGATAGGCTGATGATGATGATGATGATAAACCTTATTATCACAAAAAAAAGTTAGGCATGCGTTCTACATGAGTTTAAGAAAACATGTCATACAACATTTGCATAACAAAATTATTGAAGCCGTATCTAACCTATTTGTAATAAATCCGAAACTGTCTTTGCTGATGTTTTATTATTTAACTTTCTTATTCAAATATCCATCATTAAAGAATTAAAACAAACATGCGACGTTAGCCATCTTCACCTTACTGATATACAAGGCTCTTCTTTGTACCTTTTTCAAAAAAGCCCAGGTTTTAGGAAGAAGGCTCATTTAAATCTAAAGATTTTTTATACTAGTAAAAATTCCACGCGGACCAGGCATCAGACGAGACACGAACTCGCACCCTTCGCTATCCAGGCGAATACACTGACCATTATGCTACCGTGGCTCAAAGTTTGGGAGTGGGCGCTCGTGACGTCACTATTTAGTATAAATTGTACGAAAACATAACACCACCCGACATTTCAAATCAATTCCTCATCTAAATGTTTTTATCATGTAAAAATATAGAAACGTGTCTAATACCTTTTGATTATTTTCCTGACAGCCGAAGAAAAAGAGTTAGTCCCTCATCCTATTAATCAATTGCATTGATGAATTAAAGGTACTAGTAAAATATTTAAGTTCCAATCTAGGATCCTTTAAGAGAGGCGTGAAGAAGCATTTCTGCTGGCTGGCAAGGTGAGAATGATTGGTATGGCAGTTTATAACTGCTGTACCAGCTATCTTTGCGTCTGGAATTTATCATCACTTCAAGTTCTATAGAGTCATTCACCTACCTGGCTATATAAAAATAAAAACTATATACCTACCAAGTATTATTACTATTGCCAAACAAGTGACAGTGACTGAAATATCTTAACAAGAAATCGAAAATATTCTACCAATAGTCTATTGAAAACAAACACAGCCTACGAGGTTACGTAACAAACGTTTCGTAGCAGGTCATTGATCCGGCGTAGCGCGTAGCGAGAAAGGCCGTAGCAATACGGTTCGGTGACCTCCCGTAGTCGCCCGTAGGCTCATTACAATTTCTTTTCAGAAGAACTTTATTTGCTGTTTTAGTAAGAAAGCTTAGGAAAATGGAGGTAAATAATAGATATTATTTTGAAAGTGAAGTAAATGAAATCAAATTTAATCATTCAGATAGATTATCGAAAAATAATGGACAAATATTTTCTCTTTTGTTAAGCAACCAAAAAATTACAAAGGTAAAACCCGCACTTTATTATAAAGACGAGCAACGAAGAGATTCGACGACCTCCTTGGCCGAGTGGTATGTACGCCGGGTTTCATAGTGTCGCCAACTCGAGAGGTGCCGGGTTCGAATCCCGGTGGGATCAGATGTTTGTGTGATGATTACGAGCTCTTGTACTGCAGTCATGGATTTTTAATATGTATTTCTATAAAACCATACTTATATATGTATTTTATCCGTTACCCTTGTATCTCATAACACAAGCCTTATAGTGCTTACTTTGGGGCTAGGCTTATTGGTGTGAGTGCTGGAAATATTTATTTATTTATTGTTTATAATCCAAGCCTAATCTTCGTTTATTAATAAGAAGGGGTAATGTTTATTCAGAGATAATGTAAATAGCTTAAATAGATAAATACATCGTCATGTATGGACACTATTATAACAGCTAGATATACATTATGTATCATATGTATTTTAACTTAGTGTATATTATTAGAATAAAAATACTGTGCATGGACCACACATCTGAAGTGAAACTTATTTTCTTGAATAACCTAACATTAGGGGGTGCATAAGACATAGGGGAATAGAGCAACGCACGCATCACTCATATATATTTATGTTATATATATCGTCGAGTGTGCTGAATGCTCGTGACGCTCGTAGCGTTTCAGCTTTCGCCGAGTTACCCTCCAACTTTCATGCTCGTCGGGAAGATCTGCGCACGCATCCCACACACACACACACATATATATAAATAAATATATAGCTGTGTGACGCTTGTGACGCATTTCCGTTTGATCTTTCGAAAAGAAGTTTCATTTCAATAAACTACGAAACCCCATTGTTCTATTCACTACGAATAAATTAACAATTCTCTATGAAAAACATAGAATTAGTACAGTATTACGTATAACAGATAAATTTAATAACATTAAAACGAGCTATCAGAGGTCACTGAACGATAAAAACGTTTTGATAATTAACACATACAATGTTTTAATTAAATAAATGGTGAACTTATTTTTATTGAACATTAAATACGCCAGACAGTTTTGTATTCAATTTCCCAAGTGTTCCGTACGTGCATACTTCGATATTCGAGTGTAATTAGGGTTACCATCCGCCCGGATTTTTTCCGGACATGTCCGGACTTTTTGCCTTTTGTACGGACTTTATCTGGCTTTATATGAGTAAAACTTCTTACTAAGTTATATCAAATAAGTCAAATAATCTTTATTAAGTTCTCATTAATTTAAAACAAAATATAAATCATCTTGAAAAATCAACAACGAGACTCCCCTCGCGATGCGAGCGTCTGCTACCACGTGTATAATATCACTGTAACTATGTGGGTGATGTTTGCATTTTGTGACTAAAATGTCCGTTCTTTTATCGACTCGTCCGGCTTTTTGTCAGGACTTTTCAAAATTTTTATAAATAGTAACCCTAAGTGCAATCAACTAATTAATTCAGTGAGAATGTTAGATTCTTATATTAATTGGCCAAGAGCAAGTCGGATGAAAAGTTTCAGATGAGCAAAATTATAATAAAATCAGACTATAGGTACTAACTATTTGGTTGGCATAAGTTTCTTTAATTTTTTTTATTCCCATAGATGCTCATGCTAAAAATCTTTGATCTTCTTCTAATCGCTTACTTGTTGTTCCATCTCATCGCTCTGATATCATTCGCTCGTCCTTCTTCGTCAATACTATACTTCTGTGGAACGAACTCCCCCTAGATATTAGAATGTCCACCAACAAAATTAGCTTCAAAACCAAGCTACGAAGCTTTTTACACTAACAAGCATTCTAGCTTAATCGTTAGTTGTCATTATTATGTATTAGTATGTATATTTATATATGTATGTATGTATATGTATAGTTATTTATATGTAAGTAATTATTTATGTATGTGTGATTATATATATAACTGCTTCATATTTATATATGTTCGTCTTTCTGTAATTTCCATGTAAGTTGTGCACCCTACCACTATTTATCCACAACACCCTATGTTTGACTGGTAGAGAATGCCTATGGCATTAAGTCCGCCTTTGTACACTTGTGCATTAAATATAAATAAATAAATAGATAATGTCACCATCATCAGCCAATTGATGTCCCTACTGCTGGGGCAGAGGCCTTCTCTATTGATGGTATAGGGAGATTAGGCTAAGACCCACCACGCGGGCCCAGTGTGGATTGATGTGTGCTTACGACTGCTGATGAAGCCGGGACAAATAGCTTAGCGTGCATTCCGAAGCTCGAGATAGTAAATTTTTGGTCACCCATCCAATGACCGACCACTGCGAAACTTGCTTAAATTCAACGATCGCAGCCGAATGCGCTAACTACCTAAGCTATCGAGGTCCTCCATAGATAATCTAATAACGCATCGATATTATTGACCGATAACAACGCATTACCCTATATATATATATATATATATATATATCATCATCATCAGCCTATTAATGTCCGCACTGCTGGGGCACAAGCCTTCCCTATGGATGGAATAGGAAGATTGGGCCTGACCCACCATCGTGCCCAGTGCGGATTGGCGGGTGCTAACGACTTCAGATGCAGCCGGGACCAACGGCTTAACGTGCCTTCCGAAGCACGGAGGAGCTCGAAATAGTAAATTTTTGGTCACCCATCCAATGACCGACCACTGCGAAAGTTGCTTAACTTCGACGATCGCAGCCGAACGCACTAACCACTTGCGCCATCGAGCTCCTCTGCTATATATATCAGATAACATTATTTTATATATAATCCGATATCTTTTCTGACTTTTGTTTCAAGTGCACTAACCGAATCTCTCATTACGCCCCGGTCCCGTTTTAAATTAATAAATTATCGTAATTGCTTTTATTTTGATGCAAAAAACGGCAACGTAAGGGCCAGACAACAAAGGCGTCTAAATCACACGTCCAGACAGACTGACTGAACTTCACCGTGTATATGTATAATGTGCAAGTACACATTATATATATTGTTATATCGATCAACGAAGCAGTTATTATGTCTGACCTCATACACAGTGTATGCAATGTCAAAAATATGCTGTCTTTACTCAAGTGCAAAATGTTTTCAATATTTCGCAGTTGACTAATATTATAACTTAGGAGAGAAAAAACACAGTAGTTAGATAGTTAAGCAACAAGTTATATTATAACTAGCAAACCAGTGAACCAAATGTTCACCAAAAAAAAGTATTTAATTAATTGAGAACTTCGGAGATTTTGTGTGGTTTCGTTTGAAATAGAAATCACGTGATTTCTCGAAAACCGGAAGTGCTACGTTACTCAAATCCGGTTTGTAGTCTTATCAGACTATTCTTAACTTTTAATTGGAGGAGCTCGATGGCGCAAGTGGTTAGCGCGTTCTGCAGCGATCGTTGAATTTAAGCAACTTTCGCAGTGGTCGGTCATTGGATGGGTGACCATAATTTACTATCTCGAGCTCCTCCGTGTTTCGGAAGGCACGTTAAGCCGTTGGTCCCGGCTGCATCTGCAGTCGTTAGCACCCACCAACCCGCACTGGGCCCGCGTGGTGGGTCATGGCCCAATCTCCCTATTCCATCCATAGGGAAGCCTGTGCCCCAGCAGTGGGGACATTAATAGGCTGATGATGATGATGATTCTTAACTTATAACTTAAACATTCTCTTTATCTATCTCTTACGGTTTGGCCGCTGAAACAGCACCACGGACGGACGGACGGACTTGTCTAATAGATAAGAGATATATGAGAGTTATAAATAAACATACAAGCCATATGACACAAGTAAGTAATAGAGAGGAGTGGTGTCAAACAGACAGACAGACTGACGTATAAAAATATAAATATTTAAAAACACGCCAAAAAGTGGTGTGTTTATATTAAAACGTTATAAAAAAAAATCAAAAAACCCGACTGCTTAATTATTCTTCAAATAAAAACTGAAAAGAAAAAAACAAGTCCAGTAGTCTATAATTCTGTTAATAAGGAACAAAGCTACTTTAACAGTCGGGACCCACTTTTGAAAAATATTATGTATTCTTGAATATCTAATGGGTCCCGACTGTTAAAGTAGCTTTGTTCCTTATTAACAGAATTATAGACTACTGGACTTGTTTTTTTCTTTTCAGTTTTTATTTGAAGAATAATTAAGCAGTCGGGTTTATTGATTTTTTAAATTTACCTTTTTTAAAATCTTTTTCATCAATTAAATACTTATCCTAACTATCTATACTAAAATTATAAAGAGGCAAGATTTGTATGTTTGTAACAAATAATCTGTCAAACTACTGAACCGGTTTCAAATATTAATTCATCATAAGGTAGCTACGTTATTTATTATAACATTTTTCTTTATTTAAATACCTTTTGTCCGAGTGACATAGGCTATATTTTAGCCCGATAAATAAATTTCGCCCGTACAATGCCCGGGTGGATCACTAGTAAGTATAATATAATATTATAGATGCGAAAGTGAATTTGTTTGTTGCGCTTCTGTGCCCTAATAGCTAAATCGAATATAATGAATTCCCACATAGAAGTAGATGGGAACTTGGTTCTTAGCTACAACATCGCAATACTTATAGGCGTAGGGTGATGAAAGGGGTGATTTACCTATAAAAATCTACATTATTTACTTTGAATTTTGCAGAATTATTACAAAACCAATATTATCGCGAGCTGATTAATAAATACAGGGATTCCAATAAGTATGTACTTACTAGCGAAAAATGGGTTATTTGTCATTATATTAAGAAAACCTTTTTTGTAACTTTATGTAATATCGTTAAAAAATTGAAATCAGTAATATTCTGTGTTTTTCATTAAAATTCAATAATCATAAATACCTTTTATGATAATATATTTTTCATCATTTAATAAGAAGGAACTGTATCACAGTTTTATTGTTAGTACTTCGTATAGGATCAGATACTGCGAATACCCCATTTTTTTTCTTTTACATAGTACACCGCGCTATCACTTTGTCATCGTTGTAACTTTTTAAATATTTATCGAAATGACATAGTGTAAAAAGCAAAGTTTATCGTCTTTAAATATCAAAAGCGACAAAAGTATTTGTTTGGATAAAAAATGATTTGTTAATACAAAATGTGCATTTTGGAAATAGATATCAAATAATATTTTAATTTTGATTCACTATTATAGCGGTAATGACTTACACATTAAAAATAGATATATGGTGTCACGGACTTTTTTTTAGAACTATTTAAGAGATACATTTTCACTCTACATTACATTCATGTAACTTTTATCGTTTTTGCAGTGCAGGCCAAATGGGAGATTTTTTTCCGTCTTATGTGACACTTATTGTTATATATTGGCCAATTCACTCAATAACTACATAAATTATTATATATATGTAATTATCATATATGAGCTATATTACTGTTAAGTTTCATTAAAATCCATTCAGTATTTTTAGGTGAAAGAGTAACAAAGATCCATACAAACGTAAGATTGAAATTAAAAGCGTAAGTGGTTAATATACAACTTTAAAGCGTCGTAGATCCTAAACAATCATATTAAATGAAAAATGGTGTTAGAAACCTAAATATGATTTTTGATTATCTAGACAGTGATACCCCACTCGACATATTTTGTCAACTTATTTTTTTTTACTTCATCAAAATATGGCGCCTAATGTTGCCCATATTAAATTTTGATTACTACCATATCTTTAGTAGCACTCCCATGATTGAGACGAATCGATTGATGTATGAATCATCAAAATCGGTCCAGGCGTTTGGTCTCTAGTGTGCCACAAAGGAACAAACATACATATATAGACTGTTAAACACATAACCCTGTCTGCGCCTCGCGCTTCGCGCTCTTGCATTGCGCAGCCGGGTAAAAAAGGTTTGGCCGAACAACTACAATAAACGTTCGTAAAGAGAGATAAGTGATAGCGGATTTCCCGCTCGAATTGGAGCACCCGTCTGTGGAAGTAACCTCCAGCTTACAGAAGATCACAGTAAAATAACACTTAACCTTTTGGTGGTGTTAGGGTACGGCCAGAGTGCACTCAGATTCAGATTCAGATTCCGAAAACAAGCGCGAGAAATAAACAGTGTAGTCGAAGGGTACGGCCAGAATGCACTCCTGATTCAGATTCAGATTCAGACTCAGAAAACAAAGCGCGAGAAAAAGCAGGCAACCTGCTTAGACTACACTGTTTATTTCTCGCGCTTGTTTTCGGCATCTGAATCTGAATCTGAGTGCACTCTCGCCGTACCCTTATACTTTTGTCGGTGAGTAAGGTTTCAGGGCTCCAAGTGGTAGGGGTTTTTTTTACATGTAAAGAACCTCTTTACAGTCAGTTTTTTAATTTGTTATTTCTTAAGTAGTTTGTAATAGCTCTCGGGCGGCCATAATAATAAAACTATCACTTGATAGATGGTGTCGCTTTGACAGAACGAGCCGTGATATTTTTATTTGGTTATTTTAAAATATTATTGTAAAGGGAGGAATTGTTATATTAAGTAAAAGACTTTAAGTGTCGTTTCTTTGTTTACAGGTAAGTTAGTATGATTTGTAGTTGATAGTAAATGTGTACTGAATAATAAATGTTTTAACCTACCTACACTTAAATAAAATATTTGTATTCAGAGCAACACATTTGTTTAATTACTTTTACAATTTCCAATAAAAGATATTGTCTTATATATATAAGACTATTTATATATACATTTATATTATTAATCCCCGTTTTGAGACAGGTCCTTATATTCTGTTTTTGTTTTCCATTCTTTTTTTTTCTTTATTTTTTGTTTGATTTTTTTGTATCTCTTATCTCTTAATTCTATTACATATTCTTTCTTATTATAAATACTTACATTTCCGTTTCTCTGAGTTCTTAAATTGTTATATCTATTTTACAAACATTTTTCTTATTTACTTCATCATCATCATCATCAACCCATGTTCGTCCACTGCTGGACATAGGTCTCCCCTAATGCACGCCACTGCTCCCGATTTTGTGCTAGTCTCATCCAGCCCTTGTTTGTTTACTTATTTCCTATGAGTTTTTACATATTTGCTTCTTTTTATATTTCTTATGTTTACATTTTCATTATACTTATTTTACAATTGAGGTGCTGTATTAGCTTCATTTACAAATCTTTATTTCTTTCTATTACATTCTTTACTATTTTCCGACTAAACTCTAGGAATAGTTTCCTTTCTTTCACATTTTCAATGATTTCCCTTAGTACGTCCTTACTGATTTGTGTATCTATGCGTGTTTGTAGTGTGTGTCTATGTGTTCCGTACAGGGGGCACTCTATGAGTACATGGAAGATGTCCTCGTCTGCACCTGGCTCGCAGACGCATCTAAGGTTGTCCTTCTTCTTAAATCTATGGAGGTAGGTGGAAAAACCTCCGTGTCCCATGAATATCTGAGCAGCAATGCTGTCAATCTCAATCTTCCTTACTAGTCCAAAGGCATTTGTTGTGGTCGCCGTTTTTTCACTGCTATAATTGGGTCAGGGTAGGTTTTTTTTGTGTGTATGCTGTTGGTCGCAGATGACCTTTACAGTGTCACCGGGTTTGGGGATGGTGAGATCCCTAGGAGACCTCAAGCCGAGAATTGGCGAGTGCTTCTAGAGGTATTCCAGGCGGACGGCATCTCCCCACGGGCGGAGTCTCCTCTCCGTCTAGAGCCTCTAGACCACTCGAACGTACGGGGGTCGGCTCAACTAGAGGGCGTCTCTGAGACTCGGACCTCGGCTCTAGTTAGCCGTTGTCGTGGGGGGCGGGGAAAAACGCCCATGTACGTACCTGTACCTGGTATAGCGTGTCGTGTGTAGACCGGGTCTTCGCACTCTTACGCTACGAGTGCGGTGTCTGCCTCATGCTTAGTTAGTGTGCAAGTATGCTAGCTGTGTAGTGTTGGTGGTTGTGGCATGTGTGAGAGGAGTCGGAGGCGCGCTGACGGATTGGAGGACAGGAGGGTGGACGTGTGATAACTAGAGGTCAGGTTAGGCAACGGTGCGAGAGATATTTATGGTATCTATATATGTTTGCCACCCTTTTGCCATAAAAAAATAGTAAATGAATCGCTTTACGCTTTTCATAGTAATTGCTTCATATGCTTTTTCGGTGTCGATGAAGCTTGTATGCTCGTACTGAGATACATTAAAATAAAAATAACTGCTAAAATAATAAATTAACCAGAATGAAAAAAGTCTTACTAGACGTGAACCTTACAAAGATGACAGTAAAAAACGAAGAGTGACATGCATGAACATCAGTAGAACTTTCTTATATTATTGAAAATCTTTTATAAGGATAATGTTAAATAAAAAGTTTACAAAACTAAGATCAAATTAAATGAAGATTGGTACTAGAAGCCTCTTGGTGGTGTTGTGTTTCTGTCTGTGAGTGAGGTTCCAAGGCTCCACGGGGTAGGGGATTGGGTCAGGGTAGGCAACGATGTGAGTGATATTTTTGGTATCGTAAGCGTCTATAGTCTATGGTGGCTACTTACCATGAAACGGACCATACGAGTCATACAAGTGCGAGTCGGGCTCGACCGCCGTCGCTCCGTGCAAATTTGTAGATGCGCAACATAAACGGCCGTATCATAGTATATATATATACTAGCAAACCAGTGAACCAAATGTTCACCAAAACCTGATTAAAAAAAATGTATTTAATTAATTGAGGACTTCGGAGATTTTGTGTGGTTTCGTTTGAAATTCGTGATTTCTCGAAAACCGGAAGTGCTACGTTACTCAAATCGGGTTTGTAGTCTTATCAGACTATTCTTAACTTATAACTTAAACATTCTCTTTATCTATCTCTTACGGTTTGGCCGCTGGAACAGCACCACAGACAGACGGACGGACGGACTTGTCTAATAGATAAGAGATTATTCTCACGTTGAATGAGAATTGTCTCGAAGCCTGTCACTAAGCATAGCTCTTTCTAGTTTGTACTATCATGCAATTTGATTCCTGACCCACCATAAGCTTATTTTTGTACAACCATTTCAATACAATATGGTAGATTTGCGTGTTTGTAGTGTGTGTACATATCCCTGGGAACAAACTTGTTATTTTCGGAATAGTCATAATATTTGACGTGAACGATTTGGCCGATAATGTTGCCGTTACATTAATGGAGTTTTGACCATAGATTTAGGATTTCCATAATACGAGTAGTTTAACAGAGTTTTTGTTAATGTCAAGAAATCGAAAGAGTTTGTGTTATATTTACGATTTCCAAAGCTCAAAATCGAAATTAAAACTACAATTTCGAATCTACTGATTTACTGCATTATAAACAAAGTTCCAACTTCAAAGATCTTTGATCCACATTGAAACAGTTTCCTTAATATAAGAAGGTTCTGAGTGCAATTACGAATGCTCTAAAGAAGAAAACTCGTCTGTTTTGTCATTTTTAAGCCAATTATGTATGAAGTTGCTTATGAAGCAATTAGTTCGATAGCACTTTTCAGTCATCCAGTATTTACTAAGCCTACAGCTACACGGAAAAAATAAATCCATTTTTATTACTAACACGCAGATTGCGCAGTGTATACTGACAAAATCAGATCATGCGTATACCCCGTTGCATGTAACATATTACAACAATGAAACTCGCACAATGTACTATGTAGTACGTATTGAGTCATAGTAACTATATTTATCATAAACCTATTCATTATGCGAGATAAGGTACCGTAACGTGGACCGTTAGCTTAAGGCCTACGCACATGGAATCGTTTGAAATAAATATTCGTAAATGTTACTTCGAGTTGCAACAAGTAAAATGTCAAATTTAAGTAAAATTTCTAGGTATCTAATTTTTGTGCAGAAAAATCTCAATCAAAATATTAACTCGAAAGAATTAATATTCAGCAACTTCAATGTAGAACTAGTTTTTTACATGTATAATAATATGCTGTTCGTTGTAAATAACATTTTAATTTGTTTTTTTTTGATCACTAAAAAAGATATAGCGCCGTGGAGAAGTTCACTTCTTAAGTCCTGAAAACCATTGAACCGATTTAGTTAAAGCTTAGCTTGTTCTCGAAATTGATAAATATTTTATCTTTCCTTAAACACAAAACTAAAATTTAATATTTGGTTTTCGATAAATGTGTTTATGTCGTAGGATTATTTCATAAATCGAATTTACCGCGAAAATCCTAGGGATTTTGCGTAAACGCAGACAATTAGACAATGGCGCTGACATTGCTCAATCTTACTAAAGTTATATTTTTCTAGCGTTAGCCGGCCGCTGCTGAAGCACGCTCGCTGCGCTCGCTCCGTTCGCACGTCATAGTCACAATACAAACGTAACTTAGTATGAACCCAAGAACCCAACCTCTCAAAAATCCTGTCTTTATTCAGTAAGATTGACAAATCATACATATGTATATTTAAATTGTTTTTTTAAAGATTCAGAAATATCATCGCTATTATATAATTAGCCGCGTTTTCGAAAAACTCGATTTATGAAATCACCCTACAACATATAGATAAATAGATCCAAACTTTATGACGACTGTAAAGTTAGCGCAAGTCGCGGCGCAGTAAACGAACTTTAGGTACACGCGAGGTTTTGCCCGTGTTGCTGAACTGATACCCGAGCATAGTTGCGCTCGTTGCTAATTTCACAACAGCGATTGTGTTTTAATAGTACTTTAATCTAAACAGTATGCTCGTAATTACGATTTGACTAATGTGTTTAGTAAATGCCTGTGAAAAAGTAGTCATTTTCCTTCTCTCGTATTCTTTTCAATTTGAGTAGAATATTGAAAGTACCTAATGCATTGCTAACGGAAAATCCATATGTAAAGAATCTCTGAAATAAATAAATACCTAAGTGCTTTATTATTATGTTTTCTTCAAGGCTCACTTTATTTTGATATCAAAAATTATTAAAATTAAAATACAGCGATCTAGAGCTACATCTGCAGTCGTTAGCACCTACGAATCCGCACTGGGCCCGCGTGGTGTGTCATAGCCCAATCTCCCTATTCCATGCATAAAGAAGGCCTATGCCCTAGCAGTGGGGACATTAATAGGCTGGTGATGAGGAGCGAAAGCGTAAAAGTCGAGAAAAGTAAAAATAATAGAATTAACAATTACGTCTTCAAAATAGATAGCGAAACAAAAACTTCATGAAATTGAGTTGCAATTTCTTGATATAATTATTAAGTTATCATGAATGGTTATGTACTTAGATTATAATCTACCCACGCACCAGCCTCTTTGGACCTGTGTCTGAAGATAAAACGTATTTCTTTTAACCTAAAAACATTGAACTATACAATAACTTTGCCTTACCCATTATCCACGTAACTGAATCACAAGCAAATAACGCTTTTAAATTTATTTATAACAGCTCTATTATGATGTAAATAGAATCCAAATGTGTCCCGTTATACATTTGGGAATGGAAATAATTTCTTATTTAACATTTCTACGTGAGGCACCCACATCAGGGGAAGAATAGTATCTTATAAAACATGGCAGAAAGCAGCGTGTTGGACAACGTGACCCGTCTATGACCTGAGGAAGTAGTGACACTGTGACACAAGGACATACAATTCGTCGAACTCATAGAGTGACATAGACTTATGCCTCTCCCACATGACGGCATCATCAAAGACCCTTTTTTTATAGTGTGTATGCTGTTGGTCGCAGATGACCTTTAGAGCGTCACCTGGTTTGAGGAATTGGCGAGTGCCTTCAGAGGTATTCCAGGCGGATGGCATCTCCCCACGAGGGAAGTTTCCTTTCCATCTGGAGCCTCTAGACCACTCGAATCTGATGGGGGTCAATCAAAGTCCCTACTTCTGTGGCACATACCTAAGGACGGAGTGGGGAGAACTGGCCATGACCTTCCAGGTACCAGAGTACAGTGCAGATTATTGTGTGCTAATAGCACAGAGGAGCTAAAGATTACATTATCGTGGTCCCCCATCTCAAGACCGGCCACTGAGATAGTTGCATAACTTTTATAGTAGCAGACTGAATGCGCGCAATAGATGCGTCAAGGAGCTCGACTAACTCAATTAAGCTAGCTTACTTATTGGTTTTGAAGTAAACCTTTATATCATTGCCACTAATTTCTCGTTAATCTTTAGCAAGTTGCATTACATTTTTTATTGTTATTAAACAATTCAGATCTTAAATATAATCTTATCTTAATTATCTTTATTTATTTACCTTGCCTAAAGGGACTCCTTTTAATAATGTATTTTAGTTATTATATTTTATTTTTTAAGGTTTTTAGTTTTAGGTTCATTGTTATAGTATATTTTTTGTTTTAATTATTCTTAAATTTGTTCACTAGGTGCGCTTAAATGTGATTCATGTAAGTTGTTTTCTTTACAATAGATTCTTTATAATAAATTTACTGTCTAAACTATATTCATACAATCATAAATTACATTTCATAGCAAGTACTCAATCCAGTTATGTCAAAATTATACATATAATAAAATTCAGATCTTATCAACAAGCATCTTAATCATCAAGACTTTTTTATTTTTAATGTTTTTTTTTAATTCAAAATGGATTTATTACAGTTTTTAACACATTTGCTTAAACATGCATTTACAGAGGCCGTAAACATTGTACGAAAGTTCAAATTTACGGGCCATACAACGGAGCGGGCGGTAAAATTTTTACCGCATATACCGCAATTATATATTTATATTTTATAATATAAATATATTTTTTTAAATCTAGTACTTATTTGACGACCTCCGTGGTCGTGTGGTTTGTACAAGGTGTCGCCTAGTCAAGAGGTCCCGTGTTCGAATCCCGGTTGGGGCAGATGTGTTTGTGTCATGAATATGAGCATTTGTACTCCAGTCGTGGATGTTTAATATTTATTTATATATAAAATATACTTATATATGTATTCTATCCGTTACCCCTAGTATCCTATAACACAAGCCTACAGTGCTTACTTTGGGGCTAGGTTAATTGGTGTGAGTGTTGAAAATATTTATTATTTTTGTGTCATGAATATGAGCATTTGTACTCCAGTCGTGGATGTTTAATATTTATTTATATATAAAATATACTTATATATGTATTCTATCCGTTACCCCTAGTATCCTATAACACAAGCCTACAGTGCTTACTTTGGGGCTAGGTTAATTGGTGTGAGTGTTGAAAATATTTATTATTTTTATTAATTTGTTTGATGCCATTTTTTTTATTTTTACTGGTCGCATTGTTTTTCTTAAGAACGCCCATCCATGATGATGTTGCTCACTAGACATGCAGGCCGTGTGCATCGCACTCTTACCAAATTAAAATGCCATATTTATGAAAAGATAGTCGTACCCTATGACCGGGAGATACAGAATTATAAATGGGATCGGCTTATATAACCCGTCACATTGAGCACGTGTACACCAGCGTGACCACGCAGCCGCAAGGTCCTTAAATTATGTATGATGCTGATAAACGACGAAAGGTGAAATAGAGAAACAAATTTAATCATGGCAATGCGTTGAGATTGCTAACAGGAATCAGGTTAGTATCAATATCTTAGGATGATTTCATAAATCCAATGTTCGAGGATAAAACGCGAGATAATTAGACAATGGCCACGATAATATAATATTTATAATTATATTTATAGAATGTCCGTTGCACGCTAATACAATTTACTATTGCTATGCAAAAATGGGTACCATAATTCGGTCGATTATTAAATATACCTACCATCTTTTGTACAATTATGATATGCAATAAATGTTTGACTTTGACATTATAGCTATTAACGGGTTTGTTACCATGTATCTTGTATTTAATGAGTTTCCGATATTCGGTGACTCAAAAAAAACAAGGTGCATGATAACAATCCCGTTAATAGCTACAATGCTAGTGACCATGAAAGTTTCAAACAATTTAATGGAGATGACGTTTTTTATTTTTATTTTATTGAAGTGAAACTTCTTTATCGGCGTTGGAAAAAAAAATACCGTCACATTTTTCGGTTACGCGTCACATTTTTCCGTTACGCGCCATCTTTTTTTATATTAATAGTTGATAGCTAAATGATCACACTGTCGCCGGCGAGAACTCTCTCTACTCGTTTGTAGCTGAGTGACAATAGTTATTAAAGATAAGACTCGCTCAGCCAAACTCGCATAGCGATACTCGCTCAGCGTTACTCGCTCAGCGGTACTCGCTCAGCGATACTCGCTCAGCGATACTCGCTCAGCGGTACTCGCTCAGCGATACTCGCTCAGCGATACTCGCTCAGCTATATTCGCTCAGCGATACTCGCCCAGCGATACTCGCTCAGCGATACTACTCCCTCAGCGATATTAGCTCAGCGATACTCGCTCAGCTATACTCGCTCGGTTAAGCTGGCTTGGCTGTCAAAAGCCGTGCGCGTGCATTTTAACTCAGGACTGCCAATTCGTTTCTAGTTTCTACTCGCTTATCGTTCATCGTCGGAGGTGGAACATGTGCCTTAGATTACTGAGCCGTGTAATCATAACAGTTTCATAGGCAGTAATTTGTATTCATGTCTATGATAATAAAATCCTTTTGTTTAAACTTTATCTAATTTAACTTTATTTAACCAATTTCTGGAAAGTTGCATGTAGATCATTTTTCGAAAAATAAGGCCATAAAGAAGTTTCACTTCTTACGTGTGTACACTAGTACACGCACACATTGTTTTTTTATATAAAGAATTATTCTATTCTATGACTGAAAACATAATAGCTTGAAAGTCGATTTGAAGTGCATGGCACTTGAAAAGCACCTGTTATAAGTAAATTTACCACAAGATCGACACATTAATGAAACGATTATATTAAAACTGGTTCAAACAATTTAAAAAGACAGATGCATAGTTACATCAAATTACTATCACATCAAAAAGGGATGCAGCATTTCGCGTAGCGTTCAATTAGATCATTTGTATTTTCATGTATAATTCTTGTATAATTGCTTATAATGGTGTAACTGGGCGGTGTCAAATCCCGCATCAGATTTTATGTCAAAGAAGGTAAAGTCCTCATTCGCTTGACCGTTGAAGTTATGTTGTAAGCGTACGAGTTTCTATGATGAGATAGGTTTTTCTAGGACACCTGGTATCTTGCATACAGTTAGCCTGCAATCCTACTAACATAATGTCGTTGCCACCTGGAATAATTGCGAACTGTTGCTGTCATCGTCGAGTTGTTTTAAATTGACTGAGTTGTTTTTTTTTTGTTTTTTTTTATCTCCGTACTGCTAATGGTTCAGTAACAACTTGTGTTTTTGTAATAAGTTTGAAGAGAAAGATGTAACAGCCCAGAAAACTTGGTCCTTTGAGTTGAATTTGAATGTGCTTTAGTTAATCGAACTTATATGATATTGTATTTCCCATGACAGGCTTATAAAACAATTAAAAAACATGCAATAAAAATGTATTATTTCAAGTCAAATTGTTATTTTTTATAAATATAATTAAAAAAAAAAACAAAAAATCCGTATTGATGGATTTAGAATAATCGCGTATAAACATACAAACATATAAAGTCACATTGATAAAACTCTTCTTTATGAAGTTGCATAAGTACTCATCATATGTTATAAACACATTGAAAAAAATTTTTTGAAAGAAAGGATCTTTAAATTTTTTCATATTTGACGGAATAATCGCGAATCAAAACTCAAACAGACGAATTGATAACCTCCTTCGTTTGGAAATCGGTAAGAAATAACATAAATAAATGAGGTTATAAAAACAATTGAATATTGTTAACTATTATTTCATTACACGTTTTTTCACCCAATAACATCCATACCAATAACTGTTCGAGTCTAAAGAAATTTTTCCTAATTTTTTTCTGTACATTTATACATCTATCAGTTAAATGCTTAACAATATTATAGAATAACCATTGTAACTGTTTCTAATATGGTACTTAATACTTTAAAAGAGCTACGTAATCGACTGTGGTCCATAGTTTATGAGCCTTTTGTACAAAAAGCCTTGAGTTGAAGCCTGAAACATGATTGTACAATTCTATTTTTAATTATTCTCCCGCATAGCACCTGGCTACACCGTTATAGGGCCTGTTAATAATCTGTGGCACAGAAATGCGTTTACATTACCCGATTTATATAACTTTCTTTATATGACCGAAATATATCTCTCCTTAAATAAAACTAGTTTTTACGGGTTAATGCACGAAACTTTATTTATTTATTGACGTTTCGCAGCCTTTTCAGGTCTGCATCGTCAGAATAATGATTTTATTTAAAATTGTCGAGCTATTGGGAAGGTAGCTCGACAATTTTAAATAAAATCATTATTCTGACGATGCAGACCTGAAAAGGCTGCGAAACGTCAATAAATAAATAAAGTTTCGTGCATTAACCCGTAAAAACTAGTTTTATTTAATGAGTGATGTGCGTGAAAACCTAAGAAACAAGTATATCTCTCCTTTTTCCAATAACTACATGAATGTATAAAAAAGTTTTTATTGCTTGAGTTGGGATTTCGGTTGAATTTGCAACTTCAAATTTTAAAACTAACCTAACTTTACGCCAACTGTCATAAATCAAAACATAATTCTTATTATTATTATTATTCATAATTTTACTTAGTGTAAAATAAAATATTTTTTGTGAATTTTAGATTAATTAAGACAGCTGAATGTGCCTTAATATTTATTTCTTCATTATCACACAATAAAAAGTCATTTATCCTTATTACAGCCTGAAAATTATTTTAAAGCCTTTGGCATTTTTTAAAGCGTAAGATCTCTTTTTTGATCTCGAAAATGTTAGGTTTTCAACAATTTAAAATCAAGAAATCCCTAGATTTTGCAGTCGTGTCGCAATCGCATCGTGAGCTGTAAACAAACTGGTTCTTTGGGTATGTCGGTAACTTGACCACCTGCTTGCATTTCGCAAGGTACTTCGCTTCATTTTAAGTTCATATATCTTTCTATTAATGCGCACTTTATGACTTTCATAACATTATTCACACAAAAACTTTATACCAATAATAATTAATTATACAATGGTGTTTTAACGTCATCGGGTCAACGGTCGCGTGGTCACCGATCTCATTGTAAAATGCACAGGGTTTATTTTAAACATCAAGTTAGTGTTTGCAATGACAACAAATGCCATTTAGATGTGATTTTAAGAAAATTACTAACACTTGTATATATATTTTTATTGTTACTTGCATATTTTAATGAATGTATCAATCGCATCATATTCGGTCATAAGATATATTAAATATATTGCACTTATTCGTTTATTAACATTTTTTTGCATTTACAACGCTGACTCTGAAACAGTGCCAGCACGAACCAATATCGAATTCGAATAGTTTGCGAGTGCAAAATGTCAATGTCACATTTTGTATGGAAAATTGATGTAATTGCCAAATGTGTACTGATTTTTAGTTCTCGTTACGTCCGTTATGGCACTACTGTACCCATAGCACGTACAAATATCGAACTCGAATAGTTTGTGAGTGCGAATTGTCATTGTCAAATGTGTACTGATTTTTAGTTCTCGTAAAACGTCTCGTAACGCAAAATAAACGTGTCTCTTTTCATGTTAACTTAGAAGTTTAATTTTATTACAGCTTCAAGGGACGGTAAACCTAAGTATATTATGTAGTTTAAATTCCAACTTGATACCTCCTCGCGTTACCGAGACAAAGTGTCTTGACAGACCGACAGACAGATAAGTGGCCGTATCTTTTTTTACGTTAACTTAGAGACTGGTATTTTTTTCACAGCTATAAGGGGCCGTAGACCTTATTGTTTTCGATGACGGGGAGAAAAAAATGCATTATATCTCCACGACAATGGCCAACGCCGAGGGGGTAGGGCGGGGGAGGGGTAGGGTCGTAGACCTGAGTATATGATTTAAATTTCAACTTAATACCTCTACGAGTTCCCGAGAGAAAGGGTCTTGACAGAAAGACGGACAACAAAGTGTTCCTATAAAGGTTCCGTTTTTTCTTATTAGGTACCTACGGTACTGCAGCGATCTACCCTGAATAGATAGATCCTGGGGGCGTAGTTTTATCAAATGGAAAACAACTTATATGTTTAACTCTTTTATTTTATTAGAAATGAGGCGAATATAATAATTGAGTCTTAATCTACGTATGGTTTGGTGCCTGAAGTCTATCTCTTGGAATCTTCTATCAAACGACAGAGGATTCCTAATTTCAAATCTTAAAATCATGACATTACCTTTTTAATATGACTGCCAGCCGTAGGCATTACATGAACAAAGAGTTTACTCAAAAGGAGGCTGTAACACAACGGATGTTACAGTACCCTAAAAAGGTGTTTCTAACTAAAATCATTTTTGCTTTCAGTCAACAAAAACAAAATATTATTTCACTATACTATATATTACTACATATTAACCTCGACAACTTTTGTGACTTGCTGTGATAGCAAGTCTGCGTTTAATCCAAAGATTGCAACACGAAGCTCGAATATGGACCGTTACAACCACACTGGATTGAACAAAAGCGAAATTACATAAACACTTCCCAGCGCGGCGCGGAGTGCACGCCCTTGGTGCGTCTGGGCACCGAACCCGGCGCGCCAAGGTCGCCACTAGGGCTGCTGCTTCAGTGCAATATCTGTCTACAAATATTTTAAGAAAACAAACTTCTTTTCGGACGGCGTGTAAATAATTTTACGGAAAATATGAAACTGGCTATATACATATGTGTGTGTGTGTGTGTGTGGGATGTACGCGCAGCTCTTCCCGACGAGCATGAAAGTTGGAGGGTAACTGCGAAGGCTTAAATATATGAGTGATGCGTGCACTTCTCCATTCCCTTAAGCTATGTTATTTAAGAAAAGAAGTTTCACTTCTGATGTGTGGTCTGTGCACTCAATTTTTTATGTTTATGCAGGCAACAGCAAGATGACAGTGCACCTGATAGAAAGTGATCACTGCCACTTATAGACACTTGCAGCACCAAGGGTGCCTTCATGCGTCCCGGCTTTTGAAACCCGCCATATCATAGCTGACAGGTAAAACCGCAAAGATAAGTTCGTTCCAGTTCTTGCTTACTTTTTTTGCCAATGATTAGAAATAACTGTTCCACCGATCTTCTCAAAATATCATAAACTGCTGTAACACAACATTTTTTTAATTGCAATATTCTGATAGATGCGGATTGCTTCCTCTATGAATGATGATAAAACAGTAACTCTATTCGAGTAACTACTTTTAATGCAAGCGAGTGATCAACCTCCTCAATTTGTGGAAACCAGATTAAAATTAATGTATGATGTACCTATGCATTACCTAGATATTTATTTCACCCCGCTTCATATTAAAAAAGAGGATTGTAGCCGCTAAGGTAGCTGATGCGGCATAGAAACCGCAAAGACATCTATCTATCTATACTTATAATAAATCTGTAGAGATGTCAATTCTGTACATGTTATATATTTTTAAAATAACTATCAGGGGGTTATTAGTGATCGATACTGATGCCAAAAATGCAATCAGTAAAATTTTTGTCTGTCTGTCTGTCTGTCTGTGTGTATGTTCCTTATAGAAACAAAAACTACTCAACGGATTTTAACGAAACTTGGTACAATTATTCTTCATACTCTTGGGCAGGTCATAGTATACTTTTCATCACGCTACAATCAATAGCAGCAGAGTAGTGAAGGGAAATGTTGGGAAAACGGGAGAAGTTACTCCATTTTTTAAGCTTCCGTCGCGGGTGTAGCCTTAATGGTTAAAGATACATAGAAATCATGTATGACGGAAATATTCTACATAATATTGTCTAAAAAATATCCCGCAACAGCATATGTCTATCTTTATGGTTGACTCACAATAACACGTGAAATTATATAAATAAAGTCATTCTTTACAGCACAAGCCTGAGAACAAAAACTATAGTTTACACTACAGCTCTACACCAAAGCGAAGCGAGGGCGGGCCACTAGTACTTAATAAAACATAAATTTAAGTCAACTCTGTTTTAGAGTGACAGAGAAAAAGTAAAAGTATTTTTACAACAATCTAGTATTTTGACAGCCCTAGCGACATCGCACGCACACCACGACAATGTGTGCGCAAAAAGATGCAGTTTACATTGCGCCGAACAATCCTAAGAATGTTCGTGCGAACTCTAAAACTTGTATGGGAATTAAAAATATGTAAATTAATCTTATCTTCTTTACCGACTTAAAATTATTTGCATCATGAAAGTTCAAGAAATCTCTACAAAATTATCTTTTTTCAATAAGTAAAATGTTTTCAATTTTGAATCTAAGTATAATTAAGATTTAACTCCGAAAGTCCACAACTTATGAAATCTGCAGATATTGTACCTCTATATATTAAATTTATTTCACAAAATTGTTAATAAATTGGCTGCTTAACTTTCTTTCTTTTTTTTTGTCTTTTTAAAGAAAGATATAAGACTGGAATCGAACTAACATCAATCTCTTCTGTCTATTATGTTACCGAAACATTATTAGGGTTTTAGTTTAGTACCAGTCTTCACATTTTACTAAATTAATAAAAAGAGTAATTTATACAAAAATATTCTACCAAGATAACGCGAATATAATGTCTTTGACATGGCATTCTCTACCAGTATACTGGTAAGAAATTGAGAAAACTATATTAATAATATTCAATAATACTAAATGCACTGCTATTTATAATAATACTGTTTCATCATCATCAGCTTATTATTGTCTCCACTGGTAGGGCACAGGCCTTCCCTATGGATGGGTACTATTTTATATATACTACTGTTTTATAAAATATCTCTTATCTATTAGACAAGTCCGTCCGTCTGTCTGTGATGCTGTTTCAGCGGCCAAACCGTAAGAGATAGATAAAGAGAATATTTAAGTTATAAGTTAAGAATAGTCTGATAAGACTACAAACCGGATTTGAGTAACGTAGCACTTCCGGTTTTCGAGAAATCAGGTTTTGGTGAACATTTGATTCACTGGTTTGCTAGTATAAGATAATACTGTTTACGTCTCTTTTAATCCAATTCGAAATGACATGAACAAAACATTGTTTAATAAACCAAGCGGCTACTGGTTCATATCTTGCAGGAGGCCGACATATATGACGCTGATGGATATTTTTAAATTAAACTCGATACGTGAAACTTCAAGCTTTTCCGCATTTATTACATAACTAAATATGACAAGTTCAACTTCTTGAAAAGTTTAAATACTAATAAATTAACTTATAAAGCAGCAATGTTCTCAGTTAAAAAAATAAATATATATTTTTTCATGTGAATCCTTAAATAAATTAAAATGTTAATCGTAACCACTGAACGGCACCTTAACACCAAAACATAATAATGTTCGCGATGTGCTCTAAATAAATCATCCAGATATCTTGGATCCCTAAGTTGCTTTCATTCAACCTTATTTCTACTTAAATTTCCAAAGCTGTACTCACTCGAGAGCTCAAGTTATACTGAACTATGTAAGGGGGGACAGGAATATTAAACTATTTCGGTATAAGTCAGATTGGTTTTCAGTATTTTGGCTTCGATAGTAATAATCCTGTTGTCCATTCATCATCATAGACTATAATAAAGTCACTGCTGGGGCACAGGCCACCCTATTGATGGAATAGGGAGACTAATAGGCCGTGTGTGACCCACCACGCGGACTTAGTGCGTATTCATATAGTGGGTTTCATGGTGTCACCGACTCGAGAGGTCCCGGGTTCGAATCCCGGTGGGTGCAGATGTTTGTGTGATGTATACATTTTAAACATCCATGACTGGAGTACAAATTACTCCAGTCATGGATGTTTAAAATGTATTTCTATATAAATATATGTAACAATATTTGTATTCTTTCCATTACCCTAGTATCCCATAACACCTTACAGTGCTGGAAATATTTATTATTATTAGTAAACAGCAATCTCTTCCAGGCAACCTATGGTGGAAAAGGAATCATAATAGAGAAATATAGAAGGATGCAAATGTAGATACAGGAGCTATACTTACATAAATATAAGAAAAGCAAAGCTGAGGAGGTCGATGGCGCAAGTGGTTAGCGCATTCGGCTGCGATCGTTGAAGTTAAACTTTCGCAGTGGTCGGTCATTGGATGGGTGGTCAAAAATCTTCTATCCTTACCATCTCGAGCTCCTCCGTGCTTCGGAAGGCACGTTAAGCCGTTGGTCCTGGCTGCATCTGCAGTCGTTAGCACACTCCAATCCGCACTGGGCCCGCGTGGTGGGTCATGGCCCAATCTCCCTATTCCATCCATAGGGAAGGCCTGTGCCCCAGCAGTGGGAACATTAATAGGCTGATGATGATGATGAAAGAAATAGGATGTAAAATGAATTTAAGATAAAGAAAGGATATAGCTTTTAACTTGATCGCTAAAGGAATTAAGTGAACGAGCCTTTCTGATACCCTCAGGAAGTGAATTCCAAAGTCAAGCAACGTGCACAGAAAAGAAGTAAGAAAAGAAGTCAAAAGAGTGACAGGGAATCTCAAGAAGTAGGTTAGAAGAGGGTCTCAGCGAAAGCTGTGAAAAAGAGGATAGAAATGAGAAACACTGCTTAAGATAAGGTGGGGAAGACGGCGGGAAAAGTATAGAATAATTTATGTGTAGTCTTTTCTTAGCTACATACTCAAACTGGTATTCTTATTTAAGCGGTAAATCCGTAATGGCCTCCCTTTAAACATATTACAAAATATAGTGATCAGACTTATTTTAAAAAAAATCGAAGTCGCGTTTATTAATAAATATAATTGTTATAATCACCAATTAATGTTTAGTATGCATGGTAACCGATAACCGTTGGAGTAGACGAGTTCTGGAGTGGAGACCGCGTCTAGGCAAACGTAGTGTAGGACGTCCTCAGGCGCGATGGAGTGACGATTTGCGCAAGGTGGCTCACAGGAGCTGGATGCGAGTAGCCCAAGATCGATCTTAGTGGCGTGCATTTGGAGAGGCCTATGTCCAGCAGTGGACTAAGATAGGCTGTTGATGATGATGATGATGATGCATGGTAATTACTGTTATTATCATAACTGACACATAATTGAATGAGATAATGTAACCATTATTTCAAAGTCATACAGACCAAATTTAATAATACCTTTAAAAACCGCCTGCTACAACGGCAACGATCCTGCTTTCTGCATCGAAGTCCTGGGTTCGAAATCTTCCAGGGCGATTTGTGTGACCAATTTCACTAACAAAATAAGCATTATGTTTTTTGTCCGTAACACATAATGCTTATATTTCTCATCATCCTTATCAGCCTATTAATGTCGCCACTGCTGGGGCACAAGCCTCAGCAATGTATGGAATAGAGAGATTGAGCCGTGTCCCACCACGCGCGCCCTGTGCGGATTGGTGGGTGCTAACCACTGCAGATGCTGGTGTAACCGGGACCAATGCTTAACGTGCCTTTTGAATCTCGGAGGAACTAGAAATACTAAGTTTTTGGTCACCCATCCACTGACCGACTACTGCTACTAGTTGCTTAACTTTCCCGATCGCGAGCTGAACGTGCTAACCACTAAATTATTTTCTTTTTAGCCATAATAACATTTATAGACTGGTTTCAGTTTTCCACAAAGTTCCATTTATTCCATTTTGTTTTGACGATTTTTTTTGACAAAACAAATGCTACGCTACCAATAATATCCATACTGAGATTACTACTAGAAAAATAAATAGATGACGTTTTAAAAATATAACGAAAAACTCCCCAAAAAAACAATCGAAATTCGTAAAGCGAAATTGTCTGCCCGCCTTACAAGTAGCGTCGGATATCTGCACGATGACGCAACCTTACGCAAGGAGTCATCGACCGCAAGGTGACCCAGCCCTGCAGGGCGTAAAGGACAAATAAAAAACAATTGAACCTTTGTTCGCGCTCCTCCCTCGTACCAGATATGTTGCCTTAATTATGGTAATGCCATGAAATCAGATCGGAGCGCTAAGATTTATAGCAGTGTCTGCGGGAAAAGAAGCAATAATGTTATTTTCCTAATGCCATTTCAAGGGAAAAATTATTCGACATTACATTTCGAGCAATATACCTATTATATTTTTCTTCTAACCGTGGAAATGTTTTTTTTTTCAGAAGAAACAGTATACAAAGCCACTCTTGTGTGCAAATTTCCCTTCCCGAAATTCGCCAGAATGATTTTAGTGGTAACATATTGCTAAAATTACTCCCTTCTCAGTCACGGCCATGTTCCTGTATCAAAATACAGTATTGTACACATAATAGGGTATTTGACAAGTTTCAGAAAATGATCTCACGTTATTGAGTAAGGTTTATGGAGTCCATAAAAAGTGTAAGTAAAAATAACCAAATCAAAAACTCCATTTTCAAGTTGCCGCGAAAACGTTTCTCTGGACAATATGGCGTCTTACTAGTGTGTGACGTCACACGACTGGTGTTAAAACGTCAAACGATACAAAGTAATGTCACTTTAACCGGAAGTTTACTTGCGTGACGTCATTTTTGGCTCCGCCAATCCCAAGCGTTGGCTCACGTGACAATAAATAAGAAAACTATTATCTTTTTCGTTAGTTTTTAGTAAAATTATGATTTTTTTTTTTGTAAAAGTAGTTAAAACCCCTGCCAATATTCATTCTAAACACAGATGCTAACAATTGGCACTTTATTTTTAACACTGTCAAATACCCTATTCTGTCTAAACTCAACACAACAGTTATGACAAAACTGTGTGTACTTCTGTAGTGAAAAAATAAAAATTACAGCCAGTATGGAGAAGCAAAGTTCTGCTTGCAGAAGACAAGTCCAATGACACTACTCTTAGAGTGTTCGGTCTAATCTAAGATCTCTCTTTCAGTCCATAAATATTTATGTATGTTTCTGTATGTTGATTAATAATAATAATAATAATAACCATTTATTTCAGGCATACTACCCATATTACATACAGAAATAAAAAAAAAAGACAATCAAATTAAATAATTACAATCACAATAATAATAATTCAAAATTTCAAATAATTACAATTCATTTAAATTACATCATAATCCAATTATCAATAAAATAAAATAAAATAAAATAAAATCAAAAACAAATAATAATTGAGTCCAATAAAATAAAATCGATTACAGCAGGCAAGAATGTCAAATATCACAAATCACAAATGTCATATTTACAGCATTCATACACAGCATTAATTATTAAATTCCAACTCATTCTAATGCGATCCATAAAGGAAGCGGCTCTTTTTCTTATTTACAGCATAGAAATCATCAACCCTATTCTCCGCAAACATGCCCGACGCACTACACCGCCACGGCAGTTTAAGCATGGCTCTAAAAGCGTTATTGTACTGCACACGTAAAGTGTGGTATGCGGTAGGTAGGTAGGTATGTGGTATTAATTACAATTATTTAGTAGGTTATTTGGCGAACTTTTTTTATGCGTTTATTTTTGTCATTAACAAATATATGTATTAAAACCATAACTAGAGGTTACTAGATATTAATTAATTTCAGACAACTTTAGTGTTATTGTACAGCAGTTTGACTTGTTTTTCTGCTTCAACGTTTATTGGCAAAAAAAAATAGCGATTACAATGTGACTTTGTTGCATACACGGTTTCCTTTCGATTCGCCGACAATCATTTAATACAAATTTCGATTGCATAAGAAGAAAACAAAAAAAAAAAGCTTTAATTATTCGACCAATTCTTATATAAAATAATGCATTTTTTGTCTTTATTCCCATTTCATATACTGTCATCATCATCATCATCTCAGCCGTACGACGCCCACTGTTGAGCATAGGCCTCCCCCAAGGATCTCCACATCGATCGGTCCTGTGCCACGCGCAAACATCGGCTTCCCGCAATCTTCACAAGATCGTCGGTCCACCTGTGCGCCAATCACCTAACGAAATTGCTAAGGCTATCGCTTTTACTTACGATTTCATTTGTTATTCCTGAAAGTTTTCAAATACCACACGCTCATTTTCTTTAATATTGTTGTTACTAATGCAAAAGATAAAAAAGAGCACGAGGCATTTGAAAACCTCCGGCGGTCGGAAATGACAAAATGAAATCGAAAGCGATAGCGATTGCCATTGCCATTATCAATCCCGTTAGGCGATTGGCTTACTAGTGGGCAGTCTCCCTACCGAGCGTCGTCCAGTGCGTGGTTGCCATTCGAGAACTATTCCGCCCCAACGACCATCGGCCATTTCGTATATAGAGAAGCCCTGTGCTCCAGCAGTGGGGATATAAATAAGTCGATGATAATGAAAGAAATTGTTTTTTATTATGTGGCCTTATAAACATTTGTACATTACTATCATCGATATAGTAATTCTATCGAGACAGTATTTTTTTGATCACCCATCCAGTTTATGACCGACCATTGCGAAAGTTTGCTTAACTTTTATGATCGCAAAGCGAAAGCGGTTACCACTTGCGTCATCAAGCTCCTCTTAATAATATTTGTGCACAAAACATAGTAAATAAATAAATATTTCGAACACTTACACCAATTAGCCTAGCCAAGTAAGCACTGTAGGGTTCTGTTAAGGGATACTAGGGTAACGGATAGAATACATATATTAATACATATATAAGTATATTTATATAGAAATACATATTTAACATCCAAATGCTCGTATTCATCACACAAACATCTGCCTCCATCAGAATTCGAACTCTGGGCCTCTCGAGTAGGCGACACTGAAACCCGGCGTATATGTACATTTAAAATTTGCTAACTGTGAAAGTTCATATCTCTTGGTGTAATAAAAAAATTAGACTTTTTGATACCATATAGAATGCCTGTTTGTATAAATTGCTAAATCGAAAAGCTACCACAAGCTGCTTGTGAAACAAAAAAACGACCAAACGATTTTGTCTCAGACATTAGAGACCCACATTTATTTATAGCAATTTATATAAACATTACGAGAGCACCTAATCCATACCGCCGCACAAACACGGAGGGCAATGTACGGGAGGTGAATAATATGACATTGACGAATTTGGCGTAGGTAGGTAGGTGCATTGTACGGAATTGCGTCATGAGCGCGTGGGGCTGATGCGAAGGAAGATGTCAAATTAAATAATACTCCGCTGGCATAGCGGTTGTCACATCGAATAGGCGAGATTACCGAGTAAATTAAACGCAATTCTATTTAATCCTGCAGTTAGTTTATCAAAAAAGAATGGATAATTATCCTTTCTTTTATCAATCAACCAAAAAATGATAAAGACTACGCGCGTAATGGTTTGACACGGGGGCTCGTGACGTCACTTCTAATTAATAATTGTAGAAAGGCGTGACGTCATGCATCGACGTCAAGCTTGCCTGGAAGAGATCGCTCTTAGCCATAAGGCAGGCCATTGTTACACTAGTTTTAATTGGTTTTGTACTAAATGTAATGTTTTCTGTGGTGTACATTAAAGTGTTTTATATTGTATTGTAAAGGGGAAATTAAATATATTATGATGTCACTATTCACATACGTATATTAATTAGAGTGGAAAACGTCATATTGAATTAATGAAAGTTTGAAATTTCTATGCGGACTAGGCATCAGATGGAACTCGTACCCGCACCCTCCGCTATCCAGGCGGAAGCACTGACCATTATCTATCGCGACCCTAATTGTCCGTGTCGATTTTTCTCTAGTATTTCTTAGGCTGCAAGGCAACGGCATCTCTTCGCATTGTAGGTAACCCCCAATCTCAAATGAATATCCTTACAAGTATTAAACGTTTGAAATAAGAAATAGTAATTAAAGTAATTATCTTTAGATTTAAAAATCCAGCAGTATTTTTTTTATAGCTAGGTAGGCAAATGACTCTACCCCATCTGATGTTGTTAAGTGGTGATAAAGTCCAAACGCGAAGATAGCTGGTACAACAGTTATAAACTGCTACACCAACCATTCCCACTTTGCCGGCCTGCAAAATGCTTCTTCACGCCTTCACTTTCACGATATAAATATAATCGCTTAATATTTTCCTAGTAAAGCGTTGTTGAGTGTAGATATATATATACGTAATAGTTCGCTTGTACTTATTTGCGGTGCGGTCGGGAGGTGGTGTAAACTATAAGTCCAGCACTCAACAGTGAACAGTTTATTTGCACGTATTATATAATATTTTATATATTTCTAAATACTTAATTGACATGTATAGATAAGATTGTGGGAGAACCCCACACCTAGCATCCGTTCAGGGCGTTTTTTTAGCTGATAAGAAGAACGGGAGAAACAAAATTTTATGACTCATAAAGAAAGAAGCTACATTTTTATTAAACTAATCCCTATATGATTTTTGAACAATTATTACTCAGGGAAAGATTCTAGAAGATATATGTATAAGATGGCGATTATCTTATCTTAGTTATACGACGTCACAAATATGCATTTACAATTATTAAAGTTGTTCAATCTAAGTTGTTATATGTTTTAAGCATGTAACTGCTAGTTGGTTTAAATCTTAAGAAATTTTTAGTAGAAAACATCCACGCGGACCATACAGCAGACGGGCCGCGGCATAACGGTCAGTGTATTCGCTCGGATAGCGAAGGGTGCCGGTTCGAGTGGAATTTTTTCTAGTAAAATTTTCATAACATTATAGCTATTAACGGGATTGTTACCATGTACCTTGTTTTTATGAGTCTCCGATATTTCGGCACTGTTGCAAGCGCCATGATCACGGAGTAACTGAAGTAGTTGCGGGTAGATGTTATTGGCAGACATATCGGTCTACCATCTGACGTCGTCTTTTACTGCGCTCGATACCCCAATTGCGCAATTACTTCAGTTACTCCGTGATCATGGGCGCTTGCAACAGTGCCGAAATATCGGAGACTCATAAAAAACAAGGTACATGGTAACAATCCTTGTTAATAGCTATAATGTTAGTGACCATGAAAGTTTAAAACAATATAAATTTTTCATAACATTTGATTTTGTTCAATCTAGTTCTACTAAATTACATAATTATTAGAAACACACACACGCACACACACATCTGTATACCTTGACCTTTGTCTATTAAACAGGTTACAGACTAACCGAGATTTCCTCGAAATCTATTTATGCTCAGTCTTTGAGACCTAAAAACAAAGGCTGGCTAAAACAAAACTAATAAGGGGTCCCGGCCGGTGTCCCGGGTCAATGACCCAATGACCGGCAAGGTGGCCGGCGTGTCATTGCGACCTATCCCAATGGAGTCCTTGATTCGGTTCCTAGAAGAGGACAATAGTGTGACATAGTGAAGTGATCAACAGTAATTCGCCCGTCATACTGAATTTCGAAATTTGAAATGTTGCTTTACATGAATAAGTATTGGCACATCACACTTAAGTTTGTGAGTGAGTGTGTATGTATGTTACTTCTTGACGTCTAAACGGCGATTCTCTCAATCGCTTTTAATAAAACTCCATAACAAATATGGAGTTAGCTGACACCCTGGATTAAATTAACACAAAGGCTACGTTTCACTGAGGGAAAATATCCCTAATAAACCGCGGGTAACACCGCGGGGCACAACTAGTATTTAAATGATCATCAAAATAAATAGTAATTGCTTTTCAAAAAATACTGTTGGTAACCTAAACTATATATAGGTTACAAAAAAAATTGTATTTTAGGTGATCATTTATAAATTAATTGGAGTATCATTTTAATATTTCCCATAAATATTTCATGGGGATATTCGGAATTTTCATGAAAATGATGTATTTTCTTTTTAATGTACACAGTAATTTTTTGAACTGAACACTTCAGAACAATGTTTTTGGCGAAAACTTAACTGAATGTGCAAGAATATCTACTTATATTACATTTATTTACAAAAGTTTATATAGATTCTAGTTCATCTATAGGATCCTTTTCTGAAGGGGTGTCTGTGACTTCGTCTACATGAAAATGTTGGTTTCCTATACAAACTTTGAACCCTCATATTATCCTTTCAAGGGGTGAGTTTTGGAAAATCTTTTTTAGCGAACGCCTACATTATAATTGCTATATTTGTACCAAATTTTAGGGTAATATGTTCAGTGGTTTAAGCTGGGGGTTGTTAGATCAATCAATCAGTAACAGTTGCCTTATATATATATAGAAGATAAATACAGCAGTCTACATGTGTATCTCTTTCGAGAATCGGTTCCATGATACAAATGATTCGAACCTAAGGGATTTGTATATCTAAATATGATTATGAATTAATTGGCTGTGCCGCTATTATTAACGTTATTATTTGGAAATGAATTATCTCTAAATGGCGATACACAACAAGATGCTTGCTTAACCGATGTCAAATAAAACATAATAACTGTTTGAGAACTTCTTACTGTACCCCTAGCTCGAACCATTATCGAATTCGAATAGTTTGCAAACCGAAATGTCAATGTCAAATTTTGTATGGAAACTTGAACAGCAGCGGCACAATGTACGTAACGAGAACTAAAAATCAGTACACATTTGACAATGACATTTCGGCCTCGCAAACGATACGAATACGATATTGGTTCGTGCTAGGTGTACTGTTCCAGATGCTAGCGATCCGATCTCACATCTCCTTCAACTAAAGAGCATACAAAAAATATCACTCGCGAATGCTATGAAGCGAAACTTGTTATACTGCTTAAACTCACCAAGGTCGAAATTTCGCGCACAAAAAACTTCTTCACATAACCAATTGTGTTTGGTTACGTAAACATACGCAGACGGGGGTCTTTGGGTATTCAAAATTGGAACTCGCTCCCTGATCTGCATGTCTCGTAGGTACTGTGTGTGAAATCTTTACAATTCGGTACTGACCTAAGTCAGTACCAGTCTTGTTGGAAGCGTCTGTGGTTCGGTTTCGATGAAAAGATGACCTTGAATTTTGAAGGGCAGGGCTGTTTAATATTCGGTAGAGTTTGAGATAACGGTTAGGTTTATTAGTGATGGTTTCCATGCCACCATATTATATTTGCAAGAACTGGTAGAGCATCATTAATATTTTATTAAGTTGATTTTGTATTCGTATCTGAGCTAGACTAGAGTAGTGGTGAAAATGAAACCAATTTGAATAAAAAAAAATCATGAAAAAATACTTAGAATCATTGTATTTTTTCTTAACTGTTTTTTTTTCAAGAAATCATTCATCTAGGATCAAAATGTTGAATTGTAGTTCAAAGTATATGGCCATAAAAGTATTTAATAAGCTACCAGAAGAAAAATGGAAATGAACAAAATATTAACATATTTCAAAGGAAATTAAAAAAGATCTTTATAAATAAATGCTATTACTCTATAGATCAGTACCTTACGTCTAAATAAATATTATTAACAAGAAATATGTTTTGGATAGATCGATTTACATAATAATAACATCATATAATTTTATACGATTCTTAATTGCTTAGTCGGAATGTATGATTGTCTGATTTTAAAGTATATAATATGTTTGTGATTGATGACGGTTGATTTTAAGGTGGGTTATACATAGTTTTCATTTTATTAATATTTTATAATTCAATTCAAATTAATTATTAATATTATTTTTATGGGATAATTGATGAAATATATTAATTTTGATAGTAGATATTTATTTTACGTAAATTCAAGAAAATTTATTTAAATTGTATATTAGATTATTATAAATTATATTCATAAAAACACCAAGTATTGCGATACCCTGACAGGGTTCATGTAACGTACTTTATAACATGTATTGAACTATCTCTGTAACTACATGAATGCAATAAATGATTTGATATTAATATTGATCTATCCACCACACCTGATGTTAAGTGACTGTGAAGTACAGACGCGAAGATATGTGGTACAGCAGTTCTACCTGCCACACCAGCCATCCTCACCCTGCCGGCCTGCATGTTGCTTCTTCACGCCTCTTTTAAAGGATCCCAGGATCTACTATCGATCTAAGATGGGTGGAACACGTGAGCGAGCCGAGCGTTCCATTTACGGATAGTGCGACAAAGAAAAGAGTCACCAAACTTCTTTGTACGCGTTGGAATAGTGACCATAGTTAGTCGGTGGCAACGTAGGCCTTTGAAGGAAAGGGGAAGGTGGTATAATGGAAAGAAACCACCTCAGAACATTTGCTGTAGTATAGACGATAGAACGCGTTTAATGACGCCACGTCACGGCGTAATTAAAGAGGTTAAAATAAAGTCTACAGTTTAAAAGCAAAATTGCTAATATTATAGATATTAACGGGATTGTTACCATGTACGTTGTTTATTATGAGTCTCCGATATTTCGGCACTGTTGCAAGCGCCACATCATTGGCAGACACATCGGTCTACCTTCTGGCGTCGTCTTTTACTGCGTTCGATACCCCTACCACTGGTCACATTTTCACTATTCACTCGCATTTGTTTAAAACAATATAAAATTGCTAATGCTCCATTTTGGTGCTGCTTAAAAATAAGTAAACCTTAAATAAAAACTGAAATTCAGTTAATTTTTAATCAGCACCTAAGTGGCGAATTAGCAATTTGGCTTTTCCACAGTCGAAGTGTTATTTGACAGTGGTATTTCTAAGGTAGAAGTATAAAAATGCATATTTAGTAATAGGAAAGCCGGGAGACTTGCCCAGGTGGCAGAATTAAACCATCTACCGAAATTCCAAATGATTCATTTGTTGGGATTGGCGTCTTATATGTGACCATCAATAAACGAAACTACGTTTTGTTTGCGCATTTAAATGCAATTTGGAAAGATTGTTAAATCCCAAGTCCCCGGATTTCCCTTAATATCATACCCAATAGTGTTATTATTAAACTTTACTGCATTACTGCATTAATAATATATTTAGTACTATTAAAGTGATAAATAAACATATTTGTGGCATTTCTGTGTAATTGCACTAATTATAATATTTTTGTATTAGTAAACAATATAGTTTATTCCCCAACCAAAATATGAGGATATAAACATCCTTTTGAATTTCGTTGATAAATTTTATCATGAAAAGTTATTATTGAATGAATACTGCGTATTTTCATTACTTATGACAAAAATATGTGTGTTAATTGGTTTATCGCGTCATGCTAGGAGGTAATTCCCTGACCTTTACGCTTCGTTGAAAAATATTATGAATAAATATTAAACTACAAGTAGCTTATCCCTAAAACAAACATATAATGAATACATAATAATCATATAAAGATAAATAAGTATAATTTTGTACAAATATTTCGACCCCCCAAGCAATAACTCGGTAATCGAAAAATCAAAATTTTACAGGAAAAAAGATTAGCTGATTTTAACGAATATCTTTTGAAAGAGTGGGACTATTGGTGTCAATTTTGTATCAAATGACAGCTATTTTTTGTGGCATATGACTGTACTAATCATATAAAATTTCCCTTATTCAAAACTTAGTTATTTATAAAAACAAAGGATACCCAAAATCATGTATATAAAATATTACAGTAATAACGCTTACGGGGTTATTGCAGTAAATTTATAAAAAAAATATTTCGTAACATTACATTATGGACTTCTACAGCGTTATTTTTTAGTGTAGGGATGATACGCAACGTCTTTTTACGAAGTTTTTGTGGTAAGATGTGGTACTGTGGTGAGCGGTATTGATAAATAATATTTTATTGCGAGGAAATTTACAATAATTGTGTTTTTGTCACAACTCAATATCAATTTTTTCTAAGTATTTAAAATGCAATTTTAGAGCGTTTAAACGAAAAAATGTAATAATTTTAGATTCGTATAATTTATTTAAATACTGAATGAATTTTTTATCAATCAACGTAATCCAATAAATGAAATCCTGAAATCAACTTTTAGTCACATAAAATTCAATTAATTCTTCTTCAGATATACTTTCGTTCTCGGCTTCCGAACAGGACAAAGATTAATAGAAAGGATGGTAACTCTGAGGAATAGCTCCAATTTTACATACACTCAAAAGTTATATTGTTTTAAACTTTCATGGTCACTAACATTATAACTATTAACGGGATTGTTACCATGTACCTTGTTTTTTATGAGTCTCCGATATTTCGGCACTGTTCCAAGCGCTATGATCACTTAGTAACTAAAGTAATCGCGGGTAGATGTTATTGGCAGACATATCGGTCTACCCTCTGACGTCGTCTTTTACTGCGTTCGATACCCCTTCCGCTGGTCACATTCTCACTATTCACTCGCACTTGTTCCCGACGACACAAAATACTCAAAGTATCAGATCGCGGGGTGACACTTTTTCGACTTTTGCGGTTTTTACATATACGAACCACTGGATTCCAGACACTTGACAATTTAAACCCATCCTCTCGATTGAAATTCTTGTGTTTGGTTATTTCAATCGCTTCCGTGACCATTCTTGGTATGTAGTGGCGTTCTGTCGAGATAATTTGTGGATTATGGAGCTCAATTCAGTGATTAGGACCCGAATGCTCCGCGATAGCTGATTTTTGCGTATTATTATTTCTGACTGCTTTTATGTGTTCTTTCATTCGGCACGCGATTGTCCGCTTGTCGATGACGTATTTTGTATTTTGAGATGAAACAAAGAAGATGTCGAGGCTCATTTGGCAAATTTAAATGGAGTCCATAAGAAAATACGGTTTACATATGAGATGGAAGAATACCGAAGTCTGGCCTTTCTTGATGTAAAGATTCTGGTGCGGAACGACTGTTTGCTGAGTCATTGCATTCACCGCAAACCTACACACACAGACCGTTATCTCAACGCCTCCTCGCATCACCACCCTAAACATCTAAATTATGTAGTCACTTCACTAACGAACCGTGCATATGACTTGTGTGACAAGGAACACTTGTACGAAGAGTAGGAGCATGTACGGCGGGTCTTACAGAATAATGAATAGAAGGAAAAGTTTCCACCCAAACGCAAATTAAGACACCAGAAACACAAAGTAGACAGGCAACCACTATTTTTGCCATATATCAAAGGAGTGACAGACAAGATCTTGAACATACTTAATAAGTACCCACTGAATACTATCTTCACTCCTTTACAAAAAGTGTCACAGATTCTACGTTCTCCCAAAGACAAGTTCCCCTTGGAGAAACCTGGTGTATACAAGATCGACTGCAGCTGTGGTAGTTCGTATATTAGCAGTAAAAGACGACATCAGAGGGTAGACCGACATGTCTGCCAATAACATCTACCCGCAATTATTTCAGTTACTCCGTGATGATCATGGCGCTTGCAACAGTGCCGAAATATCGGAGACGAATAAAAAACAAGGTTCATGGTAACAATCCCGTTCATATGCGGTTAGTATTGAAATGTTGCATACATTAATGTAAAAATACTAAACTTTAATAACATTGTAGGTGTACATTACGGAATGCGTACAAACTAAATTAGTTCAACAATAACTCCGTACTGAACTGACGTTTACCAAAAACGTCATGAAAATTATTTACGGCAATGACTCAGTAAACGCAACTTACCGAAATAAAATATAAATTATTATTTTGTAATGCCTCAAACAGGGTCTTTGCCGTATTAGTTTTATTTCTAAATTCCAACAATAATAATGTATGTCATTATATCTTTATGACTATCACTAGGAAAAATCTGAAAAAATTGCTTAGGTGTATTCCAGTCCATAGATGCTGAATTTGATATAACAGCATACACCCCATAATAGAACATTACCGAGTTATTGCTCGATTTAAGTTTCGTGTTCGTATTGTTTTTAAAATAAATTAGCAAACGTTAGTGGTTTAAAAAATATATCATAATGGGGAAGAAAACTACTTTAAAAAAATACATTTTTTTTTCAAACTTTTGCATCCGCTTCATATTTGGCTTGCGCAAATATGATCACGTTACGTCACAAAAAAGGTAAATTTAAAATCAACAAACCCGGCTGCTTTAATATTACTTCAAATAAAAACTGAAAAGAAATAAATAAGTCCAGTAGTCTATAATTCTGTTAAGTAAAGAACAAAGCTACTTTAACAGTTGGGACCCATTAGATATTTAAGGATGGATCAATTTCTTTCAATAATGGGTCCCGACTGTTAAAGTAGCTTTGTTCCTTACAACTTTAAATCTTTGTAGATCCTAAACAGTCGTAGAAAAAGGAAAAATGGTGTAACAAACCTACACATGATTTTTGATTATCTAGACAATGATACCACACTCGACATATTTCGGCAACTTATGTTTTTTTTCTTTCTTACAATATGGCGTTCAGTTGTCTCCATATTGATTTTCGATTGTTATTATATCTTTAGTAGCACTCCCATGATTAAACGAATCGATTGATGTGTGAATCATCAAAGTCGGTCCACGCGTATGGTCTCTAGTGTGCCACAAAGGAACATATATAGACTGTTAAACACTATACCCTGTCTGCGCGTCGCACTTCGCGCTCTTGCATTGCGCAGTCGGGTAAAAAAAGGGCTCCGCGGGGTACCAACGGGATGTGGTCAGTGAAGGCAATATAGTACGTGTGATATTTATGGTATTATAAACGTCTATAGACTATGGCGTAGCTTCTTGACCTTCACAAGTGCTTGTAACAGCCTAGACTGAATAAATGACTTTTCATTTCATTTTATTTCATTTCATATGGTAGCCACATACCATCAGGTAGGTACATTTTACGCTTATTTGCCACTCTTTTAACATAAAAAAAACTCTAAAAATCTCTCCGTCCATCGGCCATTGTGTAAAAAAATTGAAATCTGCAAATTACTTGAATAATAGTACTCAATTCAACCTATTTATTGTTTCGCTGAAGCCTCACAACATACTGGTTGTATTGTAAGTCAAAAGATCTTTTATAAAACTTTGTACTTTTCCACAGTGATAAAGCCACCGGATTTTCTGGAAAACACGTGACGTACCTACTGGCGTCAAAGTGGCGGTTAACTGGCGGAAAGTTTGTGACTTATATAATGTTTGTTAAATGCTGGCTGTTGGTCACGTTTTCTTTTTTTTAATAAGAATAAAAGTTCTAAAGAACTCCAATAAGAGAAAAGACTCTGTTCAATAAAATTGAATAGAATGTTTCGAGAAAACTTTTTTTAATTGAAACAATATATCTGAAAAGAAAAATGAAATGGTTTCTTTCTTCTTACTATAAAACAAGTTAGACATTGTTTTAAAGCATGCTTAGGTAAGGTCCCCTCAGGTTCGAGTGGTCTAGATGCTCCAGACGGAGAGGAGACTCCCCCCGTGGGGAGACGCCATCCGTGAGGCCATGAGGCACTCGCCAATTCCCGGCTTGATGTCCCCTTAGGATCTCGCCGTCCCAAACCCGGTGACGCTGTCAAGGTCATCTGCGACCAACAGCATACACACTCAAAAAAAAATAGGTAAGGTACACTGAGCTGTTGACTCCGGCTGCGTCCGTATTCATTGGCGCCCACCAAACGATTCTGGGCGTGGTGGTCATGATCCATTCTCCTTATTCTATCCTCAGTGCAGGTCTGTGCCAGTGTGGATATTTAATAGACTGATACTGATAGAGCCAGCTAGAGGAGCTCGATGGCGCGGGTGGTCAGCGCGTTCGGTTGCGATCGTTGAAGTTAAGCAATTTTCGCAGTGGTCAGTCGTTGGATGGGTGACCAAATATAATTTACTATCTCGAGCTCCTCCGTGCTTCGGAAGGTATTTTAAGCAGTTGGTCCCGGCTGCATATGCAGTCGTTAGCACCCACCAATCCGCACTGGGTCCACGTGGTGGGTCATGGCCCAATCTCCCTATTTCAGCCATAGGGAAGGCCTGTGCCCCAGCAGTGGGGATATTAATAAGCTGATAATGCTAATGATGATAGAGCCAGGCTAGATAAAGCTCGAGATATTTATTGGGTGCCACACGCCTATGGGCCATATTCACTATAGTTCACTAGCGACCGCCTGTGACTTCTTCGTAAGCTTAAACTTCAGTTTTTTAAGAATCCCATAGAAACTTGTAGTTATTCCGGGATAAAAAGCATCCCATGTCACAATCCAGGTCATAAACTATACGCGTGCCAAATGTCATCCAAATCCGTTCCGTAGTTTTTGCGTGATTGTGTAACAAACATACAAACTTTCAAATTTATAATTAGTAAGATAGGAATCATACTTGATCGGTCATAAGATTGCAATAACATTGTCAACATTATGTAATAACAAGCAAACTAAGCATTTTGGTGTTATTCTATATTGCTTGTAGAACTAACGCATTCTGCGTTTCAAAAATAAGCAAACCATCCCATCTTCATCTCTTTTCGTACAAGTAAAACACACATCCACAAGAATATAATAAGTAAGTACTGAAATACTTAAAAAAAACAAGCCCCACGAGACTTAGCGTTCCTGGAATAATGACTCAATGAGGCGTCGCAACGTCCCCTCCCCTCTCAATCCTGTCTGGGTCCCCCCTCCCCTATGAGTCTTTATATTGACACAGTATGAGTCACACGTTATGCAATGCCACATCACGCGACACAATGTCAGTGATGTGTGTACTTAGTACCTAAAAATTTTATTATTTTTCGTCATTGTGGTTGTAGAGTACTGATTGTATTGATATTGATTTGATCTAGAGAGGTAGGTTATAGCGGATTTCCCGCTCGAATTGGATCGCCTGACTGGGGAAGTAACCTCCGCCTTATCACAGTAAACTAACACTACCTTTTGGTGGTGTTGTGTTTCTGTCGGAGAGTAAGGTTTCAGGGCTCCACGGGGTAGGAGATTAGATCAGCGTAGTAATATTTTTGGTATAGCAAGTGTATATAGGCTGTGGTGGCCGCTTACAATCAGGCAGGCCAAACGCTTACGTATTTGCCACCATTTAAGATTAAAAAAAAAAAATAACTATGTATCAAACAAAGCGGCCTAAGTCTTTTTCTTTTTTTGCAAACATAGGTGACAGCAACATTTCTTAACTGGGCTTAACTTTATTTTTAATGTCAACTTTGAAATTGATTATCCTATATAAAACTAAACAGGGAGGAATTTCTGACCGGTTTCTCTCAGTACAACGTCTCCGGCTGTAGACTTGCGAACCAATGACAGCAGTCTAGACTTAATAAAATATTATGATCAGTTTTGTGGATTTTGAGTCAATGTTTGTTATAAAGTGATGACAGTAATTTATGTTCTTTATGGGATTGCTAGCTCTCGACTCATTTGCTTCGAGTTGGCCGCTCTCGCCCTTCCCGTGTCACCACGTCTTTTTTTAAGTGTGTAATCCTAATACCTTGTTTAGACTATGCCCATGCCGCTGCCCCTCGCGTTGCCGGCAATAATTCCCTAAATATTGCTGCGGCATGATTGAGAGAAGTATGTGTTTACATACTGCCCTGCCTCTCACTTCGCTTCAGAGTTTCGGCAATGGTAGACGTCGAAGTAATTACAGCGGCCGCGCTGTGTTTTTTTGCAATCCATAATTATGTTCGAAATTTAAAAATATATCAAGTACAAAAAAAAACAAAGTTCGTCGTAGAAGATGGTGGATGTTATCTATCCATCGTAATAGAACTTTGTAAGTCTGTGTTTTTCTCCACCAAGCGCGTGGCGCGAACTAAGTGACGCGCAGAGTGTGAACACGCATTGCCACTCGCGCTGCCGGTCCTTTGACTTCCGCACAAAAAACCGCTCTTTTGGGGAGCGCCGGGCAGCGGGAGTGGCAATGGCAGTGGCATGACGAGTATCGTGCTTACATACTCGTCATGCCCACTTCCCTCCTTACTCGCGCTGTATGTAAACGAGGTATAAAGGGACCACAAGCCGAGAATTGGTGAGTGCCTCTAGAGGTATTCCAGGCGGATGACATCTTCCCACGGAAGGTGTCTCCTCTCTGTCTGAAGCCTCTAGGCCACTCGAACCTGAGGGAGTCGGGTCAACTAAAGGGCGTCTCTGAGACTCGGACCTCGGCTCTAGTTAGCCGTTGTAGGCGGGGGCGGGAAAAAACGCCCAGGTACGTACTTGTGTAGCGTATCGAATATTAATTGAGTCTCCGATATTTCGCTATAAGAAGCGCAATGGTCACGAAGTAACTGAAGTAATTGCGGGTAGGATGTTATTGACAGACATATCGGTCTACCCGCCGACGAAGTCTTTTGTTGCGTTGATAGGACACATGGAAGAAAATCCCGTAAAAAACATTGACTACTATAATGTTAGTGACCGTAAAAGTTTAAACCAATATAAGGTTATTTAAATCCACAATCAAGCTAAGTAAGGACGCGTCACTGGTTACTCATATAAGTACTTAATAACGATCAAATCCTATAATTTCTCGAGTCATGCATCCTCACACACATCTCTCGGTGCGCCCTTATATTGTTCTTTCGCTGATTCACAAGTCCTCTTCTCGACTCCTTTTTGTCGCATTAAGTCTGCCCTTGACGGATTTAACCGCGTCCAGACCTGGATAAATATAACGCGTACATGTTAATATTGCGAGTTTAATGACAATAAAAGAAAACCTTGCAGCAGCCATCTTGATTTCGAGAATCTTTGAGCGCGACTTATAAATTTGGAAAAAACCTATGAGTATTATATTTTTACTTTTTAAGCATTTAACTGCTAGATGTTTAATTTTGAAGAATATTTTATTTAAAAAAAATAAAAAAAAAAATACTTTTAAATGTTTAATATTTGTAAAGGTATTTATTTGAGATTGCGGGTTGCCTACAATGCGAAGAGATGGCGCTGCCATACAGCCTTGGAAATACTAGAGAAAATTCGAAACGGCTATCAGGGCCGCGGTAGCATAATGGTCAGTGCATTCGCCCGGATAGCGAAGGGTGCGGGTTCGAGTCCCGTCTGCTGCCTAGTTCGCGTGGAATTATTTCTTGTAAATTTTACAATCTTTAGATTTAAAAACCTATGTAATTTATTGTTTCGGGTTCTCATAGCTTTTCAGTCATTTGTGTGTTATAAATTCAATGAACTGCTATAATTTCAGCACAGCCCAAGCTTGACCCGAATTAACAGTCCTCGCTATCCAGTCGAGTGCACACACCGCTGCGCTACCAAGACCATAATGGACCTGTTGAATTTCTTCTCATCAAAAAAGTCTAATCAACTTGTTGTACGGTTTTGAACTTTGAACGATTTTTACTATTTAAATATAATATATTTATAGACACTACTGTATTATACACAATCGAATGCTTTTGATTTTTAAAATCAGCCAATCATATTACCGAGAACAAAAAAATATGTATACCAATCTACTTTGCTAAGAAAACAATTAAAAATCAATTAATAAAACATGCAGTTTTTGTAAATTATGCGTTTTGCTTTGGCTTTTTTGATGTATGTATCTTATTCTGCAAGGCAGGGCCATTTCATAACGTTTTGGAAATGATTAAAATCAAATTTGTATAAGTATCATACATTCGAAAGGATAAATAGCAATGTAGATCCATTATAATTTATCTATATATATATTTATATATATATATAAAACTCAAAGGTAACTGACTGACTGACATAGTGATCTATCAACGCACAGCCCAAACCACTGTACGGATCGGGTTGAAATTTGGCATACAGGTAGATGTTATGCCGTAGGCGTCCGCAAAGAAAGGATTTTGATCAATTCTACCTCCAAGGGGATAAAATAGGGAATGAAAGTTTGTATGAAACTTTGTCAATTTTAAACCGAGCGGACTGAGACTTTGCATGCAGGTATAAAAAGAATCATAGATGAATGTCATTGTATAATTGTATAATACAAGCCTGAGAACAAAAACTGTAGTCTACACTTCAGCTCTATACCGAAGCGAAGCGAGGGCGGGCCGCTAGTTTATATAAGCATTAAGCTACCTAGATTATCACATTTTTCTAAAGAAATGTTTAATTGATTTTCTTTCGTAGATATAATGATGCGTGTTTACTTGGTTAGGTTAGTAAGTAATAGTGTTGTTGATTCGTATTGGATATTGTTAAGCAAATTTACGTAGCACATTAAAGTGTCTGCACAACTGGACACGACAATAATAAATAGATTGATTCATTGAAACAGGTGCACACGTACTATAGGCACCTACCTAATAAACACAAAAATATTGCTTTTAATTGTTTACTTAGAAAATTTTCCAAAGTATAGATATTTATATCATTTGACTTTATTTGTTTCCGTTGGAGCGGGCAAGGTCTCAAGATTAGAGTTCTTTTTTTCTCGTTTAGAAGAAAATAAGAAGTTGGGAAATGTTTGGGGAAAATATTAACAAGGAAAAAGCAAGGCCCTGTAACACAAGTTGGTATGGGGAATATTTTATGAAATAGTAATTTTGGGGAAAAATATAATCTGATCTGGGGAAATTACAAATATATGTAGGTATATGGAGACCCTGAAACAGGAAAACCACTGACCCCTTTCAAGAATTTATTTAAAGTAAGCATAATAGGTACAGTTTCGTTTTGTTCGTCGAATACTGTAATTAGTTTATACACTGTGTTACAGTATCAGCGCCCAACTTCCGTGGAAATCACAATTACAAGCATATAAGGAATAGAAAATTAAAACCATATTAATATAACTTTAACCCTAGGTACCATTGAAATATTATACATTTCATAATACACACACAATTTATATATTAAGCAGTTGATAAGTATCAAGATTGACAGATCTAGTTTGATAAATAAACACAAGTTAATCTAGTCGATATTGTAGTCAATAGAGTCTTACGTAACTGTCTGGGCGATGACGGGCAACTGGCAGAGGTGTCGAATAAGGTCATGGCACCATAAGTACTTATAAATATTTAACATACTATAGGCAGCTCACGACTTCGGCCGCGTGAATATTTGTTTTTTTTTTAATCTCAAAGGAACCTTTAATTTTTCAGGGATAAAAATTACCCCTTGTTGTAACTCTTTCCAGGTTAAATTGTCTGTGTATAAAATTTATCCAAATCCGTTTAGCAGTTTTTGCGTGATTGAGTAATAAACATACAAACTTTCACGGTTATATTAAGTGTTTACCTTTGATTATAATCAAAGGTTTTTGAAACGCCATTTTTTCTATATTTTTTATTTTTATTAATCAAAGTAATTACCCATGCAATCAATGCATTTTTGCCACCATAGTGGTAGCTTATTGATGACCTTTTTGAAAAAGTCTGCAACAAATCCTTCAAAGGCATTTTGAACTGCCTCTCGGTTTTAAAATTTTTTCCCCGCTAAGAAGTTATCCAAATTCCGGAAAAAGTAGAAGCCTTTAGGGGTATCGTCTGGTGAAAACAATGTTTGACGGGGAACTTCCAACCCCAACACTTGAAATTTGACGACCGTCTGCTGTGCAGTATGAGGTCGCGTGTTGTCGTACAGGAGCAGTTGAGCCGAACGATTGACCAAAGCTCGTTGGAGATGTGCTAGCTTCTCCATTATTGTGTTCAGTTCTTCACAGTACACATCTTCAGTAATGCTCATCCCGTTTGGTAAAAAGCTGTAATAAATGACAGCGTCACCAGACCTTCGCTTTTTTAGTGGTGGACTTCGCGCTAGCGATCATTAAATTCGTGGGGCAACCCATCTTCAAGCCTTTTTACCTTGGCAATTTGACACAAATTGACTTATATTGTTTTGATGGTAACATCGAAAGCTGCTGCTGATTCTGTTGGGAGAATCATCAGCTTCCACAATCACTGAACCTGAACTAAGTCAATTAATGTCATTGTCGACTTAAGTTCACAGGTGCGCTATAACATTTATACTAGTGACTTATACTCATAAAAGAATTCCTTTAAAAATAAAAATAATTTGAACTTAGAATTCTTAGCGGAAAAAGAAAAAAATGGACCTGCTATAGCCAGTACGGCCGAACGGCAATTTTATAGGTAAATACAAGATACCTATTAATATTACTACAGGCCACCCGCGACTTTAGTTTTTTAACAATGTAAAAAGAATCCTATATCTCATTCCTCATAAACTATATGCATACCAAATTGCACCGAAAACCGCGATGGCATAGTTTTTATAATCAAGAAGTTTATGAGTGCTTGTACTTAACTGAATGAACAATTTCAATTTTGAATTTATTTTATTAACAGTAGCGTATCTTTGCTGCTCTAACTCCCCCACGAACTAGCAGAAGAGATATCACATTACCTATTAAATCATAACCGTTTGGAGACGGAAATCTCTGTTCATTTAAATAATGCGATAATTTAAAAAAAAACGTTAACGTATTTCGCTTCTATGTTTTTTTCTCTTATCAGCACACGACCGCTTAATTCAGCAATCGCATGTCGTAACGCCCTCGTAATGTGTGCCACTGATAACGTGTATGTTTGACCCATTTTCAAATAAATTACGTATTTGTCAACGCTTAGGTACACTACTATACAAATCGATTGTTTGTGGCGCTGATTTTGTAATGAGCTGATACGAAAGATTGTTACGTCTCTTGAAACTGTAATCAGAAGGATTTTTTTTTAATTGAGAAGTTTTGAAGTTCGATAATATTTAAACGAAAATTTTAGAATGACTTTATAGCAGATCTGTTACACCTACATGTTACCGGAATGTAACCGGAATGCTCTGTCAAGCTTTAGATAACCTGTTCAAATTAAAACAACAGTCAAAGGAGTAACTGCCACCTTTAAAAAGACCACATTAAAACTTCTTTTTATTGCTGTTTTAATTATTTTTGCACCACCATTCTCCTCAAACTAGTGGGTAATATGTGAATGAATGAAGCGGAACATGTGTTTCTGCAAGTGAGTAGGATTTCAGGGGTCCACGGGGTAGGGAAATGGGTTCAAGCCGGCAAGGTCAGGATACCTGGAGCGGCACAACTTCTGATGTCTCATCTATCTTCGCGACTGGACTCCGCTTACAATTATCATCAGGTGGGGTGGAGTAAAGTGTTGAGTCTCGTATAAAAAAACCGCCACTTCAGCTGTTTACTTGACTAGGTTCCCCACAAACACTAAATATTCAGTATGGCTAGGGAATAGGCTGTGATTTGTATTAAAAAAAAAAACAATTTGTAGAGCATAAAATTCATGCATTCCTCAATTGAAGACAAGTTATTCCCCCCCACGACAACGGCTAACTAGAGCCGAGGTCCGAGTCTCAGACGCCCGTTGAGCTAGTTGAGCCGATCCCCTCAGGTTCAAGTGGTCTAGAGGCTCCAGACGGAGAGGAGACTCCCCCCGCGGGGAGACGCCATCCGCCTGGAATACCTCTAGAGGCACTCGCCAATTCTCGGCTTGAGGTCCCCTTAGGATCTCGCCGTCCCCAACCCCGGTGATGCTGTAAAGGTCATCTGCGACCAATAGCATACACACTCAAAAAAAAAAGTTATTCTTTGTTGTAAAAATAGTACCAAGGCTAAATTATACACATATACATATATATATATATATATATATATATATATATATATATAAAATTGATGTCAAAAATGCATTCAATTCGGTAAATAGGGATACCCTGCTGACGGAAATAAAACAACATATACCGGAAATATACAATTATCTTCTTCTCAGTTACGCTGACTATCCTCGGAAGTAGGTTGTCAACAGGGTGATCCCCTTGGGCCTGCAATTTTTAGTTTGGCTATAAATCTGATAATAAAAAAATTAAATTCTAAATTCAACGTTTGGTACTTGGACGACGGAACCCTAGGAGGTGATGTGGATACTGTGTTTTCGGACCTTTTTTTAATCAAAAACAAATTTGAAGCCATTGGTTTGGAGCTTAATTTTAGCAAATGCGAACTTTTTATAAATAACTGTGACTTAAATTTAAATGATGTTAAACAAAAATTTAATATTTTGGCTCCAAATATTAAAATAGTTAACAGAAATTCCCTTTACCTTTTAGGTTCTCCGATTTTTGATGAATCTATTTCTGAATATTTTAATAATTCAATTAATAAATTCCAAAATTCCGCTGACCGTCTCCTTGAAATTAGTCCACATTATGCACTTTGCATCTTAAAATTCTGTCTTTTTGTTCCAAAATTAACGTATGTCCTCCGTTGCTGCTCCTTTTGGAATCATCCAGATCTTTTGGCACAAGTAGACGGCTTAATCAAAAATAACTTAGAATCAATTCTTAATATGCAGCTTAACGAGCAATCTTGGACCCAAGCATCCCTACCCATCCGTTATGGTGGTTTAGGGATTCGCAAAATTTCCAGTGTCGCTTTACCAGCCTTCCTATCTTCTGTCCATAGTTCAGCAAATCTCATAAGTAAAATTTTAAGGGCATCCCCTTCAAACTTTGAGATTGCTGGCTTGGAAGAAGCTAGAAACGCTTTCTTAATTGCATGCCCAGGTCAAAATTTTCCAGTTTCTCCAAATTCACAGAGGAGCTGCGATGACATAAACTGTAAATTGACGTATGATAACCTTTTGAGCTGTAGTACAGGTTCGGCGCGTGCTAGGCTTTTGGCCGTGGGTGCGCACGAGGCCGGCTACTGGCTTCACGCGTACCCCTCGGCAAATACAGGAACATTTCTTGAGCCTGACACGCTCCGAATCGCAACCTGTCTACGGCTTGGGGTCCCGGTCTGCGCTCCTCATAAATGTCCCTGTGGCAGTGACGTCGACAAGCTAGGACATCACGGACTGTCTTGCCAAAAAAGTGCAGGCCGCTTCTCGAGACACGCCGCACTTAACGATATCATACGCCGGTCCCTTGCCACCGTCAACGTGCCAAGTCTACTTGAGCCAACTGGTATTGCAAGAGACGATGGCAAGAGACCGGACGGTATGAGTTTGATTCCATGGAAGATGGGTCGGGTGCTAGTATGGGATGCAACCTGTTCAGACACGCTGGCCCCTTCCCATCTACATGGAACCAACAACAGAGCTGGTGCGGCTTGTGAAGCTGCTGAAAAAGCTAAGGCAGGCAAATACAGGGGTCTAGGCTCCGAATATGATTTTGTCCCATTCGGTGTCGAGACCCTTGGTCCGTGGGGTCCTAGCGCTTTAAGGCTATTTAAGGAAATAGCAAAAAGGTTAGTCGACGTCACAGGAGACCGAAGAGCTGGCAGCTACCTCGGACAAAGAATTAGTCTAGCCATTCAAAGAGGTAACGCTGCCAGTATCTTCGGTTCCTTGCCTAAAGGGACTCCTTTTAATAATATATTTTAGTTATTAATTTTTATGTTTTTAAGGTTTTTAATTTTAGTTTTAGTTTTATTATTCTAGTATTTATATTTTACTTATATATAGTAATTATGTAATTAGATAGAGACTTATTTGTTTATAGTTAGTGTATTTTATAGTTTTATGATGTGAAATTGTTAATGTTAGTTGTATTTTATTGTTATATCTTCTTAAGTTATATGCCGAATTATTAATCTTATATATATATATATATATATTCCCTGACCTGTGACTGGGTCATTGCTCATCATTACCACTCATCTCATCTGCCATGTTCCCGATTTTATTTAAGGACGACGCAATTTTGCAAATTTGTTGAGTAGGGTTCAGGGAATCCGAGGGGCAGGAGATTGAGTTCAGCACGGCAGAGGAGGATGGCTGAAGCGGCACACTATCTGCCGCATCATATATCTTCGCAACTGGGATCAACTTACCCTAACCATCAGTTGGAGGGGGCTAATTTATTGAGCCTCGTTTAAAGAAAAATGTATAAATTACTATTCTAAGTCAATTGATGTAACAATATATATTGCGATGCCCTCACAAGAGATTTTTTTGGGAACAAAACCTAATAATCTTAATATAATTATATCAATTGAATTCTTATCATTTTCTACACTTTATCTGTATTCTCAAGAATTATTTTTCTGTATCCCACGTTACCTTTTCCTTCAAAGGACTATAGGACCACATATCACTTCGACTTATTTTATGTCGCGCTATTCTCAAATAAGTATAATGTTTGTATTTACAAGATTTTTTGTCAATTACTTTAAAAAGATTTTTTAAATAGTCGATAGTACTACTCGTTTTCAAAACTGAACCGTCAAAAAGTCACAGTTGCGGCTTGCAAACGCCGAATTTGGAATACAAATTGCTAACCCGCAATTCGCCGTACACGGGCGGCACCTGACCCAGTTTCCTTCTGTATCTGAGCCACGTTGCGCCATACAACTTGCATAACGTTGAACCATTTCTATACACTATTGTTGACTTTGGGTACCTAATTGCTCTATGAATGTTCCTTTGTTTTACCTTTTTTTCGATATGACATCACAAATATGTTAATGCAATTTTTTACATAATTAGTCCAAAACCTGATTATTGGATCCCGCTGCGCTAGTATGAAACAATTATTAAATATAAAAGCGTCAAAATTATATTTGTTACTAGCTGACCCAGCGAACCTCGTAACACCATTAAAATAGGGGCTGGTGGTAGAAGGGTGAAAATTTAGGGTTGTAAGTATTTTTAATGCCACATCATAAAAAAAATGAAAAAAATTGCCAAAAAAGTAATGTTACGGGTGGATAACCCTTATCACTTAAGGGTATGAAAAACAGAAAGAAACCGATTCCCAGACATACCGAATATGCATAAAAGATTTCATAAAAATCGGTCAAGTCGTTTCGGAGGAGTATGGTAACTCACATTGTGTTGTAACGAATATTCTAGACATAAGGTAAACTTAACAAATATTATTTTACTAAAATAAATTACACTCGATTTGTAATAAATCTATCAGTTAAATACTTAAAAATAACAATACTTTTAGTTGTAATTGACGTATCAAGTATGTAAGTACTTAGCATAATATGTACCTAGCCAGTTACATAAATTAAGTAGTGCTTAGTTATTAGTTTATTACTAAATAACATATAAGTATACTAGGTACGAGGAGCTCAATGGCGCAAGTGGTTAGCTCGTTCGGCTGCGATCGTTGAAGTTAAGCAACTTTCGCAGTGGTCGGTCATTGGATGGGTGACCAAAAATTTACTATCTCGAGCTCCTCCGTGCTTCGGAAGGCACGTTAAGCCGTTGGTCCTGGCTGCATCTGCAGTCGTTAGCAGCCACCACTAGGCCCGCGTGGTGGGTCATGGCCCAAAATTCTATCCATAGGGAAGGCCTGTGCCCCAGCAGTGGGGACATTAATAGGCTGATGATGATTATGATCATGATACTAGGTACATTATGTACGTATCAGTCATGACTCTAGAAGAAATATTTATGATCATCACACAAATAAATGTCCTGACCGCATTTGAACCCGGGCGATTTCGTAAAATAATATCTCACTTCTGATTTCGGTAGAAACGGCAAATGTCGCTATGTCTGTGAAGTAAAGTAAGATTAAAAAAAAGTAGCCAATATTAAACATTTGACATTTGTCAGAAATCAGAATATGAGATCGTAAGTGAGAAGGCATCTTACAGAATACCTATGCATGTCCTAAGGGTTTGGAGCGGAATGGTGATTGGAGTTATTTCGAAAATAGTACTCCTAATAGTAATAATTGTGAGTGGTGTGGCACCTATTTTTTCTGATCGTAAGACTGATTTCCTACCCAGTGGTATTTTGGTCTGATTCATCTTATTTTCCCGATCTCGCCGTCCTCATCGAAAAAATTACGCCATGGGCCTAAGAAGTTACTGTTAACTTCTTAGGCCCATGGCGTAATTTTTTCTGAAATATCAAGACATATAATGGTCGTGACACTCACACCAATCTGCCTAGCCCCAAAGTAAGCACTGTAGGCTTGTGTTATGGGATACTAGGATAACGTATAGAATGCATATACATACTGATACTATATAAATCCTCTAACGTCCATGACTTAGCTTCAAATGCTTTTATTAAACATACTAATATTTGCTCCACCGAACTTGAAACCCGGCGTACATACCACCCGGCCTATATTCGGCCACGGAGGTCGTCAAAATTAAATTTATTTTATCACACTACCTAGACGAAACACGATAATACGTTTCAATTAAATCTCTAGATTACATAATTTTATCTGTCCGATCCGACAGTAATACTAATTATATCAAACGACCTCAAGAATCACATCACAGCCTGTGAGTTTTCTTTGCGTAATAGTTTGCGACCTTTATATTAATGGTCCACAATAATATAGTAGCAATGTGATTCATTAGTGTCTAGTACATTTATAATTAACAGTTTAAAAATAGACACAGAGTTGTGGTCACACTGAGAGAGATAGCGGTATCACTAGGCGCCAAGCGCCTCTTTTAATGATTCAAATATTAAAATTGATTGTATTCCATTTACTTAATAGTGTGTGTGATCATAAATTTAGGGCTCCTCCGTGCTTCGGAAGGCACGTAAAGCCGTTGGTCCCTACTGCATCTTCAGTCGTTAGCATGGGCCCGCGTGGTGGGTCATGGCCCAATCTCTTTATTCCATCCATAGGAAAGGCTTGTGCCCCAGCAGTGAGGATATTAATAGCCTGATGTTGATGATGACAATATACAACAGTTCGTTAAATAGTAATAAATAAAAATATTTCATACACTGACATCAATTAGCCTGCCTCTCAAGTTAGGCTTTTTATGGGATAATAGGGTAACGAATTTAAGTATATTTTTATCAAAATATACGAGTACAAATGCTTATATTCATCAATAGTCAATTTAATTCAATTCCATTTATTTATTGTCATGCAACCATTTAGCTCTACCGTGATTCAAAACCGGGAAAATATGTATTTTAAAGTTTTAGTTAAAGAGAATTAAATTTAGATACCCAGAAAAAACATATACATTATTTTATCCTAGTGTAAGGTTCCCCAGGAAAAATCTGTAGATTCCATATCTAACTTATCGATTTGGTCGTCAACTCTTTATTCATTCGCTCACCATTCAGACGTTCGATCGTTCACTCTTACCTCCTAGTGCATCCTTTGCCTTACTTTGGCTCACGTAAGGACAACCGGAAGCGAAGGCTGGCCTACCTAATCGGAAGTGCAGACATTTTCTCTGCCAAGGCGCATACCTCGAGTGTAAGCATGATGTAAGCAGCCAAGGTTTTTACCTCATGCAGTCGCGACTTGAATATAAACTCTATGCTTGGAGGATGAGAGCTGTCTAAAAAACCAAACGAGCTAAAACAAGATTAACAGGAAACAATTACAACAGTATTTTGTTTCGCATTATTTTTATAGGTTTCCAAACTTTATTTATTAAATATCATAGCAATGTGTAAAAATCACTGCTTGTGTGAAATGCTGTTAAATTTCTAGCGTCCAGTTTGGACAAAGTATTGAACATTCAAAACAGATTTTTTAAATATTGTTTACATTAATTTCATTTTATTTAAAACATCGCAGGGAGGAAGATAATCATCACTTATTGCCTGCTGCAATAATTACAAATCTTAAGCACTAATGAGTCCTTTACTGATATTCACATTAACTACTTTATTTTGTAAATCTTGCAGTTAAATGCTTAAAATAAATATAATTAACTACATTATTTTCTGTCGGTATGGAAAAACTTATAAACTGGGTTGCAATTTTCATTGCGGAGGATTAAAACATACAATTAGGTATTAAAATATTTATTTGCATTTATTTATATTGATTTTGTTTCAGACAGTTTAGGCCAGCATGATAAGGGTGACTATTACAACAAATTGCGCAGCACTCGAATTTTCCGTAACTGGATTCAATTAATTTGTAATTTTTTTTATGTAAAAAGAGTAGCAAACAGATATATGGCCCGCCTGATGGTAAGCGGCCACCATAGTCTACGGACGCTTTTTTTATATAAATTGTATATGGTCGCAGATGACCTTTACAGCGTCACCGTGTTTGGGGATGGAGAGATCCTAAAGGGACCTCAACCCGAGAATTGTCGAGTGCCTCTAGAAGTATTCAAGGCAGATGGCATCTCCCCACGGGGGGATCTCCTTGCGTCTGGAGCCTCTAGACCACGCGAACCTGAGGGCGTCTCTGAGACTCGGACCTCGGCTCTAGTTAGCAGTTGTCGTGGGGGGCAGGGAAAAACGCCGTGAACGTGTCGTGTGTAGACCGGGTCTACACGATGCACTCTGATCCTACGGGTGCGGTGTCTGCCTAATGCTAAGCTAGTGTGCAAGTTTCCTGTGTAGTGTTGGTGTTTGTGGCCTGTGTGGGTGAATTCGGAGGCGCGTTGGCGCGGGTGATTTCGTCGTCAGGTACTCTAAGACGTGACTAGGCCGACAGAATCGCAGGGAGCCTATGGACGCTTGCGATACCAAAAGTATAAGCTCGCGCAGTTACCTACCCTGACCTAAACCCTACTGGAAAATAACTCACCAACAGAAATACAACACCACTAAAAGAAAGTGTCACTTTACTGTGGTACTCTGTAATGTGGAGGTAACTTCCCCAGACGAGTGCTCCAATTCGAGCAGGAAATCCGCTATGTTGTAAGTACTTCTCTTAACCTCTCCCCCTTATTCCAGAACGCAGACTAAAGTTACTATTGGTTTAAACCTAATGTTGTCTCTGCCTTCTTTTTGGCACATAAAAGTGACAGCATCAGTTTAAGTCCAGGTTTAACTTTAGTCTCGCCGCAGTGTCATCACTGCAGCGCCCCGGACGATACGGCCGAGCACACCTTCTTGGAGTGCTTGGCCTGGCGGCAGTAGCGTCGCGACCTGATCGCGGCGCTAGGAGGCGGAACCCTATCACTGCGGAGCATGGTAGAGGCCATGCTCCGTAGAGAGACGGCATGGGAGGCGGTTGCCTGCCGAGAACGTTATCTCGCAGAAGGAGGCAGCCGAGAGGGAGCAGGAGAATGATCCCCTGGCCGCTTCCTCCCGCCGAAGAAGAGCGGGCAGGAGAGGACGTGTGAGCGCCCTGGCTGCGCCCGTCCCTGCCTGCGCGCGGGGATCCCTAGCTGGCCGGTACGGTGCATTGTGCCGTGCCGGCCGCCGAGGGATCCCGTGATGGCAGCCCCCCCTCCCCCTCTTGTGGTTCTGTCATGCAAAGAGGGGGGAGGGGGCGGCGGAGGGAGCTACACTGGCACGCCCAAGTAGTCCTCTGCAGCGGATGGGGGGCGGTGCGGTGGGCACTAGGCTGCGTACTCAGCCCCCACGAGCGGGCCATCCTGCGCACGTCTGCGGGGACCCCGCGATACCCCGAGAGACCTCTGCCGTGGCTAGGCCGGGAGGCTGCTGGGTGCGGAAACACGGAAGAATCTTTAAACTGGGATCCCGCGGCTTCGCACTAATTAGCTTAGAGGGTATTTTAGCAGGGTCTTTAGTGGATCGTACGTCATTAAGCGTGCTCGTAAATGGCGCGGGTTACTTTGGAGGTTAACCCCATCGTACCCGTAACGTTTGCGAGTGCTGGGTGTGAGGTCCGTTCAGCGGTGTGCCTCTTAAAGGCGCCGTTGTCTGTAAACAGATGATTTACAAAATAAAATAAAAAAAAGGTTTAACTTTATTCTACGTTTTGTAATAAGGCGATATCAAGGTCTGTTGTATGATTTAGTGATAGATACTATTACGCAATAACGTAGTCTAATAATGTCATTCCTAGCATTCATTTTTATATAACATTCACGCATAGTACTTACCATGTAAATAAAATATAGTAATCCAGCCTTCAAGACTTAATCAGACATGATAAATTTAATTGTTGCGTCTTATTACTAATTATTATTTTATTCTGATGCTGTAACAAGTTTGTGGTATCAATGGAATGGGTTACTAGATTTATAAGATCTTGTTTAGACTAAAATTTTACAAAATTTATTCTTAAATTAACATAATTACACTGAATTTGATGGATAGGATGATGAAAGTATAAATAACATTTTTTTGCAACAAAAATGTGAGCAACGTACCGAGGATACGTACCTATACTATCCATAGGAACGCTAAAAAGCACATTAACACTGCTTTTGCATAAAAAAACTTAATACATTAGAAATTTTAAGTGGTAGTGGGTTTTTATGCTTACTGGTGGCCCGTCCTCGCTTCGCTTCGGTTTAGAGCTTTAGTATAGATTATAGTTTTTGTTCTCAGGCTTGTATTATAATACACAATGACTTTTTATATATGATTACATCACGCTACGACCAGCAGGAGCGGTACATTAATGAAAAATATTGCAAAAATATTCCGTTGCGTATGCTGCGTAAACAGTTAAACTTACATAAAAACCATCTATGACATAAACGTTCCCCTTTACCATAAAGAAGTCCTTAAAGCATATTTCTATTTTTTTAGGTTGACTCAGTATAACCTTTTTCCTAAAATATACGCGGGTGAAACCGCAGGGGACCTCTAATTGTGACATAACTGTAATAGTTAGATATAAAGTGTCGTGGACTTTTTTGTAGGTATTGATGTCCTCTATAAAATTTTAATGCATCACATTGCTCTATTGTCAATGACTTTCGCAGCGTACGCAATATGAGGTTATTTATTTATTGGTACTTTTTTTACACATTAGGCTACGTAATCGAAATTTTCATACGGGACCCTAATTTTTTGAGAATACTCTTTAGCCCATGTTCATCAGGAATAATGTAGGATTAAAAAAAAAGAAAGATTTTTTCTAATCGGTTCAGTAGTTTCGGAGCCTATTCAATACAAACAATCAAATCTTTCCTCTTTATAATATTAGTATAATATATTTTACATTATTACAGTATGTATTTTTACTTAAAATCTGTCTCCTATTCTATTGACCGCGTAGCCCCAGTACCTACTCTAACAGAGTACAGAGGGACCTATCAAACGGCAAACGGCGAAATGTCAACGCATCTTCCCGCGTAGTGTCGAAACCACATGATTAAACAAAGTACAGAGACGAAGCTTCGTACAATATGCATTTTGGTAGTATGAAATATAAAGTACCAATTATTGGCATGTGTATTTAACATAAATGTTGGGAGTGATTTCATTGTTCTGAAAAAAAAATTAGTTGATAATATTAATTAAAAATCATGTAATAGAAAAGTATTTTTTGATATATGTGTATTATTATTTGATCGAAACCACTCAGGATTGCGGAGCCTACAATTACGTCACCTGCTTGTAAGCATTCTATCGAAGCGACATTACTTTGTTCCATTTGCCGTTTCACTTTTTATGACAGTCGTATGACGTCACATGCCTGTACGACGCCATATTGGCTAGAGAAACGTTTCCGCGGCATTGTTGAACACAGAATCTATATTTTCGTTTTTTTTACTTTTACACGCATGAGAATTAAGAATATCCACTTGTTATGGAGTCCGTATACACTAAAAAAATATGTATGAACGTTTTCAACAACTTATCAAATAGGGCATGTCTGAGATACCACTGGCGCAGAGAAATGTTTCTATTGAAATGAAATGAAATTATATTTTATTTAGATTGACTTATTGAAAGCTCTTTGGCATTGTCCAAGATTATTACCACTTAACATCAGGTGGGGTAGAGTCATTTGCCTACCTCTATATATATAAAAATCCTACCAACAGACATTCAGTCCCCGTAGCATGAGCACCACAATTTACATTGTATCACGTTTTTTATCGCGTCTAACCGTCAAACTCCATAGTAATTTGACAATAGGGGTGATGACGGGGTACAGGAAACTTATTCTTTCTTTGGGCAATCAACCAAAAAATGACAAAGTTATAGCGCGTCAAAGTTTGGGAGTAGGGGTTCGTGACGTCACTTTTGAGTGAAAATTGTACTTGTTTAATTGTAAAACGTGACGTCATGCGAATTTTCTAATCAATATATCTCTGCAATGTTTATATTATGTGAAAAAAGAAAAAATACGTGTCCAATACTTTTTGATAATCTACCTGATAAACGAAGAAAAAAATCATCCCTATTGAGCGTAATAAAAACGCGTTATATATCATCGCTTTATTCATGCTGGACATTTTTTAGCTGATGGGAAGAATGGACGAAAGAAGCTCATCAGCATTTAACAGAAGTACCATAACAAGTTCTGAAGTACATTTACAAAAAAAACATGTCGCTACCAATACAACGTCCACTCACATTTCGATCGCACCAGGCACCAGTGCTCACTCACACACGCAGACTGCATGAATAGAATAGAAATATTTTTTATTTCTCTCACAGTAATACATAGTTCGACCTCCGTGGCCGAGTGGTTTGTACGCCGGGTTTCATGGTGTCGCCGACTCGAGAGGTCCCGGGTTCAAATCCCGGTGGAGGCAGATGTTTGTGTGATGAATACGAGCATTTGTACTCCAGTCATGGATGTTTAATATGTATTTTCTGTATAAATATACTTATATATGTACAGTATATGTATTCTATCCGTTACCCTAGTATCCCATAACACAAGCCTTATAGTGCTTACTTTGGGGCTAGGCTAATTGGTGTGAGTGTTGGAAATATTTATTATTATTATAGTTCATACCATATACTTACAATGCGATATGACAGCGTGAAGAGCAAATGGATGCGGCACTGCATAAACTGCTCCGTTACGGAAGGTCTCGGACGGCGCTGGTTTTCAGCCATTAATTTTACGTACATTAAAATACATAAATACAGACAAAAACTATAACCATTTATCTGTGCTGCAGAGTCGCTCCAAAGCCAGTCACGCCAAACAGCCTGCCTGGTTTTCTAAATAATACTTTTTCATCATTAAAAGGCAGACCAGAAAAGAGACCCAATGAAAGTATCAAGCTTCGCCTCTGTGCGTTCTTTACTCATGCGGTCGAAACGGCTCAAATGTTGGTACCTACTCAATGTAACGCAACCGCAGTTATGAAACCGATAGGATGTCCTGACGATTGTAGTGATTGACGATAACTAGGTGCCTATTCGTTCGCCATATCGTTTATGTTGAACCACTTAACATTAGCATAATATTTTGATTAAGTGTGAGATGATGAGTCAAAGGGCTGCTGCTGCATGGCTATTCTATAAGATACGATCTCATTTATTCGGATTTTTGCCAATGGCAAATATCGATTACTGGCTGCTTCAACAGACGTTATGACATTTAGCCCTGTAGGGTCGTAATCGAACTGGAGAGTGAGATTTTATTGCCCTACTGCTTAGTTAATACCTACGTAAAAAGTTAACAATTCCTCTAGGGGTCATAATGGCCACAACTGATGTAACACTTAAATGTTTAATTTTATGAATGAAACAATTCGTCATTATTGATGTTTCAAAATCCAAGTTCCAAAAACATTTTACACATTCAAACAAAATTGACGAATTAGATTTTTTAGGGTTCCGTAGCCAAATGGCAAAATACGGAACCCTTATAGATTCATCATGTCTGTCTGTCTGTCTGTCCGTCCGTATGTCACAGCAACTTTTTTCCGAAACTATAAGGACTATCATACTGTTGAAACTTGGTGAGTTGATGTATTCTGTGATCCTCATTAAGATTTTCACACAAAAATAGAAAAATACAATAAATTTTTGGGGGTTCCCCATACTTAGACCTAGATGGATAGGTCTTCAAAAATGATATTGAGGTTTCTAATATATTTTTTTCTAAACTAAATACTTTTCGAGAGAGACACTTCTTATGTGGTAAAATTTGCTTGTATTATGGGATACTGGGGTAACGGATGGAATATAAATATACTTATATGTGTATACATATAAGTACGCGACAATATGTATATATGTGTATATATATATATATATATATATATACTAGCTGTCCCAGCGAACTTCGTACCGCCATAAAAAAATAGGGGTAGTAGAAGGGTGAAAATTTAGGGCTGTATGTATTTTTGTATAAAAAAAATAAAAAAAAAACTAAAATTGAAAAAAAAAATTAGGGGTGGATTACCCTTAACATTTTGGGGGATGAAAAATAGATGTTGTCCGATTCTCAGACCTACCCAATATGCACACAAAATTTCATGAGAATCGGGAAAGCCGTTTCGGAGGAGTTTAACCACAAACACCGCGACACGAGAATTTTATATATTAGATATAAATGATTGATGCGTGCGCTACTTCATTCCCCTATACCTTATGCACCGCCTATGTTAGGTTATTTAAGAAAAGAAATTTCACCTCAGATGTGTGGTCCGTGCGCACAATTTTTTTTTTATAAAAAGCAAAAACTTTTTGAATTTTGTTATATTAACTTCATATAGTGTCTCCAAAATGACGTATTTAGAAGCTACTGGAACCCTCACTGTATAACTTTAGCAAAGCAAAACTTCTAAGCCTTCTTACTCCAGACGAGGGGCTAATTTTGGTAAGTAAAAATTATATAACATTTCACCTTCAAAGGTTTCCCTGCCAGCTGAGAAACAGAATTCAACACAAACAGAAGTCAGAAAATTTGTAAAGTAAAATAAATACGCAAATAGCTTCTATTATCTGCAAATAGGCAGCGACCTAAGAAAGTCTGCGATAACTCTTTTTTTTTTTCAATGAATTGTTTGTATAATTTTATGGCATTACGTCAATATGATTTGATGAATTCAGATTTTAGTAGCTAGTTATATGATTAAAACATAAAGGGAAAACCCTTTTTGTTTTAATCTAAGTCTAGTTATGATATTTTTGTATGAAAGGACCATTTTAAAAATCCATACATAGTTAACGAGTAAAAAATATTGATTGCCTAATAAGTGCATATTAAAAAACTTTCTTTCGTGTGAATATTCCATTATTATAGAAAAAAATCTTTATTCAAGTTGCATTCAAGAAATCACCTACCACATACCGCTAGACATTATTTTCGTTTTGACTTTTTTCATCCTAAAGTTTAATCCTTTGTCAGGTCAAATTGAGAGTTAAAAATAAGAGTGAAGGTACATATTAATTTAAGTTAGTAAACCTAGTGATGACCGAATTATGACCTGGAGTAATTTTTTTTCTCACTTCCAGCTTCATCTAAATTTATGTACCCTTGAATGTCTTGATTGTCCAGGCTACTGCGTATTATTTCTCCTTGCTCAACCTATTTATATTTCTACTCTATCCACAAAACTGATTAACAATTTTAAATTCCTTATTCATCACATCGGTATTCTTAGCCCTTACCATTTGATAATCACGTAAAAGATGTAAGCTTCGTGTGTACGGTCTAACAAAAAAAAATGTTTTTAAAAGTACTCCATAATATTGTGCGGGATTTGAACCGACGACCGCAGTGATGCGTCGAACGTTGGTCCCGTGGCACAGAATTAACACACTGCGCCGTTTATAGATCGCTACTGCCATGGCGAAAATTGTGTTCTATTGCTAAATAAAGTTGTAAAGTTTTTTTCGTTACGGAATTTCTTGATTCGGTCGCCGCGCTCAAAGCCCGCGATAAAAGCTATGCAATAGCTTAAAAACTTCCATACATATATCTCACGGTAGACGCAAGAGTTAAGACGATTGGTTCAAAAATAGAATCCAATGATCATGTAGCATAATGAGTAAGTGTCAGCAAAATCCTTTGATCGCCTGTTACAATTATGTAGTAAATCTATTAGCCATTATTAGCCTTATGTAACGTTACTGTAACCTCGCCGGTAAACGAGCAGCCGGCGAGGTCGAGTCGCCGACTTCCTGAATAAACAATTGAACACAAATGTCGTTGCGTTTATCGATGAGGAAGTACAATATAAATAGACTGTTTGCGCATCTTTCACTAAGAAATAAAAAAGTAATTTACAGACTTAAACTTAATTTAATAAAAAAAATGTGTGAAGGACTACACATCTGAAGTGAAACTTTTTTTTTCTTAATATTCCATTAGGCGGTGCATAAGACATAGAGAAATGAAGCGGTGCACGCATCCCACATATATGTAGATATATATCATCATCAGCAGCCTATTAATGTCCCCACTGCTGGGGCACAGGCCTTCCCAATGGATGGAATAGGGATGGAATTTGTTTTAATCTAAGATATTATTCACACATCAAAAAAAGATTGAGATCACTTTGAAAAATTGATTGTTTTTTTTGTTACAGAAGACTTTTTTGTAATTTCTTTTTCTGATAAGATTCTAAATTTTAAAATTAGAATTAGCACGTAAAACAATATAATAATTAAATTGTTTTTCCATATAAGAAGACATGAAATCCAAGCTTACTTTCATTCAGAAATCTGACTTAGTCAATATTATCGAATTTAAAATATTTTTTCACGGAAAATTGTGAATTAAAAAATGCAACGAGGTTTAATATATCAGATGTTTTACGAGCTAGAATTGTAAATTTGAGGGAAGAAGGCTATTCTACGAGAGAAATAGCACGCAGAGTTGCCACATCCCAATCCTGTGTAGTAACCACGTTGCACAGGTACCACGGCATGGGTTATTTAGCTGATCGACCCCTCAGCGGTCGCCCCACTGTGTAGGTAACCCACAATGTCAAATTAATACTTTTTCAAGTATTAAAGATTTGAAAGAAGAAATAGCAATTATAGTTATATTTTTTTTATGTATTTAACTGCTAGATTTAAGATTTAAACAATCTAAAGAAAAGTTTTACTAGAAAAAAAATACCTACAATGCGAAGAGATGGCGCTGCCTTGCAGCTTAAGGCTAGGAAAATTTCGACGCGGCCATCAGGGCCGTGGTAGCATAATTGGTCTGTGCATTCGCCCGGATGGCGTTGCCTGGTCCGCGTGGATGTTTTTCTAGTAAAACTTTTCTTTAGATTTAAACAATTAGAAATGTTAGTAATGCGTCATGCTTAAGATGAACGAAAAAATGTGTGGTAAAGGTAAAGTTTTACTTTAAAAAATATGATAAGGAAAAGTAATAAAACATAAAAAAAAACTCAAAAACAAAAATGTTGGCGCCTTGTTGTCGATCCGAAATATTTACGTGCTGCAAGCCTTCATATACCAACGGAGTATGGACACTAATAATCACGTTTTAATCAATGACTATCAAACTGTTAAGAGCCCTTTCACATTGTTTGCAAAAAATCGAAATTTTTGTGCGCCTCGTTTACGCCCTTTAAAAAAGATTTTGACTATTTTCAATAGAAGTAAACATTCGATTTTTTCTTCCTATTGTAAGTTAATGTAGAATATTTGCAAATACTAATTGCCTTTTTTTGTTCTGATCGTTCTACCGCAGCTAGTTTACGGATAACATGCACGAATTCAAACGCCTGAATCTCTAAATAATGTTCAATAAATTAGATCAAATTAATTACTACGACATCAGAAATATGTTTTTGTTGTAACATAATGTATTAGAATTTTGATTTTCCATCTCATTAATTATCAAAAAAACATCTAACAAGTGAATTTTACTAAAAAACAATGCAGGTATACCCGTATTTTGATATTGAATTAAATAGAATTACTATCAAAAACTTTCATAAAACTAATGTACCATTATTGAACTACTAAAATATTTATATATTTTTATAATTAGTTCATTAATAATTATTTTATAAGACTCGAAACATCACCCGTAAAATACAATATTACTAGTGCAAATCGACCTACGCGCCGATCAGTACGACAGCTGCGCAATTTTGTAAAAGGGCTCTTAAAAGAGTGAAAAGCAAGTGCATGGCCCGCTTGATGGGATGCGGCCACCATAGCCTATAGACACTGCACCATTGCCTACCCTGACTCCATTCTCTACCCCACGGTGCAAAAGGTTATGTTATTTTACTGTGATTTTCTGTAGGGATGGGGTAACCTAACCTAACCTAACCTAACCGCAATTCCCCACCTCTCTTAATTATGTAAATTTTGTCATGTAAAACCTTATTTTCATTGATCAAAATGAACACGTACCTAGTATAATTTCAGTGTAGTCCCACAGTTTTGTTGTATCATATAAATCATTCGTGAAAAAACGTGAAAGAGAGGTGGAAACCAAAGGAAATTCCGGCCAGTATCGTTAGATCATCGGCAATATACATACAAATGACTCGTCGAAAGAATTTGTTTATGCATTATTTTGATATGATATTTAGCAATGAAACAAAATTAATAAAGAGAAATGCCAAAATTCCAATCAAAGCTGTAGGGGGACAAGCCAGCCATAAACTGTGCTATAAATATGGTACATCGTAATCTATATTAATATTATAAAGCTAACAAATTGATTGGTTGGATGCGCTTATCTCAATAACTAATGGTGCTATATATAGGCTACTAGATACAACATAAGTTAATAACGCTACGACTAAAAGGAGAGGAGCACCAATGAAAAATTATCTAAAATCGGGAAAAAATATTCCATTTGTGACTGTTAAAGTTACTCCAAAATCATGTTTGACGGATTTGTTCCCCCATTTAAAAGTTCTATACAAACGCCTGGGATAGCATATGTCTATCTTTGAAGAGACGTTTAAAACCTTTTTACTCAAATGAATGTGGGTGAAACATCTAGTTATAAAATAATAATCAACTGATAATACAGTGCAATCGTCAAAAACCCAAGGGCACAATGTGAACGCCCTGCCTAACCAAACGGCAACCATCCGCCCGCCGCGCCGGTCTCCGTAACTCTCGGTAACCGATTACGCAACCACCAAGGATAAGAGGCGGTTGCGACAGCGCAGTGGCTTAGGAAACGCGCGCGTGTCAAGGCACCTTGAGCCTGTGGAAATTGCTCCTTTCCTATCTTAGGCAACCGGCGGTAAAGGGCATAGTTGCAGGACTCATGTGTTCTAGCTTCATAACCGTAGTAAATTATAAATATTTTGAACACTCACACCGATCAGTCTAGCCCCAAATTAAGCACTGCAAGACTTGTGCTATAGCATACCAGGGTAACGGATATAAATACGTATAATGTTACATAGATGAGTTGATTTTTATAGAAATACTAGCTGACCCAGCGAACTTCGTACCGCCCTAAAAAAATAGGGGTTGTCCAGCGGACAAAATTGTGAATCTAAACCATTCTCAGATCCCCTTGAACACACACAAAAAATTTCATCAAAATCGGTCCAGTCGTTTAAGAGAAGTTCAGTGACATACACACTCACAGAAGAATTATATATATAAAGACTAGCGGCCACCTGCGACCTCATCGTTATCTTAAGGTTTTTTTATATCCCACAGAAACCTGACACTAAAAGTATCCTATGTCTCAATCCAGGTCAAAAACTATATGCGTACCACATTTCATCCAAATCCGTTTAGTAGTATTTGCGTGATTTAATAACAAACCTGCAAACAACAAACATTATTGCTATGATATAAGCCTTACAGTGCTTACTATTGGGGTTATGAAATGAAATGTAAAATTCTTTATTGGCCATCATTAAAATAGCATATGACTTATTGATTTATAAATGGCCAACCAGGATTCTGCCACAGCATAAGCTGACATACTCATAAAATAAAATAGTTCTCTCAATGTGTCGGCGCTGGTATTCGCTAAATTATTAGATGACGCCCTTTAGCAGCCTCTAGCGGTTAGGCTAATAGGTGTAAGTTTTAGAAATCCTACTATACATTATAAATATGAAACTTTGTATGTTTGTACAAACATCTCAACAGGGCTCCACAGGGTGAGGGATTGAGTAAGGTAGGTAACATGCAAGGAATACTCTAATATATAAGGACATATATTATCTAATATATGGTGGCCAGACATATAAATCTTACTACACTATAGCAGGGGTGCGTTGCACGCGGTCTCAGAGGTGCCGAATGTCACTCGTCACCATTATGGCACGACTACACTTGGTCGATAGCCCGAATACGAGTGCCAATGGAATAAGTGTAAGTGAAGTCGATTACGCCAGATCGATATTAGTCGTGTTCGGGTAGTTTTCCATTGTAAATATTGCTTCGGGTACCAGAATTCGAGCAATGTTCTTCGTGCACGCGAATACGGGCTAACGACCAAATGTAATTGAGCCATTACATTACAAAGGCTGGAGACGCCTCTGATGGTGGAGGCTTACAATGAGGCGGGTCATATACTTTAACCCTTGTTAAGTAAAAAAAACTGATTGTGGCCCAGCACACGTAAAGGGACTTAAGACTTCTAAAATGCTTTTTATTTAAAATAATAACTTAAAGGGGTTTTGGTTATATAGATAGGTATAACCAATGACTCCACCCCATTTGATGTTAAGTAACGGTGAAGTCTTAGACGTGAAGATACCTGGTACAGCAGTTCTACCTGCCACACCTTGCCTGCCTGGATGTTGCTTCTTCATACCTCTTTTGAAGGATCCCAGGTTGTAAGAAGGAGAGAACATAACAAGGGTGAAATAAAAGCTTAAAATTAAAATCTAAAAGTATATTTTATACTAAAACTGGTATTAAAGTACTCTCCTATATCGATAGGTATAGGAATAATCGTACAAATGTCCATACCGAAATTTCATTCATTCATTCATTTAAATGTCATAAACAAAACTTGCAAAATTTTACATCGAAATTGGAAAAAAATGCACCTTCGATTTGACATCTACGGTGGCGTAAACTGTTGAGAGTTGAAATTGCAAAGTGTCTCTCTCGCTTAAAGATCGGTGGTGTACAGTAATTTGTGTTGCAAAACATGAATTCGGTATTGCACGACACTAAATTGTTGGTAAATTATCTTGTTTATTTGCATGTTACTTGGTACTCAGCAACATTTTTATCGTATGGCTACATTAAGAGTCTTGGTATGATGGAATTTCTATGCTAGTAAGTCTTGTGAGGATCGAAAAATAGTCTGTAAGGACTTGAATTCTATACAGGAAGTCTGACACAGAACTGAGCAAGTAATCCAGGAACCTCGGTCCTTGAAGACAGTGCGTGTCGGGGTCGAGTAACCGGTGCAAGAATAGTGTCTAGTTTTTATCATCATCTCATTTCATCGAGCCCTGGGTAAAATGAATAAGGGAGGAGTCCGCAGATACCCCTTCTTCTTCCTCCACCAGTGGCTAAAGTATGAGTAAGGACATTTCCCAGACTTTCAAAAATATATAATGCTAAATCAACCATCATTAATGTTCTTTAACTACTTAATAAGATAAGGTAATGAAATATCGGAGACTCATAAAAAACAAGGTACATGGTAAAAATCCCGTTAATAGCTATAGTTAGTGACCATGAAAGTTTAAAACAATATAAGGTAATGAAATTAAAAATATATTTCAACATTCATCATATTAATTCTTTAATGACAATAACCTCAACGTTACAATAAAAAATATATTTTGTAAAACAGTACGACAATTGATTGACAGTTTTTCGATACACGTACACTTAGTTACAGCAGGGACATTAAAGACCTTTCTTAAAAGAAATTGTAGTTTATTTTAGAGATGATATTCATTTAAACATTTTTCGTGTTATTGTCAATAACACTCGAAACTATAAGCATGTTGATTATGAGGTCCGTGTTTGGATGCCCGAACACATTCTAAAGTACACGAGACCAAATCTGGCTGTGATTTAGTCCAAATATGAGGAACAAAACTAGACTGATCTGTGTAATAGGAACCAAGATTGGATAATTGTAATTCTGAATTTTCAACGCCTTGTACGACTGAAACACAAGAACAATCCGAATCAATCCTCGCTGATGGATCGAAATTCGGGTTGGAATATTTACGGTTAGGAATAATGTTCTGATTGGATACAAACTCCCATTCGGTGTCAACGACATGTTCGACCCGCTGCAATCGTGATAGCGGAACAATATTCGGATTGGAACTTATAGGAGCGCTGCTGTGTTTGGTCACGCATGTATATTCTGTATCTTTAACTTGGGCTTGTGGAACAAAACTTGTGCTACTGTATTGTGAAATAGGAACATTTTGCTTCAGAACATGTTTCACGTATTCCATTCCGTCATAATCCGTCGTGTATCTTGAATATTTGGAGGATCGCATGATTGTAATATCGGTGAATGAAAATAAGTAGGAGCGTCGAAATTTTGAATCTGGACAGTTGTAAGTCTATCTTTACATGCCGTGACAGACACCTGAAAGAAAATATATTTATAATTAAGTACGAAGCTGAAGAATAATGTGATTCAGTTATATGTATATTCTGCTAAATCAAATTTAAAAGCTTATCGTGTGTCCTTATCCAAACTGTATTTGACTGAAGCAATTTACAAAGATGTAAAGACGTGTTAAACAGAGTTCACTAAACTCGTATATTGCAGATGTTGAGTCAATGGCAAACTACTGTGATGATTTACGTGGATAAAAAGCATTTTTCCACAAATTCATCGGGGATAAAAGGACAGACAAAATCGGTAAAATATATGCAGAAAATACTTAATAATATTCTTCTTCCGAAAATTCAAACATACTGTAACCATTTCAAACCACAAAATATTTATTATTACATTATATTTATTCGATTGCTTTCCGTGATTTCCATATTATATTATTTATCTACTATATATATAAATTTACATGCAGAATGTTGTAGGATATTCCACGTAAATAATACGCAGCACATATTAAAATTATTTATATCAATTTTGGTATTTTATATGAATAATATACATTAATTAATATCTCGCTACTAGAACCGCAGTAGGTATATAATAATAATACCCTTTAATCATATTAATACAAATAATTACTTTGTCATGTTGTGAAACTCTGTAATTAGTTTAAGATGTATTGAATGAAGATTTATTTTGAATGTGTCCTGAAAATAAGCTGTAATTAAAATGATAATACTCACAATGACAATAAACATTAAAATTAAATACGGCTTCATTTTTCAAGTAAGCACAAACACTGCGATTTGGAAGTTTCTACTAATGCTACTCGTATATATATTAAACATTATCTTTTAATACCTATTAAATTCTGCCAAAAATTTGTTAACAAGTAATCATCACGTTTTTGTATTCGCTAGAATTATGTTGACCAACTTATGAAACAAAATGTTTGATTATTGCAAATTCAAGTTAATCGAAATCAGCACACTCAATAACTTCCATTTTTCTTCTTATTGCTAACTTACTTGCAGTAAGAAGAAATATGGGATACAGTAAAAACGGTTTTAACTGAGTTCCATAATAGGCTATTCGCCAAGTTTTTGAATACGTTCATACGTTATTTATTAGTGTACGGTGACTCCGTAGTTACGGGAAAGGTCGAGGGCAATAGAGCGAGAGGTCTCAGCCATACAAGATGAATAGGCCAAATATCAAAATGTCTTAGCACCACTGATGGTCTTGACTACGCCAAGGATAGAAATATCTGAAAGCAGCTCTGTGATGGAAATATGAATCGGGTACATCACGACGTCCAGCATTGAGCTACGACTGGAGGAGGAGCTGACTCCATAAAAAGTGGGTATTTATAATATATCTGTAAAAATATGAAAAAAATAATATGTTTTTACAAATGGCGCAGAAACATTTCTCTAGCAAATATGGCGTCTTACAGGCTGGTGACGTCACGCGACTCTCATTAAAACGTCAAATTGTACAGAGTAATGTCACTTCGACAGCATGTTTACAAGGAGGTGACGTCATTTTAGGCTCCGTCAATCATAGGTGTTTTCGGTCACGCGACAATAGATCAAAAAGTACTTTTCTATTCCATAATTTTTAGTAATGTTATCAACTACTTTTTTTGGCACAATAGTGAAACGCTTCCAATATTCATGAGCTAATAAGGTCCAATAGGCACCAAAACAGAGGTCCAATGGGCACAGGGAATATAAAACTTTTTAAGAAGGTCCAATGGACACAAAAAAAGATGTCCAATGGGCACTTTTTGCTTTTGGGTCGAATCTTGAGAGTCCAACGGGTACTAGACCTAATTGGTACTATATTTTTCATACTGTCAAATAGTCGTTTTCAATTATATCATATTCCTCGCTTGAAGTGGAGCACCTGTCTGGTAGGAAGCTACCTTCAACTAACAGTAGATCAAGTTACCTTTTGGTAACGTTGACGTTATATTACTTTTGAGGCTAGCATACTTTTCTGTCGAGAGTGGTATGTACGTAGTTTTCTAGGGTTCGGTACCTCGAAATGGATCGATCTCTTATAGGATCACTTTGTTGCCCGTCCGTCCGTATATCAAGACACTTTTTCTCAGGAACGCGTGATCAAACTAAAATTTTTCAGGTCAGGTCTACTGTCTCTTGGAGCTGTGCAAAAATCAAACTTTTAAGCCAACACAATCAAAAAACATTGCAGCCGCTAATGCCGCAAATTTCCTCAAATTTTCGAAACTCGCAAGGGAATCAAAACTACAGGGTACTTCCCGTGAACTCAAAATCTTGAAATTTGGTACGAAGCAACGTCTTATAGCACAGATAAAGGAAAAATTGCGTTCATCATAAATTTTTATTATTATGTTTTCGTTTATAATTATTATATACCAACAGGTTTGTATGGAACCCCTCGGTGCGCGAGTGAGACTCGCACTTGGCCTTTTTTTTAGATGTCCCTAGGCTCGAATCCCGCAAATATTTTTATGATGACGATATAAAAATAAAAGCGTATCAGTGTTCTCTGACGTCTTTTCTTGTATTATAATGTAAATAATCAAGTCTTAACTTATTACGTAAAAAAAATATACCTTTTTATATATTAATAGACCTGTCTTTGTCTGTTAACCTGAAGAAAGCTAGGTACCGCTTTGTTATGCATAATTTTGAAATGTGTATTATAAAAACTGCACCTTATTCCTACAGCCATTGAGTTGTAATCATAAGACTGCGTCATCTGTACTCTTTTATCGATATGTGCTGTATGTGGTTCAGTGTGCCAACACGCGACACACTATGTCGCTGCAGCAAAATATTAGTATGGACATGGCTATGTTTTAGTGCCAAATGGTTACACTTACGGAAAACAATATGTCTATCTCATGGTGGAATAAAAGTGTGGAAAAAAATAATCTATACATATAATAAAATGTAGGAAAGACAAAACTGTACATTGAATATTTTTTTAAAAGAATACTTGGGGTGTGATCTACAATCGATACCGAATCCAACAAAATAGTTTTTAGAATTTTTGTCTGTTTGTCTGTATGTATGTCCGGGATAAACTCAAAAGGAACTGCATGGATTTACTTCAAATTTGGCACGAATATTATAAAGAAGTCGGGTCAACGTATAGGCTACATATTATTACGAAACTCCACCCCTACGGGGATTGGAAGTTTGTATGAAAGTCCTATGTTTTTTAAGTAAAAGTGATGGTGTAGAGGTATACTTATAATGTATATTTAGAAATAAATCCCCTTTTGGGGTCAAAAAGTATGTGCAAATAACTAACTCCACGCGTAAGAAGTCGCTAGTATCAGAATAATTTAGATATTATTAAAGAAGATGGGTGGCAGCTATCTACTATTGATTCTAAATATAGGTTTAGGTTCAGCTTAGTGTGGCATCAAAATATAGCTGGGATTGTATATTTTATACTACTCCAGCCGTCATCGTTGTTCGACCCTTTGAATTTATTCGTCTGAATTCTGTTTCAAATAGTCATAAATAAAATATCTACAAAAATATTACCAAATAAAATTTCCTATGTCATTAACAAAATGAATTTATCCTCACAATTTGGAATTGAGTTGGTGTTGTATTGCACTTTCTTAGAGACATTCCCGCCCGAGTACGATTAAGCTGTCGAAAGAGTTCTAGAGATAGCGTTTTTTTTTTTCAAATATGTTATAAATAGTTTTTTACAGGGTCGACAACGTGCGTGGTGAGCTTGTGCTTGTGGTGCTTTTATTGTCAGAAACGGTGACTGCTTACCATCAGGTAGACTTTGGTAGATAAAACTTCAAAGATCAAAATTAACAACTGTATTTGTTGGATGCGTATCCATGTTAATCAGACGTTCGGGTCCCGTTACGTAGCAGTAGGTTAGCATCCGCTGAGCACATCCCTGTGAAGCTGCAGTCATAGGGCTGTCGACATTATGGATAATAGTTTTGTAATAAATTTTACGATGTATGTATGTATATCCATTTTTTGAGTGTATTATGTAAAAATGAAGTAATAATATTGTAAAGATTTTATTAATTAATAACTTAAAAATAAATTAAAAGCGTGTCAGCGTTGTATTTCTATTGACACCCTCCGCTATCCGGGCGATGGGACTGACCGGGATGCTACCGCGACCTTAATTACCATGTCAAATTTTATCTATTATTTCCTAAGCTGCAAGGCAACGCCATCTCTTCGCATTGTAACACACATTGCCAAAAAAAATTTTTACTTGTATTAAACATTTGAAAGAAGAAATAACAATTGTAGTTAAATATATTTGTATTTAAAAAGCTGCTAGATGTTTAAGTCAAAGGAAAATTTACTAAAAAACACCTTTTTTCAGTAAAGTTTTCCTCGGATTTAAACTTGTAGCAGTTAAATGCCTTAAAATCATACTCAGTAAAAAACATCTTTAGCCACAATACAATCGAAAGCTCTTCAGTGGCGTGAGTGGTGGCAGCCCTGCGCACGTCCGGCTGGTTAGTGGGTAAGCGGATTATGTCGCTGCTTGTAACAAGCGCTAACTATGGGAACCGCTCGTAAACGTCACATTGCTTGTAAATAAGCTTTATACAACTAGATGTAATGTAACACACCTACATATCAACAGCAGCCATATAAATTAAATTAAGATCTGCTCAGCCAAACGGCAAAATTTAAATCGGCCAAGATTCGTCGACAAATATTTTACGATTCCGTTCCCCAAATATAAAAATGGGACCCTGTTACTAAAACTAGACTCTCCGGCTGTCTGTCTGATACCAGGCTGTATCTCATGAACCGTTATAGCTATACGGTTGAATGTTGCCGCTATAACAACAAAAACTTAAAACAATAACATAAATGCTTTAAATACATAAATAAAATAATACCGTCCCATACAACAAACGTGATTTTTTGGCGTTGTTTGCTCTTTTAATAATGACGGCAACAGGTAGACGCTTGATATATTCACATAATATTTCGTTGTATTTTCACTTTAAAAATTAATGATTAAATTAAAATCAATTAAATATTTAAGGGACTCCCACACAACAGATTTGTGCCGTTTTATTGCTCTTATATAGTGCTTATGTTTTAATTTATTTTTATTTTATCTTCATTTGGGAAACAAACAATGAAATAACACTTATACCTAGATCTAATTAACAAACAGACATCAGTGTTGCCACTATAACATATGTATAGATAATGGTACGGAACCCTTCGTGCGCGAGACCAACCAATTATAATCTTTAATATGATATAAATACACCTCCGGACACATATATCCGCCCACCTAGTGTTATAAGTTTCAACGGTCTGAAGCAAAAATATGAATAAGTACGGTTGAGCAATAATAATATATTTTTAAAAACACACGAAAAAGATGGTTAAATAATTCAGCTTCAAAACAGCGTACAAGCTTTTTCTTCAGTGTAACATTTATTTATTTGAGAGTGAAAATTGACCGTGAAAACCATATAGGTCAAAACTTAAATACTAAGTGGGCCTATAGATGCGTCCGAGAGTATAATATAGCATATAACATATTAAATGCGACATGCGACCAATCTACTGATGTAGGGAAGTTTTCTAAAGAATAGAGTTTAATCAAACTTTATTCAGAAATCAAAAATCTAAAGAAAATTTTACTAGAAAAAAATCCACGCGGACCAGGCCTCCTTGCAGTCTAAGGCTAGAGAAAATTCGACTCGACCGTCAGGGCTGCGGTAGCATAATAGTGGTAAAATTTTCTTTACATTTAAACATCTAACAGTTAAATGCTTAAAAAATGCAAAAACATTTATTCAAGAATTTCTATGCACGTGGCCACTTTCTATCTTAGTTATGTTTGCCAGAATATCAGCGCCGCAGAGGCCCTGGCGTCGCTGTGGCACTATGATGAGGCAGGGACCTAGTTAGCCTTTTTTTGTCATTGCTTTTGTTTTGTGTAATCTTATTATTTAAGGCTGATAAAATCTTTCTATCTTTCTTTTCTATGTTAAGGAAATCGAAAGCAGAGGCGTGGTTAGCACAAAAACAAATTATACAACAATAGCAAATGTGTAAAATTTTAATTTATTTGTTTTTGATAACGCGCAAACGAAGGCTGATTAGTTTAAGCAAACTATCAAAATTATAATGAAGATTGCATATCGGTTTGTATTTACACACATCAAAAGTGTCTAGGGATCAAGCATTTTTATGCGGATTTCTTGAGATTGAGATGTGGCTTTGTAATAAATTTATGATTTTATAAATTTATATGGATCCTTTTTGGTGCATTTCATAATTTGAATCAGGAACTGTGAATCAAATTCGAGTAAAAGATGAAAATCAGCTGTCAATATTTTCCCTATAAAAACATACAACGCATTGAAGACATTATTAGTGCTACTGTTTCCCTACTACTGATTAAAACCAACGTTATTATGGAGCGGCGACGTCATTTAAGCAGGGAAGAAATGCTCAGAGCCGTGGGAATGATAGAAGCTGGTTCCCGGCAACGTACTGTGGCTTTAGCTCTGAATACAAGTCAGAGTGTTATCAGTCGACTTTGGACACGATACCGAAGCACTGGTACCGTGGCTGAGCGCCATGGAGGACGGTATCGCTGCACCACACGGAGACAAGACCGATACATTCAAATCTTAACTCGAAGAGCTCCAACAATAATGTTAGCCGTGAGGCTTCATCACTCTTCAGGGAACTTAATTAGCGACCAAACAGTCAGAAACCGCTTGCATGAAGTGAACCTTCATTCCCGAAGACCGCTACGGGTACCACCTATAGCAATGCACAATCGTAGGATTCGATATCAATGGGCTCTTGAACACAGAAATTGGGCAGAAGAACAATGGCGTTTCGTGTGCTTTTCTGATGAGTCTCGTTTTGGTATGAGACCGGATACAAGACGTATACGACACTGGAGAACCCCTGGACGCCAACAGCGATTAAAATCCTGCCAGGAAGTCCATCCTTATAGTGGTGGAACCATCATGGTATGGGCGGGTATTTGGATCGGCGGAAGAACTGAGTTGATTTGGATCAGAGGCAACCTCAACGCTCAAATTTATGCTGAGACGATTGTATCAGACGTCATCGTTCCTCTACAAGTGCAAATCGGTCCCTTATTTCAGTTAATGCATGATAATGCACGACCGCACACCGCAAGAGTTGTAAGACAGACTCTCGCCGCAGCTAACATCAATGTCCTGCCCTGGCCTGCTCAGTCGCCAGACTTGAACCCGATTGAGCATGCATGGGATATGCTACAGAGAAGAGCTCTGCCGAATATGGAGGGTATCCAGTCGCAAGAAGACCTTTTTATTGTTGTTGCAACGAACATGGGCGGCCATTCCACAGCGTGATTTGGATGAACTCATTTTGAGTATGCCAAACCGATGTTCTTGTGTTGTTAGTGTTCGCGGTAGAAATACGGATTATTAATTGTTTAAGTTACCCAATAAAATTTTAGAGAAAACTGTTATTTCAGTCTTTTTTTCGAACTTTTGTGTTAGTGGTTCAAATGTCAAAAATCCCTTTATTAGGAAAATGGCAAATTTCTTTATTAATGCAAAGGTGACTTGGTTTATCGTTACTGTGACAAACGAAAACACTTTATTTGATGAATCCTTAAAGAAAATTTTAATTAATATCAATCAGGAGAAAAGTTATTGCAAAAATATATGTTGATCCCTAGACACTTTTGATGTGTGTATATACCTACCTAATAAAATGTATCTTGATAGAAATACTTTTGTTTTGTTAGGATTTGTCTTCAATTGTTTTGATAAGAAAAGTACTATTTTTAGCTAATCAGGGAAATTATAAGTATATTACTACTCCGTTTTATTGATTATACGAACACCTGCGTGTACGTATGCTGCAATGGTAGATATCGTGTTTTCTACTACAAGTTCGAATCCCGGGATGGGTATTTATTTTTGTGCTTACAAGCACATAGATTTATTCTCGAATTTGGCCCGCCTGCTGGTGGTAAGCGGGCACCATAGCTTAAAAGCGCTTGCGATACCAAAAATATCTTACAGTTGCTTACCAGGGTAAGCAACTTACCCAATCCCCTACCCCGTGGAGCCTTAGTGTCGCCGCACACGGGCCACCGACCACAACCACAAAAAGCCGCCACCGGCATATTCCTTGTAGTTTTCATACATTTTATATGGACTCACCACACACGGTACGCCGGTGGCCGCCACACGCTACAAATCGTCGTTGCTCGCTTCTTGTGCCCCGCACCGTCCACTTACAAAACGCCGCCACACGTCACTCGCGCGATTCCCCACCCCTCTCTCCCTTACCTTAGTCGGCCGCTGCCGCGCGCTTCATCCACTTTAGTAGCCGCTTCTAGATTTTCGCGGCGGCGTTTGTGGCTGTGGCGTGTGGCCCGAATGTGGCGACACTTACAGATCGCGGCGCGTAACTCTAGCGCTGAATAAAACGCCGCATGGGTACGACTGGAGAGCCAATCGGCGCAACGCACGCCCACCCGCGCACCTCGTTTCCCCCCAAGACATCTTAATGTTTACTTTTTTAAGTTTCGTGCCGCGACTTATACTCACCGACGGAAACACAACACCGCCAAATGGTACTGTTATTTTACTGTAATCTTCTGTAAGGTAAGGGGCGTCAGACGGGTGCTCCAATTCGAGAGGAAAATCCGCTATGCGCTACCTCTATTTTAAATGCCTATTCCGTTTCAATTAGTCGTCGGGTTTTTCTTTTACTACAATTAAACAGCTTCCTACCAGTGGCGGCGCTAAACCACATGTGGACGTCGGCGACATCAAGTTCGCGAGGCCTATTTTAATTCGCAGTAAAAAACCGTTAAATTAAGTGAGCCATATTATAAAATAACGTATGAGTAAACGAGTTTTATTGTTGATAATCAAATGAAACATAGAAATTTAATTACAATAATAGTGTTGCCAGACAGACGATTTTAAATTTTTACCCGTAAAGTACTACTCGCTTTCATCACGCACGTGTTCGAAAATAATAAAAGTCATTATCATTTGCATAGCTTTTCCCCCGAATTGTTCCGGGTCGGCTACCTAAGCCAGGCCAGGAGAAACGAAAATAAATAGGTAACTTGTAAAAAATTTTTGCGAGGCCCCCCCTCAGGCGCGAGGCCGTCGGCAGTGGCCGACGTCGCCGACGCCCAGCGCCGCCACTGCTTCCTACCATATTTTTAAATAACAATACATTCATTAAATTTCGACCTTAAGCCAATCAAACAATGAACTTCTTCAAACCACATTAATTGCCCCAATTAGTGACATAATTTTTTTATATGTATAACAGTCACATGCTGTCTTCTTCTAATTTCATCGCAAAGAAAGAAACAGCACTAACTTAAATCATGGCGAAATTACACTTGGTTGGAGTGTCAATGGGATTCGGGTAAACGACTTAGTGTAAATGAATAGAGTCGAGTACTCCCGTAGTCGGGTAGATTTCCTTTTGTTTACACCGTCTTCCAGCCTGTATTCTAGTGTAGATATTGCTTCGGGTGACCGAATTCGAGTAATGTCTTTCGTTCACCCGAATACAGGCTAACGACCAAATGTAACTGCAATAATACACCTAAAACTTCATCAAGATTCCGATTTCAAACGTAAGATATTATACCAAACAGGAATAGAAACTAACATACAGGAATAGAACAGCAAATCTCGCCATACTTAGTAGTTAAAATATTGCTTACACGTGTCTTATCAGTGAAATGAGGTCGATATATGAAATAAACACAAATCCACCGTATTCTCTATTCGAATCTAAAACTCAATGACATAGAAAGATATAGATTTTCTCAAGGTTCATTGGGAAACGCCAACTATCACAAATATCACAATACAGAGTCGCCAGTATCAAGTCTCAAACAGCACATTCCAGTAACCTAATTCTCTCCATCACACACTCTCAACACTCTAAAAGCAGCCTTACGTCAATAAAAATACAGTCTGAAATAACACTTGTGCTATTTTCATTTGCTGTTACGTAAGATTTTAAGGTCACAATTGCATAACGATAATACTATGCGAACGTGACCAGTTTACGAAGAGCTAAGGTATTGTATTGGAGTGTTCGGTTTTTGGAACTGATAGCTTCGGGTAGGAGCGGGTGGATGGCTCATGGTGTTTTGGTCAAGTCAATAATGTTGACTAACACTGGATAGTTTTGAAATGTTAAGTCGTGTTGGATGTATAGTATATAGGGTACAAGCGCGTTATCGGTAATCATTGAAATATTATAACAGCATCGATTCCACGGCACATTTCTGCCAAAAGCTTCTCTTTAGTATTTTTGTAAACCAATATAGTTTTTGTTTTTCATACAGAAGTAACACTATTAAGTTTATAAAAGTCATTAAAATTTAAGTAATTAATAGTTATTTGCAGACTTTTGTTCATGGATGTTTTAACGAAACTGATAAATTGTTACTCGTGACAGTGTTTTCTTGTTTGTGTATTTTTCCAGCATATCTATATAAATAAAACTCAAAGGTGACTGACTGACATAGTGATCTATCAACGCACAGCCCAAGCCACTGGACGAATCGGGCTGAAATTTGGCATGCAGGTAGATGTTATGACGTAGGCATCCGCTAAGAAAGGATTTTGATCAATTCTACCCCGAAGCGAAGCGAGGGCGGGCCACTAGCCTTGTATATAATTAATGTCATTAAAAAAAACAAATATTTCCATCAATCATACCTCTTAACCTAGCCCGAGAGTAAGTTTCTGTTATGGAATACTAGGGCAAGGGATAGAATGCTAATGCATTACTAATACATAAATGAGTATATTTATGGAGATATACATATAAACATCCATGACTTGGGTATAAATACTCGTACTCATTATACAAACATTTGAGACGCCGGGATTCGTAGTCTTCAAAGAATAATAATAATATTTCCAGCACTTACACCAATTAGCCTAGCCCCAAAGTAAGCACTGTAAGGCTTGTGGTATGGGATACTAGGGTAACGGATAGAATACATATACTGTACATATATAAGTATATTTATATAGAAATACGTATTAAACATCCATGACTGGAGTACAAAGGCTCGTATTCATCACACAAACATCTGCCCCCACCGGGATTTGAACCCGGGACCTCTCGAGTCGGCAACACCATGAAACCCGGCGTACAAACCACTCGGCCACGGAGGTCGTCGGATAATGCATGTGTAACAGCAAAGAAACATAATAAATACAACTAAATTTATCCTCTAAAAACAGAACTTATTTGAAAATAAGAACCGAAAGCCTTCACGTAGAGGCTACACAGCAAATCACGCTAAAAATCAATTCGGATTAAAACTAATTATCTGCATTAATCACCGAAAGTGCAAAAACTCGTTCATCGGCTGATGATGAAGAAATGAGAAACCTGATCTCTAAGCCTTGGCAGACTGGCAACAAGCATTGATGCAACCGGTTGCATCAAACAGAATCGAATCGAATCTGATTCCTTCCTTGAAATAACAGTAACATAACCTTGTGAGCGTATTCTAAAATGTCTTAATAAAATGAGATTAGCTGTGTCTGGTCTTGTTACAAATTACAATACAGAATTCAGCAAGTGCCGTAATCGACTAAGCTGGCGTGACATTAATTAAGACATCGGTAACCAAACTCGGTGAAACCGAAATTATAAAATTTTCACGTTCTTCCTATATACGTTTAATATTAAAATTAAGGAATATTTTCTCAAGCTGGACTCTGCCTGATCTTTTTATCTGTTCATTACTATTTATTGTATGTTATAGCTTCCTTATATACTTACTATATTATATATTCTTATATTAACGTTTATTTATTTATTTTTACAATGCACTAGCCGCTGTTTCTACTATTCTTATGGTATGGTTTCATTTAGCCAAAGGTTGCCTGGTAGAGATTACTACCTTAGCAATAAGGCCGCCTTTTGTGTTTTTGTTCCTGTGTTTTATGTTCTCTGTATTGTGTGTAATAGTGCAATAAAGAATATATTCATTTATTTATTCTATAATACTTATATGGATTTCTATAGTTTACTATCCTAGTTTGCGCAGACGAGGGACAATTGTCCGCGGTCTTTTATGTGCGCTAAAATAGATCGCTTACCGAATAACCAAAGACATTGGGAGACAGAATAGGGAAAAAGTACACTGATGTCCCAAAAAAATAGAACTCATGTGACTGGGCACAACAACGCACACAGCAAACTTTAAGTCTGCGTTGCATGCAAAGTAAAGAATCATCTCCCGAGCAAGTTCACGAGCTTGTCGTATGAACCAGATATCGCTTCGCTCAACCATATTTTAGAGAACGTAACGACCTGCCTCACGCGACACCGCCGCAGAAAATTTAAAGAGAGCATTACTATTACAACATATGTATATTATGTAGTTGGAGATGGACCCAGTATTCTCATTAAAAACGTTTTCTATTTTTCTTAAACTTTATGTTAATTGGAAAACAACGTTATCTGAGAATATTTATTTCCAAAGCATGCGATTTAAATTTACAATGTGACAAGTCCTCGGCGGACAATCTTTTCATGATTCATTCACTTTTGTTCTCCAAAGACAAAACACACTCGTCTGCCCAAGACCGTGATAATACCTATGCTCAAATTGATACATTTTTTAAGTCTCCAACCAGTTGGTGGTTTATTCAATTAAGCAAAAAATATTATTTGTAATGTTTTACACGTTAACTTGGAAAATGTACTTAAAAGTATATTCAGAAAACACTTTTTCATCTCTAATTGAATCGAATTTCAATTAGTTAACTGTAATATATATTTGTATAATAGATTCAATAAGAGATGAAAAGGTGTTTTCTGAATACACTTTTAAGAAAATTTTCCAAGTTAATGTCTAAAACATTAAAAATATAATTTTACGCTTATAAATTAAATAAACCTCAATTCAATAAAATAAATGGAGAAATAAACGATATTATTGCTGTTGATCGTAATTTAATATACCTAATAAGCTTGATGCCAATTATATAACTGTAATAAAAAATCTTAACTTGGTTCTAAAAATAAAATCAAGCCAGAGGTTTCACGTTTTATAACATTTCACGTTATAAAATCATGACATAATTTCAACAATAGGTATACAAATTTATCAATTGCTTTTGCCCTGAAATTTAAGCTTCCCGTAGGCACGTTTTCAAATCACACAAATGACACAAAATATATAATGATCATAACAAAGATATGATCGTGATTCATTATATTGTAATTACGCAAAAAACAAAAGAACAATATGTTGTTGCTCTTATGTAAGTAACCGATAAATTTTCATCAGACAGACAAACAGGTGCTGATAATAAATGTAGGTAATATCCAAAAAAAACAACAACACGAAATTATCCGTTGATAACAAATAAGTGATCTTAACGTAACTGCGTAACACAAATATTGCGTTGAAAATAATATAAAAGTGGTGCTGCCACGAGACCTTGACATGTATTCTTCATAATATAGTTGATATCTTGTAACTGTTACTTCACCGTACCGTTATTAAGTAAGTAGGTAAGTGTTTATTTGAGTAATAAGTTAACACAAGTGAAGTGTTAAAGGAAATTATCGATTGAGCGTGGTTTACCAAACGATTTAGCTATGCAGCACTGGAAAAGGAAAACATAACGCCATTGTTGTATGATAACGGTAATATTTTATTCTGACTTACTTTAGCTCAATGGTGCGGGGATAGCGCGTTCGGCCTGCGATCGTGGAAGTCAAGCTACTTTCGCAATGGTCGGTAATTGGATTGTGTGACCAAAAACTTAAATTTCTTTTTATCTCGAGCTCCTCCGCGCTTCGGAAGCCACGTTAGGCCGTTGGTCCCGGCTACATATGCAGTTTATCTCGGTGGGCGGTTACGGCCCAATCTACCTATTGCATCTATAGGAAATAATCCTGTGCCCCAGCAGCGGAGGGGACACTAATGGGCTGTGAGAATTAGACAAACCATACATCGTTTGTATGCCCAATTTGACAGATGTGAAAGCTGTATATGCCTGTACTCCGCTCCTGGCCGCGTCAGCCGTATTGCTCTACAGGAGTAAACATTAATTTCTGTGGGTAAACTTGTTTAAACTAGTATTCTTAATTTAAATATTTTTTTTGTACAGTGTATTTAATTAGTAATGTAAACGTCTAGTCACAAGCATAAATGAGGCGGCAGAAATGTGTGCTGCTCCAGCTATCCTCACTTTGCCTGAACCTAATGACCTGCAGTATGTCAGTTTGTTTGTTATTTTAAATATTAAGCTGTTAGATTTAAAATGTATATTTAAATCTAGCTTAAAATTTTCGAAAGCTGCATGTTTTATCACTGAACATTTTATATTATCGTTATGAAAAGTATAAATAATTCAATGGTTATATTTGTTTCAATCACTAATAAATAAAATTGCTTATTATCAACAAAAGTATCAAAAATATAAAAAAGTCGGTAAGGTGTGCGAAAAAGTTTTTATTGCTCAGACTGTTTTGAGAAGTATTATTAAAGAAATTTTTACTTATTGAAGTGAAAACTTCTTTAGCGGCGTTGTACCCTTTTTTGTAAGGGTAAAAAATGTTAAACTCGCGTCAGGTTAAACACGTGGGCTGATCGCATCATGACACACAATAAAATTGAAAAGGTTGTTGACTTTTATTATAAAGACCTCATTTATTAAACTATATTTAGGAGTAATGTTTAGATTACACAGTGCAAATAGTTTCTTTTTAACGATATGTCTAGTTGTGAGGGCCTGTAATTGGCTATTTGTCGCCGCTACTCATTTCTAGTTTATTAAGATAAGCTGCTGGTCTTCCATGGAACGATGATAATAAATATGTTTTGTTTATAATATTGAATGACTATTTATTGTATAATTCATTATTTTTTGTTTTATTATTGTTATTTGTATTTCAAATTTTTACTTTATTTAAGGTATAAATATTGTATTTTCATTGTTTTGATTCGGTTACGTTTTTTTCTATACTTAATTTAAAATCGACATGAGAACTGAATTTTGAAATTTTGAATTCATTGAATGTGCAGTGAGTACTTTATGTATTTTATTCTGAAATTTATTATTGACGTGTAATTCATTACGAAATAAATGATTATTATTAACCAAAAAAGTAATAATAAAATAAATAAATTAATAATATGTATGAGAAGCTCGATGGCGTAGGTGGTTAGCGCGTGCGGCTGCGACCGTGGAAGTTAAGCAACTTTCGCAGTGGTCTGTCATTGGATGGGTGACCAAAAATCTTCTATCTCGAGTTCCTCCGTGCTTCGGAAGGCACGTTAAGCCATTGGTCCCGGCTGCATCTGCAGTCGTTAGCACCCGCCAAGCCGCACTGAGCCCGCGTGGTGGGTCATGGCCCAATTTCCCTATACCATCCATAGGGAAGGCCTGAGCCCCAGCAGTGGGGACATTAATAGGCTGATGATGATGATGAATATTATGAATAAAATCTAACTCTGCCGTCTATCATACCTATTTATTTATTAGTACAGATTGGTTGCACTCGGAACGGCTGCAATAGGAACCTTGGCATATAATATGTATGTTACATCACTCACTAGCTCGCATGTTAGTCACACGAGACGTGTGGTTGCTGTAATCTCTATTGTTGCACTGGCTTTCAACGCGGCTCTGCTTGCTAATGTACCTTTACTTTAATTATTTATTTAAAATGATTCTTAAAAGAAAATAGGCTATGTAAGAAATATAATATACATCCTCCTTGGCCGAGTGGTTTGTACGCAGGGTTTCATGGTGTCGCCGACTCGAGAGGTCCCGGGTTCGAATCCCGGTGGGGGAGATGTTTGTGTGATTAATACGAGCATTTGTACTCCAGTCATGGATGTTTAATATGTAATTCTATATAAATATATATATGTACAGTACATGTATTCTATCCGTTACCCTAGTATCCCATAACACAAGCCTTATAGTGCTTACTTTGGGGCTAGGCTAATTGGTGTGAGTGTTGGCAATATTTATATTTTTATATTTTTTTTTAATCAGCTAACTTCTAGTAAACCACGCAAAGGATTCCATTAGTATAAACTTTCTCAGAAGATTTTTTAGATAAATAAAATCGCAGTTAAATTTAAAGACAGCAAAAGAATAACGGACTCTTATTTTAGACACTGTTTTGAAGCTTGTTTATGCAAATTTTGTTAGTATTTTTTGCTGAAACTCGTGTTGAACGCATGACTTTTTTGTGGTAATATGGTCCAAGTTTACACCTGATTGTCAGTTCATAAAGGAAATAAATTATTCAAAATATTTACACCATGCATTTTACAAAAGTTCTTTCTAATTAATAACAGTAAAAAGGCAAAGGCAACAGGAATGGTAAAAGTAAACGAAATTCTATTTAGTCCGTCAGTTACATTATCAAATAAATTATGGACTCAAACTAACACACACACGAACACTACACATACACACACAAAATTGAAGTGGAATTTATTTTCGTAAGGGGTGTAAAATGGAAAAATCGTATGGAAAAGATGAAACGGATGTGGAAATGCGTCACGAGCGCCACACAACTATATGTGTGTATGTGTGTGTGGGATGCGTGCGCAGCTCTTCCCGACGAGCATGAAAGTTGGAGAGTATCCGCGAAGACTGAAACGCTATGAGCGTCACGAGCGTCACACACTATAATATATATATACTAGCAAACCAGTGAACCAAATGTTCACCAAAACCTGATTTAAAAAATAATTAATTAAGAACTTCGGAGATTTTGTGTGGTTTCGTTTAAAATTCGTGATTTCTCGAAAACCGGAAGTGCTACGTTACTCAAATCCGGTTTGTAGTCTTATCAGACTATTCTTAACTTATAACTTAAATATTCTCTTTATCTATCTCTTACGGTTTGGCCGCTGAAACAGCACCACAGACAGACGGACGGACGGACTTGTCTAATAGATAAGAGATGAGTGATGCGTGGACTGCTCCATTTCTCTATGCCTTATGCACCGCCTAATGTTATGTTTTTTAAGAAAAGGGACGTGACGTCACTTCTATGTAAAAATTGTAAATATATCTCTGCACTGCGTTCATTGCGAGAATAAAGAAAAAATCCGAGTCAAATATTTTTTCATAATTTGCCTGCCTGATAGAAGAAAAGAAAATTAGTCATCGTAACTATTAACTTGCATGGTGATAAGCGGCCACCACTTAAGTTATACAACTTAGATCTCACTTCACTCTTTTCTTTACCTTCATCATCTTGAACTGGATTCTTAAAACTTCACTTCTGAGGCATAATCTTTTCCTTGATTCTAAACTCTTATATACAGAATGCAGATCATAATCCACCAGTCGAGCCCGACATGGATCAGCTGACCTTTCAAAGCACGCTCAAAAAACTAATTTCGGTCACCCATCCCATTACCGACCATTGCGAAAGTTGCTTAACTTTCATAACCGCAGACTGAATGCGGTTACCACGCTATGCCTACATAACCAACCAGTCAGTAAGTAATATAAAAAGAGCCGAAGATTATTGCACCAAGAGAGGCGTGTGCCAACCTTGACACGTTACATCACCACCAAGGTGAAGATCGGTGGCTTGCAGATTATGTAAGTGTTGCCAATAACATAATTAGCGCTTTTGAACGCACACAATGAGATTGAGCACACGGCAGACACGAGATTCGCTTATGGGGCAATAAAATTGGAGAATTGGAGCAACTTGGTTTCAGTACAGTGAGAGGCAATCTGTCTTCTTTTTGAAGTGAGACTTTTTTACGCACGCTTGACTTGGGGGCTAAGCTGGCGAACGCGTTACGCATTACGAAAAGTGTGATCGGGTGAGGCGAACGGGAGTTGAGTGGGGGATATAAACAAGAGAAAGCAGTGCGCGCGCATATATTCTTTCTCTCTTTCTCTTAATACTAGTAAATTTCTCGTTTTTTTTATATTAATAGGGTGGCCCGCCTGATGCTTAGCTGCCATCATAGGTAATAAACGCTAGCAATACCAAAAATATCACTCGCATCATTGACCTGACCCAATCGAATCCTGACACTCGAACCCCTGACCCAATCCCGTGCCCCGCGGAGCCCTAGAACTCATTGACAGAAACACAAAATCACCAAATGGTTGAAAATAGAAGGGATGAAATTTTTACTGTTTTATCTTATATGTGCTAATTTCGCGAAGATGGCAAGAGACCTGACGGTATGACGTTCATTCCTTGGAAGCAGTGTCGTCCTCTTGTATGGCACGCAACTTGTGTGGACACGCTTGCTCCGTGGCATACAGGTAGTACCTCCCAGCTGTAGGAGCGGCGGCAGCCTCTGCCGAGTGCTCCTAGCGGCGTAAATATTCAGCTGTCAATGAGAACTACATATTTGTGCAGTTTTGTTGTTGAGACTATGGGTTCATGGGGTCCAAACGCTCATTCCCTTTTTAAAGAATGTCGAAGAGGCTTACTGAGGTGTCTGGTGATCAAAAGGCTGGTAGCTATCTTGGTCACGAATCAGCCATGCCATCCGACGTGGCAATGCTGCCAGCCTATTGGGCACCATTCCTGACGGCGGCGCTGGGGGTGACATATTTTTTATTTTGTAAATTATATATTAAGCAGTTAAGTAGGTTAAAGTAATTTGGATTGTAAATTTTAGTCATCAAGTAGTTTTTAAGTTTTTGTTATTTAAATGTAAATACTTACCTATTTAATAAAAAATCTTGAGGTTATAGTATAGTTATTCATGATATTAAGTGCGGTAAGTTGGTTGTTGCAAACGAGTAGACTAATGTAAGCTTGCCACAGTCATGAGTTTGTAAATACCAATCCGCACGAATGTCATACAACATTTTTCAACACATTTGCGAGAAAACAGTACTTGTATCTAATTAATTTGACATACCTTATTAATTTTAAATCAAACATTGATTATTAATTGCACTATTTTATATTAAATATTCATTGATTATTGATTATTAATGTACTTTTCTCAATTGAATGTTGTGTGTGCTTGTAAAGGCTTGCATATATGTCTTAGAATAAGTATTATTTAAATTTTTTAATGTTTTCATATGTTTAGCTGTAAGTACACCTATTAAATAAATAAATAAATTTAAATAATAAAGCGGAATAAAATATATAAAAAAATACTTCAAAGTGTACTTATTCCCTCGGATAAGTTCGATTCCTTGTATACATTTAACATTTCAAATCAACGTATTACGAAAACCAATCGGCAGAACAATGATCTCTACCATTTCAGCTGACATTACGAACTTGACATTCTAACACGAGCCTTATGTTCTACACAATAAGGACTATTCGCCTAGCAAGTTCAACATCGTTATAGTTCGATGGGTAGATGTCGATCGATATTTGAAATAGATTCTTACGTTGCAACGGATGGTGAAATTTTGCTCTCGGGGGGGAAAATATTCAAGGATAGATCTAATGAATTTGATTCAGTAATCTAACGCAATGGATTTTTATAACTCGGGTTTTGAAAGTTTGTTTGGTTCGTTGTAACGGCAGAAACGGTTGGTATCGACAGTTTAATCTATCCAACAGTTAGGAGAGATAAAAATGGAAATAATTAATTATATTTCTTATTTTTAAACGACTTCAAAAAGGAGGAGGTTCTCAGTTCGTCGGATTATGAGTTACTTGAGAATCTTTACTAGCTAATTCAGACAACGATTTAAATTATATTTCCGCAAAAAAATCTTTAATGATATATATTTTTTAATATATCTTCACGTTAAGTTACTAATTGTGCAAATAGGAAACCTATAAATTGCTTCAAATTGTACACAATTTTAATTGTCATAAATTGCTTCAAATAGTTCTACTTTTAGAATCAACGTACTTTAAACGGAAAATAATTCCCAAATAAGTATGTTATTCACAAATTTGTATGTTGTGTGTTATTTCAATATTTCGTAAACGATGTACATCAGTAAGTTTACTGTTTAGAACTGTTCGCACTATTTTCATTCACACAATTTATAAGTTTCTCAGGTAACTCAAAATTCACGATGTATATGTTTTTATTGATGTTCGCGCATATCTCCGTATATGACGCGTGGACCGATTTTGATGATGACCAATCAGTTTTTTAGCGAGGGGTTCCCATGTTCGTTCTTTATTTTTTATTTTATTTATTTATTTGTTTATAATCAGGCAACGTATGCCCATAGAAAAATACCTTAAAGTCTAACATAAATACAGATATAGGTAATACATTAAATGTTAGTAAATAAAAAATAATAATAACTAAGTCAGTAGAAACCTAATTAATACGTATAGACGTGTGACCTTTCGGCCAAAAATCTTCCTTCATGAACGTCGTCAGTTGTTCGGTTGGCACCCGCACCACAAAGGAATTAAAATTCACATTGTGACGGGACTCCAACCGTGCGACTCTGAGGGAGAATTTGGTCTTAATCCGCAGGTACTCTAAGATCTCCTCTTCCTTCGTAGAGTAATGCAGTCGGGACACGTACAGGGCATCGTCGGTATTGCAGGACGCAGCAGATGGTTCGGTCCGGTCGGGGCGGCACCACTCATATTGCGGCGAATGGGCTTCCTCTTCTTCCTTTCCCCTTTAATGAAACCTTCTTCGTCAGAAATCCGCTTTTGTGACGCTGCTGGAGTAGCACGTTGGATGCTGATTTTGCTACTCTTCTTTGTTTGTTCTTTACTACGACGCTCGCAATTCGGAACCGCATCAACGGGTCGACTGGCGGCTGCAGCTGCGTAAGCACGTTGCGGTGTAGACGTGCATGCGCGAGACGTATATATTTTTGGTGAAGATCTGATGATATTTTGGTGAACATCTGTGGAGAAACCAATGGAACTCCTAAATTATTATGGTTGTTGGCCATGTTAAAAGGGTAAATTAAAAAAATTATAAACGGTACTCAATTCGTATTTGTTATTTTAAGAGATATGACAGATATAATGCAGGCCAGCCCCCCTAGTATGAGCAACGCGATTATGATATAGAACGCGTTTTTATCAAACTCAATTGTCAAATTACTATAGAGTTTGACAGTTAGACGCGATAAAAACATGTGATATAATGTAAATTGTATTGCTCATGCTACGGAGGCAGGTAACCCATGTCAGTTGATGTTACTGTGTCACAAAATCGCTTATACGCCACTTTGGTCGAAAATGAGGTAAATATATAATTTGAATCAGATTTTTTTATCTGCGTCGATCTGTTTATATTTCGTGAAGATTTGAGTACTTTTTTGGAGCTTAAGCAACTCAATTTTTTGAAGATTTTATTGTTCACAACACTAAAGCGACATGAATGTTGGTGTTTTTGAACTAATGGCGCTTACGCACTACTATTTGGCGTATGATTTGATGTTTGCTTGACAAAAAAATTATGGCAGGCCGAGTTATTTTCGCTAAACGACATCTAATTCGTAAAGCAGTAACTTATATTATGTTACATTTTTAATTTGAAGATATTTAGAAAATATTATATTATGAATATGTTTGTATTTTTATGGCGTTACTTCTCATTTACAATGAGTTATGATTTTTTTTGTGAAAATAAACACTTTGATCCTCGTTTCTGTAAAGTGGCTTTTAAGCGATTTCGCTTTTCCACTGTCGATTTAATCTTAATTCATTAAAATTGAAAAAAATAATTAGTAACTCGTTTAAGGAACAACATTTTTATTTCTATTTTTTTTTTTATATTCATTATAATGTATTTTAGTATTTTATTGACGATCTCCGTGGCCGAGTGGGTTCGAATCCCGGTGGGGGCAGATGTTTATGCGATGAATACGAACATTTGTTCTCCAGTATGTTTAATATGTACCTAAGTCTATATAAATACACTTATATATGTACAATATATGTATTCTATCCGTTACCCTAGTGTCCCATAACACAAGCCTTACAGTGCTTACTTTGGGGCTAGGCTAATTGGTGTGAGTGTTGGAAATATTTATATTTATTTATTTAATGTCAAAGAAATATTATTTTCATGTTTATTAGGCACTATATGAGATAAATAATAATGGAAATTATCTAGGCAATTGTTTAAACTAAATGGTATATTTTTTGTGTAAGTACCGTTTGTCTCTGTGCCTTCCTTACTCAAATGGTGGAGCGAAGACTCCTCCGCGAAGAGATGTCCTACACCTAGAAAACGATCAACATATCGAAGCCGCTCCAATCTCAACAACGATGCTATGAAGACCAACAGCATATCATCATCATAGTCATCAGCCTATTCATGTCGCCTGGGGCACAGGCTTATGGATGGAATAGTGAAATTGGACCATAACCCACCACGCGGGCCAAGTGCGGATTAGTGGGTGCTAACGACTGCAGATACAGCTTGGACCAACGAATTAACGTGCCTTCCAAAGCACGGAGAAGCTCGAGATAGTAAATTTTTAGTAACCCATACAACGGCCGACCACTGCGAAAGCTGCTTAAACAATAGCAGTCGAATGCGCTAACCATTTGCGCCATCGAGCTCCTCTAGCAGCAGCATATTAGCATGTTTTGTTTTTATTTTTATTCCTGGTTTTTTATTTTGTTTTCTATTTTTGGAGTTTACTCTTTAAGAATCGATTTGCATATATAAGGGGCCCGGTATGAGAAAAATGTGAGGAGTAAAATCTATCGATGAATGACTTCGTTACGTTTTTGGTGCGCATCCTATGTCGCGCAACTTTGACAAACAAAGATGACGGATTGACATTAATAAAATTTTTAAAATCTGAACTGAATTTAGATATTGTTTCTGATAGAGCAATGGGGACAACGAGGTATGGTACAACCATTGATGAGGTATTTTCAAGATTCGTGAACCACGTATCTACGAACGTCCATGTGTCTTATTTTAGTTACCATAAACCACTTGTCACTGTAATTAATAATGCAGACAATGTTGATTTAATTAGTATTTAAAAAAAATATAATAGTCTGATAATAATAATTACATAATTTATCAACATTTCCTAATGATATATTTATGCACATCTGAAATTGACTATTATAAAAAGTTTAATGTAAAATATTTCGTCGATTAGTTATAATAAATGTATATGAAATGAATAAATATATATTTATATATGTATATTATTTTCATTAATTTGTTAATTTACCCTTTCATACAGTATCAATCTTTTTTAAGTTAAATAAACTCTTTTTGCGTCTGGTTAGACTATCGAACTTAAGGAGTAAACTCCAGTCGTGCGTCGGAGCTGACACACACATTTTTTTTTATGTTATTTGTTCTTCTTGTTGTTATTATTTCGTGCGACACCAAACCGGTTTCAACGGAAGACCAGCGCTAATGGCAACATTAGCACTATGCTGAGTTGGGACCGTTTTGACTCTAAATTTTAATTGTTTTATTCTATTTTTTTTATTATTATATTTTTTTTGTTGTCTCAAATAAAATTATTTATAAAATTATTTCTATACACTATTGCTTAAGAGCCTCCGCTGCCTCAAGCGAGAGCACGGAGCAGACGTCCGCACCGAGTGCAGTTTCATGTCACTTCATTGTGCAGCGTTGCGTAACGCAGGTCTCTCGTCGCACGCGGTGAAGTACACTCGATTGGCTGGATGTTCAGTGCTCTTGTCTGCATCGTCTTTAGGCTAAGTACTAAGCTTACCTCTTTACGCGCTGACCTACGTTGCCACCACGTTGTGGCCACTATTCCTACACGAACAAAGAAATTTGGTGACTCATTTCTTTGTCGTACTATTCGTAAGTGAAATTCTTTACCCGCGCAAGTATTCCCTCCTTCCTATAATCTGGAGTCCTTTAAAAGAGGCGTGAAGAAGCATTTTTGCGGGCCGGCAAGGTGAGGATGATTGGTGTAGCAGTTTATAACTGCTGCACCAGCTATCTTCGCGTTTGGACTTTATTACCACTTAACATCAGGTGGGGTAGAGTCATTTGCCTAAACTTTTCTAAACCTAAACCTTTCCTAATCCTTTTTTTTTAATCTGTTTTTTATATATTTTTTTATTTTATAGTCATAATTGTTTTATCATTTACATTTGTAATGGAAAGTGACTTCATGAGTTATCTCATATTGAAGTCATTTTTCAAATTGACGACTCTGTATATAATACAGGGAGAAAAAAACAGCCCTTGCTGATTTTCTTCTCAATACAAGGTCTCCCGCCGTAGATTTGCGAACCGATGGCGTAGCTTTACGACATTCACAAGTGCTTGTAACAGCCTAGACTGAACAAACGATGTTGAATTTTGAATTTTTGCCTACCTCTATATAATAAAAAAAGTAGGAATATCAACAAAAATAATCCATTATAGAGTTTTCACCCGTGTAATCGAAATCGTACTGGCGGGGCTGCGAGAGACGGGACGTCTGCTGCGTGCTCCCGCTTAGAGCAGTAGAAGCTCTATATTTAATAGTAACAAAAGACGATTTAATTTAAACCATGCGTTACTTCATTCGAGTACAGTTACTCGATTGGACACTTAATTAGCTATACATAGGGTTCAATGTGTCCGACTGTAAACCCTATCTATACCTAATTTAGTGTCCCGATATTTTCGTAATACCAATGCAACTTAAGGCTTATTAAAACACAACGTTACCACAATACGGTCATGCCTATTTTTATTTCACAAAACTAATTTTGAACCGTATTGCGCAAATGTTTAGACTGTATAGCCGATTTGCAGATCGCAATGTTATATTTGTTGCAATGTTAAGGAGTGTTCACACAACGAAACGGTTTATGCGAAAATTTTTAGCAAAAAAAATTTTCAGCATATTTTTTTTAGGCCGCTTTTTAAATCTAGTAGGTATTTTATATTCAAATAAATTAATATATTTTCTATGTAAATTGATAATATGCCCAGAGAATACAAAAACCAACTCACCAAATAGCATCGGTTCTGGTAAAGTTAACTTAAAAGTCGTTGATCATTATAGGTCGTTTTATTTAAAGCATTTAACTGCTAGATGTTTAAATCTTACGAAGACTTTACTAGAAAAAATCCACTGAGACCAGGTATCAGGCGAGATTCGAGCCAACATCATGGTTAGTGCGACCGCCCGTATAGCGGAAGATGGGGGTTGGAATTCCGTCTGAAACCTTTAGTAACAATTATAATAAAATACACAATGATACAAACTTAATAATGAACATAAACCATTAATATAAGTAGGAATAAAGGGTTAAGTGGGTAAAAATAGATCCCTCACCAGATAGACTGACGACATCAAGCAAGTCGGGGGGACCCACAGAACACATAAGTGGTTAGAAGGGTGATCATAGACCGTTTGTACGGGAACCGATTTCGCCGGCTCGCCCCCACTACGTTTCCACCTAAAAGATAATAGCCAATCAAACGACGCGACATCACACAATCGAACCAATCAGCGCTCACAACCGAGAGCAACGACGCAATCAGAACCGTTTTGGTCAAGTTATCAGCATTTGCTCACACATTACTGTGGCGCGCCTGCCCCGCCCACAAAGCCCTTCTCTGTTCTGTGAGACCTATGACCGTTCTGCATGGAAATCCCTTGAGGAAGCCTATGTTCTGCAGTGGACGTCCATCAGCTGTTGTCCAATGACGATTGATAGGATAGGATTTTTTTCTTTTTTCTTTTTATCTTAGCAGGATTCAAAATTTTCGGTTTCCTCTACACACGGCTCATAGGCCGATGTGAACGGCCCACGAAGTGCATTCACAAATTGTGTTTCGTCAGGCAACCTTGCACCGCGTTGCGCCAGCGCCGCGCGATTGCGTTAGCCCATTAGATCCCGCTTGGGCAATGCACACAGTAATGTTAGGTAATTTTTGCCTTTACAACCATGTTCAGTGTTAACACATTAAAAATGTCATCCCTTGATGCAAACACTCGCGTGCACTCGGACGTTTTTGAAAGAAGGTTTTATTACACTTTGTATAATAAGCCTTTTGTCGTGGCCAGTAAAGAAATGGGGGTACAGGTAAATCTTGTCCTATCCTACTTATATTAGGATATAGGAGTAAATGTGAAAGTTTCTTTGTTTGTGAGAATCCTATAGGAACCTTAAAAATTTCCGTGATAAAAAAGTATACGTTATCTCAGACAGATTATAAACAAGATCATAAACTAATAGGTATCTACCAAGTTTCATCCAAATCCATTCAGTAGTTTTACAAACTTTCACATTTTTAATATTACTAGCGGCCCGTCCCGGCTTCACACGGGTGGATTAAATACTATGGAAACATAATGAATCAGCAATCACCTGATTTTTCAGTTTAGCAAAAATTTTCTAAGTAAATAGGTCGAGTATATTAAATCTATTTGGCCATGGGCATGGCCACCTTGATTTTTCTGTTTAGCAAAGAGTTTCTTTTTGGCATATAGTTTGAATATCTTTTTATGCCTAACTAACTAACGTCTTCTATTTTTCTTAAGCTTCATGTTAATAACAATACAAAGTAATCTGATAATATTTCATTCCATAGCATGCGCTATTCAAAATTTTCGGGGGACAAACATCACATCTTGTGCGTTGATTCCGTGACAAGTCTTCGGCGGATATGTCTCTTGTCTTCTTTAATCATCAGCATCATCAGCCTATTAATGTCCCCACAGCTAGTGAACAGGCCTTCCCTATGGATGGAATAGGGAGATTAAGAAAAGACCCACCACGCGGGCCCAGTGCGGAATGGCGGGTGCTAACGACTGCAGATGCAGCCGGGACCAACGGCCTAACGCACCTTCCGAAGCAAGGAGGAACCCAAAATAGAAGATTTTTGGTCACCCATCCAATGACCGACCACTGCGAAAGTTGCTTAACTTCAACGATCGCGGCCAAACGCGCTAACCACCTGCGCAATCGAGCTCCTCATACTGCATTATCACCTCTGCTTTATTACTTGTTTATAAATACGACTTCAACATTCATCGCGTGTCGATGTAACCGGGTGCGTTGTGAACCTTTACGGTTCTTTTCAACTGTAGGTCAGTGGAGTAGGCATAACCGGTAGGTTCACAATGTAGAACGAACGCTGTAAACTTGATAACTTTACTTAGGAATTGCTTATTAAGCCAGGTAGTTTAATGTGTTTAACCAAACCAAAGGGTTTTGGTTAAATACTCGACGAATACTATTGAGTGTACTAAAACAAAGGGTTTGGTGCACTCAACAGCATAGCAACAGGTAACATTACAAACGTAACAGGTAACATAAAAAAACTTTGTACTAATAAACAAACAATTTAACACATTTTGCGCACGGAGAAATGTAAAAGTTACAGTTACGTTGTTATAATTTATAGGAAGAAAGAGTGAAAGAAAGCTAAGCTAAAGCTAAGTGAACTACTTTTTGATTCACATGTTAATAATAAATAAATATTTCCAACACTCACACCAATTAGCCTAGCCCCAAAGTAAGCACTATAAGGCTTGTGGTATGGGATGCTAGGGTAACGGATAGAATACATATCTCTTATCTATTAGACAAGTCCGTCCGTCCGTCCGTCTGTCTGTGGTGCTGTTTCAGCGGCCAAACCGTAAGAGATAGATAAAGAGAATATTTAAGTTATAAGTTAATAATAGTCTGATAAGACTACAAACCGGATTTGAGTAACGTAGCACTTCCGGTTTTCGAGAAATCACGAATTTCAAACGAAACCACACAAAATCTCCGAAGTTGTCAATTAATTAAATACATTTTTTTTTAAATCAGGTTTTGGTGCACATTTGGTTCACTGGTTTCCTAGTATAAGAATATTTATATAGAAATACGTATTAAACATCCATGACTGGAGTACAAATGCTCGTATTCATCACACAAACATCTGCCCCCACCGGGATTCGAACCCGGGACCTGTCGAGTCGGCGACACCATGAAACCCGGCCTACAAACCACTCGGCCACGGAGGTCGTCAAAAAAGTTAATGATATCATTGGTCGTGCTTACAGAATGCTTGGCTTCATCTTTCGACAAAGTTCTGATTTTAAATCACCTAGTACTTTGATACTGTTATACAGTTCGTATGTAAGATCAATATTCGCATAAATTCGCATCAACAGCTTGGAATCCCCAGTATTCAATTTATATAGATTCTATAGAAAAGATACAAAAGAAGTTAAACGTTTGAATTATAGATATCCTGAATTCTGCACGGAAATAATCATACCTTTGAATCTGCATAGGGAGCATCGCGATCAAATTCTGTTTTTTAAAGTAATTAATAATATGATCGACTCAAGCACGGTAATATTATCTATACAGTATTCTATCTTTATACAAACGGTCGGAAAGCGTTTCATACCTACGCCACTCGAGTTCGCGCGGCACCCGGTGGGCATCCAGTCGCGAATGCGCCGCAGCGACGACCGAACGGTGTGAATTGTTTTTAAGCAGTTAGCCGTGCTTAAACGTTTGTATTATGAATATTTGATTGAATTAAGTAGATACCTACATAATTTAATATGGCAAAGAGCAATAGTCGATATTGTGCTGTTTTTGGTTGCTTGAACTCTTCAATAATTAAACTTTTTATACGAATGCATATTTATTATACTATTAAATTTATAATAAAGCTTTTCGTACGTCTCAGTCGAGGCGTACATATTTTGCTGTCTCAAATCTATTTTTTTTATTATTAAATATTACACTTAAAATAACATATATTTTAGGTGAAACTTCCTAATCCATTTAAAACATATTTTTTTACATGTGAAATAAAATATTTACAATCACAAAACTAGAAAGAAACTCAATTATGTAGATGAAATTAAAATACTGTAGGCGGGCAGCCGCGTGGATTCGCCCCGCTCGGCCGTAGGCAGTTATTTCAAGGACAGGGCTGAGTCACAATACTGTATAGATAATATTACCGTGACTCAAGTTATTTAACCTGTAACATATTGTATAAATGTAGAAAATCTTCTCACTAAAACATTTGCCCTGCCTTTTTGTCGCACCAACTATGCCAAAATAGGTTTACCATAAGATCCTGTAGTGCCTACGATAACAGATATCAACAGTTCGACATTTTTTGTCTTAGCTTAACTAGTTAAGTTTAAAAAATCTATATCGTCTTGTTTTAATCGAGTTGCTATTAGGTCCTTTATTTTCAATCAATGTTTGTTACATTTTGTTTTCATATTGTTTTTAAATGACATACCTACATAAGTAATAAAAGACTCATCAATTATTCAAAATTATTCAACATTTCAAATATTTATACAAAACCTGTTTTATCCCTGTTACAGTTATGAAGTTTAATTAAAAATCTACTCAATGTACAGTTTTATTACGTAGTGGAAACTGATTTGGCTTATGTATAATTCAAATATTTTGTACTCAAATGTATTATAACAAGGCTGTATGTTTTTATTAAATAAAAAAAAAATGTCTTAGGGGGAAACGAGGTTTGCGGGTGGGCGTGCGTTGCGCCAATAGGCTGTCCAGTCTTACCCATGTGCAGCTATCCCCTCCGCGTTTTGTTCAGCGCTAGAGTTACTTACCGCGACCAGTAGCACCCGCTTATCGGTGATGGGTTTGGTGATGTGTTCAGAGAGTAGAAGATCGGGTAATGGTAGGAAACAGCGCAAATGAAACTCTAGTATCACAAGCGTGCTTTGGCGGCGGCTTGCTATCAGGCGGGACATATACTTGTTAACCATCCAGTGGTCCTGAAATAAGTTAATTCTTCTACGGCATAAAGAGTAAGGCTAGGTTAGGTAACGCGCCTCGGATATGATGATCTGCGCTGACTCCCAATCCGGGGACGGCGGATGAATCTGTAACCGCATCCAATTTTTCCAACTAATATTATTAATGTGAAAGTTTGTGTGTTTTTTTTTGTATATTTGTTACTCAATCACGCAAATTGAATGTATAGTACAACTCTTTTGAATCGTCCAAATAATTACTTTTTCCTACCACTCGTACATACATATTTTTACATACCACATATTTTTAGCTGACGGTGAAAGTATGTATAATGTAACAACATTTAGAAATCATTATGTTGTTACAACGTCAATACAATCATGATTTCTTTAATATAGAAAACCTGTTGGATTGACTGGAACAGTTCTAACCCATGCATTTTTGTCTGTAATATAATCAGACACTACATAATAAGCTTTTATAATTTATTTTTTTAAAAATCTTACATATTTGTTTCTTAAGTTATCTTACATATCTTTGAATTTATTTATGGTCAACTCTTGGATATCGCTTGGGACTTTATTGTATAAGCGAACACAAAGACCTTTAGATAAATTATTGATTCTGTGAAACATAGTAGCGGGTAAAGTTAGTTTATTTTTGTTTAATGTTTTAAGTGTATGAACATCACTGTTTTTAAGAAACAAATTAATATTTTTTTTACAAGTAATAAAATTCGTATGTGTATTGTGAGGCGACGCCATTATACCGCTAGTTCCCTTTTTTTTCTTTAGCTCCCATTTCAATGTAGAAGACAAATTCTATGTCCGTTTATATTTAACTTGAGAAAGGTTTCCATGTCTTTCTCACGAATAGCAGAGCAGGTCAAAATAAAGGAAAAATACAAAATTTTGGTCACCCATCCGATTCCTGAGATGACGTGTTCACTTAATGTTTTTTTTTATTATTATGTTTAATCATTTAACTGCTAGATGTTTAAATCTAAAGAAAACTTTACTAAAATGCCTGCATGCCTGCCTTGCAGCTTAAGCCTAGAGCAAATTCCACACGGCCGTCAGGGCCGCGGTAACATAATGGTCAGTGTATTCACCCGGATGGCGAAGGGTGTGGGTTCGAGTCCCGTCTGCTGCCTGGTCCGCGTGATTTTTTTTCTAGTAAACTTTTCTTTAGATTTAAACTTGTTTTACTTTGATAAGCGCAGAGCGGAACCGCGCTTCGTAGACTGTTATTTAAAACTAATAACTGCCCAGTTATCTCGTCTGTGACAAAACAATGAGTGATGGATATTGCAGTTTTCCTTGTTCAGCAACGCATGTGTAACCACGTGAATTGACCAGCTATCAGAAAACGACAATCACTTGTATTTCACATTTTTTTTTTGTGTAACATACCTAAGTTTATCAATATTAACTTACGTAGTAAATATTTGTCTTCAAGGTTTTAATGAAATATGGAGTTTATTTGATGACATAAATTGATTGTGCTGTTTCAAATGTATCTATTTAAAATTCGTGGAATTTCGTTGAATTTAAATAGAACGGAATCAGTGTGTTTTTTAAAGAAATGTTATGTCAACAGTTGACTATTAACAATGAACACGATAAGGAAATTATAAAATGACATCAAAATTATTGTTAAGTTTCAAACTTGTACATAGATCAAATAAGTTTAAGTATTGTAACAAATGCATAGTACAGGTTGCGCCAAACTGCTGGTCTGTTCACCTGCGAAGATGCAACTTCAGAACGGAAAGAAGTTTGGCATGATCTCTACCGAACATGATAATAAAAATAACCGCCCAGGGCAGCTTCGTGCCGAGCTGTTGGTGAATGGAGACACCAGAGGTAATCCAAGTGCTCCTGAGAACCAAACATCACCGTCATCTCCGACTTACCGCGGTGGATCCCGAAAGGGTCTGCAGGATCTCACCTCTGGCTTGCGTTCATTGGCTGTCCAGGGTGGAGTCGCAAGAGCTTTATGTTTATAGAAATAAACATTAAACATCCATGACTGGAGTAGATATGGTCATATTCATCACACAAACATCTACCCCCACCGGGATTTGAACCCGGGACCTCTCGAGTCGGCGACATTATGAAACCTGGCGTACAAACTACTCGGCCGCGGAGGTCGTCAAAATAATATATTTTAAATGAACTACTAAAATTTAACTCAAGTCATCATCATCAGCATTTTGATGTTCCCACTACTGGGGCACAGGCCTTTCCTTTTGATGGCATAGGGAGCTCGGCCAATGACCCAACTTGTGGATTCTTAACGACTGCAGATGCAGCCGGGACCAATGCCACAACGTGCCTTCCGAATTACGGAGGAACTTAACTTGAGATAACAGTTTTTACTCTAGTATCATTGGAGATGAAAATATACTGTCTCTTATTTCTGTATACAACAGCCAAGTGGCATTCCGCAGCTCATGGCACGTGACCGTTACAAGAGAGAGAGTGAAAATAGCGGACATCTATACGCTATTCAAGAAAACTAAGCTACCACCGACGAAAACTAAGCCTTTTTTTTGAGTGTGTATGCTGTTGGTCGCAGATAACCTTCACAGCGTCATCGGGTTCGGGGGCGGCGAGATCCTTAGGGGAGGTCCCCTAGATCCTGATCGCGAGATCCACGTCAGAAACGCCAGAGCCAAGGGCCATCGAGTTGCCCGCGACGGAAGGGGCGAACGCGATTGCGGGTTTTGCGGGTTGAGTGCTGGGCCCGGGGTGGAAAGCGTGGAAGGCGCGAGATCAGGGAGACCGTAGACATACGGTACTACGGCATAAAGGAAACCCTTTATAATATGTTCCAATCCCCTTTTTATTTAATACGCAGGCAAAAAATCTTTTAACAGACGACGGCGCCTTTAAGAGGCACACCGCCGAACGGACCTCACACCTGGCTCCCGCAAGCCTTACGGACCCCTACAGTGGCTGCCCACTCAGGACCCCGTAACTCTTACGGGCGCTTTACGGTATAATATCCGCCAAAAAACCCTGCGAATACCTTCAACGCTACTCCATGCGAAGCCGCGGGGTCCCCGTTAGGGATTCTTCCGCGACATGTTTCAGTCCCTTGCTTGTTTCAAAGATTTGCAGCTGTAGTGTACAAAAACAAATTTAAAGTGAACATCAACCTGTACATAAATTATAAATAGCTATTTATCTAAGTGATTTACATACAAAAACCAATTTAATCGTTGCTACCACCTGTGTCTATCGTACTTCAGTTACATCACGAGACAAAATGATGTACCTACAATGAATTGTAGTGTGCTGTCTTCAGTCGGTTGTCCGCATGAAACGTGACTCTTACGTAAATGATAATCGGAGAGCCGGTGTGGGCCACGAAGAGAGCGCAAACTGTCCTGAAGATGCACGTGGCATGTTATAGATACAATTATCTACTTTATCCCATGCAATTTTTATTCTTGTAACCTATGGGAATGCTGAGAAAATGAGGTTTTTGTATCAGCGAAGTCTATATATGGGCCTTATGGCCAAATGCGTAACCACGGGTTTGTTTGAGTCAGTAAATGTCTGGCTTAACCCTGCAGCCGGCTGTAGGGTATCATTGTTAATTACACATGCCCCAACCCCCCCCCTGGCCTAGGAGGATAAAAAAATAATCATCATTATCATCCTATTAATGTCCCCACTGCTGGAGCACAGGCCTTCCCTATGGATGGAATAGGGAAATTGGACCATGACCCACCGCGCGGGTCTAGTGCTGAATGGTGGGTACTAATGAGTGTAGATGCAGCGGAACCAACGTGCCTTCCGGCACGGAGGATCTCGAGATAATAAGTTTTGGTCACCCATCCAATGACTGACCATTGCGAAAGTTGCTTAACTTTCACGATCGCAGGCCAATACGCGCTATACACCTGAATCCTCGAGCTCTTCTAATAAATATAATAATAATAATAAAACAGTTTTCAACGCGCGCTAGAACTCGACTTTGTTTGAGTTTGTGTGGTTAGTTTCTTTACAACATCCAAATATTGTATGTTGTTCTCGTTATATCTCAATATTCCCGTGGGTCACAAAAAAGCGCACAAGGTCAACATTATCTAGAGGTCAAAAGCTTTAAAATAAGATAGAATTCATCTCTGTCTGCTGTAGGGCATTTTACCATAGTAAAAGTTCCCAATATCCTTTAACGGACTTTAGTTATTTCAATGGGTTAGTACTTCTTTTTATTACGTAATAACCACTAAACACTATATAGTAAATGGTTCAGATAAGCTTGCTCTTATATAATTCTGTTTAAAGAGTATTTCCTATTTTTTATGTTAAAAAGGTGTCAAACAGTGGTCAAAAAACCAATTTAATCGCTGCTACCACCTGTGTCTACCGTACTTCAGTTACATCACGAGACAAAATGATGTACCTACAATGAGTTGTAGTGTGCTGCCTTCAGTCGGCTGTCCGCATGAAACGTGACTCTTACGTAAATGGTAATCGGAGAGCCGGTGTGGGCCACGAAGAGAGCGCCAACTGTCCTGAAGATGCACGTGGTATTTAATCGTGAACATGTTTAAATCAATAAAAAATAAAAAAGGTTGTAATCAAGAGACACCTTTTTATGTTAAAAAGGTGTCAAACAGTGGTCAAAAAACATATGGCCCGCCTGATAGTAAGCGGACACTATAACCTATAAACGCTAGCGATACCAAAAATATCACTCGCACCGCTGTCCACCCTGACTTGGGTCACCATCCGTCCGGATTAGTCCGGAGATGTCCGGACTTTTAAACTATGGTCCGGACTTTGTCCAGACTTTTTAAATTACATTGAATATGAATAATAAAAGGATATATTGATATAAATACCATACTATTGTTGCTAAGTGAGTAATGATACCATTTTATGACTAAAGAGTCCGGACTTTTTTCGAAATGTCTGGATTTTTGTCAGGACTTTACGTTTAGTATTCCAAAATGACAACCCTAACCCTGACCCAAAGCCCTACCCCTTGGAGCACTGGTACCTTACTCACCGTCATAGAAACACAACAACACCAAAACGTGTTATTTTACTTTGATCTTTGAATATACCAATTTCTATTTTTTTTTGAATAGACAAGAAAGAATAGCAATCACGTTTTCTCTTTAAACGCCCCCGCAATTTCCATGGCTCCACATGAAATCCGTCTGTGGACACAGGCGTCAGTTTCACGTGAAATCTGTTTTTACACTTTAAATGGCGCATTGAACAGGATTTGTGAATATAACTTTGTTCAATATCTATTATATGTTCCCCTTCGACGGTCTACGAAACTGTAGTTTCGTAACTGGTCCCGATGAAGGAATTATTATTCCTTGTACGTAACTGCTTTCGATGAAGGAAATTATTCTTCTTTGTACGAAACCGCGTTAATGTATCATGATTACGTACAAGGAATTTGTTGTTAAGGTTTCGAAGAAAGAAATATTTTTCTTTTTACGTAACTTGTTTACATGGAAGAATCATTTGTCTTAGGACAAGGAATTTTATGTAAGTAAAATTAGAATTTATTCAAACCAGGTAGTAAGGCTCTATTAATAAAACATCAAAATTACAGAATAGTTTATATTATTAATTATGTTATAAATTTAATAACTTAAATAGAAATTGAAAATAAACAAAAATATATAAGTCGCGTCCCGAATCGTTTTTAAATAAAATAATTAGTTCAAAGAACCAAAAATATATAGCATACTTACATAAGATTTCTAGGCAGTTGCCTACACTTAATTCATTTGCTTTTAATTCATTTATAGACTTATGAACCTTTGTTTTTGTAATATTTTGACTTTTTAGTTCCACTTTAATGCACATCTATTACTCGTGCCTCTTTGAAAATTGCAAATCTTTGTACGAAACCGTGGTTTAGTACGAAGAAGAATAATTCCTTCATCGAAACAAGTTACGTACAAGGAATAATAATTTCTTCGTCCCGACCAGTAACAAAACTACGGTTTCGTAGGAATATTATACGGCCGAAAGGATATTTTCATCTAAAAAGTTATAAAGCAAAAAATATTAAACATCATTTGAATAAAAAGTAGCTCTTAAATTTTTAAGGCAAAAATAACACTCATAGAGGTCAATGAAATTAATTTTTGTCTTATTCTATTTTTATCGCACAGAACAAACTTTAATCTATCTTAAAATTTAATTCACGTCTCTGAATAAGGCCGTTATTGAATTAGTATCGAATCAGCCAAGGACAGCGGAATAAGCTGAAGATAAATAGATTAAAAATATATCGTTTGTATATCAAATTTTCATACTACTACACCAAATTACCCCATAATCAACCTGTTATAAAGTATGTTCTTAAGTGACACAGTCCAAGGTTCAAACCCGCATTCCACTAACACCGCGGAAGATCCTAGACTGCTCCACTAATATCACATTTTATCAAATGATCTCTACTGGCATCGATGTTGTATCAGCTTTCTAGTCAGGCTTAAGGTCAAAGCTCATTCGATCCATCAGCACCCTACCAGCAATGCCTTAACTCGAGTGGTTGATATTCTTTGTATTTATTTCTATGCGTATACGTTCACTACATCAACTCCGTACCGTCACCAGATCGCCTCACTTGCTCGCTTGCCGTGTGCTGGCCGCTGGTTCTGATAAGCGGAGCGCGCGCTGCCTGCGAGTTAATAACGTTTTAGCGAGTTAACAACAACCAATACACGGTTTGTAAATTAAACATTGTGAAAACGCACGAGTTAACCTAGTGACTATCTCTAAAAAACTACTTAATTTTCGCTGACAACGCGAAGACAATTACGGGTGGCGCGGCGCTCATCCGTCGACCACCTGACGTTCACTAGTTGACAACGAGGCGTCGGCCCGTGGCCCACCCGATGTTAGCTAGTTGACAACGCGGCATCCACCTAAGTTTGGTCATCGACCACGAGTGGAGGCCGCGCGACGAAGCGGTGCCGTGTAGCTCCAATGAGCTTTGGCCTTTAATATCAAAAGTGCAGTTCAGCTTCGATAGTGGAAATTAAGAACTATCGAAATGACAGGTCATACGATGGATGACCAGACCAATAAAATCAAGCTCCTTCGTGCTTCGGAAGGTAAGTTCAGCCGCTGGGCCGAAAGCAAAAGAATGTTCAGCCTTAAGTTCAGCTACATCTGCCACTCCTTTGTACTTCAGAAGTCAAATTCCGCCGTTGGGCCTGGCTGCAAAAGATTTTATACGAGGTGCCACAAATGACCCCACCCTACCTGATGTTAAGTGTAAGAGTCCAAAGTCCAGTCGCGAAGATAGATGATGCTGCAGAAGGTGTGCCACTCGAGCCATCCTCGCCTTGCGGCCTGAATCCAATCCCCTACCCCGCGGAGCCCTGGAACCCCTGGAACTCACATATCAGAGCATCATATTGAACCATTATAAAATCTGGCGCACCGTACGTGTATGAAACTCGTATTCTAGGGTGGGTCCAGCTTCATCTGCAGTCGTTCATACCCACTAATCCGCACGGGATCTTCTTATTCCATCTATAGTAAAGTCCTCTACTCCAGCAGTGTTGTGATGATGATAACAAAGCTATGCTGTTACTAGCATTAATAGAAGCATATGACTGCAGCCAAACAAAACTACCCCGGCATTTTGTTCCTACAGTAAGGCTCTTGTCCCACCGCTGACGATGAACGAGTAGTGAGTAGACCTACTAACTAGAAACGAGATGGTGACCAGCGGGAAGCGAGCCTTTATTCCCAGTTGCCCCCCGGGGATTGTCAACAGAGGCAAAAGGGAATGTAGTCATTGCCCCCACTTCAGTGTTTATGGTTTCATAGTCCTGACAAGGAACCCTTATAGTTTCGTCATGTCCGTCTGTCCGTCCCCGGTTTTGCTTGAAGACTGTTAGCACTAAAAAGCAGTAATTTTGTGGAGATATGTATATCAATCACGCCGACAAAATGATAGAATAAAATTTAGATTTTTTTTTTACTGTAGTTTTTTCATCGTCTACATTATCCCATCGTTTGGGGTATCGTTGAAAAGGTTGAAAGGGTACAGGCCTTCCCTATGGATGGAATAGAGAGATTGGGCCCTGACCCACCACGCTGGCCCAGTGTGGATTGGCGGGTGCTAAGGACTGCAGATGCAGCCAGGACCAACGGCTTAACATGCCTTCCGAAGCACGGAGGAACTCGAGATAGAAGATTTTTGGTCACCCATCCAATGACCGACCACTGCGGAAGTTGCCTAACTTCAACGATCGCAGCCGAACGCGCTAACCACCGATCGAGCACTTAACTCTGCCGGGTGAAATTCATCTAGGACTTCTACAAGGTTTTTGCGCCTAAACACAGACCGTGTTGTTCATTACATTATGGTAATCGCACAAGATGACATCGGAATTGTTAATATGGCTTCCTATATAACCTTTTCACAACTCAATAACTATTGTCACCAGGCGGAAGATCGTATTATGCATGCCGCCATACGGCCTCAAGCTCACCTCGCTAAAGGTCAACCATTTTCCTATTCATTAAGAGTTAGCTCACACGATGCCCTTACGTCGGAAGATGAGTGTCAGACCGTGAGTTACAACAATGACATCAATAAGAGAAATAGAATAACGGAAAAAACCTTGCTTCTTAAAACATTTGTTATCAGTTATGAGGAGCTCGATGGCGCAGGTGCTTAGTGCGTTCGGCTGCGATCGTTGAAGTTAAGCAATTTTCGCAGTGGTCGGTCATTGGATGGGTGACCAAAAATCTTCTATCTCGAGTCCTCCGTGCTTCGGAAAGCATGTTAAGCCGTTGGTCCTGGCTGCATCTGCAGTCGTTAGCACCCGCCAATCCACACTGGGCCCGCGTGGTGGGTCATGGCCCAATCTCCCTATTCCATCCATAAAGAAGGCCTGTGCCCCAGCAGTAGGGACATTAATAGGCTGATGATGATCAGTTATTACACGAATTCGGAAATAGTTGTAAGGAATGCCAAGATTCTTGATGATGCAGTGGTTATAGTAGCGAAGCCCTAACGTGGATTTTGGGATATACTCGAGCGCGCCAGAATATCATAAAGGGGCAACCATGCACCTTGCGAAGTACCATATCTGAGTCCTTAATATAGAGTCGAACGTCTAGGGCAGCAAAAATAAATTTCAATAAAAGATGTCCTGTGGTAGGAAGAAAATATAGGACGATTCAAATGAGCTTTCTTATAGGTCTGTTTGAATAAAGTATTATTTCATTTCATTTCACTCATGACTTTTGCTCGCGTCCAAATCGTCAGTCTCTTGAATTCGAGCTACGAAGGGTTCACGTAACATCTCTTCTCAATGCCTGACGCAATCTAATATTTTTGACATACGGCCATGGGGTTTGGCCGTATACAATGCAAACCTGCAGATTAATATTTTTCCGTCATTAAAATCGTTACGCGAACCCTCCAGTAGCTACTATTCAAGGCAGTAGAAACATTATCAAATAGAACGGGTTGATGGAATTTGGTATCATACTTGTATCTGTACCGGTTCATCGCGGTTTTTTAGTTTATTATTCCGTAGTGAGAAGATAATAAACTTCTCCTTTCATCATTAATTTGTGGACATTGGTGTGGGTTGTACACTTACCTAATTAATATCTACATTATAATTTTATGTAATATTTAGTGTATAACTGTTCTATGTTCCTAAAAAAAAATAAAAAAAAAAAAAAAGGCTGACAATTCGGACGCGGCCAAAAGTCATGGCCGATTCCTGAACAATGTCCTTACTGAAACTGCAGTCGCTAAAACGAACTTATCCGTACTAAGCCCTTGGTGATAGGTTTGATCATGATCTATTCCGACCATAGGCAAGGTTTTGTGTCTCAGCAACGGGAGACATTAAACAGATTTATACCTGCTATTACGCATCGCTATTAGGAGCTCGATGGCGCAGATGGTTAGCGCGTTCGGCTCCGATCGTTGAAGTTAAGCAACTTTCGCAGTGGTCGGCCATTGGATGGGTGACCAAAAATCTTTTATCTCGAATTCCTCCGTGCTTCGGAAGGCACGTTAAGCCGTTGGTCCCGGCTGCATCTGCGGTCGTTAGCATCCGCCAATCCGCACTTTGCCCGCGAGGTGGGTCATCGCCCAATCTCCCTATTGCATCCATAGAGAAGGCCTGTGCATAGTGGGAACATTAATAGGCTGATGATGATATGATAACGCATAATCACTGCTCCATCAATATTTACACTAACAAATACATGCTTTAAAAAGTACGCAATATTATCCGCTATAAAACCGTGACACTATTAATTCACCACGCTGCGCTTTTCCTCACACACGTGTTTAGTTATTTTTAAATCTGTGACTGTATGCACCACGTGGCACTTATGCAATATCCATGTAATGTACTTTTGGCAACCGACGCAATTTAATGATAGCAACTAAACTGTATTAGACAATATAAATTATACTGTCGGCGACTTTTCTTAATCTAATAATACATATTTAATAATGTAATATAATTACGTGAAGGATTTTTTAAATTAACTATTGCGCACGGAGGAGTGGAAGATTTTTGCAGGATTCGAGTATTGGAGAAGAAGTGCAGACAGCTAGTATTGTTACTTTTTTATGTTTTTTTTTTCTCTTTATATACTTTATATCACCAACAGTTACTACATCAATAAATCTTATTTAATACAATTTTACATTCAATGATATAATGTGTAACCACTTATTGGCGAACTCAGCATGCATTACATTAAGCTTAAGTAGATATCATTTAATTAAAATTAAGTGTGTATGTGTGTGTTTCTTTAAATCTGTTTTAAAATATTTTTATGTTAAAAGCACAGCACAAAAAAGAGTTTAGAAGGGCCTTGTGGGCGGGGCACGTGTGTCAAGTTAATGTCTGAGCAAATGCACATAACTTGACCACAAATTGGTTCTGATTGGGTCGTTGCTCTTGGGTATGAGCGCTGGTTGGTTCGATTATTTGATGTCGCGTCGTTTGATTGGCTATTGTCTATTAGGTAGAAGTGTTGTAGAGGCTAGCCGGCGACATCGGTTCCTGTACAAATGGTCTATATTCACCTTTCAAACCTCTTCCTGTGTTCTGTGGTTCAAAGGGGGAGCAACAAAGAGCATGACCTACCTGAGAGTAAGCAACACCATAGCCTTAAGCCTTAACCTTCTTGTGGCCCGCACCGGCCACTTAGTGCGCCGATACAAAACGCCGCCACACGTCACTCGCGCGATTCCCCACCCCTCTCTCCCTTACCTTAGTCGACCGCTGTCGCGCGCTTCAGCCACTTTAGTAGCCGCTTCTAGCTTCTCGTGGCGGCGTTTGTGGCTGTGGCGTGTGGCCCGTGTGCGGCGACACTAAGACGCTTGTGATACCAAAAATATCACTCGCACCGCTGCCTACCCTTACATAATCGCATGTGGAAAATATTATAATTTTTTTCTTAATCTTCTTCTTCATCATCATTTCCTCATGGCTGAGGGTCGTGACCTTTCAGGACATCACATTTTACCAACGATCTCCAGGCCGTTCAGGGTTCTGCAAGGCGGATGGACGCCTGCATGTTGCCATTCGTAGTTTCCTTAACTATGTCCAACCACCGGGATGGAGACCTGCCCCTACACCTCTTGCCTTTCAAAATTAGACCAGAAGCTTTTCAAAATTGTCTGGGCTTCTCCTTACCACGTGACCGAAGTTTTTTAGGAGGCGCTGCATGCAGATAAAAGAGAGACGCGTCTTGATACCCAGCTCCTTCAAGATAGATGCATTAATTCTTCGTGCGGTCCAAGGCATGCGTAGCATTCTGCGCCAACACCACATTTCAAATGCATCAATCCTGGAACGGACGCGTGCTTTCAACGACCAGGTCTCGGAAGCGTACAAGAAATTTGTGGAGACCAGGGCACGCATTAGCTGCACCAGGGCACGGATTTAGTAATTCCTCTGTTGTTCCAGATCCGCTCCATTATATTTTTTTTTTGTAAATCCTTAAGGGGCCTAATACTTATCCGGTATGAAAAGCATCCTTTGTCTCAATTCAGATCATATACTTCACTAGTGGCCCGCCCTCACTTCGCTTCGGTGTAGAGCTGAAGTGTAGACTATAGTTTTTGTTCTCAGGCTTGTATTATGTATACACAATGACATTCTTCTTATTCCTAATTACAATAGGCACGCGCCACCAGGCCTCCCCCCCGTAGCGTCAGAACCGCTATGTCCCTGCATTTTAAATCTGTAATATCTTCGAAAATATTCATTTAAATTACATGCTTTAAAGGGCCAAAATGATCTATATTAAAAACACAATGTATTTAATGTACTTAATTGGTTAAGGATGAATGTTATATTGCTGAAAATCGCTTCGTAAATATGCTATTATTTCTCGTAAAAAGTATAGAATAATAAATGGTTATTGTCGGTTATCCCGAAGATATAGACATATACCATCGCGGACTTTTTTGTAGACCTTTTTAAGGTGTACAATACTGTAGTACATTATTTTGATCTATCTCGTAGGGTTCAGCCAGCGTTTGCAATGTAAGCGCAATAAAATGTTTTTATTTACGAATATACAAACCTTCTTCTTCAATCACTCCATCTATTAAAAAAAAATGGGTGCGTGTACTTATGTAGGCGCGTGAGAAGTTATCCTTCTTTGGCATCGTTTAAAATTAGTTTTTAATTGCATGCAAATAATGAATTACAATAAATTAATAATAAATGACATTTCATTTCATTTCATTTCATTTCATTTCATTTCATTTCATTTCATTCATTTCATTTCATTTCATTTCATTTCATTTCATTTCATTTCATTTCATTTCATTTCATTTCATTTCATTTCATTTCATTTCATTTCATTTCATTTCATTTCATTTCATTTCATTTCATTTCATTTCATTTCATTTCATTTCATTTCATTTCATTTCATTTCATTTCATTTCATTTCATTTCATTTCATTTCATTTCATTTCATTTCATTTCATTTCATTTCATTTCATTTCATTTCATTTCATTTCATTTCATTTCATTTCATTTCATTTCATTTCATTTCATTTCATTTCATTTCATTTCATTTCATTTCATTTCATTTCATTTCATTTCATTTCATTTCATTTCATTTCATTTCATTTCATTTCATTTCATTTCATTTCATTTCATTTCATTTCATTTCATTTCATTTCATTTCATTTCATTTCATTTCATTTCATTTCATTTCATTTCATTTCATTTCATTTCATTTCATTTCATTTCATTTCATTTCATTTCATTTCATTTCATTTCATTTCATTTCATTTCATTTCATTTCATTTCATTTCATTTCATTTCATTTCATTTCATTTCATTTCATTTCATTTCATTTCATTTCATTTCATTTCATTTCATTTCATTTCATTTCATTTCATTTCATTTCATTTCATTTCATTTCATTTCATTTCATTTCATTTCATTTCATTTCATTTCATTTCATTTCATTTCATTTCATTTCATTTCATTTCATTTCATTTCATTTCATTTCATTTCATTTCATTTCATTTCATTTCATTTCATTTCATTTCATTTCATTTCATTTCATTTCATTTCATTTCATTTCATTTCATTTCATTTCATTTCATTTCATTTCATTTCATTTCATTTCATTTCATTTCATTTCATTTCATTTCATTTCATTTCATTTCATTTCATTTCATTTCATTTCATTTCATTTCATTTCATTTCATTTCATTTCATTTCATTTCATTTCATTTCATTTCATTTCATTTCATTTCATTTCATTTCATTTCATTTCATTTCATTTCATTTCATTTCATTTCATTTCATTTCATTTCATTTCATTTCATTTCATTTCATTTCATTTCATTTCATTTCATTTCATTTCATTTCATTTCATTTCATTTCATTTCATTTCATTTCATTTCATTTCATTTCATTTCATTTCATTTCATTTCATTTCATTTCATTTCATTTCATTTCATTTCATTTCATTTCATTTCATTTCATTTCATTTCATTTCATTTCATTTCATTTCATTTCATTTCATTTCATTTCATTTCATTTCATTTCATTTCATTTCATTTCATTTCATTTCATTTCATTTCATTTCATTTCATTTCATTTCATTTCATTTCATTTCATTTCATTTCATTTCATTTCATTTCATTTCATTTCATTTCATTTCAGTTCATTTCATTTCAATGTCCCGTTCAAATCTGCCCTGTTTGCTTTCTTCAAATCTGCCCCACGGTCACAAAATAAAATATTACAAATAACGCGCCCGCGGCTAACTTCATTATGTTAAAATTTTGTGTTACAGTGATGAAAATTTCACTCTCATAATTTTTTCATAACGCGGCTAAAGAAGTATAACTTCAAAAAGACGCAGAAAAATCCGTTGCGTAGTTTTAAAGATCTAATACATACATAGGGACAGACAGCGGAAAGCGACTTCGCTTTATACTATGTAGTGATGCATACCAAATTTCATCCCAATCCGTTTGGTAGTTTTAGCGTTATTGAATAACATACATACAAACTTTCACATTTATAAATATTAGTAAAGATATCTCATTAGAAGTAATTACTAACAATACATATCTAAAAAAACTATATAATAAAGATATACATATATAAGCAAGTTTAATGATTAACGTTCTGTTTCCGTTAACCACGTATGAATAACTATGAATGCTTACGTAACGATAGATTAGAATTAATAAGATGTAAATATAATATGTTAGCATTGTGCTCATGTGTGTCTCTTTCGTAGATAATGATTAGAGTTAATATAATAATAAACACCATTTTTATAAATTCAGAAAGGTATGTCTGAATGTGTGTAACTAATTGTGTTTGTATTTATACTGTGTGACACAGCAATCAAAATGCAGGTGAACAATTAATGTATAATTTCACATTATGTAATGAAAGGTGACTTCATGAATCATCTCTGAAGTCATTTTTCAACTTGACGACTCTGTAAATGATAAAACAGGGAGAAAAAAACAGCCCTTGCTGAGTTTCTTGCCGGTTCTTCTGAGTACAAGGTCTCCCGCCGTAGATTTACGAACCGATGGCGTAGCTTCTAGACATTCATATGTGCTTGTAACAGCCTAAACTGAATACCTAAATGATTTTGATTATGATTATTAAGAAATCTCTAAAGATAACTTTTGTCACTAAAATAAAAAGCGTCTCCCGTTCTTTATCACCGAAAGTTTTTTCAGATCTTTACCAAATTAATATAGGACGATGTTGCTAACAAGCTCTTTCAAAGAAAAAAAACAACGGGTTGCACTCCGGGAGTGCCGGCAGAAATGAAAACTTGAATATTAACGTTGTGCATTTTTGATATTTTGGAATGGTTAGGGAATATTTTTGCACGAATTGCTTCAATTATCAATATAAAAGTACTATCATGTATGTGGTAGAATACAATATTTATTTATTGCGCTATCGTACACAAACATGACAATTTATATTCATTAAAAAAGTTTATCTCTCAGAAAAATCAACTTACATGAATCACGTTTAAGCGCACTTAGCGACATCTATTGTAAAGAAATCAACTTACATGAATCACATTTAAGCGCACCTAGCGACATCTATTGTAAAAATAAACAATTTTTCGAAATAAAGCTGCCACGTGGACGTCCTAGATAGAAACTTATTATTATAATACGGTAAAATAAAATATTACTATGTTTCGTCCAATATATTGAAAGTCAACAACCTTTCCAATTTTATTGAGTGTCATGATGCGATCAGCCCATGTGTTTAACCTGACGCGAGTTTAACATTTTTTACCCATACAAAAAAAAGTGTACAGCGCCGCTAAAAAAGTTTTCACTTCAAAAAATCATAATCTGTCAATAAACCTTGCGGATTTGTGCGAACAAACTATAAAAAATAAATAATAACGAATTGCTAACCTCCTCTTTTTTGAAGGTGGTTAAAAATATTTTATCGGGTTTGGATTAAATCGGGAACAAAGTTGTGTATCTTCTATCTATGTATTCTGTCTTTTGAGGTGGGCGCTAATAACTATAACACAGTCTTACACTACTATTGTTGTTAACGCTTAATTGGTGTCGATTCTGGCATGATTCTCTAAACCTAAACTTAAATTTGACTCAGTGTATCCTTGTCATTCGCTATACAGAATGAAAAAGAGAGACTGATGTTTAATTTAGTTTTAAGTTTAGAGAATCACGTCAGAATCGACACCATTGTTATATTGTATACGTCATGGTTCAGAAATAAAGATTATTAAAGATTATTCTATAATTATATTATTTTGTAGAATCGCACAGCTATATCCAAATTTAAAAAAATACGTAAGAGCATTAACCTTAGCTCATTAATTGGCTGCCCGATAAAAATAAGTACATAAGATTTTATATTTTTCTGCGTAACGTTCTCAACTTTAACTTTCCTTTTAAGAACGGATTAAAAAAAAAGGGAAGATATTAATAACATTGTAATAAAATAACGTCCGTCATTCTCGGACTCGGATGGATTCTTGGATGGGTGACCAAAAATTTACTATCTCGAGCTCCTCCGTGCTTCGGAAGGCACGTTAAGCCGTTGGTCCCGGCTGCATCTGCAGTTGTTAGCCCACCAACCCGCACTGGGCCTGCGTGGTGGGTCATGGCCCAATCTCCCTAATCCATCCATAGGGAAGGCCTGTGGGGACATTAATAGGCTGATGATGATGATGAACGTCCGTCAAAATTTATACGTTTTAAATAATAGAACTATTAAGAACAACAGAAATATATTTCTATGATTTAGAACTACTGACCCCTAGCACGAATTAATATCGAATTAGAATAGTTTGCAAGTACGAAATGTCATTGCAAATTTTGTATGGAAATTTGAACAGCAGCGCTATAACGGACGTAAGTAGAACTAATGGTAGCCATACATACTACGAGAAATCGTTACGATTAGACTGTACCGTCCGAACGGTACCGATAAATCGTAGCGTGTATGTTATAAAACTGCACAGTTTTCTATACGTACGCCACGTACGATAAACTGTTCCGTTCGAACTATTTCTCGTAGTGTGTATGGCTACCATAAAAAATCAGTACAATCGGAACTCGTAAACTATATGAATTCGATAATAATTCATGCTAAGTGAACAGTATATTTCATGAATATAACTTCCGGTCACTTAGGTACAGCGAAAATCTAATTCATTAACAATTTTTATGGACGATAATGAAAGAATAAAAATAAAGTAACATCGTCGTCATGGCTCTTTACAAATATTGCCAGTTGCACGTAGGGTAAATGTTATTTGTTATGGCAGCTCGGCACTGGTTGCGCACGAGTATCAAAATAAATAAGAGAAGTACATAAATGAGTTCTAGTTATCATACTACTAGTAGTACTACAGTCAAAATCCAGGCAGCCAATACCGTGGATATTAATTCTTCCGACATCATCAAAATTAGCTCACACAAACTCTATCCTACCGCCTGTGGGTGAATGCACACTTCTTTTTGATATCGCAATATTTTGTCCATGATTTTGTATATTCTTTATGTTTGTTTATGATTTTGTTTTATGAAATATATTAGATTTTTCCTTTTGGCTGACAAGATTGTTGTTCTTTAATAATATAGAAAAATATATTTCAAACCTGATCTAGTCAAGGAAACCGCCCATTCAACGATCACTTCTGGACAAAACAAAAACCTATAAACCTTGTTCGTAGACGACAAAAAGAGTATCATCATTAACATGGCTATTTACAAATGTTGCCAGTTTAAGGTAAATATTATTTCTTATGGCAGCCCAGCACTGGTTGCGCACCACGAGTATTATAAATAAACCAGCAAACCAGTGAACCAAATGTTCACCAAGAAAAAAAAAATGTATTTAATTAATTGAGAACTTCGGAGATTCTGTGTGGTTTCGTTTGAAATAGAAATCACGTGATTTCTCGAAAACCGGATGTGCTACGTTACTCACATCCGGTTTGTAGTCTTATCAGACTATTCTTAACTTATAACTTAAACATTCTCTATATCTATCTCTTACGGTTTGGCCGCTGAAACAGCACCACGGACGGACGGACGGACGGACGGACTTGTCTAATAGATAAGAGATAAGAGAAGTATATAAATGAGTCCTAGTTATCGTACTACTAACAAAACACAGTGAAACTATTTGATAACAGCCAAAACCGCTGATGTTAATTAACTCACACAAACTCTTTAGTACCGTCCATTGAACGAACACTTCCGGTCGCAACAAAAGCCTATAAACCTTGTTGTGGACGACAAAAAAGAGTATCATCGTCAACATGGGTGTTTACAATTGCCAGTTTAAGGTAAATATTGTTTGTTATGGCAGCCCTGCGCGGGCGGATCGCCACGAGGGGCGCAACGTGCGCGGCGCGGGCGCAACACGTGAGCGCGCACGCGCAGACTCCCGTGCCCGGTTTATGTAACGGTGCAATTAAGTAACAATGCTCGATTCGCACAACATGAAATTATCTGTTTTGTTTATTAATCAATTAAATATCTTTGGAGTTATTTACTTTTGCATATTTTAATATTTACTTAATTTCAGTATATTGTGTCCGTCACTATGAGGACTGAACAGTCCTAAGCTATGATTTTTATTTTTTAAGCATGTAACTGCTTGATGTTTAAATCTAAAGAAAATATAACTAGGAAAAAAAAATTGTTATTTCTTCTTTCAAATGTTTAATACTTGTAAAAGTATTCATTTGACATTGTGGGTTACCTACAATACGAAGAGATGGCGCTACCTTGCAGCTTAAGAATAGCTAGAAGAATTTCGACGCGGCCATCAGGGCCGCGGTAGCATAATAGGGATGATGACTAATTTTTTTTTCTTCGTTTATCGGGTAGATTATCAAAAAGTATTGAACACGTATTTTTCCTTTTTTCACATAATATAAGCATTGCAGAGATATATTGATTTGAAAAGTCGCATGACGTCACGTACACTTATAAGGGAAAATTCACTCGAAAGTGACGTCACCAGCCCCTACTCCCAAACTTTGACGCGCTATAACTTTATCATTTTTTGGTTGATTGCCCAAAGAAAAAATACGTGTCCATTATTTTTTGATCATCTAACTGACGTACTAAATAGAATTTCGTTTACTGTACCCCGTCATCACCCCTATTGGTCAGTGCATTCAGCGAAGGGTGCGGTTTCGAGTCCCGTCTGCTGCCTAGTCCTTAGCTGTTTTATTGCTATATTATTATACAGCATTATATCATGCATAACAGACATAACAGTTTCTTAACCGGTGTTCCTCATGTCCTTAAATATTGTTATTACCAATGCAAAAGAAAAAAAAACCGGCCAAGTGCGAGTCGGACTCGCGCACCGAGAGTTCCGCAATAAACTCAATTTAATACATCTACGCTTTCATGAGAAAAGAGGTAGTAACTTTAAATTTTTCAAAAATATTTATTTTTATATGATGTAACTAAAAATTTACGGTTTTCTCAATTTTTCCTTTATTGCACCTATAAGACGTTACTTCTTAGCAAAATTTCAATATTCTAAGTTCACGGAAAGTACCCCGTAGGGTTTGATTCCCGTGTGAGTTTCGAAAACTTGCGGAAATTTGCGGCATGTATCTTTTGATTGCTTTGGCTTAGAAGTTTGATTTTTTTCACAGCTCCAAGGGACAGTAGACTGATGAGTATTAGATATGAATTTCAGTTTGATACCTCCACGCATTCCTGAGAAAAACGGTCTTGACATACGGACGGACGGACAACAAAGTAATCCTATAAGAGTTGCGCTTTTTCCTTTTGAGGTACGGAACCCAAAAAAAGAGCGCGAGGCGTTTAAAACCTTCGGCGGTCAGAAATAACAAAATGAAATCTTAAGTGATAGCGATAGCCGTAGCAAACCCGTTAGGATATTGGCCCCCAGATGGTATTTCTCTACTGACAACTCAACATTTACTTTTTGTGTTAATTGCACCAGAGCGAAGTTGGGTTGCTAGTTTTTAATAAAATTATTAATTTTCATCGCAGTAATAGTCATCATCATTGCGCCTCGAGAGTTCACGACGCATTTGTAGACACGTGAATCTGAGTACTTGCCAAAACTATAAATGAATGAATGAATTTACACAAGCAGTTTGCCAGACTTCCCATAATATTGTGCAATAGCTAGTTTATTTCCTAATTGAGTGGAACAAAAACAGAATGCTGTTAGAAATAGAAATCAATAGTAAAAAAGTATATAAAAAAAAACAAAGAAATTTACCCATTTGTTTTTGTAGTGATCCAATTCAAATCCAAACACATCCCTAATGTACCTAAACACATCAAAAAAAGTTTGCGATCACTTTGAATAATAGATTGTTTTTTATGTTACAGAAGACTTTTTTGAATTATTTTTTTCTGATGAGATTCTTAATTTTAATATTTTTTTTTTTTTTTTTTATTTATTTAATTCTAGACCAAAATCCACAGCATTTTCTTAATATAATACAGGTTTTACAATACAGTTTATCTTAATGCCAATTACGGATTTTCATTTTTTAGTTATAGCATAATAGTTTAGAAAACCCTCTACCAAACAAGGGCGAGATGTGTGCAATGCGCGCGCGCTATTGTATATGTGTGTGTGTGTGTGTGTGTGTGTGTGTGTGTGTGTGTGTGTGTGTGTGTGTGTGTGGGTGTGTGTGTGTGTGTGTGTGTGTGTTTGTGAGTATATATGTATACATGTGTGTTTCATTTTTGTTTGTATATTACCAATCAACCAACAGATCTAAAAGTTGTTTTTTAAAAGATGCTTTACTTCTGCAAGCAAATATGTCAACAGCCGTGAAACCTTTATTGTATGTACTTTGCGTTCGAAAAACAACTGAGTTTTGTGCATAGTTTGTGCGACATGTAGGAATTGCGAAAAAGAAAGATGATGTATGTCTGGTACGGGTACTGGTGATATTAGAATTAGAACATAAAACAATAAAATAATTCTATTGTTTTCCATATAAAAAGACATGCAATCCAAGATGACAATCAAACAGATATCTGACTAAGTGAATAATATAGAATTTAAAATATTTTTTCACGGAAAGTTGTGATTTAAAAAATGCCACGAGGATTATCAGATCTTTTACGAGCCATAATTGTAACTTTGAGGGAATAAGGCTATTCTACGAGAGAAATAGCACGTAGAGTTGCCATATGCCAATCCCGTGTAGTAACCACGTTGCAGAGGTACCACGGCATGGGTAATTTAGCTGATCGATCCCGCAGCGGTCGCCCCACCGTTTTGACAGCTGCTCAGAAGCGCTACATCAGGTTGCTGGTAGGCCGCGACCCAACAATAAACGCCACTAAATTAAAAGCAGAAATACGAGCCGCTTCCGGACTTGAAGTAAGCACTCAGACCATTCGGAATTGTTTACACAAGGCTGGATTACGAGCACGGAGGTCTTGGCGAGCACCTTTGAATTCACGGGAACGTCAGCGACGGAAATTACAGTGGGCTAGGCTCCGGCAAAACAAACAAGATGTAGAGGAAAACATTTGGCAAATCTGCCTCTTCGTTGACGAATCGCGAATCAGTACTCATCCAGATAACCGACGTGTCCGTGTTTGGAGATGACTTGGAGACTCTGAAAGGCAAAGAACGGCCATTGGAACGGTTCAACAAGGTGGGAAATCAGTGTCCTTTTGGGGTGGTATTATGATTGGGGCTAGAACGCCTTTAATCCCTTATCAAGGCTTCGTGACGGCAGACAGATACTAAACAGTCGCTATTGATAAAATCGTCAGATCTTTCCGAGTAAACCATGGGCACCAATTTATACTGGTTGATGATAATGCGCCCACACATCGAGCTCAACGAGTCAATGCTGCTCTCCGAGAATACGAAATCACAAGGTTAGGCTGGCCTGCCGGCTATCCTAACTTGAACCCAATAGAGCACGCATGGGATGCTCATAAGCGAGATGCACAGTGCCAGAGAAGCTGCTGTTCAAGAATGAAACAGGTTACCACAAGAAATTACTACGGCAAAATACCATTTACAGCAATTAGTAAAAAAAAAAGAAAACAAAGAATTACAAACATGAGGATTCACACTCATTTTTACCGCAAAACAATAGGCAGTTATACATTATTTTATTCCATCCATCTTCATACACATCACACTCAGACGTATCAGCCAGGAGTGCATTAAGTTCAGTCATAATGCGACAAAGAGGATATTGAGCGCGGGTAACAGTGCGGGCAAACGGTGGTGCGAAGAGACGACGCGGATGGTTAAGTCGGTGCCGCGTATATCGGTCAGGAACGTACAACCGATAGAGTTCATTGTGTAGAGCTGAAACATTAATAATACCACGGAGTATTTTGATGCCAATCGATAGTTGGTGCCTTGTCCTACGCGCTCTCTCTTCTCCCATTCCTCTGTGAGAGCAATTTTGAGCTCACGAAGCGTAATTGGGGGAGGGTTTCCTTGTTTTACGCATCTCCCTAGCTCGTCCCAAGCATGCTCGATCGGGTTAATATCCGTGCTGAGTGCTGGTCCCTCCATACGAGTAATGTTCATCTCTTTAAGGTAGTCATTCACAATCCAACCTGTATGAGGTCGGGCATTGTCATGCATAAAAATAGCATCCTCACCCAAATTGACCATAAATGTACCAAAGTGTTCAATCAAGATTTTTTCCACATATCTTTCGCTAGTTAAAGAGCCATTTTCTATGTACATCAGTTCTGTGCGACTCTCAGAATTAATTCCGGCCCACACAAGTACAGACCCACCACCGTAGGCTACTTTTACTTCGATGCACGCTTGTTTGTTTCTTTCCCCAGGTCTTCTATATACTCTGTGTCTTCCATCGTGCTTGCAGAGCATAAATTTTGATTCGTCGGAGAACATAACTTTTAAGCAATCATCAATAGCCAAATTAAAGTAGATCTGGGCATATCCTAATCTTGAAATATGATGCCCACGCTCCAGTTTAGGGCCGTTTGCAGGTCTAAGTGGATTCAATCTAGCTTCAGCAAGTCGTCGTCTTACTGTACATGTGCTTGGGTTACTTTCTCCGAGGCGTCGAAACTGATTTGTAATTTCAGTTCCTGTGAGAAAGCGATTTCGAAGCATGGTGTTCACCAAGTATCGATCTTCTCGTGCTATGGTACACCTGGTTCTGGCTGTTCCTGGTCTGCGTAGATTAGAGCCAGTTTCCTAATAACGTCGGTGTACTCTTTGTACTGTAAACAGCGTTACACCGACTGTCCTGGCTGTATCGCGCTGACTCAGCCAGGACAGTCGACTCAGCAGTCCATCCTGACTGCTTCAAGAGAGATAGGGTACAGCGACTTTCCCGCTCGAATTGGAGCGCCCGCCTGGGGGAGCAACCTCCATCTTATAGAAGACTAAAGTAAAAAAACACTACCTTTTGGTGGTGTTGTATTTCTGCTAGTTCCAGTTCCAGCAGACCTATTCGCTAACTGGTTTTGACGGATGGAATGGATCCACTACTGCTTTATTATAAAGCCACTAAGATACTTGTCCTAAAATGCATCGATGGATAGGCAATTTTCTCTATAGTTACTCAATGTATATGTCAAAAAAGTTAGCGAAGAGGCCACCAGGGCTCCGTGGGGTAGAGGATTGGGTTCCGGGGGCCATTCGCCTAATGGAAATGCTATGGAAAACGCTAACGCTTTCGATTTTATTTTGTTATTTCTGGCCGCCGAAGGTTTTCAAATTTTTTTGAATATTGTTATTACCAATGCAAAAGAAAAAAAAAGCGCGAGGCATTTGAAAACCTCAGGCGGCTAGAAATATCAAAATGAAATCGTAAGCGTTAGCGTTTTCCAAAGCAATTCCGTTAGGCGAATGGCCCCCAGGCCGGCAAAGTGCGTATGGCTGGAGCGGTATACTTTCTGCCGCATCATCTATCTTCGCGACTGGACTTCACTTACACTTACCATCAAGTGGGTGGGGCAATTTGTAGCGCCTCGTATAAAAAAGCTGTCCGTGTATTGTCGCCTTTAATGTGACAGTCGTTAGCCACGGTTCAGCGATCGAATTATACTGAATGTTCAAGAAAAGTACTGTCCAAAGCTATAAACAATTTATTGTAATACAATCATTTTTTTTTTATTTCGGGAGTCTTTCATACGCGAGATGCAGTATAAACAATTGAACGCGTCTGAGGTCAAACGCATATTTAAATAAATACATTATGAAACTGATATCAATATTTTTGTGCAAGCACGTCACCGCATCCCGTATTGCATGGCAGAGCTACAGAGTTACAACAACTTGAGATATGTAAATATTAACGAGAAAAAAAAAGGATCCACGACATTTAGGGAATAAAAAGACATTTAAAGTTTACCTTTTAGGGATCCGTCTTATTATTGTACGTAACATACAGTAATAAGATTCCCTTATCATCCGTTGGGCATGTTATGATAAAAGCGACCAGCGGGCATATTTAAAGCCAGCGATAAATATTTTTTCTATGAACAGTTTGATTGAAACTTTTATATGGGTTCGTAGAACAAAAATGACCAATGGTCACTTTTTTCTTTCACAATCCCACTTAAACGTTGTTCCATAGAACTCATTTTTCTAGCTATATTTTTATTTTAAGCATTTAAAATAAAAATATAGCTAGAAAACTGCTAGATGTTTTATTCTACGGAAAATAGGAGGACGATATATATCGATATTTCAAAAAATATAAAAATATGAAAGCTCAATTATAGCGCTTCAATCCGATATTATGGAATCATCTAGTATCGACTGTATAACGATATCTTTCATGCGATATAACATGTTTTGAATCATACTAACCTTTCTACATGTTTTGAATTATATTAACCTGATCCCTATTCAATATAATAGACTAGTTAAATACAAGTATAAAACTTACGATATTTTTAAAATATCGATATATTTTCTCGATATATCTCAAAGTATCGATAAAACACTCCGATTATATCGAAAAAAATATCGATATATTTTTAACAGCACCAGACGGGACGGGACGGTAGGTCAGCGTTGAATTTTTACTAGTAAAATTTTCTTAATTTTGCTAGCTTCAGAAATGCCCACTAGTCGCATTCTGCTTAAAACTGCTCTGTTATTGGCCCATATATCCAGGAACTGCAATAGGTCCATTATTAGAAATTTTCACATGGTATGTTTATATTGCCACATATTACAACAAATATTTTAAAGTGACTCGTTATATAACTTGTCCTTTCTTGCAACAGTTAAAATTCTTTAAAAAATAAAAATTTACCTCCGAAATGTATGTACGCGCATAACTTCTGAACTACTGTGCGAAATAGGATGCTTCTTTTAGTTTTTGTTCGAAAATCTCAGTATATTATTGTAAGGACAAGGTTTTCATAAAGAAATTTTAAAAAACTACCAAAAAAGGCTTTACGAACTTCGCCGGGTGAGTTAGTCAAATACAATCTGAAGAAATAAAATTTTAAGATTACAGTTGTACATTCACGGAACCCTATGTTTGCAAGTGTAACTCGCACTTGACCATTTTCTCTGTTCAACTATGTATAGAACGTATTTGTGTGATAACTTATTATCAGAACATACATATTTCACCACCGTATACCAAGTACCATTTTATAATTCACGAAATAATAAGAAAATTCTCTTTTTCCCGATAAACACCTTATTCATAAAACATGAGGAGAAAAAACATCTGGAATTATGTAAACACGTTTGACATGTTCACAATACATTCTATATTTCGATACGTAGTCACGTTTTACAATATATCAATGAATACAGCATAATACTACATTTTCATTGTTCTGCATGCGATGCTTATTTGTAGCCTTGAAACAGCAGAATTGTGAAATAATTGGTAGCATCTCTTATCTATTAGACAATTCCGTCTGTCTGTGGTGCTGTTTCAGCGGCAAAACCGTAAGATAAAGATATAGATAAAGAGAATATTTAAGTTACAAGTTAAGAATAGTCTGATAAGACTACAAACTGGATTTGAGTAACGTAGCACTTCCGGTTTTCGAGAAATCAGGTTTTGGTGAACATTTGGTTCACTGGTTTGCTAGTGTTATTTTATTACCGTAGTCTTGCAATATATTTGTCGTATTATTATTTGATTTTCGCAAAAACCCTGGGGATTTTGCTATCAGGGGTGGTTCGGTCACTATCAGCACCGGGTCGCCCGTCGGGAGGAGACGCCGCGGTGCTACCACTGCGATGCTTCCGAGGATACGGCCGAACACACCTTATTGGAGTGCTTGGCCTGGCAACGACAGCACCGCGAGTTAATTGCGGCGCTAGGATGCGGAACCCTCTCGCTGCGGAGCATGGTCGAGGCCATGCTTAGCAGCGGGACGGCTTGGGGGCCAGCAGCCTCATTCTGCGAGGGCATCATCTCGCAGAAGGAAGCGGCCGAGAGGGAACGGGAGGATAATCCTCTGGCCGCTCCTAGCAACCGTAGAAGGACAGGAAGGGGAAGGCGAAGGCGTGACTCGCCCAGTTACCCCCCCCCCCCCCACCTGAGTGAATCCCTCGGTCCCCCCAGTAATAAAAAAAATACAGTCGAATTGAGAATCTCCTCCTTTTTTAATTCGGTTGATAAAACAAAATTTTACCTAATGCCTGCATGATTTTTCTGGGCAGCGAATATTGAATATCCTGTGAAGTAAGCCTGGATATTTATTTGTATTATAAATACAATAATATTGATGTTTTTATTGTTCGATTTTCATTTAAAAGCATTTAACTGCTTGATTATTATATAAGTGACCAAGTTTAATTAGAAAAAATTCAATTCAATCTTAGTTAATCAAAGCAAAACCTACGAATGAAACGATTGAATGAAAAGTTTCAAGAAACAAACAATAGGTTACCGAAACCTAACGTAAGAATGCTAAACGTTTCAATAGTAAATAACTTTCACGGCCTTTCGACTTCTCAATACAATGGAAATCAGTTCACCTTGTAAAGTTATCCAATATTCAATTTGCTGCTTAATACCTACACACTTTTCAAGAAGATCGATAAATTAATGCGAATTCCGTAACCACTAAATAAATATTTCTAACACTCACAACAATTAGTCTAACGCCAAAGTAAGCACGGTTTATCTAGAAATATATTTATAATAACTTACTTACAAATGCTCGTATTCATCACACTAACATTAGTCCCACCGGGATTCGAACCCAGACCCGGGACCTCTGAGTAGGCGACACCTTCAAACCCGTACATGCCCCTCGAGTCACGGAGGTCGTCAAATATTATTGTTATTAACATCCCACGTTAATAGTGATTCCTTATGTCAGGGTTCCGTAGTCCTGAGAAGGAACCCTTGTAGTTTCGTCATGTCCGTCTGTCTGTCCGTCCCCGGTTTTTCTTGGAGGCTGTTACCACTAGAGAGCTGTTTTTTGTGGTGATATATATATCAATCACGCCGACAAAATGGTAGAATAAAATTATGAAAAATATTTTTTTTAGAGTAACTCCCCTACGTGTATCCTGGGGTTGTCTTTTTTGACCGCATCGTGTGGGATATCGTTGAATTGGTCTTTTAAAATTACTTAGGAAAATTCTAAGACTATTTTTCGATTTAGGGATCCGTTTGAGAAATATTGAACTAAAAAGTGCTAGTTTTTGTTCGAGTAGAGCGCCCCCTCCCCCCCCCCCTCCCTCTAAAAGCTAAATTATTGGCTAAGGTATGGACAATCTGGAAAAATTAAAAATAATAGTGCTTTTCATGAACTTTTAAGGAAAACTATAACGGTTAAGACAGATTTGAAAAAAAAAACACGTTACAAGTATAAAGAAAAGAATTTCAGGTGTCTTCTTCGCTTAGCAAAACAAACAAATATTTTTCCTTTATGTACAGAACCCTAACACAGATAAGCAAAACAGCTTCTACCATTATCGCTAAGATGGTAAAATTAAAAAACCAACATCCATTTATCTGTGATCTGTTAAATAATAATGATTAATATTATGAGATAAGTATGTGTTATAGTGACTTAATTAGGTACTTATCTCTTGTAATGTAATCGATTGATCAGCGTGCTCTATCTATTTATTGAGATATTTAGTTCAAAATTCCAGTTACGTGGTTTGTCAGTAATTGTACAATTAGTAAAACTTATCTTTACAATATGCTGATAGAACTGTTTCATAAATCGAATTTTTGCGAAAATCCTAGAGATATTGCGAAAACGCGGACAATTAGACAGTGCCGATGACATTTCTCAATATTGGTTTATGATAAATATTCTTGGGTTTATGGGTTCTTGGGTTCACACTAGGTTAGATTAGGTTAGTGTTATAACGATCTTTCTCAGTGTCCACGTCTCTGCACCGTAGATAAAAATGGAGAACACGAATGTTCGGTCTGGGTAAAGCTATGCGGTTGTAGATGCTTCGGTTCTTCAAAATTTTCTACAGTTTTGACATACCACATCGCGTAGCCATAAACAAAGAAACTACATCGCATCTGAACACAGCAGCAGCTCGATGGCGCATGTAGTTAACGCTTCTGGCTGCGATCGTTAAAGTTAAGCAAGTTTCGCATTGGTCGGTAATTGGATGGGTGACCAAAAAACTTACTTTTTCGAGATCCTTACTTCAGAAGGCACGTGAAGCCTTTGGTCTGGGTTGCATCTGAAGTCGTTAGCACCAATCCACAAAGTTAAGCAAGTTTCGCATTGGTCGGTAATTGGATGGGTGACCAAAAACTTACTATTTCGAGAACCTTACTTCAGAAGGCACGTAAGGCCTTTGGTCTCGATTGCATCTGAAGTCGATAGCACCAATCCACACTGGGCCCGCGTGGTGGAATAAGGCCCAATCTCCAAATTCTACCAGGGAATTCCTGTGCCTCGGCAGTGGGGACATTAATAGGCTAATGATGATCCCAACGCAGCTAACGTCTTCGCAGTCTTTATTAAATAACATAATTACTCGCCGGACAGCTCAACGTAACGTGGTCTATCTGGTTGTATATACGGCTTAGTGCACGTGTCACGTTACAATCGTCACGTGCGTGCAACATCGCCCGTCTGGCTGTGACATTAACCTCGAAACTTACTGTCCGATTGTACACGGTTACTTCATCGGTGTAAGCCTAGCGATGTTCCCACTGCTGGGACACAGCTAAAAGACGAACTTTTTTTATGTTAAAAGGGTGACCAACAAGGATATAGGTATGATGGTAAGCGGCCATCATAGCCTATAAACGCTTCGACCATCATAGCCTATAAACGCTTCGACCATCATAGCCTATAAAGGCTTCGACCATCATAGCCTATAAACGCTTCGACCATCATAGCCTAGAAACGCTTCGACCATCATAGCCTATAAACGCTTCGACCATCATAGCCTATAGATAAACGCTTTCGATACCAAATATATCACTCGCACCGTTGCCTACCCTGACCCAATCTCCTACCCCGTGGAACCCTACTTGAAGACAGAGACACAACATCACCAATAGGTAGTGTTATTTTACTGTGATTTTCTGTAAGATGAAGGTTGTTTCCTCAGACGGGCGGACCAATGCGAGAGGAAAATCCGCTATGCCCAGCCTCTCTTCAACTCCCATGAATATGAGAACACTCTAGAAAGAGACAAAAAAAAATTTTTTAGTGTGTATGTTGTTGGTCGCAGATGACCTTTCAAGCGTCACACGGTTTGGGGACGGCGAGATCCTAAGGGAACCTCAAGCCGAGAATTGGCGAGTATCTTAGAGTTATTCCAGGCGGATGGCATCTCCCCACGGGGGGAGTCTCTTCTCCATCTAGAGCCTCTAGACCGCTAGGGGGTCGGTTCAACTAGAGGGCGTCTCTGAGACTCAGACCTCGGCTCTAGTTAGCTGTTGTCGTGGTGAGAGGGGAAAAACGCCCAGGTACGTACCTGTACCTGGTATAGCGTGTCGTGTGTAGACCAGCTCCTCGCACTCTTGTCCTACGGGTGCGGTGTCTGCCTAATGCTAGTGTGCAATTATGCTAGTTGTGTAGTGTTGGTGTTTGTGGCCTATGTCGGAGGCTCGTTAGCGCGGGTGATTTCGTCGGGGTACTCTAAGACGTGCCTAGGCCGACGGAATCGGAGGGACCTACGCTTGGAGGATGGGAGGGCGGGCGTGTGATAACTAGAGGCTTTGACTACTAAGAGGTTCGGATGATACGCGGCTTTATCGAAGTAACGTCTCGAGGCGTCCTTCGTATACTTTGATACGACTAACTATGGGCACGGTAATAATATCATACAGTATTCTATCTTCATACAAACGGTCGGAAAGCGAGTCATGCCTACGCCACTCGAGTTCGATGGGCTCTCGGCGTGCACCCAGTCGCGAATGCGCCGCCGCGCCGCAACGACGACCGAACGGTCTGAATTGTTTTTATGCAGTTAATCGTGCTTAAACGTGCGTCTTGTATTGTAAATATTTGATTTAATTAAGTAGATACCTTCATAATTTAGTATGGAAAAGAACAAACGACGATCAATATCGTACAACAGCACAATTGCTGTTTTTGGTTGCTTGAACTCTTCAATAACACACCCAGAGATATCATTTTTTAAATTACCTGAAATATTGGAAAGATGTCTTACCTTTATAGAATATTTTTTATATACCTATCTACTAGTACGTTATTTGTTTCTAATATTTAGGTATTTCGGTTTTTCCATCGGGCAAAATATCTGGAATAATATATAAATATGTAAGTGGTTAGGATGAAAAAAGAGACAAACGAGTAATCTACCTACACTCGCGTTAAAAACAAAACTACATAAAATACTGTAGGCAGGCGGCCCTACCGCGTGCCAACGCAGCGCTCGGTGTAGGCATTTATTTTCAAGGACAGGGCGGAGTCACAATACTGTATAGATAATATTACCGTGCTATGGGTCAATATCTATCGCTTTATCTCTCACACTTATCTGCATAGTTTGTGGGAACAGTGGCAATTTCTTCAACTTCAACAACTTGTAAATGAAAATCAAAAATTCAGTAAAATTGAAACTATTGTAAATTCTGCGCGTGTCTTAGTCCAACTACCTTAATTATGGAGAGGCCTAATGCATTTATTACATTAGGTTGAAAATTAATAACATTTCCATTGAACCCAACTACACACTTGTGAGTTGTGAGTGCTTCATACTTACACAATACAACTGAAGCATTTAAAATCTTTCATATGAATATTAGAAGTATCGGCAGTCCTATTAATTTCAATAATCTTCTTATATTATTAGGTCGAGTCAAAGTTCAAACAGACGTTATTGTGTTGTCTGAATGCTGGCTAAGCAAATGTCCCTTTATCCCAAACATTCCTGATTTCGATTTTTTCAAGTCGGAGTCCACCAACCAAAATGATGGAGTTGTGGTATATGTTAGGCAAAATTTAAGGTTTACAGTGGAAATCCCGGATGTTACTGATGCCAACTGTATTCTTCTCAAATTTCATAATGAGCTTGCCCTTTTAGCAATCTACCGTCCTCCTTCGTTTCGAAATAGAGATAGATTCATTAACAGCCTCGATCTTACCCTAAATTCTCTAAAAGAATTTCAATCTATTGTCATTACTGGAGATTTAAATATAGATATTTCATTTAATAGTGTGGATCCTAGCTGTGATACATATCTTGATACACTTGCAACTCATGCCATGCTACCGGGTCATCTTCTGCCAACGCGCGGTAATAACTGTTTGGATCATGCAATCATCAAATCAAATAAGCCAGCCATTACCCTTGTACTGGATTCATTTATCACTGACCATGCTCCAATGTTAATTTTTTGTAATGTCAAGTTTGAAGCTTCGAGGGATCCAAAGGTTGTCTCGCGCACCGATATCTCGGCTTGTGTAGTGACTATTGAAAAAACAGATTTTTCACCAGTACTTGACTCCAATGATGCCACGGAAGCAGCTAATTCATTAGTCAATATATTATCTGATGTGATAGAAAAAAATACTTATACTTCAAAAGCTACAAGTAGTAATAGGATTTTCAAGCCCTGGATAACCTCAGGGCTACTACGTTGTATAAGAAATCGGGATAAACTTTATCAAAAAGCTAAAAAGAACCCATATAACGAACTTCATCTCATCACTTACAAACGCTACAGAAATTTTTGCAACAATTTACTTAAAAAGATTAAACGGGAGTATGAAAGAACCGAATTTAATAAGCACAGTAAAAATCCAAAAGCTACCTGGAAACTTATTAAAAAAATCACAAATTTAAATGTTAAATCTTCAAATGCTTCTAAACTTTTACTTATCAATGAAAATCCATCACGCTCTGTAGACATAGTAAATACATTTTTTGCTAATGTTGGTAAAGATCTGGCATCAAAAATTGAGGCAAGTCGTAATGAAAATACCTTTCAACATTCTTTATTAAATCCAGCATACGATTCTATGGCTGTTTTTACTACGGATAATCAGGAGATTGACCGGCTGATACTCGAGCTTAAGCTGGATAGCGCCATTGGTTGGGACGGTATTTCACCTGGACTTATCAGAGCCGCTCGACACATTTTGGTGCCTATTATTTGTCATGTTTTTAATCTCTGCCTCTTATCCGGTAAATTTCCTACTGTCTTCAAAAAAGCACTCATACATCCGATACACAAGGGAGGGGATATCACTGTAAATAATTTTAGGCCTATATCCGTGCTTACTATTTTGTCCAAATTGCTGGAAAAAATTATAAATAAGAGACTCGTCACTTTTCTTAATGCACACAACATCTTGGCTGCAAATCAATTTGGTTTTAGGTCTGGTAGAAGCACTGAAGATGCGGTGCTCGAGTTGACTAACCACGTGGCGTTAAATTTGAATAAGAAATTAAAAACTGTAGCCATCTTTCTCGACATGTCAAAAGCATTTGACACCGTTTCTGTTCCAACCCTGCTAAATAAGTTAGAAAGAGTAGGGGTCAGGGGTCTGGCACTTGATATTTTTATCAGCTACCTAAGCGAACGTTCCCAAGTTGTCAAGATTGACAACTTTATTAGTAAAGAGGTATCACTCACTTACGGCGTTCCACAGGGTAGTGTCCTCGGGCCGACCCTGTTTTTGGTGTACATTAACGACCTATGTATGATGTCATTAAACAACTCCAAAATTATCACCTATGCAGACGATACTGCTATTATAGCTCATGGTACCAGCTGGATGGAAGCGCGTACATGCGCGGAAGCTGCTCTGAACATAGTTCTGAAGTGGCTAAATTCAAATTTGCTTACCCTTAACACCCAGAAAACTAAATATATTACTTTTGCTCCCAGAGTTGCATCCCAGCCGGATTCCTCCTTTGAATTGATTGCACACAGATGTAACAGGACAATGGACTATGTCTGTGACTGTCCTAATATTACTAGAACACATAATATAAAATACCTTGGCGTGTTAATAGATAGCACTTTGTCTTGGAACAATCAGGTCGATTCCCTCGTCTCAAGGGTTAGAAAACTAATTTTTGTGTTCAGAAATTTACGAGCTTCCGCCGATTTCCGTATACTAAAGGTCGTCTATTTTGCCTTAGTACACTCTATTTTAACATACTGCATTACCGCTTGGGGCAATGCTGGTAAGAGTTTCTTTCTTCGATTGGAAAGAGCTCAAAGAGCTGTACTAAAAGTTATGTCCCGTAAGCCCCTTTATTTCCCGACAAATACTTTGTACGCTATTTGTAATTTACCAAGGGTTAGACACTCTTTTGTGTTAAATACTGTGCTGCGTAAACATGCTACCCTGGTGTATGACCCTAACCTGACAAAACAAGTACGTCGGTCTGATAGAGTGTGCAAGTTAGAGACCTGCAGCATTGGTGTGGTGAGTCGACAGTATAGACTCCTGAGCCCAAAATTGTATAACAAGGTAAATAGAGTTCTTGACATTTACAGGCTTTCTTCAAGAGAATGTAAAGCTTTGGTTGACAATTGGCTATATACGCTTACATATGAGCAGATAGAAGACTTTCTGAATAGATAGTAACGGAGGATAACCTCAGCATATTCCATTAAGCTGCACACCCACAATCACACTCTCACACACACACACACACACATACACACACACATACCCATGCGCACACGCATAAAATGCATTTAAATGATTTGTTAATTTAAGTATGTTAAATTAAATTTAAATCATTCATAATATTTATTGTTACTTTGTTATATGTAAGGAACTCCAATGTACTCTCAGAGGTGGGCGATAATAGTTGCGACACAGTTTTTATAACTAATGCAATTATTATCGTACACATTTATTGTATTCACTGTTTTTGTTCCAATAAAATATATTTCATTTCATTTCACACTAAGGAACCCTCCTTAGTGTTACAATCATTGCAAATTGACGTACAATACAATTTTAAACAGCAACAATTTCATGTTCTTTTAATTTATTGTATCATGTTATTTTACTAAATTATCGAATTACCAATATGTCCGTTAGGGTCGTACGATAGTACAAGATTTCATATATTCGTAGATGCGAGTCTCGAGTGATTTTAAAATAAGTTACAATATTAAGCCCAGAATAAAACTTAAAAGAATTTACTCGAACCTATTGTAACGATAGTTACAATGCTTTTCATATAAAAAATACCCAAAACCTGTACATTGTAACATTGAAAAATCGGACTTGCAGTTGATTTCTCAAAACAGCATATAGATCATTTGAAAGAGCAATTGAAATCCGTATAGGACACCAAAAATTGTATAAAATAACTTAGGACAACAGCTGCAAATAAATAATAAAATTAAAAAAAAAACTTAAAATGGCTCTGCTGAAAACCTTATCATATTAAGTTTAAGTTACAATGTTATTAAGGTATATTGGGTGTTGATATAATGTGCACATTGTATAACTAATGTTAATGTTTTCTCTGTGTTCAATAAATACCTATATTATTATTGTTATATAGACCTATACAACAAACTTCATTAGTTAAAACTCATTATTATTACAGTATGAAAAAGAAAAACACAGAACAATAACGGTGACGGTTGTTTATTGATTTACGTAAGCAGCGTTGTTTTTTGCTTCAAAAGCGTCCATACAATTAGTACTGGAAGTTACTTTTGTTCAGCTCAACTTCAAAAGCTTTTCATGGAATACTAAAACATATTGTTTGTTAAAAAATTTGCAAATTCATTTAGGTATCAGAAATGGAGGCAAGTAGGACTTGAGTTCGGGGTTCTGCTTTTTTTTTTAATTGATTTATAAACCAACTGCGTTACAAAGTAATATATGCACGCCCACATGGGTCTAAAGTATAATCTAAAAGTAAAGCTAATTACAGGTTCCTTCCTCTAAATACATAATTATTTGTTTAGGCAGATGTAACTCATGAAATTGTTTTTAAAGAACTTTAACTATGATATTATAGTAATATAAGTTATTTACGGGATTGTTACCATGTACCTTGTTTTTAGCGAGTTTCCGATATTTCGGCACTGTTGCAAGCGCCATGATCACGGAGTCTCCGTATATTACTATAATGTTAGTGACCATGAAAGTTTAACTATGATAGGTATTCATAATTTAATCGAAAATCTAAGAAGACAAAAAAAATCTACTAATTGCCTTCGTTCGTTGCACAAACCTGCATTACACAAACCTTTCCCTTAGGGTGAAACTGATTAAATGCCCCTTCTGCGACTTCGGATGGTCAGCGATCATTAAACTCTTCATAGCAATGTAGCACACTGATTAGGGGCCGTTCAAGTATTACGTAAGCACTATAGGGGGGCAGGGGGGGTCGTTGCTTTGCTTATTTTTGATGACATGGGGGGGTAGGGGGTCGAAATTGTGATTACGTCAGCATCATGGATTTTGGTGTCATGGATTGAAGACCTTAGAGCTAAGCTGAAGACTGTTAACTGGAATTAATATGTATGCCAAAAAATCGGAAGAAGTTTGTTTTGTTCGTAATAGTACTTAATAAGATTATAATATTTGTACCTTACTCTATGTTGAATACTGTGACAATAAACTTTGTTTAAATGAATACTATGTACGTTAAAGTCCTCTATCCTAAGCCTATTTAAGCCTATTTGCTCATGAAGCTCATGAAAGCTCATGAATGAATAAAAAAAAAAACAGAAAACATCAAAGGAAAAATGCATATAGAGGTACCAATGTTTACGTAAGCACGGGAGGGTGGGGTAAGAGATTTGCTTACTTTTGCTGACAAGGGGGACGAGGGGGTAAATAATTGTAGTAAATCTGTTTACGTAATACTTGAACGACCCCTTACCACCAGTCAAATGTAGTATAACGGATCATGTGTCTACGGGTGCATAATGTGGTAATGCATTTTTCTGCAGTCATGGAAAAAAATGGATGAAACTGATTAACTATTCACAAGGGGTCGCCGTCTGACAGCCACTCCCTTGACGGGACTGCCCTGGTAAGGTTGACATTCTCGAGTTTTTTTTGAGTGTCTATGCTCTCGCCGTTGACCTTTACAGCGTCACCGGGTTTTGGGGTCGGTGAGATCTTGGGGATCACAAACCGGGATATGACGATTGCCTCTAGTTGTATTTCAGGCGGATGGCATCTTCCCTCGGTGGTAGTCTCCTCTTCATCCTAGAATCCCTACATCATAGTCATAGTCATTTATTCCTTAAACAATTTTCATCGTATTGGAAATCACAAACAATTTACAATAAAATTATTAGATAAAATTAAAATTACAATCCATTTAAATATGATTAGCATAAAATTACAAAAAATCTTATATAATAACATTTCAAAGTCAATCAAACAATTTACAATTAAATTACTACTTCATGCAATATTAATAAAATTAAATATTATTAAAATGTCAGCATACAATTTGAAATAAATCGATTATAATTTAAACATGTCAAAGTATGGACATTGTTCAGCGTCCATACATAGTTAGCCTAAGAACCAACAATCATGAAATATTATTTTCTAGGTTCAAAATCGTAAGTAAATGACTGTAAAAACAAAGATTATTCACCATCACTTTTATCTGAGGGGCGTCAGCTCAACTAGAAGCCGTCTCTGAGACTCGAATCGCGGTTCTGGTTAGCCCTTGTCGTAGAGGACGAGGAAAACGCCCAGGTACATATCTGTCCCAAGTAGACAGGGTCTTTACTGGGATATCCATTAGTATCCCGTGTCCCCTCAAACGGCTGCTCGAAGAAGAGAATCAGTGGCTACTGAGTCAATCCTTTGGGATGGCGGATTGGCTAGGAGGAGGGGGGAGGAGCCTTACATAACTCCATTAGCATCTCCCAGCGGCGAGGTTATATGTAATCAATGTTGGCAAGATGTCGCCTACTCAGAGGTCTTGGGTATAAATACCGGTGGGGCTAGGGTTACTATTTAAAAAGGACAATGTTAAAATTGGCCTAAGAACCAACACCAATTTGGCATTTATGATAATTCTTAGTATATTTTTTGCGATAATTATCAGTATTTAGATTGTGACGGACACTTCCAGTTAAGTAAGCTAAATTAAAAAGTTAAAAAATAATCTGAGACAATAAATACCATTTTATGTGTATAATCTATGGCAGCGCTGTAAACAAAACACTCTTTCTTCCTAATGCCGGCACTTCACTTAGCTATTCGTATTTGCTATTTTAAAACATGACATCAATCTGTCCTTTTCATTCCTTATTAAGCATGACAAGGACAAACTATTGTCAAGTGAAGGGCCGGTATAAACTCGATACTCTGTGGTTGTGGTTGTGGTGCATGCAGTTTGCATTCGTACTAATCTGTGGCATTCGTGCATTCCAAACAGAGCCCTTATTATCAAGTGCTAGTGAACCTGTGCCACAACAACCTGAGAGGATCATACTGCCAAATTATTCAAGAACACCTGATACACATTCACGCTGCCTATTTACACAATATACCTACATGTGATATACAAATAAGTACAATAAACAATATGATACAATTATGTGAAAAATAGTCAATAAATAAGAAGCAAAACTACAGTTTTTATTTTATTCATGATTCCTACCTAACCAAGATTTTCCTAATAGTTATTCTGTAAAATCGCACCGAATTAAATGAATTAGTTGTAATATTAATTCACTTCATACTGAGTTTATACTAAATTCATAGGTTGACCTATGTTTCATTGAATATTAAACATAACCTCAAAAAAAATGTAGTTTTCCTAACAATTTAAGTTCTCAGAAGTGTCCGCCAATAATCTTTGTTTTTACAGTCGTTTACTTACAATTTTGAACCTAGAAAATAATATTTCATGATTGTTGGTTCTTAGGCTAACTATGTATGGACGCTGAACAATGTCCTTTGAAAAGTCCTGACGAAAAGCCGGACATTTTTATAAAAGCCCGGACATTTTAGTCACAAACATCACCCACTTAGTTACAGTGATATTATACGTGTGGTAGAAGATTTATATGTGTAAGATAATTGAATTATTTGATATAACTTAATAAGTAGTTTTACTCATATTCCATCAAATTAAAAAAATCCGGACAAAGAAAAAAGCCGGAGAAAGTCCGTACACAAGGCTAAAAGTGCGGGCATGTCCGGACGGATGGTAACCCAAGGTAGGGCTAATGTTGACATGATGAATATGAGCATTTTTACTAAGTTATTGCTATCTTTATACCTATATTATATAGGGATATACACATATTTATATAAAAACGAATTGTTATTTCGACCCCTCTATCCCATAATGCAAGCCTAACAGTGCTTACTTAAGGGCTAGGCTAATTGGTGTGAGTGTTAGAAATATTTGTTTATTATTGATTTTCCATAAAAAAGGTGTAAGGCAAGACTCAAGCCCGTAGTTCCTGTAGAGATATGATGTCCGATAATGAGCACGAGAGAGCTCTAATTTCATAATAACCTACTTATAGGCATATCATTAAGTCAAGGTCATAAACTTGTTTACCAAATCACAGAATACATAATACTACAAGCAAGAACATAATAAACGTCACGGTATATTATTCATACTTATATGTCATATACCTAAACTAGCTGTGCACCGCGCTGTTACCCGCAGTTTATTAGGGATATTTTCTCTCATAAAAACGTAGCCTATGTGGTAATCCAGGGTGTTAGCTATCCCCATACCAAATTTCATTAAAATCCAGCCGTTTAGACGTGAAGAAGTAACAAACATACACACTCACAAACTTTCGTCCTTATTGTTAGTGTAATAATCATGTCTATATATGCTAATTTGATTTTTATAGTTTTTTTTTATTTAAAAGAATATTTATGTAAAATGATACTTTAATATTTAGATTTTATCAGTATTAGTATTAGTATAAAAAAAAATGGTTGCCTGTAAAGTCGGTTTTACGGGCGAAGATTTTACGTGACAACGTCTTTTTCTCGGTAGAATATTTATTGATATGAATATAATTAAATTGCACAATAGGAACAAGGAATTGAATGAAAATAAGAATTGCACAAATTTTAACTATAGAAATATATTTTGTTTACTAAAACATTGTACATGTAAACTTAAACTTAACACGAGAGACTCATCGTAACGTTACCGAGCGTTACACTTTTTCATAAGTGACTCCCAGCCGCAACCTAATTTAAGACGTTGTCACGTCAAAAATAAAAAAATACTTTTGTTTAAAAAAAAATATCTGGTCGTATCGTTCAATGTTTATTTTTTTGTTTTTTTAAACACACACCAATTCGCCTAGCCCTAAAGTAAGTTTATGCCGGGTGTCATGGTGTCGCCTACTCGAGAGGTCCCGGGTCCAAATCCCGGTGGGGGCAGATGTTTGTGTGATGAATACAAACATTTGTACTCCAGTTATGGATGTTTAATATATATTTCTATATACCTAGTCAGGTCATAAATTCTGTCACATGTTTAATATAAAATATTTGAAACAAGTTTATTCATTATGTAACCATTTATATAACAAAATGAACTTAACAAAATATAGATTCCTATGACAATAAAGTTTATTCAAAATGACCTCCTTGATTTTGAATACAGGACTTCAATCTGCGCGGCCAGTCGTCTATAGCAGCACGAACGAGGTCCATGTCAATATCGGCGGCTGCCTTAATCAAGGATGTCTTGAGTGACTCCAAATTGGGATGAGGCTATGAGCACGCCTTTTCCTCCAAGTGTTGCCATATCTAACGGACTCAAATCTGGACTGGAGGAGGGACAGTCTTCATGCATGCGGATAAAGTCGATTTCACGCGCCGGTTTCAGTCTTGTGTGCTCTTCGCTCTATGAGCTGGCTCCGAATCTTGTTGGAATACCCAGTGCCTATTATTGAACATGGTATGAGAAACAGGTTCCATAAGGTTTGTCAGGACTGTATTTTGATACACAACTGCATTAATTTTTACACCTTTCTCACAAAAATGTACCTCTGTTAAGCCCCAATAAGAAACTCCCAACCATACCATGAGCGAGGATGGAAAATGACCTCGTTGGACACGTGGAATACGGTTGCTCGCTTCTTCACTACTGTGTGCGTACACCTTATCATTTTGTTTGTTGTAGCTCTCTTCTACGGCAAAAATTTTTTCATCCGTAAAAAGAATTTCCCGATATTTTTTTCCCGCGTACCGCTTCAACAAAGCGCGGCATCTCTTCAGTCTCAGATCCGTTAGACGAGCATTCAAACGATGTCCTGTTTTCCTTCGACATGCCCGAAGCCCTAAGTCTTCATTTAAGACCCTTTTCACTGTGGTTCTGTTTAACCCCATTTGAAAGGCCAACAGTTTCTGCTTACGTTTGGGATTTCTTTGAATTCGCGCCTTCACAGCTTTTATCACTGCTGGAGTCCCTAACAGACCGAGGGCGACCACTTCTTGACCTGTTATCTACACTAGAGTCTTCATTGTATCGTTTGATGGTACGATAAATGATTCTTGTGGTCATATTCAAATTTTTCGGTATGTCAATAATTTGAATTGGCGCGTAACCGCAACGATGCAACGCAATAACTGCAACACGGTCTTCTTTAAGCGTCCACTCCATATTTAAAAATGAGTAAAATTCTAAAAAGTATACATTTTCATTTTCATGAACAATTCGAAATTCGAATTCAATAAACTTTTTTGTGGCCAGCATTCTTAAAAAAATGTTTTTACTGTGTGACAATACTTATGACCTGACTGTGTATATATACTTATATATGTATAAGTATATGTAGTCTATCCGCTACCCTAATATCCCATATTACAAGCCTACTGTGCTTACCTTGGGGCTAAGCTATTTGGTGGGAGTGTGTGAAATATTAATTTATTTATAGGGCGCCAAAAGATAATATTATTAAAACCCTGATCAAGGACTTCGGCGATGACCCTACTTCTTTTAAAGGACAGTAGTCCATCGTATGAAACGTGCAGGACAGGACAGTCGGTAACGTGACTCGAGCGCAAGATTACGTGCAGACGCGACTGTCACGCGACGCAGCCGGCTGCTAATCTAATTAGCACGCCGATTGTACGATGTTACGTCATCGATCGCAGAAATGTTATCATGTTAGAGAGACAAGGAAGGGTCACATTCTAATAGTACGTTTGTTAAGTTAGTGCAAGAGAATGCTCTGTCCGCTCACGTGTCCCTCTTACCTGGGATCCTTTAAAAGAGGCGTGAATAATTTATTATATAATATAATTAAAAGAGGTGAGGATGGCTGGTGTGGCAGGTAGAACTGCTGCTATCTTCGCGTCTGTACTTCACTGTCACTTAACATCAGGTGGGATGGAGTCATGGTGTGTTTCTGTCGATGAGTAACGATCGACGATAGCAAACCACAAGACAAAAGCTTTCGTAAATAATCTAAGGCTGTATACGAGTATTTTTGAGAACTACCTCTAACCTCCTATTTAATAAACAAGGAATAAGCTTAGATTAGTTACGCCGTGTTATGGTTATGTCGCTCAAATGCCATTTATCATTCAATAGACAGAGACAAAACATGGTATAAATAATCCAAGCGTAGTCTTCGTTTATTAATAAGGGGGTAAAAGTTTACAATGCTTCGATTCCGGTGAAAATGTTTCGAACTTAAAAGATATGTACTTACATAAAACGCAAGATACTAAATTATAAGTATATATTGCCCAACTGAATAAATTACCAAAACAAATAAATATCTCTTATCTAATAGACAAGTCCGTCCGTCCGTGGTGCTGTTTCAGCGGCCAAACCGTAAGAGATAGATAAAGAGAATGTTTAAGTTATAAGTTAAGAATAGTCTGATAAGACTGCAAACCGGATTTGAGTAACGTAGCACTTCCGGTTTTCGAGAAATCACGTGATTTCTATTTCAAACGAAACCACACAAAATCTCCGAAGTTCTCAATTAATTAAATACATTTTTTTTTTGGTGAACATTTGGTTCACTGGTTTGCTAGTTATTAAATAATAGGAATGAACAACTTCTCACGAATCGAATGACGTCACGACGATTCAAGTGAAGATTAATTGGAATGGTTGGAACACCTACGAATTTTGAACAAAACATTCCAAATACAAATTTTGATATCACATTCGATTAACTTCTTTCTTACTTCAACAAAACATAACTAGATTTTACGCGGTTTTATATCTTGCATATCTCATTACCGTGTTGAGTCACATTTCAGAAAATATAAGTAATATTAATAAATCAGTAGCCTCAATGTATGAGAAAATATTTCTTTGTAATTTGTTGACCTACTTGCAAATGAGTAAATGAACTTACTATTTAACAAAACTGCTATGTAAGAATATTAATAAATAAATATTTCCAACACTCACACCAATTAGCGTAGACCCAAAGTAAGCATTATAAGGCTCGTGTCATGGGAGACTATGTTAACGGATAGAATACATATACTGTACATATACAAGTATATTTTTAAAGAAATACATATTAAATATCCATGACTGGAGTACAAATGCTCGTATTCATCACACAAACATCTGCCCCACCGGGTTTGAACCCGAAACCTCTCGAGTCGGCGAAACCATGAAAACCCGGCGTACAAACCACTCGGCCACGGAGGTCATCAAAAGGTCGAAAAAACTCACTTTTATCCGCCGAACCCGCCGGTGTGAATTGAATTTCGTATTTTTATTTTAAATCACATTACAGAACAGCACTGCTATTTTATATATTTTTTGAAGCACGTAACTGTTTGATGTTTAAATTAAAAGAAAATACAACTAGAAAAAAAATCCACGCGGACCAGGCAGCAGACGGCCGGTTTTTATTGGATAGAGTATACCTCAAAGTTAGTCCTAGATAATTTTGGAAACAATAAATCCAGAACAACTATAACGGTGGGGAAATAGAGGTGAATGTTCACTCGCAGATTTCGATACCGAGTTGTATATTACAAATATTAAAGCCACAAAAAATAAAGCTTTTTGAAGTGAAACTTCTTTATCGGCGTTGGAAAAAAATTTACCGTCACATTTTTCGGTTACGCGTCACATTTTTTGGTTACGCGCCATCTTTTTTTTGGTAATAACAACGACGATGAACATATAAATGAAATGAAATGAAATGAAATCTTGTTTGTATTCATGTCTATGATAATAAAATCCTTTTGTTTAAACTTTATCTAATTTAACTTTATTTAACCAATTTCTGGAAAGTTGCATGTACATCATTTTTCGAAAAATAAGGCCATAAAGAAGTTTCACTTCTTACGTGTGTACACTAGTACACGCACACATTTTTTTTTTTACTTGCTTTTTGCAAAGCAGAAAATATTAGTCCTTTTTTATCTTTAGTCAAATTAATATTTGGAGTAGGTGCCATGCATGTCTGATAGATCTGAGTTCCTTTTTGCTACTTAGATTGGCATGACACCGACTCCAAGTATTAATTTGACTAAAGATTAAAAATAGGTTAATTATTTTCTGCTTTACAGTTTGTTCAGAGGTTTAATTTTTTGCTAAAAAGATTTATCTTTATATCTGTGACTTTAGAACAAAGTTAGTGTAAATGATTTTTTTAAACCACCACAAATTTTGAATCTTGCGATAGTACTTTACATATTATATTATTATTATTAATTACTGGGCCGGGCCTACTACAAAAACAACCAACAAACACAGTCACGTGCCCAGGTTTCTTAATGTTTACATTTATAGTCAGAAGGCGGATATATTTGACACCTTTGCTTACTCAACTCAACAATAATTATTTTTTAATCTGCTGAGTTTGCATATAATATTACAATAACAAAATTATACTTTATTGCACATAACACAGTAGATTATACACACAAACAGAAAAGGAAGTGTAAACACAAAGCAACCTTATTACTTACTATACTATTTTTTTCCTGAAAATTTCGGTTTTTATTAAAAACAATCTTATGGCCCGCCTGATGGCAAGCGGTCACTATAGCCTACAGACGCTTGCGGTACCAAATCTATAAATCGCGCCGTTGCCTACGCGTCCCCCACTCCGTGGAGCCCTTTTTTTGTAACGCAGGCAAAACCTCTATTTACAGACGACGGCGCCTTTAAGAGACACACCGCCGACGGACCTCACACCTGGCTCCTACAATCCTTACGAGCCCCCCGCAGTGGCTACCGTAACTCTTAGTGGCGCCGCACACGGGCCATACGCCACAGCCACAAACGGCGCCACGAGAAGCTAGAAGCGGCTACTAAAGTGGCTGAAGCGCGTGACAGCGACCGACTAAGGTAAGGGAGAGAGGGGCCCCACCCCTCTCAATCAGGGGCGTCAATCGCGCGAGTGACGTGTGGCGGCGTTTTGTATCGGCGCATTAAGTGGCCGGTGCGGGCCACAAGAAGCGAGCAACGACGATTTGTAGCGTGTGGCGGCCACCGGCGTACCGTGTGTGGCGAGTCCATATAAAATGTATGAAAACTACAAGAAATATGCCGATGGCGGCGTTTTGTGGTTGTGGTCGGTGGCCCGTGTGCGGCGACACTTACGGGCGCTTTACGGCATAATTTCCGCTAAAAAACCCTGCCAATATCCTCTAAGCTGCTTAGTGCAAAACCGCGGTGTCCCCGTTCAGGGATTCTCCCGCGTCACCCCGTGGAGCCCTGGAACCTTACTCACCGATAGAAACACAATATCACCAAAGGGTAGTGTTATTTTACTGTGGTCTTCTGTAAGGTACAGGTTACTTCCCAAAACGTGCGCTCCAATTCGAGCGAAAAACTCGCTATTCTCTACCTCTCTTTCATACATATCATTTTTACACTTAAGCACTATTTATGTAATTATAAATATATTCGTGTTCTTCATTAAATTTTTACACCGAAACCACGGTAATATTATCTATACAGTATTCTATCTTCATACAAAACGGTCGGAAAGCGTGCCACTCGAGTTCGCGCGGGATAATAAGTTCCATTTCAGTTGTCTTCCTTTGATTCTTCTGCGATAACGTACCCAAAATTACCTTAAGTTGCTTCCTTAAGTACTCATCAAAGTTTGAATTAAAAATGTCCAATTCATTTTATTTCATTCCGTCTTTTCCTCGTTTGTTTCATTTCTTCTTATTATGTTCAGTAGGAAATAATAATAACAGAATAAAGCGCCATTTACACGATGCAATTTATTTGTACATACAAGAGCAATAATTGCATACAATTAATGAGGCGCCATAATTGACTTTCAAGATTTGTAAGCATCTGTTTACACGCGGTCATAGTAAAAAGGTTGCATACAATTATTGAATGCCAGTTTTGACAAAAAAGAATTACAAATGTCTTTCGTTTACACCAATACAATTATTGTAAGGAGATTATTGCTTTCAAGTATTGGCATGTCTAAACACAGACTTGTATGTGCGTATATCATTTATTTGACAGTTGCCTCAAGAATTGCATGTTTAAGCGTGGGCGAATATTTCATTAAAGTGTTGAACGTTTTAGATCTGAGTTTGATTATAAATAATCATCATCATCATCAGCCTATGAATGTCCCCACTGCTGGGGCACAGGCCTTCCCTATGGATGGAATAGGGAGATTGGGCCATGACCCAGCACGCGGGCCCAGTGCGGGTTGGTGGGTGCTAACGACTGCAGATGCAGCCGGGACCAACGACTTAACGTGCCTTCCGAAGCACGGAGGAGCTCGAGATAGTAAGTTTTCGGTCACCCATCCAATGACCGACCACAATATAATATATAAACAATACTATGAGCCAAAAAGTATTCAAATTCTGTTTTGCTGATTTAATTAAGTTCATTGAAATATATCGTAATCATGACTGTTTATGGGACACTGAAAATGTGAATTAAAGAAATTGCTCAGGAATTTGCAGTTGATCGATTTGAAACGAAGAAATAATAAACAAAAAAATGCGTGCGTGTCGTGGAATACTTGGTTGGAATGAAGTTAATAAAAAACTATGGGAGAAAAAAAAATATTTAAAAGGCGAGGCGTTTTTTTGAAGCTAGTGTAGGATTTTGTAGATAAAAAGACTGCATCACATTTTTAGCATAATTTCATTCTCACTACACGAAGAAGACATTATTTTCTTATAATTACGAAACAGTTGAACGAAGGCGAAAAATATTTCACGCGTTTGAATAATTTCTTACTTTTTTTTTAATTAAAACGCTATCTTGGTCCCTAGGAATTAAAACGCTATCTTGGTCCCTAGGATTTAAAACGCTATCTTGGTCCCTAGGAATTAAAAAGATATTTTGGTCCCTAGAAATGAAAATGCTATTTTGGTCCCTAGGAACTAGAAAGCTACTTGATCCCTAGGGATTAAAACGATATAGAGAATAAACTAGCTCTTTTAATAGATGTGATAAAAAATATTTATATAACCCACCAATCCGCACTGGGCCCGCGTGGCGAATCATGGCTCAATCATCGTATTCCATAAAAAAGGTATCCCAGTCACCAATCCACAAAGGGCCCAGGGCCCAGCGCGCCCAGTGCGGACCGAGGAGGAACTTTGTTCCAATAAAAAAATAAGGAAATTAAGGCACCGTTCTGATACTGATAATGTTAACAAGACCAAACTTTCTAAGTATAATATAACGGATTCTTTTGTACGACGTTTACTTAATATTTCTTGGCTCAGAAGAGCAGCAACAATTAACACACTATCACTACTGCACTCATGTTTGCAAATAATACGATAAGAATTGAATAGAAGAATTGCTTATGAAATTATTGTATGTGTTGTTTACGGTAAGAAAAGTTATAAAACAAAACTTGTATAACACATTAGGAACTATATTATTGCTTCAATTTAATTGTATGCAACAGACAAGAAACTTGCATTGTGTAAATTATTCTCCCTTATCCCTCCATCACCCTTTCTTCATAAGTCTACGCGCGCTGGCCTACTTTGCCATCGACTTACTGTGGCCACTATTCCTACGATCAAAGTTTGGTGACTCGTTTCTTTGTCGTTCTATCCGTAAGTGGAGTTCGCCCGCTCGATTCAATTTTGCCCGCGCACGTGTTCCCTCCTTTCTACAATCTGAGGTCCTTTAAGAGAGACGTAAAGCATTTTTGGAGGCCGGCAAAGTGAGGATGGATAAAATATCAGTTTGAATTATACTCCCACAGAGAGTTCAAGGACATCTTTGTCATATTATCCACAAACTATAATCAAGTCGCCTGGGAACAATATAAACAGGTTGTCTTGTCACTTCAGTACCTACAAAAGTTTCTAAAACTATCCTTTGTGTTGGATAGTATCTTCCTTTCAGCACGTGGAACTCACTTTTTGGTTTACCTACGCTTTTCTATTTCTCCCATTCACGTATCTTAGTACGATAAATTAAATAAATTGGTGCAATAAGATACATGGCGTAATCGAACACACACAGCAGCTCTAGACTATAACAATCAGCATAATTCTTTAATCAGTTTCTAACCTAGAGGTTTGGTTGAAAATGAAAAAAAATTCGTAGCAGCCTGACGCTGCAATGCCGTCCTATTAACCACAAAACATTTCGATCAATTATTTATAATAATAATAATATTCTTTATTGTATAACACCACAAAGGACATAACAGTAAGATTACACTGACAGAGAGACATAACACAATGGGCGGCCTTATTGTTTAATAACAATCTCTTCCAGGCAAGCCATTACGGAAAATTAAATAAGTGTGTAAGAACAAATTTACCTCTTAAGTGATTTTAGTAAAACTGCATTATTTAATAGTTCAAGAAAATGTTCAGTACCTCTGTGTCGGCAGTCGGCGCGGAACGTAAAAAGGAGCACCCCGTGTCGGACGCGCGGCCAGCGTGCGGGTGCGGTGCGGCACCGGCGTGGCGGTAGCGGCTTATACAGAAATAAAGGAACTTTAGGGCGATTCTGTATGATGATATATGGTGTAGCAGTTTATAACTGGTGTACCAGCTATCTTCGCGTTTGGACTTTATCACCACTTAACATCAGGTGTGATAGAGTCATTTCCTTACCTGGCTATAAAAATAGGTGGGCTTGCATCTACACTTGTCAGTTTAACTCGTAAGTATCTATAAATATGTAAATTTGTAACAAAAATAACTCTTATCGCGATAATACTAATCGTGAACGATAAAAAAAATGATTTGGCTGATTTATTATATTGCGCAATTTATACAAATGGCGTTGAAAAAAATTGCTTTAAAACTATCAACTGAGGTGGTCGGTTTTAAAGGCAGTTCAGAAAAATGGAATAAATATTCAACTTATAAAATTATTATATATATATTATAATTTTTTAATATATATATATAAGAATCTTTACTAGCTGTTTCAGACAACGATTTAAGTTATAATTACCCCCAAAACCTATTTTTTCTTTTCTTAACTTTTTCGAAAAAAATCTCCACGTTAACTCAATGTCGAAAATATAATAAGCAGTGAATTTTTTAAATCAAAGAAACCGCCGCGAAAAGAAAAAAGACTACTGAAATTCTAGACAAATGGACTTGTTTTTTTCTTTTCAGTTTTTACTTAAACTTAAATTTTTATAACAATAATATACTTTTCTTTCATTTTTCTCTTCTTCAACCAAACAAAAAAAAACAAAAACAAATGCAAAGAAAAGCCTCGCTTTTATTTGTCAGCAGTCCATTGGTTTACTGAAACCAAACATAACTTGTGAACTCTTTTCAAGCTACAGCAGAGTTCGTCTCCAGATTCCCTTTCAAAGCGGGCAAAATTTAAAGAGTGCTTCGTGTCCAACAATACTGTCTTTGTAACTAAATGGGCAACAAAGGAAGGCAACGTGAGTCGCGTCACGTGGCCCGGGCGACGCGTGATCGGCGAGTACGTAACCAGGGGAGATTTGTATAGATTTGGGGAGTTCTCGTTTTAGTCAGCTTTTCAAAAAACAATTGTCGTGGGTGAGAAAATTAGAAAAAACGAGCGAGCCTTACAGTAGTCGCGTATCATTTGAAACCTCCCCTTATATTAGGAAAAAAAAGAAATAAAAATAGAAAGGCGACGTGTCGGCAAGAAACGCGAACTTTGGGATACTATCAGAGTGAGGAAGGTTGCGTATCTAGGGCACGTGATGAGACATGAAAGATACGCCCTTTTTCAATTAATAATGATGGGCAAAGTTGCTGTAAAACGAGGTGTCGGTCACAGGAAGAAGTCTTGGTTGAGGAACCTACTAGAATGGACTGGAATCTCGAGCGCCGCTGAATTATTCCATCTCGCTAAGGATAAGGAGACATATGCTAAGCTGACTGCCAACCTTCGCTGTTCGGAGAGGCACCAGAAGAAGAAGAAGACAAAAGGAATAAGCCATTTGAACATTATGTTCTAAAATCTTACCAAATAGCGCGCGCTTTCGCGACTTCCTGTTGCACATTTCCGTCCTATTTCACGAAATCACTCCCACAAATTGCAGGAAAGCGAGAGGAAAGATGTTATACATCAAAAAACGGACCATTGCGGAAGTTGTGACGGAACGCGAATAACAGTATATCTTCCTCTACCATTAATATTGAAAAGAAAAAAACTACTGGAATTCTAGACTACTGGACTAGAATTCCAAAGTCTGGTAACGTTTGATATTCGAAAATATCAAACACTTTTGTTAAAAAATATATGGGAACGACGTTCTATTTCGGATGGTACGGACTTGCCAGGTCTCCAGATTTTACTAGAGACCTCCTGCTCTGAAATTTCACTTGTTCTTCAGTTTTTCTTAGAATACGATTTTCTTTTTTAAATTGCATTTGGAGTTGCGTTTTCCGCCATTAAGAATGTAGGTAATCTTAATTATAATAAAATAAATATGTTATTGTCTAAAAAAACACACCAGCTTTGAGGGGCGGCAGAAGCCTCAGAAACACATTCGTTACTGGCCTATATCTTAATGTGATTTACCAATTCTGGGTGGGAAGGGTGTAAATCGAAAAAGTTTGACCTTGCACTTGATGATAAGTGGTAATTGCCACCCATTGACAGCACCAAAGGTACCACTAATGCGTTGCCGATTCTGTAGAAAAAGGTTTACCCGCCTGTTGAAGATCGTCTTAACAGAGCTAGGTGGGAAAACCGCTAAGAAAAGGATCTTGCTGATAAGACAAGCGCGTTGCGCGTTTTTTTGTGTGGGTATGCTGTTGTCGCAGATGACCTTTACAGCGTTACCGGGTTTGGGGACGGCGAGATCCTAAGGGGGCCTCAAGCCTAGAATTGGCAAGCGCCTCTAGAGGTATTCCAGGCGAATGGCATCTCCCCACTGGGGGAGTCTCCTATCCGTCTGGAGCCTCTAGACCACTCAAACCTGATGAGGTCGGTTCAACTAGAGGGCGTCTCTGAGACTTGGACCTCGGCTCTAGTTGCCGTTGTCGTGGGGATACCAACTGCGCCATCAAGCTTCACATACACATATCTTAATCTAAAAATGTCACAATACACACCCGCTGAATAGTCGAATCAGAGCGTTTCTACGGATAAAACCATGATAGTAACTATTCACATTTTCCTTTGTTATTTGATAAAATTGCGCTATATTGCGCAACAGATATAAACTAATACAGTATGTATAAATAAAATAACATCGATCAGTACTTATCGAACAATGAAATAAGCCTCGAATTATGTAAATCGGAACTTTTTATCAAAATTAATCTAGTGAGGAGTCATCGTAGATAAAGGATTGTTTACTTACATAAGTACTTATTTATTGTGATAAACTTTCCATTCACAATTCAATAGTTTTTTTCCATCAATGATAGAAAAATTACTGAAATTCCAGACTTGTACTAACCTTCCTTATAGAGAATAAATAGCCTATCTGGGAAGCGATCTCCACCTTAGCAATTACCACATATTTTTAAATAAGAGAATTTAACTGCTAGATGTTTAAATCTAAAGATTTTTTTTCTACAAAAAATCCCCGTGGTTAATGCAGCAGACGGGATCTGAATCAGCACCCTCTGCTATCGATGAACGGAATTTATCACAAGTTCTTTCGATCTGTCACTAAAATTAAATTAATGCCTTTTTGTTTATTTATTTCACAAGGATCACGCCAATGTCCCGTACACAATAAAAGCCGATACAATGTCAAATATTACGTAAACCAAATAGGTAGTTACCTATTCTTTATCGTTTATCGTTTCCAAGAAAAAAATCTACTCGAAAATTTCCCGGTAACAGTCTCAAATCAACCAGTTTGCGAACAATGGGCAAGACAAAAGCATAGACAGACTAGACCAGTATTACGTAATAGAGCGACCTTGCCCGCGTTGGTTGCGTAATTCGTCACGTGTAGGTATCGTACGGATACGTGGCGAGCTCACGCGACGACATGTCCGTTCGTTCGTATGTTTTGTTGTCACTGGCTGTATGGTACTTGGTCTGTGTATCGGTGATGAAAAAAAAACTTGTTACATAGTACCATTTTATTGGATGTGTATGACTGTAACTTCTTTGCCTTAACTGGAAAATGTGATATTTGGCGCCAACTTTTCCGCTTAAGGTTAGAAGTTTGATATTGCTTTATATTTGTTTTTTCGCCTTATTATTTCACTACAAAAAAATGTACTAACTTAACTACTATTTTAGCAAGTTTGTATGGAAAATTTAAACATACAAACAACTTAACTAAAAAATTTTCGCTTGTAAAAGATTCTTAGTAGTTAGGTAAACAAATACATAATCGTTTCTCCAGTTACGTATGCTGTAGACATAAATTTATGCCTAATTTACCATTACAATAACCATTATAAATCAATTTGCATCTATTTGTAACATCAAAGTAGTTTTAACAGAAGTGTATACGAAGCATTTACAGTAGATTTTACTAAAATTATTCTTGCTGTTGCCGACAGCTTCACCTCATCGTATACTAGCCTGCTTTTTTATTAGGCTTTATCTATTTTTCTGTAAATATAATGACTTTTGTGATTTATTGTTTATACCATCTGAAAAAAAAAATTTATTATGTACTATTTATATGTACTATTTGTACTAATTCGTGGACCTACTTTTTGTTGAACTAAAAACACAGTTGAATTAAAAACGAATTATCCAATTCGAATAGTTTGCGAGTGCGAAATGTCAATGTCAAATTTTGTATAGAAACTTGAACAGCAGCGGGACAATGTACGTTACGAGAACTAAAAATCAGTACACATTTGATAATGACATTTCCGACTCACAAACTATTCGAAATCGATAATGATTCGTGCTAAGGGTACTTCACTTCTCAGAAATAGCTACTACTATTGTCACAATAAAAAAATGTATACATACTTAAACACGCATACCTTCACGTATTATCTTGTGTTGAATGATTCAGTTAAAACTGGTTTGTCAAATCATTTTTCTTTCATTAACATCATTTCCAGGGTTGATAGAACATCAACCCCCCTTACTAATAAAGGAGCAATTAGCTTACACTAGTTACGCTGTACTTTGTTCATATTACTCGAATGACATTTCTAATTCAATGAACAGAGACAAAAACTAATCCAAGCCTATTATTTACTAGCTGTGCCCCGCGGCGTTACCTGCGGTTTATTAGGGATAATTCCCCGCAGTAAAACGTAGCCTATGTTTAATCCAGATCAGCTAACTCCATACCAAATTTTATTAAAATCGCTCCAGCCGTCAAGACGCGAAGAAGTAACAAACATACACACTCACAAACTTTCGTCTTTATAATAGGGTATTTGACAAGTTTGACAATAGATAAGAAAACTATTATCTTTTTCGTGGGTTTTTAGTAAAATTATGAATATTTTTTCTGTAAAAATAGTGAAAATAAAGTGATCTCCTTAGTATTCTAAAACAAAATATTATCAAAAAAAAAGATACTTTCTTTAGATATTGTCTCATGGGGCGATGGCGTATTGATTTCCTATGGCTCGTATTACAGAACTAGCTTTTGCCCGCGACTTCGTCCGCGTTTTCGTCGTTTTTCGTAAAAAAAGTAGCATATGTCCTTCCTCAGGGACCCGTGGTTTTGATGTGACAGACAGATTAACTTTCGTATTATAGTAGGGATATATAATATGATAATCCACAGTACTGTTAAAAATATCGCAATAAGGAACCGCAGAATATTATTATTATATTCTGCGGTTCCTGTGCCCCGAGACCATCATCATCATCTTGTATGTTATTATGTTAATGTATTGGTAATATTGTTTAGATCACTTTCACATGAGGCTTAAGTATATTATATAGAATGAAAACACTTCAGCGCAAAGCTTCCGGGTAAACTACGTTGAAAGTTGACCCGACCGGCACGTGAACATAAAGATTTCTAGAACTGCTTACCCGGGAAAGAGCGACATATAACTGACCATGTGAAAAACAACTGACACCGAGATCTACTCCTGCAACACGAAAAGTCTGCCCTTGAGCATTATTTATTGTCATTGCATAACACACCGATACTGGGAATTGCGTTCTTTTAAATTGGAATGGAAATTTATTTGGTATTATGGGAATTCTGGGAATAAAGATGGTTTCTCTTGCACCGCAACCTGTTAAAATTTGAGCCTCGATTACATTTTCTTGCAACTGGGTTACTTTAAGCCGAGTTCCATTGCAAAGTTGTGGTGGTCTAAAATTTCGGAGCAGAATAATCGGAATGCCAATTTTTAAACAAATTTCATGAGAAGGAAGTCCGGGCATATTTAAAGAATTTAAAAATTCTATCGGGTACTTAGTGGCTTCTTGTCCATCGGCCATTCTATTTATTGAACTATAAACTTTGCTTTCCCCCTGGATATTCGACAGTATTTTATTATTAATCTCAGATGCCTGGTCATTGCGAGGAGTTAAAATGGACCTTTCGCATATCCAAGAATTGTCCTTATTTAATATATTTGTTACGTCACCGTAAACTGACGATATAAGATGTTGTTGGGATTGCACTATACAACATAACTCAGGCGTCAGAATAAGTTTTCCTTGGTGTAGCAGTGGATAGGTATCTTTGGTGAAGGCATTTTCTTTAATAATATATCAGAAAATTCACGATCATCCGGGTTATCTACAGTTCTCACTCGCATGTTTATAGTCAAATGCACCGATTGTATATCACGCCACAAATAAGAGCTTTTCAGGCAAGCCCTAACCTCATCAGCTCGGGTTCCCCGTGGTATTACCGGTACAGCAGGTACCGGTAATACCACGGGGACCTTAGCCCTGCCTGGTAAGGAGCAGGTGAGAAATCCTCATGGATACCCTACAGCCGGCTGCAAGGTTATTTCAGACTCGTACTGACTAAAAAACACCCGTAGGGGCTGCCTCTGGCCGGGAAGGCCTCTAAGGCTTCATCGGAAGCGATCGTCCCCCAGGGGGGGGGAGCGACGCAGAAAACAGATTTAGACAGCTCGCTCTCGGACCTCCCGCCTTTTGATACCCTACCGCCGCCGCGACCCGTGTCGAGCGCGGCAACCGTTACACAAAAATAATCCATAAAGCATGATTCGGTGTTCACGTGCGACGGCGCATTGGCTTATTTCATGTATAAGTTTGGTGTTTCTGTACCGATTTCTATGTTTTTTTTTATTGAATATGTAATAATGTTAACTTTTTTAAATAAGCGATGAGTCAGAGTATTATAAACTTAAGAGTAAACAAATATGATCAGAATGCTCCGAACTGCTAAGCTATCGGGAGTTACACGTGTTATTGTGAGTCAACCATAAAAGATAGACATATTCTGTTGCGGGATATTTTTTAGATAATTTTATGTAGAATATTTCCGTCATACATGATTTCTATGTAACTTTAACCATTAAGGCTGCACACGCGACGGAAGCTTAAAAAATGGAATAACTTCTCCCGTTTTCCCAACATTTCCCTTCACTACTCTGCTCCTATTGTTTGTAGCGTGATGAAAAGTATACTATAACCTGCCCAGGAGTATGAAGAATAATTGTACCAAGTTTCGTTAAAATCCGTCGAGTAGTTTTTGTTTCTATAAGGAACATACACACAGACAGACAGACAGACAAAAATTTTACTGATTGCATTTTTGGCATCAGTATCGATCAGTAATCACCCCCTGATAGTTATTTTAAAAATATATTTCATGTACAGAATTGACATCTCTACAGATTTATTATAAGTTTTAGATCTCTTTTAGAGATAAGCCCACCTTTGCTTACTATGTATTTGACTATATGTTTTAAACTGTATGATGCAATAAAGAGTAAAATAAGTAGGTATAGATGACTAGTTATATTTTCTTTAGATTTAAACATGGAGCAGTAACGTGCTTAGAAAATAAGAATAGGGGTGATGACGGGGTACAGTAAACGAAATTATATTTAGTCCGTCAGTTAGATGATCAAAAAATAATGGACACGTATTTTTTCTTTGGGCAATCAACCAAAAAATTACAAAGTTATAGCGCGTCAAAGTTTGGGAGTAGGGGCTCGTGACGTCACTTTTGAGTGAATTTTCACTTAAAAGTGTACTCAAACGTGACGTCATGCGACTTTTCAAATCAATATATCTCTGCAATGTTTATATTATGTGAAAAAAGAAAAAATACGTGTCCAATACTTTTTGGTAATCTACCTCATAAACGAAGAAAAAAAATAGTCATCATCCCTATTATAGTGTCTAGAAATGTTGATAATTTGTTTACCTAAGTTTACTTAATAACTGTTTACTAGCAAATATGCGTCATACTCCTCGTTCGGTAACGTACGCTGTGACAGAAACGTGACGTCGGTCGGCTTGATTATATAGTGTAATTATCATCAGCTATTCTTTTTTAAATTTTTATTCATTTTCAAGGAATAACAAACACATTGGTGTCGATTCTGGCACGATTCTCTAAATCTAAACTTAAATTTGACAACAGTGTATCCTTGTCATTAACTATACAGAATGAAAAGGAGAGACTGATGTTAAATTTAGTTTTAAGTTTAGAGAATCACGCTAGAATCGACACCACTGTTGTTGACACAATAACAACACACACAACGTCTTGAATATTCGATTCAAATAGTAATACTGTAATCATCATTAGCCTACTAATATCCCCGCTGCTGGGGCACAGGCCTTCCCTATGGATGGAATAGGGAGATTGGGCCATGACCCACCACGCGGCCCCAGTGCGGATTGGCGGGTGCTAACAACTGCAGATGCAGCCGGGACCAACGGCTCAATGATCCTTCCGAAGCACGAAGTAACTCGAGGTAGAAGATGTTTGGTCACCCATCCAATGACCAAACACTGTGCGAAAATTGCTTAACTTCAACGATCGCAGTCGAGCGCGCTAACCACCCGCGATATCGAGCTCTTCATACTGTAAATGGGCTTCCTTTTTAGGGTTCCGTACCTCAAGCGGAAAAAATTTAACCTTTATAGGATCACATTGTGATCCATCTGTCTGTCATAACCCTTTATCTCGGGAACGCGTGGAGGTATCAAATTGAAATTTTAACCATTAACAAGGATAATTGGGGCCATGAGAACCATAGTGGCCTAACTATTTTTTCCAGTTCAAATTGATCATTTTGATAGAACCAGAGTGATCTAAATGTGATACAACAAATATTCACTAGATGGCATTATAATCACTGTTACGGTTTTTAGTCTGTGATCTAAATTTGAGGTGCCATACTGGCCTAAGTAAGATAGGTCACTATGGTTAAAAAATGAGTTAGTTCTCATGGCCTCAATTATATCTGTAGTTAAGTAGAGGACCCAGTTCCTTCAGAGGTACCCCGGAACTTATAGCATTATTGTGATTAAAGCTAAAAAGAATTATTGTTAGTATTTCTATTATACCCATTAAATTGAAATAAATAAAAAAAATCTAAATAACAAAAAAAAGAGTTGCGCCCAACGTGGGACTCAAACTCACGACCTGAGATTTAGAGTCTATATACTCAAGCCCACAATCCCTTGAAATGTTGCAGCAAATTTGTACGGAACCATCAGTAGACGAGTCCTACTAGCACTTGTCCGGTTTTCAAAAATATCAAAAAATTTGTCAGTACCCTTAGCACGAACTAATATCGAATTCGTAACCTTTGCGATTCCGAAATGTCATTGTCAAATGTGTTGACTGATTTTTAGTTCTCGTTACATACTTTGTGGCGCTACTGTTCAAGTTTCCATACAAAATTTGTCATTGACATTTCACACTCGCAAACTATTCGAATTCGATAATTCTTCGTGCTTCTTCCGTAGTTACGCCAAACTATCGATAGCATATCTATCAGAATTGTCATCAAACATACAAAATAATATATTTTGCATGTATTATATTATGTAATCTGGATATCATACCTACGACAAGATATTTTAGTGTGTGTTTTTTCAACCTTGACCATAATCGTAAACATTGTAGTATTATATAATGGTATACCTACATAATTACGTAACATCACGTAACACGTAGATGGAAGTCTGTTCTCTATACGGTACGACCTTCGATCAGATTATAATAGAAATGGGCCAAGTGCGAATTGGAATCGCACACGAAGGGTTTCGTACCATCTCAAAAAATATGTAACAATTGCAACATAGCCACCAGAATATGCAAACATGCCAAATACACATTTTTTTTATTGCCAGGTAGGCAATAATGACTACCCCACCTGATGTTAACTGATGATAAAGTCCAAATGCGTAGGTAGTTGGTGTGGCAGTCATAAACTGCCACACCAACTACCCTCACCTTACCGGCCTGTAAAAATGCTTCTTCACGCCTCTCTTAAAGGACTCTAGATTGTAGGAAGGAGAGAAGTGCATTCATTTAGTTTTCGTTGTCATTTTACATGTGTGAAAAAGGCAGATAACGATACCTTCGTTCGATTCTGTTTGGGCAGTGAACCTTAAAAACCAAATTAACATAACCCAGCTACTATATTTATCGCTAAGTGTCCCCGCACACGGGCCACCGACCACAACCACAAAACGCCGCCACCGGCATATTTCTTGTAGTTTTCATACATTTTATATGGGCTCGCCACACACGATACGCCGGTGGCCGCCACACACTAAAAATCGTCGTTGCTCGCTTCTTGTGGCCCGCACCGGCCACTTAATGCGCCGATACAAAACGCCGCCACACGTCACTCGCGCGATTCCCCACCCCTCTATCCCTTACCTTAGTCGGCCGCTGTCGCGCGCTTCAGCCACTTTAGTAGCCGCTTCTAGCTTCTCGTGGCGGCGTTTGTGGCTGTGGCGTGTGGCCCGTGTTCGTCGACACTAACATAGTCAAAATCAGATACATTACGTGTGATCTGTTAACTAATATGATTATTTTACTAATATAACATATGTATGTTAGTGACTTAATGACTGTAATGTTATCAATTGATCTGCCTATTAAATCAAACTCCTAATATTTAGTTAGTTTTTATTTAGTTTAGGCTGTTACAAGCACTCATAAATTTATAGAAGCTATGCCATCGATTCCTAAAACTACGGCGGGAGACCTTGTGCCGAGAAGAACCGGTAAGAATCTATGCAACGGCCGTTTTTTTTTCTTCCTATTAGCGCGTTAGAAGATACAGCTTCTTATTTTCTTTCAAGAGATAGCGTTGTGACAGGCAGACAGAAAGCTGAAGTAAATTAATAGGGTTTTATTTATCACCCTTTGGGTACGAAAGTCTAATTCTTGTCCCCTATCCCCGACTAATAGGTAACAAAAAAAAATAAACTTATTTCTTTATTTCGGTTAACACAAACCAGGATGGGTCCCTTCTATAAAGTGTTCAAGCGTTCCCATTGCACCTTAAAGGTTAATTAATCATGATATGAGAATAGAGATGAGATAAGACCAGTGGTTTCAATTTCAAGATCAATGCATATTCATTTAGACGCATCGCTGGCAATGTGTTCTACTGTGATAGAATGCAATACGTCTGTTTACTATGATTAGTTAAAATATCTTCTTCTGCTACCATCTCAGTCTGCTATGGAATATGTATGGAACATGTCCCATCTCCCCAAACATTTTGTTCCATTTCCTTGTGTCAAAGATTTATTATGTGTGTAATGTTTATGAAACGTATGGTAAAAGTGTTGTCTTTACGTTTTCAGTGGGGACATTAATAGGCTGATTAGATAATTATCAAAGTAATTTCCGGTTGATATATTGTGCGATTTTTTTTCTACTCATGTGTACACTGCAAGTATTTCATTGTCTGTACATATACTTATCATACAATCAAACGGAAATATTAACTCACATAATCACTTTATCTAACGACAATCCAGAATATCCGGTTAAGCAGATAGATATATTCCAAAAAATAATAAGAATTTTCCATTTCTCGATTTAGTCAATGAAAACATATTCAAAGTAAGATTTTTTTTATAAAATCACATTAAAAGTGTAATTGAAATCTAAAAAAATGGGCATCTGGCGTTCAAATGCTTAAAATCATGAAAATATAATACAATATATAATACAAGTAAACAAATTAGACTGAAAATAATAACTTCAACTTAAGTATTTGAAATATTTTACAGAAAAGTAGTTGAGGAGTGCGATGATGTAGGTGTTTAGTACATCCAGACTCCGATTGTGAAAGTCGGTCATTAGATGGGCGATCAAGAACTTATTATGTCGAGCTCCTCCGTGCTTCGGAAAGCATGTCAAACCATTGATCCCGACTGTATCTGCAGTTAGCACCCACCAATTCGCACTGGCCTGCGTCGTTGGTCACAGCCCAATCTCCCTATTCCATCCATAGGGAAAGCCTGTGACCCAGCAGTGGGGAAATTAACAGGCTGATGATGATGATTGAAATATTATTATGACGACCTCCGTGGCCGAGTGGTTTATACGACAGGTTTCATGGCGTCACCGACTCGAGAGGTCCCGGGTTCGAATCCTGGTGGGGGCAGATGTTTGTGTGATGAATACGAGCATTTGTACTCCAGTCATGGATGTTTAATATGTAATTCATATAAATATACTTATATATGTACAATATCTGTATTCTATCCGTTACCCTAGTATCCCATAACACAAGCCATTACAGTGCTTACTTTGGGGCTAGGCTAATTGATGTGAATGTTGGATATATTTATTTATTATATAATATTATAAATCCTAACATTCATTGTGTACCAAGGACTTATATTTACTTATCTTATGGATAAGTGTCTTCTATAAAAAATATCATTACTATCGATGGTTATCTAGCTTTTGGTGATATTAAATGTAACGTTATAAGGAAATAATTTACATAGCATAAGTAGATGAGGCAATATAAAAACTTAAACAACGGGACAAAATAATTGGGGATTAAAATAATAAAATTATAAAAAAAGACATAAAACGTTTTCCAGCATTTTCATAACACCTACAAAACCAAAAATATAAATCCACAAATAAAGTAGGAATTAACACTAATCTTTTCTTTATGTATTGTTTTCCGTATCCTGGGTTTGCATTTATTCCTTTGATTTCCCTACATTTATATTTATGAAGGTATATTTGCTTTGTGTTCTTTACATTTCTTCTTTATTTATAATTTTTCCTTTACTTTAGGAGACCAGTAATCTTAGCACGAACTAATATCTAATTCGAATAGTTTGCGAGTCCGAAATGTCATTGTCAAATGTGTACAGTACCCCTAGCACGAACCAATATCGAATTCGAATAGTTTGCGAGTCCGAAATATCATTGTCAAATGTGTACTGATTTTTAGTTCACGTTACGTACTTTTTGACATTGACATATCGGTTTGCAAACTATTCGAATTCGATAATGGTTCGTGCTAGGGGTACAGTACAGAACTAAAAATCAGTACACATTTGACATTGACATTTCGGACTCGCAAACTATTCAAATTCGATAATGGTTCGTGCTACCCTAGCACGTAAAGTACAGTCAAATATGAGACTTTCACCTCGGAATGTGAGGTAATAAGTTGAAAATTTGTAGGGCCTTTGCCTTTTGACATAAAAAAGTCACTTTTTCTTCCAGGGACTTCCAGATCCCTTTTTAGGGGGCCTGTCTCAAAAATCTTATACATAAAATTCTCGTGTCACAGTGTTAGTTATCATACTCCTCCGAAACGGCCTGACCGATTTTAATGAAATATTATAATTTATATGCATATTCCGTGGGTCTGAGAATCGGCTACTATCTATTTTTCATATACTTAAGTGATAATGGTTGTCCACCTGTAACGTAGTGTTCTGAAACCTACAATGCGCCTTCGCGCCAAAATTCAAACTATTGGGCATTGTAACGTAGTGTTCTCATATGGGTTAGGAGTAATGTTATCCCAGGAAACTGACAGAACACTACGTTACACACCTCTAAATTTTTTTTTTCAGTTCGCTGGGTCAGCTAGTAAAAATATAAAATAATTATCCACCTCGATAAGGAAAGGGCACAGTAAAATTAAAAAAAAAATTAATAGAACAACAAGATATTGCGATTAAAATGATGTTTCAAAAGTAATCTGTAACATCCGCTTTGAGTCGTAAATATTATTGATATATAATATGTTGTTCATAAGAATAAACACTATCTAGCACTTGGGCTTTTATTACTATTTATAACCTGTCTCGTGATTAAACGATTGACTGATATTGTCACGTAGCTATAACCGCTAATCTTTGTTTAAGCGGGTACCGTGATGCAACGCACATAACCACTGTTCTATATATCCTACTAGCTGTGGCCCGCTGTGTTACCCGCGGGTTATTATGGATATTTTCCCGTAGTAAAACGTAGCCTATGTGTTTATCCAGGGTATCAGCTAACCAAAATCACTCTAGCCGTTTAGACGTGAAGAAGTAACAAACATACACAGTCACACACTCACAAATTTTCGCCTTTATAATATTAGTGTGACTTGCTGTTAATTTTAGTACCAAATGAGCCAAAATTTGCGTTCGAAATTTCAATTATTTCTGTCGAAATGAATAGAAACGCACTATAGACTTCTCCGACTTAATTAGACCCAAGATCTACTGTTTACTGACGAGACCCGGTGCGATCTACCAATTACAAACAAACAGCATAGTTCAGTACACAAATATTTAGTATTTTTTATATTATTAAGAGAGAAAACATCTAAATTAATACCTATTATTCTTGGTAACTATTTATTTATTCATATTAGTGTGAAAATTGCGATGGAGGGTTTGATATTTAAGATTGCATCTTCCACTAGATTAGGGTATGATCCAACGCATGGAGGTTAGAGAGAAGGAGAACGATCGCTATAGAAAATAGTGTCCCAGAAATATGGGCAAAATAAGTGAGGCGCTGCGATCGCTAAGTTGTCTCAATAAAAGCGGGCTGTTGTGCGCTAATTTGAAATGACCAATACCGCGAAGAAAATTTGTACATTATTCAACTAACTTCATCTACTTGTACTCACAAACAGCTAACCTCACAGATACTACTTACCGACGGCAGCGCGGCTGGTGGCTGAAATATGAACTATAAATTCTACAAATTTTCAGGGACAGGCGGGCTCATGCTTTAGCACGTAGCGATTGTTCGCCTTCTCTCTCTCTCCATGATCCAACGTATGAGGTATCAGTGCTGCCAACCCGAATTTTAGAAAATTAGTAGATTATGTGCCAAATGTTGGTAGAAGTTGGTAGAATGTAAAATGCAAAATTGGTAGATCTACCACCTCAATTTAGAAGATTTTTTAAGATTAAAAATGCATGCAAAGCAATGCAGAGCACACTTCAGATCACACCTACATGATTTGCAATAAAAATATCCGTCACCCTTAGTAATTTCTTAAAGCCAACCTGCAAATTCCTTGTCTTTCTCCCATAATTTCGAAAATTTTTGGTCATAGTGCCTTTTTCTAGGTTTTCGTGGCGGAGTTCCTAACCTAGAACTATGTGCATCGCTTTCGCTGCTGTCAGAATCCATTATATAAATAAATGCACGCAACATAGAACAAACAGCAATCAGCACCGTTAATACGCAGTGAATTAGTTTTTACAATAAAACAGGAGCAAAGATTCAACATTGATTCCGCAACAAACCAACCGGGAATAGGCCACAGTAGGAATAGTTAAATATGGGCGCGAAATTGTGCGAACGCCGAACTTATGGCGAACTGTTGCTTTTTTTTTGTGGTTTATGGCCTGGACTCTATGTATGCTTGACGCATCGTTGCATGGCTCACGCAATACATCGCAACGTCGCTCGTCGATATAAAAATAATTCAAAGTGGTGTGATATGTCAAACTAATTAAAAAATAGGTAGTTTTTAGGTCTAGGGTGGTAGATAGGTAGACTGAAGTGAAAATTGGTAGATCTACCAAAAAGTTGGTAGATATGGCAGCACTGTGAGGTATGAATGAGCGTCTGTCAGATGCAAACGTTTTTTATTTTTGATTGGTTTAAAACTCACATGAATATGTTGAATTAAAACACAAATGCAACGGAGAAAAAAATAAAAATAGATCCAACACTCACACCAATTTATAGCCTAGGACCAAAGTAAGCACTATAAGGCTTGTGTTATGGGATACTAGGCTAACAGATAGAATACATATACTGTACATAATATAAGTAAGTATATTAATATAGAGAAACAAATTAAACATCCATGACTGGAATACAAATGCTCGTATTCATCACACAAACATCTGCCCCACACCGGGATTCGAACCTGAGATCTCTCGATTCGGCGGCACTATGAAACCCGGCGTACAAACCACTCGGCCACAGAAGTCATCAAGATGAAAAATAAAAAAGCAGCCCTTGCTGAGTTTCTTGCCGGTTCTTCTCAGTACAAGGTCTCGAGGATATATAGTTATAAAGATAGTTATACATAATAAAATACCTACAAGTGTATTGACTAACGTGGGCATTATCTATTCGGCAAGGAAAACATAAAAAAACCAGTAGAATATATGACTTATCTGTGCAAACTACTTGAAATGTATGGAACGAAATCATTGATTCATACACGAATATCTGTTTCCGTTTCTCGTCATTGCTATGAATCAGCTACGCCGGCGCCAGTGCCAAATTCCTCACTACATTATAATACCTACTTAAAGAAGAACAACATATATTCACCGATATAACAAGTTAATAAAAACATTATTCCGACGACGGATGTGAAACATCTAAATAAAATCAAAAAATCAAAAATCAAAATATATTTATTCACCAATACAAAATTTTAACCTAGCTTACAATTAAACAGTGGTTTTTGCACTGAGCTGAGCTCGTAACGCAAAAACCTAACATTTCAGTTTTTCTGAATGGTTCGCATTACATTAAGTTGACAAAACTCGGGAGGTGAACATTGTGAGTGAGGAAGTTACGGTAATACTTAAATGTTTGAGTAACATTAAGACAAAAAATATGAAAATAGAAAAAATATTATCAGTGCATGGAACCAGTTGAAACTTGTTTTATTTAATTTTTATTTTTTTTTATTTATTAATTTACAGTCAGGCAACGTAGGCCCATAGATACATACCTTAAAGTCTAACATATATACAGATATAAAACATAGTAAAAAACTTATTGAACACGTATTGACGCGACATGTGACGCAGAATGGTGTCCGGTATCCGGCCTCGGAACCGCCGGAACACAACACCTTTCGGCCAAAGCTCTTCTTTCATAAAGTTCGCTAGGTGTTCGGTTGGTACTCTCACCACGAATGAATTAAAATTCACATTATGGCGAGATTCCAACCGTGCGACTCTCAGGGAGAACTTCGTCTTGATCCGCAGATACTCTAAGATCTCCTCTTCCTTCGTAGAGTAATGCAGCCGGGACACGTACAGCGACGTCATTGGCACGGTAATGTATGGCGGGACGGCGGGACGCAACAGATGGTTCGGTCCGGTCGGGGCAGCACCACACAGGTTGCGGCGAGCGGGCTTCCTCTTCTTCCTTTCCACCTTGATGAAGCCTTCTTCGTCACAATTTAGATTATGTGATGCCGCCGGAGTAGCACGTTTGTGTTTGCTACTAATGAGTGACGTGCGTGAAAACTTAGGTTTTCAAACCTAACAAACACAAAAAAAAGAACCAAAATAATTTAACATATATAAAATAAAATCGTAGAAAAAAATATAATAGGGATGATGACTATTTTTTCTCTTCGTTTATCAAGTACATTATCAAAAAGTATTGGACACGTATTTTTTTCTTTTTTCACATAATATAAACATTGCAGAGATATATTGATTTGAAAAGTCGCATGACGTCACGTTTTGGTACAATTTTCACTTAAAAGTGACGTCACGAGCCCCTACTCCCAAACTTTGACGCGCTATAACTTTGTAATTTTTTGGTTGATTGCCTTAAGAAAAAATACGTGTCCATTATTTTTTGATCATCTAACTGACGGACTAAATAGAATTTCGTTTACTGTAGCCCGTCATCACCCCTATTCTGACAGTTAAATAAATAATTAAAAAAACAATATAAAATAAATACATCATCATCAACCTATTTACGTCACTTCTGGGGCATAGGTCTTCCGTATAGATGGAATAGGGAGATTGGGCCGTGATCCACAGGCGGGCCCGGTGCGGATTGGTGGGTGCTAACGACTGTATAGGCGCTCGTGTTGATACATTTTTGGTCACCCACCCAATGACAAGCCATTGCGAAAGTTGCTTAACTTCCACGGTCGCAGACCGAACGCAGTAAAGGTGCTGTCCGACGGCCTGTGTAGTCGCGCAGGGTTGCCAAACGTATGAGAACTCTAACGTTTGAGATTTAGCAGTCTCCATACATGATACGAGGTAAATAAAAATCTCTTACACTTTGATATGAGATTTGAGCAATCAAGTATGCGGTCCCTTGAAGCTGTAAAAATATCAAAATTCTAAGTAAACGTAAAAAAAAGGTACTGTCCTTTATGTTGCGTGCCTACAAATTATTACGGAACCCTCGGTGGGCGACCCCGACTCACACTTGACCGGCATTGTTTCAAACCTAAACACAAAAATCTTTTATTCAATCTAGGCTGTTACAAGCACTTCTGAAGCTACATTCAGATCGGTTCGCAAAACTACGGTAGGAGACCTTGTACTTAAAATAACCGGCAATAAACTCAACAAGGGCTGTTTTTTTTCTCAGAGAGACAGAGTCGTCAAGATGGAAAATTACTTCAGAGATACTTCTGTACCCCTAGCACGAACCATTATCGAATTCGAATAGTTTGCAAACCGAAATGTCAATGTCAAATTTTGTATGGAAACTTGACCAGCAGCGGCACAAAGTACGTAACGAGAACTAAAAATCAGTACACATTTATTTTGACAATGACATTTCGGACTCGCAAACGATACGAATTCGATATTGGTTCGTGCTACTGAAGTCACCTTTCATTACATCATTTAGAATATAGTTTTCATTAAATCCACTTATAGTACCTAAATTACACATCGACATTGTTTGTTTTTATTTACTCTTTTTAAATCAATGTCAACGGCTAAGGTCAATGGCGATTACGATGCCTTAAAAGTATTTTATTGTGAAATATTTAGTTGCAGCTTTTATTGTTTCATTGTGTTACGAAAGACGATTTACATAAAACCGGTTTATCCGACTAATCTTATCAACATTAAGTGAGCATTTCTTGTTTTATATACCTATATACATAATCATTAGCTATATTGAAACGGCAATGACTATAGGTTGAATTTTGTATTTAGATGTGGTTTTGCATTGTTAATCAACAAAGAGTTGATTTTCTTTAAGAGCCCTTTCACATTTTTTGCAAAAAAATCGTAATTTTTGAGCGCCTCGTTTACCCCCTTAGAAAAGATTTTGACTATTTCCAATAAGTAAACAGTACATTTATTCTTCTTATTGTAAGTTAATGTATAATATTTGCAAATACTATTTTCCTCTATTTGGACTGACCATTCTACTGCAGCTAGTTTACGGAAAAACGATAATATGCACAATTTCAAACGCCTCAACCTCTCAATAATATTCAGTAAATTAGATCAAATTAATTACTGCAACATCAGAAATATGTTTTTGTTGTAACATAATGTATTAGAATTTTGATTTTCCATCTCATTTATTATCAAAAAAAAAACAACTAACCTCCGTGAGTTTTCCCAAAAAATAATGCAGATTTACCTGGTATTTTGAATTAAATAGAATTACTAGCAAAAACTTTCATAAAACTAATCTACCATCATTGAACTACTAAAATATTTTTATATATTTATAATTAGTTCATTAATAATTATTTTATAAGACTCGAAACATCACCCGTAAAATGCAATATATACTAGTGCAAATCTACGCGCCGATCAGTACGGCAGTGGCGCAATTTTGTAAAAGGGCTCTAAAATCTTAATAAATATCCAAAATAGGTTTCTCAGGAAACTCAAATTTCATGGTGTAGTATGTATCACTACAGTATAAAGCAAAAACGCTTCCCGCTGTCTGTCCCTATGTCCCTATGTATGCTTAGATCTTTAAAACTACGCAACGGATTTTGATGCGGTTTTTAATAGATAGAGTGATTCAAGACGAAGGTTTATATGTATAATACATGCATAATATAGTAGATAAACACTACTTTTAGAGGTTTTTAATGTAAGGTCGAAAATAAACACATTCTTTTGCGCTTACATTGCAAACGCTGGCTGAACCCTACGAGATAGATCAAAATAATGTACTACAGTATTGTACACCTTAAAAAGGTCTACAAAAAAGTGCGCGATGGCATATTTCTATCTTTTACAGATAACCCACAATAATTTAAATTATTTTTTAATTACTTATTACGAGAAAATAATGGCTTATTTACGAAAAAGCGATTTAAGGCAATACAGCATTAATCCTTATCCAATTAAGTACCTTAAATACATTGTGCATGTAATGTAGATCAATATAGCCCTTTACAGTATGTAATTTAAATTAATATTTTCGAAGATATTAGAGCAGCTATACTCTAAGTGTGTTCCGCGGAACCCTAGGGTTCCGTGATACCTCTGTCGGGGTTCCGCAAGAATTTAGAAATAAAAAAATCAAAACACCTCTCTCTGGTCGCTCCGCGGCTGTGCGGACTCCGCGGCCGCGCGGAGACAAAACGCTATGAATGTTATTTATTTATTTATTTGTATTTGTATAAGCTTGTGTTACATTAGCTGGTACAATATCTCATAAGTTTGGTCTCAACAATTTTATACTTGTACAACGCGTTCGCTCTAAGTTTGCCGGTCTGTGGAATGCGCGTACCCTCCCCCACGTGACAACAAAACTTATAATGTGTCATAGTTTTACCCAAATATCTAACGTACACAATTTTTATTGTTACAATTAAATAAAAAATTTCGAACGTCATACACTCATACCTATCGCCAGCGGCAAACTTAAAACGAGCGGGTAGTATACTTGTAAGCGCTCAGTCTCTTTGATAAAAGCCGCCTCTGAATTAGACGCTATAGTTGTCAACTAGCGACTTTCGTCTCTAACTTCAAAGGATAAAGTCGATATTGTTTACAACGCTATTTTTAAATTTCTGTTTTTATTTTTGCTTTTTGTTTATCAAAGGTGCCGACTCGAGTATTTTCGAGAATATTTGAGATCGAGTCTAGGACTAAGTATAAAAGCGGCGATCGCGCGTTGGCGTCGTCAGTTGATGATTAGCGTTCGGAGCGATAAGTTACTACCTACTTACAAGCTCGCTAGCGAGAAACTGGTGTTCATTGTTTTACTGCCTGCTGTATTCTGTTGTCTCAGTTTTATACATTTCTTCCCTGTAGGTTCTAAATTTAGTCTCTTATACGCAGTAACGATTGTGCATTATTTAAACCCCACTATCCTGACTTGTAACATTATAAATAAAGAAGAATGGAACGTTGGCTTAAAGGTGTTAAACGTGTTCCAACAACATCTTCTAATGACGCTGAATGTTCAAAAGCAATGCGCGCGGAGAATTTAGCAATCACCGATCCAGAAGATGATGCCACGAGTGCCACGACGTCAAGCTCGACGGTTTCAAAGACGAAAAAAAGGAAGTATGATGAATCTTATATCAGTTTCGGATTTGTTGATTCCAACGGCTCACCTCTCTGCATGCTCTGTAGTAAACTGCTTCCTAATAGTTCCATGGCACCTGCCAAATTGCGTCGACATTTAGAAACCGTACACCCCGAGACTAAAGACAAGAATAAAGAATTTTTTGTTCGCAAAAAAGATCAGTTATTAGAAAGTCAAAAAAATATGATGCATGTAACACAAACTACCAACGAAAAGGCCACGGAGGCATCATACTTAGTTAGCTATCGCATTGCACAAGCAGGTGAAGCGCACACTATCGCTGAGAAATTAATAAAACCATGTGTATTAGACATAACAAAATGTATGCTTGATGAAAAATCTGCAAAGCATCTTTCTACTGTTCCGCTATCAAACGATACTGTTTCACGACGAATCCATGATCTGGCAAGCTACGTCAAACAAGAACTAGTTACACGTCTACAAAATACACGATTCGCTTTGCAAATGGACGAGTCGACTGATGTCGCTGGTTTGGCTATCCTGCTGGTTATTGTGAGATATCCATATAAAAGTTCTTTTGAAGAAGACATGCTTATGTGTTCATCGCTGCTTACAAACACTACCGGGGAAGAAATTTTTAATAAAATAAATATATTTTTTGAAGAACATAATCTCAGTTGGAACAATTGCATTGACATTTGTACAGATGGGGCCAAGGCGATGACAGGTAAAACAGCAGGAGCAGTGTCACGAATGAAAAATAAAGCGCCTAATTGTAGTTCCAGTCATTGTATTCTGCATAGACAAGCACTTGCGATGAAGCAAATGCCGTCTAATCTAAAATTAGTTATGGATGAAGCGGTAAAAATAATTAATTTTATCAAATCACGACCACTACAATCCCGATTGTTCTCATTATTGTGTGAAGATTATGGCAGCAAACATAAAACACTGCTGCTCCATACAGAAGTGCGATGGCTGTCTCGGGGAAAAACTTTAACAAGGCTATTTGAACTTAGAGCCGAGTTACAAATGTTTCTTTCAGCAGATACTTCTTTTAATTTGAAGGACCGTTTGTATGATAAAACTTGGTTGTTCCGATTGTCTTTTATGGCGGATATCTTTCAAAAACTTAACGAATTAAATTTATCATTGCAAGGTAAACAGACAACAGTGTTTCAGGCCTATAATAAAATAACTACTTTTAAAAGAAAATTAGATTTTTGGATCATTTGCATTGGTAAGAAAGAAATAGAAAGTTTTACGTTACTCACTGAGTTTGTTAGCGAAAACGACTCAGAAATGTTTGAAGATAATGTGTTTGAAGAATTGGTCCAATATCTCAGTTCGATGCGCGCATCTTTTGAAAAGTATTTTCCCGAAGAACACAATACAAAAATTAAAGTGAACTCCTGGATTCATAATCCTTTTTTACCCAACTTGGAAAAGCCTGAAAACATGTCAAATGAGATATATGAATCTCTTTTAGAAATGTCATCAGACACAAGTATGGAGTCATTGTTCAAAACGACGCCTCTTAATGATTTTTGGTGCAGAATCCAAGATGAATATGCAATGCTTGGCCAAATGGCTCTGGATATTCTTCTCCCGTTCCCAACTACATATTTGTGCGAAACAGGATTCTCTACCTACGCAGCCACGAAAACAAAATATCGCAATAGACTGGACGCCGAAGCTGATATGAGACTCCAACTTTCTTCCATCAAACCTGATATCAAGCAATTGATGAAAAATAAAAAACAGTTTCATACCTCCCACTAGTTAGATTTTTTCTTTTTTAATGTTTTCTATTATTGTCCTTACCAAGTGGTGAAGTAAATAATAATTAGTAACGGATACATTGTACTTTTATTATGCTGATTAATATAGAATACACTTATAAAAATAATTGTTTTATTGTAGGGTTCCATCAAGTATTTTGCTTCCCAAAAGGGTTCCGTCATTTAAAAAGTTTGAGAACCACTGTATTAGAGATTTAAACATACCGGATGTTTCTGCATTTTTCGGGCGGTACTGGCCGGGGGGCAGGCGGCGGCGCGTGCCTATAGTAATAAGGTGGTTAAAGAAAGTCATTGTGTTTAAAAGAAGCCTGGGAACAAAAACTATAGTCTAAACTACAGCTCTACACCGAAGCGAAGCGAGGGCGGACCACTAGTTTATTACAAAAGTGAATAAAATCTGCAAACCTCATTTGTTATAAAAGCAAATGAAAGATTGACGGGTCTCCCGTCTGCTAACTGGTCCGCGTGGAATTTATCTAGTAAAATTTTCCTTACATAGAAACATCTAGCAGTGAAATACTTAAAAACAAAAAAAATATGATAAAATAGAACGATGATAATAATATGTTTGTCTGTTCCCCGAAATCAGATAACATTTAAGACTAAAATTATTATTTTCATATCATTGACAGTTATATGATGCAATCAGTTCGTTAATCTATGGCGGAAACGGTAAACCTAATTAAATGATAAGAAATTAAATAATTTCAGTAAGGACTGAAAGAATTATTTGGTTGAATAACATTGTTAAATCTGTTTAAACGTAGTCGATAATGACCATATACAGGGCATCCCACGGCTACCTCACACGGAGGGAAAGTATATTAAATATTGAAGATAGGATATTTTACTGAAAGAAGACATCATTTTATTTCAAATAATAATTTTTAAAAAAATTAAATCGCCTGCTGCAAAAAAATATTAAATTATTATTTTTTTCTGGCACCATTTCGTTTTTAGATTCGTTAGTGTTAAATAATTTTAAATAAAATGTTAAATTTAATGACTTTTCTTTAATTTAAAATGCTATGTTATTTAGCAAAAAATAATCCTTATGATTAATCCTTTCGATCGTTATCATAAAATATGTCGTGTTTTTTTTTCAAAATTTCACGAGTTTGATTCCCAGTTGTACCAGGCGATTTTAATAAAATCTGTAAATGCAGTTCTAGTTATTATTAAAAATTAAATGAGGTTTTCTTTTAGTGAAATATCCTATCTTCGACATTTAATATACTTTCCCTCCATGTGAGGTAGCCGTGGGACGCCCTGTATATTCGTAATACGTTTCTATAAGATAGTTAGCCCATGTAACATATTAAAAAAAAGGTAGGTATTCAAAATAGTATTATAATTTTTATCAAAACTAACATTGAAAATGCGAAAGTAACTATGTCCTTCTTATGCGTCTCTCTGTATATTATCTCGCATTCATGCCCAAACGGCTGAACCGATTTCAAGGAATTCTAATATAGATATAAAAGGGACTTCGGAGAAACCATAAAATATCTTTGATTATTTTCTCTCTAAATAGTGCGTCACCTTGTAAACACTACGATAACAAAAACAAAAAAGAATGTATCTTACACTCGCGAACAATCAGCGAAATGTCATACTTTGTGTCTCTATAGCCAAAAGAAAAATAAAAAAAACCGTGAACTAATTTTGACCTTGTTGTATTTTTATTTTAACCATCTAACTATTAGATGCATAAATCGAAAAATAATTTTGATAGAAAAAATCCACACTGTGTGTGATATAGATATTCCTTTTGTTGTAGAAAATATTTTTGGTAGGGGTAAAAGTTTATTTAAGAACTAACTATACCAACACTATAAGCGTGTACTATAAGGAGGTATAAACCTCGCCGCTTATATGTATAATATTGATCGTACAAAACAATTGATAAATGTAATTAATATTGCTATTATGTCACACATCGAAATTTTTCCATTTTGAACAAAACACTTGCAAGGCGAATCATAACATATTGCTTTTCATTGTCTTCGGGGAATTACCTGTACTATCGATATAATAAACCATTCACAAATTTATAGCATTAATATAGCTTAGCGTAAATTTAAGTGGAATTTATATTTCATCGCCACAGGTTTTTTATTCATCTTTAGCTTGTGGCATTAATCATCATCAGCATATTAATGTCCCCACTGCTGGGGTACAGGCCTTCCCTATGGATGGAATAGGGAGATAGGGCCATGACTCACCATGCGGGCGCAGTGCGGACTGGTGGATGCTAACGACTGCAGATGCAGCCGGGACCAGCGTGCTTAGCGTGCCTTCCGAAGCACGGAGGAGCTCAAGATAGGAAATTTTTGGTCACCCATCCAACGAACGACCACTGCGACAGTTGCTTATCTTCAACGATTGCAGCCGAACTAGCTAACCACTTGCGCCATCGAGCTCCTCATGTCGCATTACATTTGTCATTGTCGCATAATTGTTACTTAAAATTCAGACCTTAACAAGCATCGGTTGTTAAGTGGTAGAAAGCTCGCCTGCCACGCGGGCGATCCGCCGGGTTCGATTCGGAGCTGAGAAAGAACTTTTTAATCTTCCGCGATTTTTTAAGACTGAGTAATGATGTAAAACACTTGAAAATTTTCACTTGCATCGTAGCTTCATAAAACCACATGAATTTTATCGGTCCCATATTAATCGCTCCAGACCAGTAAGCCAGTAGACAAATCGGTGGGACAAAGTGTCCTTGAATCTTTTAACATATGCAACATAACTTACAATGACTTTGACCACAAATTTGTCTGGAAGAAACAAAAACATAGTCATGGTATGATTCATAGTAAAAGGAATCGAATAATGACGCAACCGCACAAAAAAAATATTGAGAACTTGGTTGAACCCGTCACCATCTTCATTACATGTTACATTACATTACGTAAACTTTGTGTATGTACAAATCGCTATATCAACTAAAGTGCTGTGCAAATTGTTCACATATTTCTAAAGCTACGCAATCCCTAATAATAAAATGTGAGCGTGTGTTACAATCTCTGCTCTTATCACTATAATAATGATTAAAGAGCAAAATTTCATAATCACTCCGTTGGCGTTATAATTTCTTCTGCAATATTGTTCTGTCTGTGTTGTGTCTGTAGGAAATTGTCACAAACAACTTACGAAAATATATCAAATCCCACAAAAACCTGTTGCCTACACGTAGTGTTTCCAGGTGTCCCAATTTGCGTGGGACGTCCCGATTTTCAGGGTTCTGGGGACGCGCCCCGATTTGTACCTGATCGGGACGCTAAATGTCCCGATTAATCAAAAAATGAAATTTAGGTAATTAATATAATCGAATCTCGAGGAGCTCGATGGCGCAGGTGGCTAGCGCGTTCGGCTGCGATCTAATTTCATGAAATCTTCACCTTAATCAAAATACGTGGCCTGGCCGCATTGTATAACAGAAAAGTAATGAACAGTGGATAAATATTTCACCTTACGTCCATATAAATAAAAATCGTGGGCACTAAATATACAAACACTTATAAAGTAATATAAGTTATTTACGGGATTGTTACCATGTACCTTGTTTTTAGCGAGTTTCCGATATTTCGACATTTTTGCATGCGCCATGATCACGGAGTAACCGAAGTAATTGCGGGTAGGCTGTTATTGGCAGACATCTACCCTCCGACGAAGTCTTTTATTGCGTTCGATACCCGTACCACTGTTCACATTCTCACTATTCACTCGAAACTGTTCTCGACACACAACACTTACAGTATCGGATCGCGACACGACACTTTTTTGATTATTTCCGGTTTTACACATACGAACCACAGGATTCCAGACACTCGACAATTTAAACCCGTCCTCACGATTGAAATTTTTATGTTTTGTTATTTCAATCGCTTCCCTGGCCAATCTTGGTATGTAGTGGCGTTCTGTCGAGATAATCTGTGGGTTATGAAACTCAATCCACTGGCTAGGACCACAATCAATCAAATGTTCCGCGATGGCTGATTTCTACGTATCGTTAACTCGCTAAAAACAGGGTACATGGTAACAATCCCGTAAATAACTTATATTACTATAATGTTAGTGACCATAAAAGTTTCAAACAATATATACAAACACTTATACCTCGCCGCTTATATAATATTGATCGTACAAAACAATTGATTAATATAATTAAAATAGCTATTAAGTCACAAATCGAGAATTTTCCATTTTAAACAAAACACATGCCTGGCTAATCATAATATGTTGCTTTCCAATATCTTCGAGGAATCACCTGTCCTATTGATATAATAAACCATTCAAAACTTTATAGCATTAATATAGCTTAGCGAAAATTTAAGTGAAATTTTTATTTCCCTGCCACAAGTTTTTTCACTTCGCTTTACATTTTCTATTGTTATTTAACAATTCATTCGCATTTCACAATTAATGGCGTAATGCATATAATACTAATGTCTAAAATGGCAGCTACCGAAATCGGAAATAAGATTTTATTTCACGGAATCGCCCTGATCTCATGTAGAGCCAAGTTTCAAACTCTACACGCCCGAAATCTTAAGGCCTAACTTCATAAACTCTTAACCGTAATCAAAATATGTGGCTTGGCCGCATTGTATAACAGAAAAGTAATGAACAGTGGATAAATTATTCACCTTACGCCCATACGAATATAGCGACATGGCGAAGCCAAGTTTTTCATTTAATATCCATAATTGTAATTTTCAGTATCCACCCATTAGATTTAGTGCTGAACAGAATTTGTGTCTAATAAGTTATTTTGTGGTAAATATCTTTTGCCATAGTGTGTGGGGAGAGAGAGAAGGAAATATGTTTTTTTCTCTTCTTTCTTTTTTAAATGGCTATGGAAGAGATATTTTGATATGTTCAGCCAAGCATATTTTGTTTTTTTTATTTTTATTCTTGTTCTTTTATTTTGTTTCTATTTTGTTTATGTTATTTGTTGTTATTGTTTCGTGCGATATCAAACCGGTTCCAACGGAAGACCATCGCGAATGGCAACATTAGCACTATGCTGAGTTGGGACCGATTTGAGACGAAATGTTTTTTTGTTGTCTCAAATAAAATTATTTATTTTTTCTTTCTTTCTTTCTTTCTTTCTTTTCAAGCCACGTATTTGGACCGAGGCGTAGAGTTTGTGAAGTTAGGAATTGTAGAGTTAGGGTGTCTAAGGTAAGAAGCATCTGATAACTTTTGGCAGTGCGAGTCACATGGTTTCGTCTTGGCAAAATTTTACATGAAAATGTTTTTGTTAGCATTATTCTGTCTGCAATTTATCATGTAGGGATATTTGTCAATTTCCTTGGCCGAAGTCATTGGCTGCCTGCTGCTTTTTCCAAAACGCAGACTAAAATTAATCACGGTTTAAAGCTAATACTGTCTCCGTCTTCTTTTCAGCAAACAAAAGTCATCAGTTTTAATCCAACTTTAGTCAACGTTAATAAGGCGGAAATAGCGACTCGAGTTTCAGAGGACGATATTATTATATGTGAAAATAAGTAAGAAAAGATTTTGTTACATCCAGAAACCCATGCTGGACTAGGCACGAAAGAATAACATCGAATGTGTAAGCTTCTTCTGTTCCAATGCAGACAATAAAGTCTTATATTCCAATTTAAAGGAGAATGAATAGAAAAATAAGGCTTTGGCAAGTCGACCTCCATTAAGTGTCTGATAGTTTTTATTTTGTCTCATACTTGTCACTTGTAATTCGTTGTAAATACAGTCCATAATATATTTGTTTACCTAAGAATATGTCATTTTATTGATTTACTTTAAATCCCTGATCTCCCTCCACGCTGATTAAATAATAAATAAATATTTCCAACACACACCAATTAGCCTAGCCCCAAAGTAAGCACTACTGTAACACTTAATATATTTATATAGAAATACATATCAATAATCCGTGTCTGGAGTACAAATGCTCGTATTCATCACACAAACATCTGCCCCAACCGGGATTCGAACCCGAAAACTCTCGAGTCGGCGACACCATGAAACCCGGCGTACAAACCACCCGGCCACGGATATCGTTTAAAGGGGCGTTGAATTAAAATTAAGTATATCAGCGATCGTCACTAGATCTAGAGCGCACACCATCCTCGTTCAAACCACGCGATCCACTCGGGACACGCGCGTTTCTGACGCGTGGCCAAAGCAAGGCCGGCATGCGAACATCGGTTTTACACTGGATCCAAGCATGAACAGCCTGTGAGCGAGACATTACGATGACGTCACACCACGTAATTGATAAGGTAAGTATTCCACAACAGTAATCTGTCTGTATTCTGCTTTATGATCGTAGCAGACATATCATAAATTTATGAAACTCCCTAGAGCCCATTCATTTATTACGTGAGACTATTATCGCTAGTTTTTCACTTCCTACGTAAGAAAAAATAAGAAGAGTCCAACAGCCATCCCTGTTTCATATTTATTACGTAAGAACCTTAAGGAATAAATTAATACCTGCACGTTTGATTTGTTCTAATATTTATTTTCAAAGTACTAATTTTTAGGAACATTTATCTATATATATAAAACTCAAAAGTGACTAACTGACTGACATAGTGATCCATCAACGTACAGCCCAAACCACTGGACGGATCGGGCTGAAATTTGGCATGCAGGTAGATGTTATGACGTAGGCATCTGCTAAGAAAGGATTTTGATCAATTCTACCCCCAAGGGGATAAAATAGGGAATGAAAGTTTGTATGAAACTTTGTCAATTTTAAACCGATCGGGCTGAGACTTTGCATGCAGGTATAAGAAGAGTGGCATTGTGTATAATACAAGCCTGAGAACAAAAACTGTAGTCTTCACTTCAGCTCTACACCGAAGCGAAGCGAGGGCGGGCCGCTAGTTTGTATCTATAAAGGTGCTGGTTAATTTTATTAATTTGATAGTAATAAACTACTTTCTTAAAGTATAATCTTTTATCTTTATGCATTTTTGTGATCTTACGTAAGAACTATTAAGATACCCTCCCAACCCTTTGTAAGAAAAAATAAGACACGATCAACCTCACTCTGCCCCTAAATCGCTTTATGTAACAAAGTTTATCACTTGACCTCGGGACAAGCTCGTGTTCTTTCATGTGACGATTACTATACGATTCCGGTTAGTGTGCGTTGCAGGCTTAGATTAAAATCCTGGTAGGCGCATTCGTTTGTGTGATGAACGAAAGTATTTGTCTCATTTGTGTGTCTGACATCGTTTGTTTAAAAGTCATGGCTGTTAAGTGTATTTTTTACGTTAATTAGTTCAGGTTTTCCGGAAGTTGTTATAATTCATGTCCATACTTAGCTTTCCAAGGAATACTTGTTGCACTAGGTAGGGTAAATATTACCTGGTGATTAGAGAGAGAGAGAAAAGAAAAAAACACATTTAGATTTTATTAAAAACTAAAATTTGAAAGAACTTACTTAATAGGAATAAAATGATCAATCAGGCCTCAGCTGTCACACGCTCAGTAGCAACAACGCTGGTATTTTGGCAGGGCCTATAAGATACGCTAAATATATTATAATAATGATATACAAAAAAATATTAAAACAGAGAACTAGGCTTTCCTGGCAATGTGTCATTTGCCATAACATTATGATAGTGAGCTCATGTCCTTCAATTTTATAAAAACATACTTCTTCATACGATCCTTTAGTAACTTTCGTAACTTAAAGCTAAATAAAATTTTATTAGAAATAATTCCACGCGGACCAGGCAGCAGACGGGACTCGAATCCGCACCCTTCGTAATCCATGCTGGCGAATGTACTGTTATTTGTTCTAGTATATTTTTCTTTAGATTGAAACATCTAGTAGCTAAACGCTTATAAAATAAAATATATAACTTTCGTTATTTTTTGAGTATTTACTTTACTGCATTTCAGTCTACGTGCAATTCATACCAAACTTGTACATAAAGTATAGTCTCCGATTCAATTATTTATTTGTCAGCCATCAAAAAATCTTTCTAATGTCCATTTTCATGATACAGTAGAACGCCGATTATCCGAATCGGTCCTAAACGTAATATAAAAAATTAAAACCAATTTTTTTTTTTTTGTGGTAACAAGTTAGAACTCGCTAGAATCCAGATATATTTAACCTATTATGGTTCAAAGCTAGAGGCAAGACACTACATGATTTGCGTCGCGTGTTTGTTTTGCCACTATGTACCTCTATTATTGTACCTAGCATTGTAGAACTGTGTTTGTTAAACTTAATAAAGTTTAATTTTATGTGTGACAGTACGTTTTTCTTTATTACCAGTCTATGTCAGATTGTCTGAATTTTCGATTATCCGACTCCACCCCGGTCCAAATTAATTCGGATAATATAATCGGCGTTCTACTGTATTTTCAGTTTCAGTCTAGAAATTCAAGAAACTTTCCATTGTTAAATCAAAATAGGTATTAGTGTATTATTAAAATTTCACAACAACAAAACAACAAGATACGTGAAACCGTACTACAATATCACCAAATATATTTTTATTGTTTAATTTATTTCGTATTGTACCGGTGTTGTTTATGAAAAGACGTCATCATCTAAACTTGTTAAAAATACCAATACACCAATATGTTGTTATTACGTAATTATCAAAACGCTAATGTGTTCGTTGGCGTTCATTCATTCTAAATTTTAGTTTAGCGATAATATGTATAACAAAACGCAGACGATACGTAAATGAGACGTCACAGTCACAGCGCCGACGATAACTAATACGTATTTATAGAACGACTACTTACGTAACTGATATTATATAACATGATACTATAATGTCTTTTGTATCATTTATAGTGTCTATAGGTACAGGGAAATGGGAAAACGATACAGATTCTTAGTTTTCTAAGTGGATAAACTATGAGTCTTAATTCATGTCTAAGAAAAAGGTTTGCTAAGGTAAGTCATTAGGCATTTGATTAAGAGTGAGTTTTTTTTTTATTTTTTATAGTCATGTAGGCAAATGACTCTACCCCACCTGATGTTCAGCGGTGATAAAGTCCAAACGCAAAGATGGCTGGTACAGCAGTTAAAAACTAGTACACCAACCATCCTCACCTTGCCGGCTTGCAAAAATACTTCTTCACGCCTCTCTTAAAGAACTCCAGATTGCAGGAAGGAGTGAACATGGAGAATTCCACTTACGAATAGTATGACAAAGAAATGAGTCGCCAAATTTCTTTGTTCGTATAGGAATAGTGGCTACAGTAAGTCGGTGGCAAAGTAGGCCATCGCGCGTGGTCCTCTGAAGAAAAGGTGATGGAGGGATAAGGGAGAATAACTCCTCAGAACACTCGCCATGGTATCGTTGGTAGAATACGCTTAATGATGGCATCATCGCGGCGTAATTGTAGAGACTCAAGTTTGTTAGTTACCTCTTCATCGCCAATGATGCGGGCAGTGCGCCACTGCAGCCTATCCAAGGCATCGAGTAACTTAGAGTTGCATCAACTTTACTTTAACTTTCATTGTTCAGTTAGTGTAGGTAAAAATGGCATGCGCCATCTAACGACAGACAAAATGAGGTCATAATTTGACAAGAATTGTCCAAGCGAGGCCTGTTAAAGTTAACTTTAACTTTTAGTTAAATTTAACTTGGAACGCCTCTGTGGTGCCACTCACACTGAGAGTGTACACGATTTGGTGGTGTATTAGGTACATATATATTTTTTCATGTATTACGTCTCGTTATAACAGTAATGTTTTGTTTTATCTATACATGCGGAACAGCACGTATACCCGACAAAAACATGAAAAATAAAACTTTGTACACAAATAACAATGACATAATGTGCATTTTATCCCTTTGATAACATGGGACAAGATTACAAGCCAGCGTGTTCGCTAGTAGCTTGTAAACTCGCCCCGTGTCATCGGCTTTTTTACCATCTGCTACTCGATGATACGGGGCGAGTTTACAAGCTACAAGCGAAAACGCTGGCTTGTAGCTTGTAATCTTGTCCCATGTCATCAAAGGGATAAAATGCACATTGTGTCATTGTTATTTGTGTACAAAGTTTTATTTTTTCATGTTTACGTCGGGTATACGTGCTGTTCCGCATGTATAGATAAAACAAAACATTACTGTTATAACGAGACGTAATACATGAAAAAATATATATGCTAGCAAACTAGCTGGCTTGTAGCTTGTAAACTCGCCCCGTATCATCGACTAGCAGCTGGTAAAAAGCCGATTACACGGGGCGACTTTACAATCTGCTAGCAAACTAGCTGGCTTGTAGCTTGTAAACTCGCCCCGTATCATCGACTAGCAGCTAGTAAAAAAGCCGATGACACGGGGTGACTTTACAAGCCTCTAGCAAACTAGCTGGCTTGTAGCTTGTAAACACGCCCCGTATCATCGACTAGTAGCTGGTAAAAAAGCCGATTACACGGGGCGACTTTACAAGCTGCTAGCAAACTAGCTAGGTCGTAGCTTGTAAACTCGCCCCGTATCATCGAGTAGCAGATGGTAAAAAAGCTCATGACACGGGGTGAGTTTACAAGCTGCTAGCAAACTAGCTGGCTTGTAGCTTGTAAACTCGCCCCGTATCATCGACTAGCAGATGGTAAAAAAGCTCATGACACGGGGTGAGTTTACAAGCTGCTAGCAAACTAGCTGGCTTGTAGCTTGTAAACTCACCCCGTATTATCGAGTTACCAATTGTTAAAAAGGTCATGACACGGGGCGAGTTTACAAGCTGCTAGCAAACTAGTTGGCTTGTAGCTTGTAAACTCGCCCCGTGTCATCGACTAGCAGCTGGAAAAAAAGCCGATGACACGGGGCGACTTTACAAGCTGCTAGCAAACTAGTTGGCTTGTAGCTTGTAAACTCGCCCCGTATCATCGAGTAGCAGATGGTAAAAAAGCCGATGGCACGGGGCGAGTTACAAGCTGCTAGCAAACTAGCTGGCTTGTAGCTTGTCAACTCGCCCCGTGTCATCGACACTTAAGCACAGTAACGCACATAGCGAACTATAGTCTGCGTTGCGCGCTCAATCCGGAATAAAAAAATCTTTTATTAAATTAATTAATTAAGAATTTCTTATTTTAAAACTTTATTTTATTTGCAACACAATGTATTTTCAGATTATTTTTTCTATAGAGACCCACGCTGTAATTTTGCGCGCAACAAATGTTTCACATACCGTGCGCGTTGAGTCCGTGACAAGTCCTCCGCGGACATTTTTGCGTCTGCGCAGGCCATAAGAGCGTGGGTTAGGCCTAATCTATTATATAACCGCGAGGTCAAACAACTTTATCACTAGACTGAGAATTTCGCATCACACAAAGCAGAGCAGTACTATTATCAGAAAAAATATACGGTATATATTTTATTTGTTTAAACATGACAAATAGTACAGATTTGCGAAACATGCCTACTTATTTTATTCGTATCAGGGGCTTATCGGAGAGAGTGGAAGAACTTAGAATACAACATTCAGATGGTATAAATGATCGGGGTCAATGAACTGTGTTAAGGAAAATAGTAGCGAAGAAAAACGGCCAATTGCGTGGAAGTGTTTGAGTATGATTCCATAGGTATTATTAATACGAGATTTAACAATAGATAGGAACAAAAATCTTAAATAAAAACGTTTCTTGTACTAGTCAAATTTAACCCGAATCAAATATGTTGAGGCATTAAGAAGTTTCGGTGAAACGAAGAAAAACTCATGTAAAAAGTATGGCATAGAATAAGGTAACAAAAGTTATATATATATATAATACATATTATCAAAATATATACATGTATGTAAATTTAACTAAAGAAGAAATAGTAAGATATTTATAACTAAAAACCTTATAATAACTAAAATACATTATTAAAAGGAGTCCCTTTAGGCAAGGTTCCGAAGATACTGGCAGCGTTCCCCCTTTGAATAGCTAGACTAATTCGTTGTCCGAGGTAGCTGCCAGGTCTTCGGTCTCCTGTGATGTCGACTAAACTTTTGCCATTTTCTTAAAAAGCCTTAAAGCGCTAGGACCCAACGAACCAAGTGTCTCGACACCGACATCGTATTATATTATGTAGCAATCGATTATCGGAAATTTCCCAAACAAGTAAACACAAATAAAGCTGATTATCGTATCCCGATTTTTTATTTCGGCGAAGTATATACATGCACTGAAAATGGCGGAATCTTATCTTGTTTGTGTCGTCGAAATTATTGTGCGCAAAACTTAAAACGCACGCAGTTTGCTATAAAAAGGAGACATACCTAAACATTTTTCAAAACAAACCGTTTGGAGAGTTTTTTAGTTGTGAACTTTGCTCACGACGCTTCTTATGCAATGCTTCGTTTGTTATGATAATTTGCACGCGGAAATATTCCATGGAAATGTTATTATGGAACTGAATCATCATCAGCGTAGTAATGTCCCCGCTGCTGGGTCGCAGATCTTCTCTAATGGAATAAAGACGGCATTGCAGTCTGTCCTACTTATCTGCAGTGCACCAAGGGACATACTTTCTAAAGCAGAAGAAACTTCTAAGAACAAAAAATTTTTGGTCGTCTATAGTATGATCGGCAATTGCAAAAATTAACGTAATTTAATATAACGCTCATAAATAACAATTTTATGTCGGTCTAAAAGTGCAATGGTATCCGTAGAATTCGCTTGCTGTTATACTTAACTCTGTGCAAATTGAAGAAGCCTATCAAACGCCCAAGCACGAGATGTGTCAGCTCCGTAAAGTAACATAATCGCCAAAGTTTCTATGACAAATAAGCTTTTTCCATACAAAATTTGAGGATTAAAGTTCCCTAAAGTAACGTCACTTTACGGGGCTGTCAAATACTCGTACTCGGGTCTCAGCTAACAAGACAACTTTTCACTATTATTTGGTACCTTTTTTTTCTAGCTTATCGCTATAACTTCAGGACTTATAACCTAAAACGCTTAAAATATGATAAGTACAACAACGTTTTCGTCACGTATTATTAAAATGTACCTCGAAACATTTAGTAAATATTTTTCTATTATGTTATAAAAATATGTTTAATTTATAATGTTTATTGGAAAAAAATTACGCAATCAGACAATCATATGCGCGTACACATAGCAACATGTCTAGTTACTATATAACCTGTCAATATTTTCTCAATAGAATTTGAGGCGATCTCAAATATATTTAAGGTTTACGATATAGGTATTAGAGTTCAAACGTTCTGGCGTGGCTCAATGTGCCGCAGACTGTAGGTACAGACATGTTGCTACAAAACAAACATGTTTTGTAGTATTCTGAGAACGCGCAATGATAAGTAATCATTCGGTGACTACTCGTATTGTTGGTCAGGAACCGCGCTCCACGTTTGTTATGTCAGAGTTCTAATAATAAATATATACATAATACTTAACCAAAACATGTACCTACTGAAATTTGAAGCGAAAAATCAGTTGAACTCCTACACTATAAATAATATGTCGATAAGAACGTTTTCCTGTTTTGTAATTATGTTTTAGTAGTATAAGAAAACTTTATTGATTTAAAAATTACATTTGAACGTATTTAACTTCACGGCGTATATCAAGGTTTGCGTAGATGATATCTAGAGTGTTAAAGGTGCAGAAAAAAACACTTACTTGATGCCGCAGCTGCAATCGAACTTATTGACGCCAGGTTTCTCCAAGGCGAAGTAGTCTTTTAGGAGCTTTCATTTGACATACGTCAAAGGAGGGACAAGATCTCAAACATACTGAATAAGTGTCGCCCCACACGGGCCACCGACCACAACCACAAAACGCCGCCACCGGTATATTTCTTGTAGTTTTCATACATTTTATATGGACTCGCCATACACGGTACGCCGCGCCGGTGGCCGCCACTCGCTACAAATCGTCGTTGCTCGCTTCTTGTGGCCCGCACCGGCCACTTAATGTGCCGATACAAAACGCCGCCATACGTCACTCGCGCGATTCCCCACCCCTCTCGCCCTTACCTAAGTCGGCCGCTATCGCGCGCTTCAGCCACTTTAGTAGCCGCTTCTAGCTTCTCGTGGCGGCGTTTGTGACTGTGGCGTGTGGCCCGTGTGCGGCGACACTAAGTACTCACTAAACACTGTCTTTACTCCAATGCGAAAGGAGTGAAAACAACCTACGGTCTCCTAAAGACAACTTCCCCTTGGAGAAACCTAGTGTCACTTACTTGATGTCCTTCAGATTATACAGATTAAGTGTCTCAGTTACTTTCATCTGAAAGTAGAAAGAAAGAAAATAAATTTATTCAGGAAAACATAAAAATGCATAGATTAACAATTACCTACAATAACATACAAATTTTGCTGAAACGGCCTCATCTCACCCTGTATTCCATCCTAGGATGTGCTGATTTTAAGCGTTTTTTATAATAATAAATGTGTTCAATATTAGAACAACGGGCGCTAAAGGAGACGAAATAAAGATACCTTTGACTGCAGACACGGATTCAGCATCAGCACCTCGTGAGGTTACGAATGATTTTCAAAACAAAACAAAATTCTGAATGTAATGGAAAAATTCCCCTGTCAATGAACCTCACTTCATAATGTGACGTAAGCATTTCGTAGTATACAAATTACAATATATAAACATATATGTCACGATGGTCGGTTGTGAGTTTTTCCTCTTATCGTATGAAGTAGTATAGTATATTCACCGAAATGTTTATATCTGATATGTTTCTTCTGAACTTTTTAAATGAACTTTAGGGAGCAAGATAGCTAATTTAATTTTTTTTTTACACATCATCCCTTTTTCCCCACATTGAATAATAAGAGGATATAAACTACTAAAAAGAAATAAAACACATGCATATTTCCTATTTTATGGATAGCTCGCAATGTTGGGTATTTCGAAAAAAAGAATGGTGGATCGTTGAAGTTAAGCAACTTTCGCAGTGGTCGGTCATTGGATGGGTGACCAAAAATCTTGTATCTCGAGTTGCTCCGTGCTTCGGAAGGCACGTTAAGCCGTTAGTCCCGGCTGCATTTGCAGTCGTTAGCACCCCCCAACCCGCACTGGGCCCGCGTGGTGGGTCATGGCCCAATCTCCCTATTCTCTCCCCATCCATAGGGAAGGCCTGTGCCCCACCAGTGGGGACATTAAAAGGCTGATGATGATGATATTACACTCAGTGTTGCCAGCTCTCCCGATTTTACTGGAGATCTCCTGTTTTTCTGAAAGGAGAATGGTCATTTTACTATGGGAGTTGGGCTAAATTTCTTTTTCATAGCGTCTTATTGGAATAAGTAGTAAACAATAGGGAATCAGGTGTATATTGCGTAGGCAAAATATCATGAGAAACATAAGTGGTGGTTTAAAGAAAATATTAATTATTATAATAAATTATGTCATATTTAGATTCGATTAAATTCGATATTTATACCATACTTAATTATTACTAGGTATACTACTTTAAACTGTATTTAATTAGGTTGTGGCCTTTTGTCTTCTAGTTTGGACTGGGTGTGAAACAAAAATTGAATGCACTTCGTAACATCCTATCATCGGACAGCGTATATTCGTAAACTGTTGCGTTGGTGAGCTGCTAACTATCTCTATTTATTCCAAACATCTCAGATTCAATAAATCTGAGATGTTTGGAATAGTGCTATTTATACTTATTGTCTTTACGCTCAAGCTGCACCTTTGTTGCTCTGTCAACCCAACAATGGATATAATATTATTTAAGGCTTAGGAATCAAAAATAAATGAGACAAAATATTTTAATACAGATACTTAATTATTTATTGATAAAACACTTATCCAAATCGACATTATACATACACTGCCAACATTTTCTTGAGTAACACCAGATGCCATTGTAAACAAAAATAATTGCAATAAACTAAGAGTCCAAATATATCTGTCACAGAATCACTAAAAGAATTGTCCTTTATTCTCTCTTTCCCAAAAATACAGTTATTAACGGAGGATTACTCAACTCAACATTAGAACTATTCTGCCATAATAGACCACTGAAAACACAAAATACAATTCAAAAGTGAAAACTGTATGTAGTAAGTCACTCGGAACAAACAAACAACGAATACTGGAAATAGAAGTTGACAGCTACGTTCAATTGCTTATGGTGTATTTCGATTCGATTCTATAGGAATCGATATCCTACACAATCGATTTATTAATGTTTTATTTTTCAATGCAAATGCTTTAAATGTTCAAACCATGAGTTCATTTGATAAAATATATATAACATAACTGATAACTTAAACAAAAATATATTCCCTTTTTTAATCTAAGAGTACTGCATACAAAAGTATTTGTATGCGATCTATTTTGATGAACAAAATAGTCCGTAGACAAAAAATCCTCTTTTCGCAGCCCATTAAGTTCCTTTTAGTTTTTTAGATGCAATCCCTGGTACAGTGAGATAGTCACAACACAGGTCTTACAGATGATAACTTTATGAATTTAATGTTATTTATCATGATATAATATTGGTAAAAATGCTCGTATCCATCATACAAACATTTGCCTCACTGGAATTTGAACTCAGGCCCTCTGAATAAGCGATTTGGGGAAAATAAACCATCCATCCATCCATACAAAAATCAAACAACTCGCATCGAAGACCACAAAGTAAAAAATGACTACGAAATAACGAATAATCATTATTTCGTAGTCATTTACGGTGTTTGGTAAAAATGTTTCAGACTATTTACAATAAAATTGTTCTATGCCTCCAATTTTTTTTAATAAAACGTTTTATTTATTCTTTTTGAAGTGAAACTTCTTTACGCACGCTTGCCTTGGGGAGTAAGCTGGCGAACGTAAGCGTTACGAAAAGTGTGATCGGGAAGGCGAACGGGAGTTGAGTGGGGGATATAAGCAAGAGAGGGCAGTGCGCGCGCACATTTTCTTTCTCTCTTTCTCTTACAGCTAGAATATGAAAGAAGTTTCACTTCAGTCGTGTGGTCATAAGCAAACTCGTTTTTTTTTTGTTTAGAATATTTAAATAAAGAAATATAATCGATTTTTTTTCTATAACTCAACATCGACTAGGTGATACAACTTTTGTGGTCATATGGTCCACGTCATGGTTATATGGTCTATTCTGTGGTTGAATTTTATTCAGTTTAATAGCCATTTATTTATTATTTTAAAAATCCGCTTAATATTTAAATAATAATTACACATATGAAATGATAATTCAGTAGAAGATTTTTGATACATAAATGCGTCAAGCGCAATCTAGACGGATTTGCCCATTCTCCTTTCTCCTGTTCCACTGTTTTTCTACATGAATCTACTGTTTCTTAGAATACGATTTTCTCTTTTAAATTGCATGTTGAGCTGCATTTTCCGACATTAATAATATAGGTAACCTTAATTATTATAAAATTAATGTTATTGTCTCAAAATTAAAAAAAGAGGGGCGGCAGGTGCAAATAGAAAATAGTACCTACGCTACTGCATCTACTGTTTTTTTTCTTGTAGCTCTTTTCATACATCTACTACTTGATTTGCAATGTCTCACATATTTAAATGATATAAATGATCATAAAAAAAATAGTAATTGATCGTCAAAAAAAATAAATTGATAACCTAACCATTAGGTAACCAATTGTATTGAGGATCATTTATATATTTCCCGTTTAACAAATTTCCAACAATGTTCAACGAAAATTCCAGATCGAATACAATTGATGGCCATAGTGATGCATCCATTACATTAGATAGTGTTGCTAGAACAAAAAAACATTCCGTAGACGGTATTCGCAAACAAGAACACCGCACAATTAGGTGTTTATCGTTTGTACTCTTTGTCTATTCACCTATAGGTGTTGACCTAACAAACGACATTGTACCACTCTCAATGGTTTAATAGGGTTGCCAATTTGAAAACAGAAGAAGAAGAAAGAAATTTTATTGGCCTTAAAGAAATATTTACATAAACAGGACACAGCAAGACCGGCCAACTAGGTCCCTGCCTCAGCTTAATACTACAGCAACATCAGGGCTGCTGCAGCGCTGATAATAACCTTTTAAAACAGCAAATAAGTTACTACAGCGGTTTTTTGTGGAATTTAATACAATAAAATATAGATACAATCTTAAGGCCAATTACAGAAACTCATTATGGACACATAAGATACTAATGGCGTTATTATATATCAATAATTATTACATTTAATTTTAAAAATTGTATAAAAATCATATAATTTACTAACATAAATAATAAAATAAAATTAAGATTGGTCAAAACATAACAAAATGACAAAAAAAGAAAAACAAACACTGAATACCCATATAAAAGGGTTTTCAAGAATTTATCACATGATAACTTTATGAAGTGTGGGTGGGCGTGTGTGCGCGTATGTGTGTGTGTGTGTGTGTGTGTCCATGCAGCTGCAATGCTATGCCTGGTAACGAGATGGCGGACGCCGCAACCCGGGCACTACATCATTCAAGTACTTCAGTGTGAGTGCTTTTAATTGTAGGCCTATATGGCGCTGAGAATAAAATTACCTTTTTTTAATGTTAAAAGGGTGGAAAATAAGCAGATAACCAGCCAGATGGTAAGCGGCCACCATAGACTATAGACGCTTGCGATAACAAAAATTACACTCGCACCATTGCCTACCTGGACCTTATCACCTACCCCGTGGAGTCCGAGAACCTTACTTACCGACAGACACACAACACCACCAAAAGGTAACCAAACGTAACCAAAGGCACATTTTTTCTAACATACTAGCTGACCCAGCGAACTTCGTACCGCCATAAAAATAGGGGCAGGTGGTAGAAGAGAAAATATAAGGTGTATGTATATTTTAATACCTACCCCATTTTAAAAAAATAAACATTGTCCAAAAAAAATTTTAGGAGTGTGTAACGTAGTGTTCTATCAATTTCACTACGTTACAATACCCAATAGTTTTGGCGCGAAGGTTTCAGAACACTACGTTACAGGTGGACAACCATTTTCACTTCAGGATATGAAAATTAGATAGTAGCCGATTCTCAGACCCACGGAATATGCAAAAAAAAATTCATAAAAATCGGTCAGGCCCTTTCGGAGGAGTATGGTAACTAACATTGTGACACGAGAATTATATATATAAGATTTTATCATAAGGCGCGTAGTTATGGTATTATTTTCTGTCTGTGATTCATCATCATTAGCCTATTAATGTCTCCATTGCTGGGGCACAAGCCTTCCCTATATATGGAATAGGGAGGCTCGGACCAGTGCGGATTGGCGGGTGCTAACGACTGCAGATGCAACCGGGACCAACGGCTTAACGTGCCTTCCGAAGCATGGAGGAGTTTGAGATAGTAAATTTTTGGTCACCCATCCAATGGCCGACCACTGCGAAAGTTGCTTAACTTCAACGATCACAGCCGAACGCGCTAACCACTTACGCCATCGAGCTCCTCTGCGCCATTGAGCTCCTCTGTGATTATGATCTATAAATAAAGTGACAACCCTGAAAGTATCCATCCATTCACAGTTGCATTGTTGTTACACTACACGCCATATTGTATAAGCCCTTAGTAAGGGTTATCCAAGCACTGTAACATTCTTGCTAATCGTAGTAAACGCGAGTACAATCATGAACAATATTGCAACCGCCGTCCTTTAGAAAACTACAGCGCAATAACACAACCTTTTGGTGGTGTTGTTTTGTTTTATTTATTTATTAAATTTTTTCATGAAAACTAAGTACAACAATTATTTCTATTCTGCCAAACTGTGCAACAGTTTGTCGGCAGTAGCTCTCGTTACATAATTATTTTTGTACTTATCTCACTATATTTAAAATAGGTACCTCAAAAAACAAAACGGAAAATATTTATATGATCCCAAAAAATGTATATATATATATATATATACATACACATATAATTTATATTTTATACACACATACACACAAAATTTACACACGCACGCGCATGTGTACTTATACCTACATACACAGCCATATACATATATATATATATATATATATTTTAGGGACAGAGTGATAGGTAATATTTCTTTAGATAATTTTTTAGCTGCTTTTTGCTAGAAATATTGCTTAATAAGTTAGGTGGGAGCTCGTTCATAATAACGGGCGTTAAGTAACGCCTTCCACGTCTCCCATAATAATTATTTACTTTAGGCACAACTAATTTAGGTATATTGGTAGAGTAGATTCCAGGGATCTACGGGGTAGAAGTTTGGGTTTAAACTAGCAAAGTGAAGTATAAGTGCACAACTACACACAATACGATACGAAACATCTGATGGTTGCGACGGAAAAATCTAACACTTTTGAAGTGAAACTTTTTTACGCACGCTTGACTTGGGGGGTAAGTTGGCGAATGCGTCACGTGTTGCGAAAAGTGTGTTCGGGCGAGGCGAACGGGAGTTAAACGGGGGATATAAGCAAGCGAAAGCAGTGCGCGCGCACATTTCCTTTCTCTCTTTCTCTTATAGCTAGTAAATGAAATATGTGTATGTACATACATGTACATATTTTACACACATATATATATACATACAAATGGATCTAGCGAAGTTTCACTTCAGTCGTGTGGTCATAAGCACACTCGTTTTTTTTTTATTCACATTACCATGCCTTTGACATACACACAATAATTATTAATGAAGCATAATAAATACTCTTTCACAGAAGCACTTCAATAATTTTCAAATTTAGTAAGGGCGAATTTCTGACCAATATACTTTTTTAAATTTCGTAGCATAGTCACGTCTACGTGCTACGACGTAGCCAAAAAAATCAGCATGGATACCCTTATTTTCTATTCAGTTTTTTTTCATGACACAATCAACGTTTTTTCTTAATTTTTTTTAGTGAAAACCAATGGAAATTTTAATGATTTTTGCAGCTTAAGTTTGTAGTGTGTTTCGCCGTATATAATTACTGAACCGAGTATTGATAGACGATGTCAAACCATTTACAATTACAGTCCGGGTGATAAAGGCTATGGCTTATGTTTACAAAGCGTTTCTCATCATAGCGTTTTAAGATCTCCACTGCCGGGGCACAGGCCTTCTCTATGAATGGAATAGGGACATTGGGTCATGACGTGACACACCACGCGGCTCCAGTGCGGATTATTGGGTACTAGCGACTGCAGATGCAGCCGGGATCAACGGCTTAACGAAGTGCCTTCCGAAGCACGGAGGAACTTGAGATAGAAGATTTTTGGTCACCCATCCAATGACCGCGAAAGTTGCTTAACTTCAACGTTCTCAGCCGAATGCGCTAACCAACCGCGCCATCGAGCTCCTGTGCAGTTAAATAATAATATTCAGTTCGAAGAAAATTCAACACTTTTAGCAAATGACTCTTTTAGGGATTTTGACAAACAGTTCAAACATTTTCTTTAAAAAAAACTTATATTCTTAAAAAAGAATAAAGGAACGGAGCAGGAAAGTAAGAAGAATAAAGAAACGAAAAAATAGTTCGCAACATTGTTCTTCTATACAAAAAAGATATATATTATATAAAGCTTTTTCTGTGTCTATACTATAATTAATACTTATACAAAGCAGATGGTCATATAAGTTTCTCAGACGGAGTGCAAAGTCCAATGAATAAAATAGCAAGTAAAGATTAGCCTACTCCAACATTTATAATGTGAATGTTTGTATGATTGTTATTCAGTCACGGAAAAACAGCTGGACGGAACTGGATTAAGACATACAATATTTTTCATCCTGGAAAAATATCAGGCTCCTATGAGATTCTAAAAAAATGTAACTAAGACTATCTTTTTTATTTATTTATTTATTTACTAATTTAGTACACACACAATAAAACAGATAAGTAGAACAAGAATGAGAAGTTTGTACAAGGGCACTACTTATTTCATATTGAAATTTTCAGCAGGCCCGTGAAAGGAAAGAATATGAAAAAAATCCGTCAATGTGTGCCTCCTGAATATAAATAACAAAATACAATACGTACATAAACAAAAACCTACAAAAAAATATATAAATATGTACATTTCTTTGTTTAGTCTTGCTGGCATACTACAACTTCCTCTTCGTTTAGCTATCCTTTACCGCAAATGTTGTCTTAGAGATCGCTTAAAGCTATAACGCCGCCTTTACCCACATTATGTTTTTGTTTACTATTTTCGTACTCTTTTGTGCGTGTGCAATAAAAAAATTATCTATCTAAGACGGGGACTAAGTCGCGGACGGAAGCTCGTTAAATCATAAATCCGCTGTACGACAACTCGCATCGTCATCAAATCGTAATAATATTATCAATCTCATTTGAATAAATCAAGGTCGTGTTATGTAATAAAGTTACTAGATGAGAAAAAAAAATACAATAGATTTTTTTTTACACTCATTACGTGTATACCAGTTTTAACATCACGTGTTGCATCACTTTTGTTATATTTTTTTCGAATAGACAAACCTGTATGTCAGTCAACTAATTTCTTAACATAAACGTATCATATAAAATTATTATATGTATAATTATTAGTAACTATTTTTATAGTTATCTTAGTTATGTTGCTAGAAATAAATGCTTTTTTTGTTTTTTTTTTTTATTATTAAGTATAGACATTTTGTGCCAAACCTGTTTGGATGATCACACTAATTAATAAACATTTGTTAAATTAATATTTTTTGTAAGAATAAAAACACTTTATTATTATTAGCTAACAAAATTGTTATAAGAGTCAATACAATAGCTAGCTAGCTTAGCTCTACTTCAGTCATCTTTAGATTATTCATAATCCCTCAGGAACTTCAATTTTTACGAGATGAAAAGATTCCTATATCTTAATCCAGGTAATAATTTATATGTATAAATGTGTCTTAAATTTCATCTAAATTCGATCAGCCGATTTTGTGTGATTTAGTACAAATAAACTTTCACATTTATAATCTTAGTGGGATAGGATTAAAATACTTATTTTTATAACAATGCAAGTGATTTCTTTTTCTAAGCTTTACGATTGATAATGCTAATGCTGTCTTTTATTATTTCTTTGGTCAAGTTTCAAGTTTAATACGTAAATATTCATGTTTCAATCTAGTTTTAGTAATTTTGAATGTTATCTTGTCAATAAAAAAAAAGATACGTTTAAACAAATGGAAAGATTATAATTTTTATTTTTTAAGCATGTAACTGCTTGATGTTTAAATCTAAAGAAAATATAACTAGAAAAATCGCCTGGATTGCGAAGGGTGAGGGTTCGAGTCCCGTCTGCTGCCTGGCCCGCGTGGAATTTTTTCTAGTTATATTTTCTTTAGATATGAAAAGATGTTCTATTCTGATAAACATTACCAATTAACATCATATTAAAAATATTCTGCTATAAAATACGTTAATAATAATATAAATAGTAAATAACTCCATAAACACGAGACTACGTTATCATTCATAGAACTCTCGCAGCGCAGCGGTACAACGCTCAGAATAGCCCGTAACGCCATCTGTTGAGTAACTGTGACTCAAGTTTCCGTCGGAACTCTCTCGTAACATTGGAAGCGTCATAATGATATGCAACATTTAAAAATTCTTAATTAATAGCAGATATTAAGAATTTTGTATTATATAATGTTTTTTAGGTTTTCACGCACATCACTCATTAAATAAAACATTTAACATTATTCTGACGATGCAGACCTGAAAAGGCTGCGAAACGTCAATAAATAAATAAAGTTCGTGCAATTTACTGTTAAAACTAGTTTTAGTTTTATTTATGTTTGCAATATTTGATATTTTGTCAACAAAACAATAATTCTAAGAATAATATGGGAATTCTGCAATAATTCCCATATTAATCTTAGAATTATTGTTTTGTTGACAAAATAATTCGAAAATATATTTAGGTGGGTTTTTTATTTATTTATCTTAATGCTATATCACCTTCTTTAAATCCTACCACCTTATAAGAGAATATCATCAGCATTAGTGTTTTAAAGTCCTCATGGCTAAGGCACATGTCTTCCCATAGATTTCATCAAAATTCAATACCGTTTATTCAGTCTAAACTGTTACGTCTATATGAGATAGAGTGATCTGTTATTATAATAACGTGTATGTTCATAATTAAATATTACGTATTATTCTTCGAATAAGATGTAAACATAAATATTTTGCTAATTCAAAACATTCCACAGTTAAATGTACGAAATTTTTATAATAAGCCAATGACGCATTTATTTACGGAATTTTGAACCCTGCTCACTAACTGGTTTTATGATCTTATTTGTGACATAACGCGGAATAATTGTTTTCAAGTACGCATAATCTTTATTTGTGACAAGAGTTTGTTTTATTAATTGAGTACTTAAATATTGATTTAATGACGTAACGTGCATATTTTATCATCAGACTATCAATGTCCTCACTGCTGGGACACAGGCCTTCGCTATGAATGGAATAGGGAGTTTAGGCCATGACCCACCACGCGGGCCCAGTACGGATTTGCTGGTGCATATTTTACTATTTGTGTTTTTTTTTGTTTCCTCACTTTTAATAATGGGCTTGGTATGTTCTCGTATCAGAACATATCTTTGGTCCCAAAATCCGTTACCGTAGACTACTAGGCAGGAAAAAAACCAGAAGTTTTTTTTTTAATTATCTAGCAATAGAATCGTCTTAGCATACCTGCCTTTTGGTTATAGATAAAAACATATTTCCCCATATTTTAATTGGATAACTTTTTCTTTTAATTAATTTGCTATGAGAAAAGGTTATTTTTAACATTGATAATGATATCGAAGATACAGACGAAGTAAACCTATTCTGAGTTTAAAAATATAAATTAAGTTGGAAAAGAAAATGGAAATATAAACTTAGTTTCTTTTTTCTATATTATTTTTTTAAAAATCGCGTGGTATCTGAATGTGGTGAGTCATCACACGATAGTAAATGAACTTTGCCTAAGTATATTTCTTTCTTCTCGGAACATATCTGAATCATCGCCATTAAAAAAGTGAGTTATTGCACTATTTCAATATTATAACATAAATTACGTATCTCCGAAAACAATCTTGTGACTATGATTCACTTAGTACTTTTCTCGAATCTTCTAAATTTTTAGTACCTAGCTATTATAAAAAAAAACAGTATTACATATTTCCATTTTGTGAAAAAAATTATAAGTTTTTTTTTATTGTTATGTTCATCACATAAGGAAACGACTGAAAAAATTCATGTCAGCTGAAAAACATGAAATCTCTATTTGATTACCTATTAACTTAAAACACTTAAACAAATATTGACATTATACATCTACTCTACGTTAACCACAAACAGATTAACGATCACAAATCATACATCCAAACTCTATTCTCACACATCATCAGCCTATTAATGTCCCCACTGCTGGGGCACAGGCCTCCCCTATGGATGGATTAGGGAATTTGGGCCATGACCCACCACACGGGCCCAGTGCGGGTTAGTGCGTGCTAACGACTGCAGATGCAGCCGGGACCAACGGCTTAACGTGCCTTCCAAAGCACGGACGAGCTCGAGATAGTAAATTTTTGGTCACCCATCCAATGACCGACCACTACAAAAGTTGCTCAGCTTCAACGACCGCAGCCGACCGCGCTAACCACCGGCGCCATCGAGCTCCTAATTATTATATTCTTCTACTATATAGGTATTATATTCTCACACAATAAATAAAAAATATTAAAACAAAAAAGCTTTAAATTTCATTCGTAAAAATCATTCTTCACAGTCGCATTGTTAAAAAAGATGCTCTACATAACTAGCAAAAGAACAAAAACACAAATAATTAAATCATTACGCCATCGGAAAAAAAACAACATAGTTATCAAACGATTACTGATTTCGGAGAACACAGAAGCGGCAAACATATGAGTCAATAGTGAATTAGCTAAAAAAATCGGACACTACATTGACTCAATAGCGGGCGACTGAAGCGTTTATACTTACTCGGGGTAAATTACGTAAATATATACTAACACAGGCGCAACGCTCGCACACATGCGCAGTTACTCACACAGAGGTAGGCTTTGCGTGTGTGCGCGGTGCACGACGCTGAGCAAGTTGCCCGTCGACCCCACTACGAAATTTAGTCTCACTCCAGCCTTCCTAGACTGCAGACGTGTCCATCAGTACCAAACGACGCCATTCGCATTGGATATTTCGTCATAACAACATTGTGATAGTGAAACGTTACTACAGGACGTGAAAAGTGGGAGTGATATAACTAATTATTTTATTTCTTCCGAAGGAACTGTGAACTTGATTTAGATATAGAAAGATTGTGGATTTGATTTTTGTTATATTATAAAGTGATTATGACATTTGGATAATTCCGGACAAGGAGTTCATAAATACCGCAAATATTTTTGTAAGTATTTTTAAACTTTTTTATTTTCTTTTTCAAAATTTTTGCTGTCCTCGTAGACCTTGATTATTTTCTTTTGTTCAGTTAAGTTTTTTCTTTTTTTTCTGGAACTGAGAAAAGTTTTCATTACTCGCTGGACGGTTGCAAAACAAATCGAGAAAGTGAAAACAACATACATTTTTCATGGTTCCTTTTAAATAAATTTTCATTTCAATATAGAATAGAATGTGAAGATTGCTCTTGGGAAATTAATATTAAAAAAAAGATTGTATTTGAATTTCATAAGGAGAGAGTATTTTCTTGTATGCGAATAAAGTTTCAGTGACTAACAAATCAGTTGAAATCACCAAGCAACATTTTTCATTTGTTCAGTTCAAAGAATTAGTTTTTCACGCGACCCGTGTCATTGACTTCTTTCGTCAAATTTTGTTTACTCATGTTTTCGGCTGCGTGCCAAAATTATGACGCCACAATCATTACATTGGATTCTTTCAAGAAAGTTCCTTTTTTGTCTGGAATAAAAATAAATTTTGATTTCCTGGTTCGAACATTGTTCGTTTTATCTTTACATTATCAACACATATATATTTAAATTTCGATTAGTTTCATTGTGTCGTAAAACATTTTTTTTATCATTTAATGTCACCTGAACAACATTGAGTCGGTTGTTGATTATTTTGTTTTATCTATGAACGTTATGTCATTGTGACGATAAATTATTATATTCGGCCAGACTGTCATTAAACGATAAAAAATAAAAGACGAACGGTCGCAATTTGAAAATGGAATAATTTTTTTATATTCGGCCAAGCTGTCATTAAATGAGAAAATAGAACATGAATGTTCGAAAATGGCAATTTGAAAATGGAATTTGAACGGAAACTTCGCAAGCGTTCGGAAACGCATGCGATATTCAGCTATTAATTGGTACCTGGTAGATTGCAATGGGCCACAAGTTACTTGCAACGCTTTCGTAACCTGCGCCTGGTACGGAGTGCTGTCGCAAACAATTGTGAACGTTACACAACTGGTTCAAGGTTCCAATACGGCGTGCATTCGCCTGCGGATGTGCGGAAATCGAGCTTTATGCGGCAAACATTGTTTATTTTAGCCACTGCAGATTTAGGCTGTAATATGAAAGAGGATTTACTTCACTAAATTTTTAAGTATATTATATATATTTTTTTTAAATAAGACTGTAATGATACAAAATAATTTGAATGGTAACTTTAAAAATTACAATTAATTGATAATAATTTTTCTCCACTTCCGAGAGATAAGAAAAATAAGAGCGAACAAAGGTTATCATGGAAATGTGGATATTTCGCACCATTCACATGTGAATTACAAAGTTCAATGTTCCGTTGATAATTACTTGTATTGTGCGCCACTTTATCTATCACACATGCATGTTTCGAAGTAGATTTAACTTTTTGGTGTAGATTGCTTGCTCTTGGCTATACGGATCAACTTTTTAAGTAAAGAGTCTATTCTTAATTTAAAATTTTAATTTAAACCAAAGTTAAATTTCGAATTTCGAACTCCATTTCGAATTTCGAGCTCCAGTTTCAGCGTGCACGTTGAATGTACTCTTTAGTTATGTACAAAACAAATGGCAGGCGGCCGTGCACTGCGATCGATCGTTGTAAAGGTCAGTTTGTTCTATGTCAACGTATGACGCAACGTGGTGTGGGGCTATTGCGCAATCTACTGCAAGAGGACGAATAACAATCGTATCGTATTTGCAGGCCCGTTATCGGCGAACTTACGAATAACCTCAGACAAGCTAAATCCTGATCGTATCGAAACTTTTGTTTTTTGTCACATTGTTATTTTATAAATCATAAGACGCGCAAACCACCAGCGCCCGCAAGGCCGCAAAGAATTTCCTCTTTGTAAAGCTAAATTTAAAAACACAAAGGGGCGTAACGAATTCAACAGTCGTATCTACGCAAAATGCATTAAAAGTACAATGATGTAATGCAGGAACTAAAGCGCAAGGTTGTCCGGAAGGTATCGCCGAGTTCCTTAAGGTCAAAACTGTATGCATTTATTTATTTAATCATGAATCATGACTCGCAACATACGTTACGGATTAAAAAAGCATCTCGATGCACGAAGATTTGGGCCTTGGCTCGATTATAAGCTACACGCAAATTCGGTCACGAATGATGAAATCATCCATTTACCTTCAACGTTAGAGCCCTTATTATTACAACTGACTTTTAAAAATGTTTTAAAAACATTAAAAAATAAATCTGTTGAAACGGCTAATCTAAGAATCCAAGCTAATTCGTCGCACCGAATTAAAAAAAATAATATACGAACATTACTTGTTCTTAAAAAGAGGTTGTCTTACGTAATTTCTTTTTGCCGCGCAATAACATTTCATCGCGAGGACAAGCGAAGATAACTTGACCCATTTTTTTTATCTCGCTCGCGTAACTAACCCACTTACAAGTGCGCACGTGAGCGTACAAACCAATAGCGTCGAAGTGGAGCGTTGTGACGTGTCCTGTACGTTTTGATGGCCTAACTGTATGATGACCATCTAAATTGGAGCATGACGCAACTTCGATATCTCCAGTCACACAATGAAAATCGGGGAATTATCAGCAGTGATACCGCCAAATAAATGCCCAATGACTCATGCTATTTTCAGCAAAACCAACACTATAATCCGTGCTGACCAGCTGTTTACTTCCTCAAAGTATTTACGTAACGCTCCGTTGTCAAATTAGAAATATATAGAAACTAGCGCAGCAGAAATAGGTTAAGTGTTTCTTAATAATGAAGCAATTAGCCCGTGTACCAAGGTCAGACAGAAGTAGAGCTGTCTTTGTTATAACACGAGCATTAACTGTACGTTTGCAGCATCATGTTTTGTTGGAGAAGCGAGCGGTGCAGCAGAACGGGATAGACCTTGACACGTTTACGGTGGAACTCCCGGGTTACGAAACGAGACCTTGACACCAAACCGTTATCGCGTCGACCGATAGAGGCCGCCCCAAAATAACAACGAGAATCCTCGCTTTTAATCAGGCCTCGCGCTCGGTACGTATGCGAAAAATCGGTCAAGTATAAACGGTCTTCGGGACGTTTGAAACACTTCCAGAAACTGCGACCTCATCGGAAACCTTCCGAGACAAAATATAACATGCGGAAGGATGACTAGTGCGCGCCAAAGACAAAACATTACACCGGCGCTATCTAAGTTTTCAAAACATTCGCATCTTATCATTACCTGCACAATGACCGCTTGGCGCCAATCTAGCAATCGCCAGCTGCGGATGACTCTACACAAGTGTTATGGCAATCAAAGTTTTGTTGTTAAAGCATTTCCATTAAAATATTAACCGCTGCGATTCCTCACTTGCTCTAGGCACCTTCGGTGGATATGTCAAATCAAAAATGGCGGTCGGCCTACTTTTCCCGCGCATTCAACGGCAGCGTGCGCGTGGAAAGTTACCACTGTACTACTTTCTCCACTTTTTCCAAGATGGCGGGTTTATCCATTATTGTTTCTAGAAAGGTCAAGAGCGACGAATCATTTCGTAAAACTATAACATATACTGTTAAAATTGTTACGAGCCTTAACACACATAAATACAAACATATTGTTATCCGACCCTGACTTACAAATTGTTATTTGTTTAGAGCTCATAATATTGCTCAGCTTATTTATTAAACAACGTAGTTGTAGTAACGTTTCCGTTTTAGTACGACCGACAGACGAGAGAAAAACATTGAAGTATTTTTAGACTGTGAAGCAAACTATGACCTAATCTGACCGCTTTGTTACTTCAACCTCTAAATCTTCGGCAGGAGCAAGAGAAAAAATATAATATATAAAATGGTTACAATCAGAATTGTCAAATTCGAAAAAGGAATGCAGTCTGATTAGCGGTCAAGGGCAAGCCGATTACAGTTGATTTTATCAATTAAATTTCCACGTTTGCGGTCACGTTGTGGTTGTATAACGGTGCAGGCGGAGAGGAGCGAACGTGCTGGTGTTACGCAAGCGCAACGTGAGGTTCAAGTGTAGGCACGTGTCTTGCGCCGCGTGACGCCTCCACGTGGCCAGGAGGCGCGGGAAGGTCAGCAGCCTCCACCCTATTTGTCGTGTCTAATACGCAAACCGGGTGGAACCAATAGAAAATACCTCTCCAGCGCATCCAACATGACTTTTACCGCTATTAAAAAAAAAGAATTAAAAAAAACATTCAAATTTCGAAGTCGCTATTCGAAATATAGAGCTCCTTTCTTTTTTTTAATCTACTAATTGTTATTTTGAATTTATATAGTTTTCTATTTATTCTTAATTTAAATAACTAATTACATATTGCCACTTTTGCCGATAAAGAATCCTCTGTCTATCTCTACCGCATTCAACCACTTCCTATTGTGCAAGGGCATGAATAAAAAGTATTGGCTTTTAAACTTAACCCAGCCATAAAAACATGTTTCTCTATTTTTATCGTTTCCTTTATAGTTATTTGTAGTAGGAAATCTTTTCCATAGTACTCATGTGACTTTTCTAGTTAAAAGTAAAACGTACACACATTGCGATCATAAACAAACATGTTTATCGTGGAAAGATATTGAGTAATTTAGAAATAGTTATCTAATTCAAATTGCATACTATTTAATGGAATGTCAAATTGGTAGGTATAGTAGACTTTGCAATTCGTAACTAATCCTTTGCCTTTCTTAACTTATAGCACGTGATGACTGTAATAATTAAAAAAGGAACGAGACTATCGCGCTTGGGCCGCACGTTTCCCGACCTCAGCCATGCAGTCACGTGTGGCTCATGTTGTGACAATGTAAGCGCTACACAACGCGTCATGTTTCATGCATTACTAATGCAGTTATTAATCTAAGATTATCTAGGAGAGTGTGCCAACAGTACAAGCAGTCACATAAAACCTATAATGAAAACTTCGTACTTACCTATATTTTTGAATTACGAAAAACTTTTACATTCTGACATTACGATACTTTTTTTTAATAACGCAAAGAATAAGGCTGAATACAATTGCACAGTTTGCAATATCAAAAAAAACAACAGTTACCCATTCGTAATTAAACATATTGCCACAACTCAACCTTGAATCCAAAGCAAATAACCGCTAAAGCAAGTGACGAAACAGCCGTTTCATAACAGTATTACGGGTTGGAAAATGCGATGAGTTAAAAACCGTTTTTGGGTACCGTACGGTCCCAGATTCGGGGTAACGGTTGTCTCGAAAAAGTACCTACTATGATTAGTGATAACTGTCGATTGACGGTCCGGTTGTGCAACCATTGGCACAATTTTATGTCCCAGACAGATTAAAAAAGTCATTAATCTAGCAATCTTCTGAAACTGTTCTTATATGAATGCTTCCTTTTTTTAATCAGATTTTTACTTGAGTTTTTACCTACATCATATTTATTTAAGATAAGCTTCAATTCAAATATCAATTCTATTTTAAATTTGCCACTATTTTTTTTTAATTATAAAACTAGAATTATTCTTCGCTCGTCCATCGACTGTGCTCTTTTAAGTTCAATCCTATAATTCTCGTCTAGTTAAATCCTATAGTTAACTGTTTGATTAGAACCGGTATTTAACTGTCTGTGCTCCTCGAAGCGTCAATAATAACGGATGAGATGTTTTTAGCCGGTTGCAAACAAAGTAGCTCACTTTGATGTTTACAAGTCTATGTTGTTAATAGTACTGTTACAAAAAACTAGTTTAATTAATAGAAATTTACAATTCAGGATTGTCCGTATTACCAAATTACGAATATAGCAAAACATTAACTGTTATATTTAGAAATTTCGCCTTGATTTAAGTAGCAACTAAAAAAGTTACACAAAAAATATAGGTAATTTGAAGAGTTTTTTAACACTATGTAACTGTTCAACATAGCATGGACTTCACCCGCATAATATCTATGTAACTAACTGATAGTCCCTTGTGAAATAAATCGGTTCGGTAATAGAGTTATGCACGGATGAACGATTTTAATATCACGTAAACTATTAAGTCCATAGTGATAATGAAATAGTGAACCCGATTCTGTCGACCACATAACCGTTAAGTAACCTTCACTTTCTGATCATAGACAAGCTATGCCGCCTTTTTTAAAATTGCGTTCCAGTGCATTGTATTCGAATTACAAAATTTTGAAAAAGTATACACTACTTCACGTGACCCGCTAACGTTCGTGCTAATTGAAGTGAGCCGGTCCCACTGACATTTCCCCAGTCACAGAGTGATCCGTAATTAAACGCGGGCGATCGTTTGAACAGTTAGCGTAACGGCGCGCGCGCACGCCCCACTGACACCGATGCCACCTCTCGGAAGAATACAACCTCATTTCTGTTGCAGCCGGTTGCTTGTTCTTTTTTTTAAACTGAAATCAATGACATGGAAATTTTTTTTTTAATTACCGAAATGTTTTTTGCTATATAACAGATTAGTTTCAAACACACTCTGTACTTTACTACACTGTCAAAGTTTATATGGAAACTAAGCAGCGCCCCTACCGGACGTAAGGACATACTAGCTCCTCCCATAGAAACTTTGACGATGGCGATACGAATACTTTCTCGCTAGTTATTCGTGCCTGGGGTACAGGTCACGTGTTAATAAAAAAACTTCTTTAATATTGAACAGGGAAGTTCACTAAGCTTTAAAATAATTCATGTTCAGGATTACTGGTAAAGATTGAACATTTATATTGGGTATAGTAATTTTAAAAACAAAACACGGTATGTTTGCGCACGCGTTTATTTGGCCGCATAAACCTGTGCTTAAGACATTTAAAAATCAACACAGGCGGCGTAACTCTCTTTTTTAGAAATTCATATAAGACTTTTTGTGAATAAAACTGTATAATAGACAGGATCACGTGTGCTGTGTCGCGGTCGGCCATGGAAATATGTATGCAAAACTCAGTTGGAAATGTATAATTTCACATAGAAAGAACTCTCACGTTGCCCGCATTCAAACCGCGTGTATCGGAACGTGATCAAGAGCTAAATACTTTTTTCTGTGCACAAGCAACCAGCCAGTGCTAATAAAGTTTAAAAAACGAAATAGAAAAACTATAGAAAAAAGTTTGCGAATCGTTAATGGCCAGCCACACTATACAATGGGCACTTTATTGGTGATTCTTCCATTGTTTTTTCTAGGATATCGAGTTGATAACGAATCGTTTTTCAACCTAGATTTGTTTTGAACACACTTCTTGCCATTTAATTCGACCTGTAACAGCTTAAAAAAGAGGTTTTGTCCATAACTGTTTACATAATTAGGTCTTTGCCAATTAAAGAGCATAGATTACGTCACCGAGGTTAACGACACAAATCGATTGATTGCCGATCGGAATTATGGCTTTTGTCAGAGTTTCTGCATTTCGTACACCACGTTAGCGTACACGTGAGCTACGTTGCGAAATCTGGTCTGAAACTATGCTGATTACCGATCATGCGTATTGTGTATCAAAAACGCTTTGCTAATTCTCCAGTTGCCAGTTGCCAGCGTGTAACAAGTGTTGAGTTATTGGTAAATCGCATCCTTAGATTACAAATAATTTATTTAAACTGTTCAGTCGAGCGCAAATACAAAACCGAACCCAGGAAGCGACTTTTGTAAATCCGGTGTAACCTTAAAATAGGCTTTGTGTAATACGTTCTATATTGAGTAACACGACACATTAATGAGTTTGGCTAACATGAAGGGAATAAAAAAGCGTTAAATGTGGCAACTTTATTTCACAAAGGTGATCCACGCGCGGAGTTGCAGCGCGGGATGTTGCGACAGAGAACGCGCGGTGGTTTTTGCAACCGTCTCGGTTTTGTAATCGCGACATCATTTAGATAAGTGCAGCGGCTAGCGTTTTTTTTATGTTACTGTAACACACGATCGTCTAATGTTCCTTTTTGTCTGTTGTTACAGAACCACAGTGAAGATCCGTGCGGACCGGAAGTCGTCCGCCGCAACATGGTCGCCGAGTTTATACTGAGTCAGCAGCAGCTGCTGAGCGGAGCAGGGGGCCCCGGCCTGGGCCCAGCGCCCCCCTCGGCCCGCGCCCCGCCGCCGCCCCGCGCCCGCCTCTCCGTCTCCCCCCACTTCCCGATGGACCAAGGCCCCTCCCCTAACGGACACCCTGGCGACCCTAATGACTACGGCAACTTTGACTTCAACAAACGTAAGGATTTCTTCGGCCAACGCAAGCAGCGTGAGTTCATACCCGACAGCAAGAAGGACGACGGCTATTGGGATCGCCGCCGGCGAAATAACGAGGCCGCCAAGCGTTCGCGAGAAAAGCGTCGATTCAATGACATGGTTTTAGAGCAGCGCGTAGTCGAACTCTCCAAGGAAAACCACGTGTTGAAAGCGCAACTGGATGCTATAAAGGAGAAATATGGAATCTGCGGCGAGACTTTGATCAGTATAGACCAAGTGCTCGCTACGCTGCCGACGTGTGACCAAGTCTTGTGTGTGACGAAGAGAAGTAAGCTGTCGAGCGGTGCTCTGTTCCCCGCGCCGCCCCCACCGCCGCCACCCCCGGCATCGCCCCCTTCTCCGCCCCCACAGCGTGCCCCGGAGCCTTACCCTGAAAGGCTGGCCGCACCAGAGGCGTACTACCCGCACCCCGCTCACTACGAACCCCCCGGTTCAGTCCTCAACCTATCGCGGACGCGGCGCGCCCCATCCCCCTACGAGTTATCTTCGCTTTCCGGCTCCGGATCCGGCGACGAGACCGCCGAGCAGTACGCCCCTGAGAACAACTGCCTGCCCCTAAAGCTGCGCCACAAGTCGCACCTCGGCGACAAAGATGTGGCGAGTGCGCTACTCTCCCTGCAACACATCAAGCAGGAGCCCGGTCCCAGGTCCTCCCCCTCCTGGGACGGTGAAGGGTCCAGTGATGAGCGAGACTCCGGAATCTCCCTGGGGGCTGAATACAGACCTCAACGGCCGGAAGACAGGCTCGTGGAGGAGGACGATGCGCACTTAAAAGCGGAGCTGGCACGACTGGCGACCGAAGTGGCCACGCTCAAGAACATGATGCACCAGAATAAAGCGCGCGCGCACGAGCACTGAGCGGAGCGAGCTCCCCTCGGAGTCAGCCCCGCGCAGACTGCGCCCCGCCGGCCCTGCGCCCGACCCTGGCGCTTGCGGCACTACGCGCGACTCATGTTCGTACAAACTGTCTCCACCCCCTCCCTAGTAGAAGTTACCACGTTGTAAAGAGAAGATATATTGTATCATATTGTGCAGCTGTAAGCGGCCGAGCCGTATCGCCTATCGTAATCCTTCCTAGTAATTATAAATGTCGTGGTCGATGTTAAGTAGTAGGGTAGACAGTGAGACACGCGCACCCGTGGATCCTATCTGTATGGAAAAAGAGACTAATTACATGTTCGGTTTAAAGACTTTTCGAGCAGATCAAACTCGTCTACTCAGTGATAGTTTTTAAATATGTATAATAAAAAGATGCATTTCTAGTGAAGAACTATGTTTGTATATGTTATATAAGTAAACGCAGTAGATCTGTTTCATCTATTCGAAGATTCGCTAGTGAAAAAATCGATGGCTAAAGACTACGTTCTATTAAGTACTATTGTATAAGTTAGATGCATAAGTAAACATAAGTCCAACATAGATTATTTATAAATAAAAAATAATGTATAGTATTTCTCAATCAGATTGCCCGTTAAGTTCCAAACCAAAAAAAAATATACATAATTATACTGATAGATCCTCATAAACAAAATCCTGTAAATCGCAAATTAATCGTAAGTAAATCACATGATGTTTGTCAACCAGATTCTATGATATAATCGGAATAAGAATACCAGTGCCTTTGACAATACATACCTAATTACCTAAAGGAATATTTTTGTACATTTATTATAAAAACAAAATGGCGATTTCACTGAATGGATATTATTCGAATAAGTCAGTCTGTACTATGCGCTGGCGGTCACCAATATGCTTTGTAAATAACAGTCTGTAATACGCTTAGCGCATTCATCACTCCAAGTGAGCTGGCTCATAGTCTTGGACATTTTAAATGTATCAAATCCTAAGAAAGCTAGTTTGAAAATATTGTGAATAAGTTACTCCTTGATACCCCCCATGAAGGGCATTGATGTGATAGGACTGAAAAGGAGTTATGATAAGTATTTATTTATTATACAGACCGAGATTGAGGATTTTACAATTTATTATCTTTGTATAAGAGACACTATACGATACGAATAAATTGTGTACATTACAATTATATTTCTGATATTTTATTTTCCACTACCTACCTTATATTAATATGAAAACAGTATGATTCAATGGGACCATCCTAATTTATGAAGTTGGATAAATTCTATAGAAAGTCTTAAAACAGACACTTTACCATAGGCGCTTATAACTTTGACCTTACTTCTTAATTTTAATTTCGTACGACAAACAAGCTTATTTATTTCCACTAAGTATTGCAGCATTACATTGTTCCGAGAATAAAATATTGTTGTAAGCGCTCTTGGTAAGACAAGTCTCTTTATTAAAGATTTTAAATAAAATTATGCATTGAACATACTGAAAAAAGAAGCATAAGTTAATCAGCTGCAAACTTTTTTAAGCAGAAACCAATAGTCTTATCAACAGGCAGATCAAACTGTGACCTAAAAATATGCTGGCAAATTGAAAAATAGGAGAAAGATCTTTGAATTTTGAGTTAGCTGAGAAACTTGCTACATATATTCCCTTTTTCTTAAAGTTATGGTAATGGGAGGAAAGGATACAAATAGCCCTAGATAGTTTGAAAGGAGAGGTATATGTAGTGCAGATTGACCTCATACGAGAGGTGTTAAATGTTTTGCAAGTTGACCCAGAACATGAGCAACCACCAAGGTTTTTAACAGTTTGAGAATTATTATTCTCTCCTGAAGCACGGAGCTGCTCGAGATAGTAAAATTGAAAAATCAACGAATAATTGAAATGACCTACCATTGCTTAAAAATAAAAAAATGGGTGCGTGTACTTAGTAGGCGCGTGAGAAGTTATCCTTCTTTGGCATCGTTTAAAATTAGTTTTTAATTGCATGCAAATAATTAATTACAATAAATTAATAAAAAGTCTGGAAAAGGACACAGTCAATAAAGTTCAGTTTTAATTTGAAAAAATAAATAAATAATCAAAATATTCAATTAAAATCGCTACTGAATATAATTTATTAGAACATATGTGATTTGCACTTGTATGAAACTCAAACACGTATTCCGAATATACAAACTAGAAACATGTGGATAAATATTATAAATATGAATACCTATAACTGTTACTTTATTACAAAAAATAAAGATGTGGTTTTTGGTTCTACTACACCAATGGTCAAGAGATGGCGCTGTAGTCTCCTGAATCGCGCTTTGGTTCCGTTGTTCCAGATTAATAAATACTTTTGATAGGCCTTCACAATGCAGTCGTTAGCACCCACTAAATAGAGATTCTATTTCTATTTTGTTGGTAGATTTTCTTAATGTGCGGTAAACACAAAAGTAATTTTGTGTTACAGTGATGCGCGCGCATCTTAAAATTTCACTCTCATATTTATTTATAACGCGCCTAAAGAAGTATAACTTCAAAAAGAAAATCGATATCAATCTTATACTATCACATATCGAAAATACTAAACCACTTCCTTCACAGCCGGCAACATATGAGTGGTAGGTACCCTTGGTGCTGCTAGTGTCCGTGAAAGTCCACTTAGCTGATGTTAAGTGGACTTCCATGTGGTAGACTGATAGCTCGTAAAGCTAACCACTGTACTAAAGACTCATCATCATCAATAATGTTGCCACTGCTGGTGCACATGCCTTCCCTGTAGATAGAATAGCACCGAAGCACGGAGAAGCTCGACACAGTAAAATTTTGGTCACCCATCCAATAACCGACCACTCCGAAAGTTGGTTAAATTCAGCGATCGCAGCTGAACGCGCTAGCATTCAGCTCAGCATCGAGCTCCTCGCCTACTAAAGATTCATCCTTCTTATAATTTAATACTAAAATTCCCTTTATATGTGGAAAAATGTTAAACGGCTGCTAAGTTGTTCATATTACAAAAGGCATTGTCCGATAACTTTTGATGACGCTAAGCTATTAAATTATCAAGCTAACATTAAATAAAATGTCACACAGTTTCTGATTACACGAGCGAAATGTCACATGCATTAATCATGGTGTTATCTGCGAAAGTGAGCGGATAACGAAAAATGTGCGAAATTTGATAGAAAAACCGGTAAATTATGGAAATAACTGTAATTGAAAAAGAAAGAGTAAGATATTGACGAATTAAGAATTACCACTTATTAAATAAAACAACTTTTTAATGAGTTTAAAATGGTTTCAGATCCTGTAGAGGATGCGAAACGTAATGTATAAAAGTATTAAAAAACGCATTCAATCAGTCAATCAATCACATAATTTATTGCATTCATGTAGTTACAGAGATGGTTAAATACATGTTATAAAGTACGTTACATGAACCCTGTCAGGGTATCGCAATACTTGGTGTTCTTGAATAGAATTTATAATCCAATATACAATGTAAATATTTTTTATTTTTTTTTGTATTTACGTAATATAAATATCTACTCAATCAATCATAATTAATATATTTCATCAATTATTCCATAAAAAAAATATTAATAATTAATTTGAAATGAATTATAAAATATTAATAAAATGAAAACCATGTACATAACAAATTACTAAATATAACCCACCTTAAAATCAACCGTAATCAATCACATATTATATATTTTAAAATCAGACAATCATACATTCCAATTAAGAATCGTATAAAATTATATTATATTATTATTATGTGAATCAATCTATCCAAAACATTCTTGTTGATAATATTTATTTAGACGTAAGGTACTGATCTATAGAGTAATAGCATTCATTTATCAAGAGCTTTTTTAATTTACTTAAATGAAATATGTTGATGTTTTGTTCATTTCTAATTTCTTCTGGTAGCTTATTAAATACTTTTATGGCCATATACTTTGGACTACAATTCAACATTTTGATCCTAGATGAAGGTAGGTGTAACCTATTTTTATGGCGAGTGTTTAGATTGTGTATATTACTTACTTTAATGAATGTATTTTTGTTTTTGAATACAAAGGTAGATATATCATATATGTATATTGAAGGTAACGTTAAGATTTCATATTTTATAAAATAGGGTTTACAGCTCTCTGTGTTATCTATATGTGCGAGAATTCTAATGCATCTTTTTTGTAAAATAAACAGTTCTTCAGCATCAACACTATTTCCCCATAACATAACTCCATACCTAAGCCAGGAGTATGCATATGCATAATAAGTAGAAATTGCAGTTTTTAAGTTGGTATGAGGAGCTCGATGGCGCAGGTGGTTAGCGCGTTCGGCTGCGATCGTTGTAGTTAAGCAACTTTCGCAGTGGTCGGTCATTGGATGGGTGACCAAAAATTTCTATCTCGAGTTCCTCCGTGCTTCGGAAGGCACGTTAAGCCGTTGGTCCCGGTTGCATCTGCAGTCGTTAGCACCCGCCAATCCGCACTGGGCCCGCGTGGTGGGTCATGGCTCAATCTCCCTATTCCATCCATAGGGAAGGCCTGTGCCCCAGCAGTGGGAACATTAAGAGGCTGATGATGAAGTTGGTGTTACATTTTATTTGAAACAGCGCATAAGTAAACTTCGATAATTTGGCTTTAATATGTGCAACATGCTTCTTCCAATTTATGTTTGTATCAATGTTAATTCCAAATTGAACAAACAAACCCATTGAAAAATTAGAACTTTAAAGCTGTAACTTGTTTTCCTTTTAGTGTTAAATATTAAGAAGCTCAATAACGCCCTTTGCAGGAGAAGGACAGATAAGCAATATCCCAGATTAGCAGAATAACAGATTTGCATAAAGGCCGAAGTACAGAGCCACACAAAAAATAACATTAAATTTTATTTGAAAATATTAATGAATTCATATTGTTTTAAACTTTCATGGTCACTAACATTATAGCTATTAACGGGATTGTTACCATGTACACCTTGTTTTTTATGAGTCTCCGATATTTCGGCACTGTTGCAATCGCCATGATCACGGAGTAACTGAAGTAATTGCGGGTAGATGTTATTGGCAGACATATCGGTCTACCCTCTGAAGTCGTCTTTTACTGCGCTCGATACCCCTGGTCACATTCTCACTATTCACTCGCACCTGTTCCCGACCCACAATACTCACAGTATCAGATCGTGCAACGACACTTTTTTGATTTTTGCGGTTTTTACACATACGAACCACTGGATTCCAGACATTTGACAATTTAAACCCATCCTCACGATTGAGATTTTTTCTTCATGATTTTTTCTTCAAAACCAGTATTTTGGGGGGATTTCGTGTACGTTTTGGGTGGAAGGTGAAATGGCTTTCTGTTAACACTGAATTACCTTCTAAATACCACCATTCATCAAAAATATTCAAATTGCTCATAATAATATTGTAATTAAGGCTTTCATATGAGAGCCCACATTCGGTGAGGTAGCGTTCGATTTACAATAGCTACAAATTTATCCTTCTGGCTACAATTTTTTAAATGTTTGGCTAAATCTTTATGTATACGAAACCCAGGTTTTCTACAGTGGCCTCTAGAAGGGAACACACATTATACAACATCTCCTTTTTGTATTTGCTCCATGCCCTTTAAATTCTAGGGTAAATTTTTTTCTTTAAAATAGCTAAAAATATCTTTTGTGATTTTGAGACTCCATTGGTTATTAAAAATACTTTTGTAATAATGGAATAGAATATTGAATCTTTTTTGGCGACGACAAGACATTATCTGCCTTTATGAAAATCTGTACTGCTGCTAATCTGGGATTTTGCTTGTCTGTCCTTCTACTACAGAAGGCAATGACTTAGTGGTAACAACTTTCGCAGTGGCCGCTCATCAGATGGGTGACCAAAAACTTATTGAATCGAGTACTTACCTCAGTCCTTCGGAAATCAAGTTAAAAGTGTCAGAAATGAAAAATAAAAAAACGAATTTGTAGGTCTGGACACGCTCTACAAGTTTTATTTCAAACATTTTTCGATATCTTTCACCAGAAAAATGTAAATAGCGAAAAAAAAATTCTCCCCAAATTTTTGATATTTTTGATCGATATCTCGAAAACGACGATCGATACGTGAAAAATGCATGGGACCTTAATTGTAGATCGCGAGAAGAGCAACAAAAAAGTATTGTATAAAAAATTTCGTATCTCAACGGGGAATCGAGTTATGATGAAAAAACTGAATTTAAGGGTTTTTTCAAGATTACGGAAATTGTACAAGGTTATTTTGGTCGACAATTTGAACTTAAGCTTTTCTAGCCACCCCCCACGTGATATCCAAAATTTGGCTTTCTCGGTTCATTTTCACTTTTAAATGTATATAATGACTGGACTATGAGACTTGCGAGAGGCTAGGTGTGAGGTCCGTTCGTTGGTGTGCTTAAGAGCGCCAACGTCTGTAAACAGAGATTTTGTCTGCGTAATAAAATAAATAATAAATATTTCCAACACTCACACCAATTAGCCTAGCCATAAAGTAAGCAACTGTAAGGCTTGTGTTATGGGATACTAGGTTAACGGATAGAATACATATACAGTACATATATAAGTATATTTATCTAGAAATACATTATTAAACATCCATGACTGGAGTACAAATGCTCGTATTCATCACACAAACATCTGCCCCCACCGGGATTCAAACCCGGGACCTCTCGAGTCGGCGACATAATGAAACCCGGCGTACAAACCACTCGGCCACGGAGGTCGTCAATACAAATAAAAAATGGTTGCCTGTAAAGTCGGTTTTACGGGCGAAGATTTTACGTGACAACGTCTTTTTCTCGGTAGAATATTTATTGATATGAATATAATTAAATTGCACAATAGGAACAAGGAATTGAATGAAAATAAGAATTGCACAAATTTTAACTATAGAAATATATTTTGTTTACTAAAACATTGTACATGTAAACTTAAACTTAACACGAGAGACTCATCGTAACGTTACCGAGCGTTACACTTTTTCATAAGTGACTCCCAGCCGCAACCTAATTTAAGACGTTGTCACGTCAAAAAATATAAGGGTAAAAGATGAATGGAATCACTAATGGTTGACTAGGAGTAAGAGATGTTATAAAATTGTTAGCTAGAAACAATAGTGATCGTTCATCTATGCCCAGCCGGCCTATTCGCTTTTTGACATTTACAGTGTGTAACTAAAGAGAAAATTGCATACCCAATGATGCTTTCAGAACAAGTGTCATAGTGGCGTTATAACAAATCAGTAGTGGATCACTAAATAGCTCGATGATTATCATTTCCATCTGCCAAAGCTGTTAGCGAATAGTTGTACTGGTTCGAATTTAAGGCAGGGCAGGCCCACGATAGATGGGCCCATAAACAACAGAAATAAAAATACCCAAATTTCGACGAGTCACCAACCAAGGGGGTGCAAATCGTTAGTGGGCCAAGTTGCCAGAATTTTTATTTTATTTTTTATTTAGACAGGTAGACAAATGACTCCACCCGACCTGATCTTAAGTGGTGATAAAGTCCAAACGCGAAGATAGCTGGTAGAGCAGTTATAAACTGCCACACCAACCATCCTCACCTTGCCGGCCTGCAAAATGCTTCTGCACGCCTCTCTAATAAGGACCCCAGATTGTAGGAAGGAGGTAACACGTGCGCGGGCAATGAATTCAGTTTTTTTTATTTAGGGGACCTCCACACCTCTAAATCCGGTCCTGAGTGTGCCTAACAACAATTCTTGATATAAGAATTAGTTAGCATTCCATTTATTCCATAAATACCTAATTCTTATTTTGAACATTGTCTAAAGTTACACGGCAATCTATTCTCAGAAAGAAATTAAAAGAACCTTAAGTTGCCGTTTTAAACCACAAGGCGTTAACTTTATGAGTGAAAAAAAAATATCTTTCGCTAATCTACTAGATCAAAATGAGAGTTCTTTCTAAAAATCTAAATTAAATTCATCGCCGTAGAGCGAAAGTCACCAAGTTGGCTAAAATTTAGTTAGATATATCATTAAAATCACCAATTTTTTTCAACATTTCAACCTTCCAACAATTTCTTTACGACTTATAGTTTTGATTTTAAGTAGCAAAAAAACACTCTTCTTTTGTACTATAACCTAAATCGGTTTGTTAGTTTCCTCTTTAAAAATATCGTAGCTGGAACATACATAATCATTTGATTATGACAAAATCAACTTAAATTACTTAATTAGTTTTAGAATGTCATTACTTTAATTTTGTGGTTATTCCTTTTAAAGATGACCCAAAGACGGATTAAAATTCACTTACTCTATTTACAACTTAATAACTAAAACTATTGGTAACTGCTTAGATTAAAACAAAAAGGGAAGATACGGCACTCGCGGCTTAAAAGTGATCCGCTTAAATTGTGGTGCGTGACCATAATTCGCTTTAGTCATAATTAGACATTCAAACACGCTACATGTGCACCTAATATAACAATATTGCGTATATTCTGTGTTATGAAGATAAAACTATGCCTTCGATGCTTTTATAAAGAACACAAATAGTTGAAAATCAAATAACGAAAGCCTGGGCGACACTTTTCATTCGTAAAACTGTAAAAACATTTTTTCTCAAAAATCACGGTTTGTCGTGAATGTTTATATAATACGTAATCGGCATTTTGTATCAAGAGTAGGACAGCAATACGCTGCGTTGCCAGTATATAGTTCTGTCTCGCTCGCTCGATTGAATGTTTATATACAGACGTGTGCGTGTGTGAAAGTTGCTTATGTAGTTGAGTCGGATCATATTTTATTTGATGCTAGTATGAGCGTACCGTATCTACCCTTTTTGTTTTAATCTAAGGGTAACTAGATTTGAGGGAGAAAAATAAATAAGTCTGTGTTTTTGTTTTTTCCAAAATTATAACTATAAATCATTTAAAAATTAAAAATTATTACATAAGCGATTATCTATTTTCTGAGTTATGAAACCATAAAATTAGAATAAGAATACTATATCTATGACGACGACAATCGCTGTAGTCGTATGTACGCGGCATACATGGATTTTCAGTGTCACCTACCCTTGAGGTGCCGTTTACAGAGCTTTCTTTGGGGCTAGGCTGACAGGGATGACCTTAAAAATTACCTAATAAAACTTACCCTCATCGACATCGAGACCACAGTCAAATTACACTACCTTTTGGTGATGTTGTGTTTCTGCTGGTGTTGTAGGGTTCCAGGGCTCCGCGGGGTAAGGGATTTAGTTCAAGCCGGTAAGGTGAGAATGGCTGGAGCGGCACAACTTTTGCCGCATCATCTATCTTCGCGACTGGACACTTACACTGGACACTTACACTTAATATCAGGTGGGCATAGCGTTGTCAGGCGTCAGGATAAAGCCGGACATATTTAGGTTTTTTGATTCAGTGTCCGGTCAAAATAAACGGTGTCCGGCTTGTCCGGCTTTTGTTAGGCTTTTTACATTTTACGCAAACGAGCGAGCGCCGAGAGTTGACTGTTGGTCGCTTTTACATACAATTTTTGTCGTACGTCCCTAATATTACTGAGCAAGAAAATCGTTAATAATGTAGGGTGTCTGGCCTTTTATCCCAAATGTCAGACCAAACTTGCTGGTCTGTCCGGCTATTAGATTTAGCGACTTGGCCAGACTCGTCTTTCCCAGTGGACACTTTGGGCAAGTGCTCAGGGCCCCGCGATTGATAGGGGCTCCCTCAGATGAAATACAAAGTCCTTAGTTCCTGTTAAATCACCAAACGGAAGTCATAGAGGCCTCATTATCCTAATATGCCCAGGGCCTGAAGTAGGTCAAATACGGCACTGGACTTGGCATCTCTAGGCGGGGAGGGGAGATTGGTTGCGCCTCGTCTAAAAAAAGACCAAGTCCACCAAACCAATATCCTGGATATGATTTTGTATAACTATATGGGACTACGTCCATTCTGCTAATATTTCAGATACCATTGAAAATGAGGATAAACTAAACAAACATAGTTTTGGTGAGTGAATTAGTTAGAACAGGTAAAAGCGTATTTCTGTGAGGTGACCCGGTTACGGGACAGTCACGTAGTAAGCACGTAATTATAGACTAGGAATTCCGTAACCCTCATAACTTCACCCACGCTTTTTTTTAAATTACACGTTTTTTTTTAATGTATGTACTTACCTATACAAGTTTTATAAATACAACTGAACTCATACGCAATAATTAGTTAAGGGTAGAAGAGGGTAAAAAATCATACAAATATTATAAAGGCAAAAGTTTGTGAGTGTGTATGTTTGTTACTTCTTCACGTCTAAACGGCTGGAGCGATTTTAATAAAATTTGGTATGGAGTTAGCTGACACTCTGGATTAACACAAAGGCTACGTTTTACTACGGGAAAATATCCCTAATAAACCGTGTAATAAAAGTAGAACATAAATACCGACGAGGTATTGTGCAATTATAGCCTGCGCAGACGAGGGACATCTGTCCGCGGACTTTACTTCTGCCAAAATTAATTACTTGATTGATTATTAACGCACACGACACCCAGAGAGACCGGACAGGACAAAATAACGCGGCTGTCCCCGAAAAATAAAACAGAACTCATGTGACTAGCTGCAGCAACGCACAATAATTTCGTGCGCTCTCTATCCGATTTAAAAAGATGGACCCAGAATTATCTTCAAAACGTCTTCTCTATTTCCTAAACTTCATGTAAATTACAACACAACGTTATCTGAGAATATTTACTTCCAAAGCGTGCGTTTTTTTAATTTTCGGGCGACAAATGTTCGCACATCGTGTGCGTTGAGTCCGTAACATTTTTTTTCCTCGAAAGCGCAGGCCCTAAGTGTTAAACTTTCTAAAAGTTATGCCTATTCGATAAATGTGCTAATAATTAAGTGAAATTTAATGTTTTCTTTTATTTGAAAATAATAAACAAATGAATGTGCCAAGATAATCAACTGAATACAGTGAAATCCTTTGTTCACGCCCATTACACTAATCAGACAATACCACTTCGGTATTTATAGTATAACATATTAATGTCATTATTGTTAATTTGTAATTTTATTAATTTAATTTTGTATTTTTTGTTGACATTGCAATTTTGTTCTTATATTAATTATTTTGTTGTTGACATTTGTAATTCTGTATTTATTTTATTTTTGATGGTAATTTACACGACTGTGTAAAAATACAGCATAAATTCAATTCAAATAAATTCATTCAAATCAATTATTTTTATTAAGCCATTACATAAATTACATAAAAACCAGAATAATAATAACAACAGCATAAAAATTACGATCAAAAATAAAATAGATACAGAATTACAAATTATAATGTCAACAAAAAAATACTAAATTAAATTAATAAAATTACAAATTAAAAATAATGATATTACTATGTTATACTATAAATACCAATATACAATCTTTGATAGTCATAAAAGATTGTATTACAAACAAAAGACATTATACAATCTTTGATAGTCATCAAAGATTGTATAATGTTTTCAGATTTCGTGTTCAGTGTTCGACACAGAAAACAGAAAGATACGTTCGTCGTATGTTCGAGTGAATAATGAAACTTCATGATCGCATATATCACAACATAGCGTTACTACAATCATCATAACTTCTAAAGATCTACTAACACTAGTTCAATTGCTCCACCCGAATAACCAAGGTCAGTAAGGTTTGAAAAGACAAAATTATTTTTCACTGTTTTTATTGAACCTAGTCTAACTATTAATCTAGCCAATGGAAAAAACCAAGGAGGTAATTATTATCTAATTGTACAACTCCCTATCACGACACCGTTCAATTTGTCATTGTCATATTGAAATACGTAATTACATGTTTCAAACTCAATTGAAGATTGCGCCCTTTTTAACCGACTTCAACTTAATTCGGTCGGTATGTTTTTTTTATGTACGTACACCGCTTACACCGAGATTTCTGATCCGATTTTCGTGATTCTATTTGATCCGATGCAGAATAGTTGCTATTCGGTCACGGTACTTTATTTATATGGACATCGATTGCTTATAGATTTGTAATCTGATTTGAGTTACTATTTTTTTGTTCGATGTGATACTTTAGCCATTTGGTCCTATAAAGAAAATTGTTTGACTGAGTAATTTTCATTTTATTAGCATTTATGTTTACTTGGACGATTTAATATTCACGATGCTCTGTGTACGTGTCTCTGAGCAAAAAAAACGTCTATTACAAACTTTTAACCAAAAAGGTTAATAACATCCTTGCTCTCATCTCAATAGGAGATGTTAAGCTTCTTTCAAAAACCACACTGAAGGATATATGCACATTACTGCCTCCGCAAGCTAAAACGCGGCTAAATGACAAAACCAACTTTTGAGATATGGTCAAAAAAACGGCTCATATTCTTTAAATTATTGCTATTTTGTAACCATTCATTACATGGCGGATTTTTAGATTTAAACTATAAAAGATACGAATACTTTTTAACGACAGATCGATAGAGAATTAAAAACTGTAAAAGATGCAATTTAAGACTGAAAAATCGGCCACATGTCACTTAGCCGCACTTTAGTTTGAGGACGGCAGATTAGTTGAAATACCACAAGACAGCTACCTACCTATTACGAAACTTTAACTTCAGTTCTAAAAATAATACTATCACAGTTTATATATACTTATTTGTTTCTTAGGTTTTCACGCACATCACTCATTAAATAAAACTAGTTTTTACGGGTTAATGCACGAAACTTTATTTATTTATTGACGTTTCGCAGCCTTTTCAGGTCTGCATCGTCAGAATAATGATTTTTTATTTAAAATTGTCGAGCTACCTTCGAAAGACTTATATTGAGCGTTCGGTTATTTCATTGGAAGATTTTTAAAATTTTATTGTCTATGTATGAATTTATTATTTAATTTACTTAATAAAGTATTTTATTTAAAATTCTTGTTTGTAATTTTGAGTTTATTTATTTGACCCTAACTACCGTAAACTACCACCGGTTCCAAAATTGGGAGACCTTCCTGAGAAGAACCGGCGAAACAAACTCAAGAGAGGCTTTCTATCTCCTTCTTATGTTAAAAAATGAAAAGGCTGCGAAACGTCAATAAATAAATAAAGTTTCGTGCATTAACCCGTAAAAACTAGTTTTATTGTATATACTTTTTTTAAAGCATGTAAACGGCCGCGGTACCATTGGTCATTGCATTCGCCCCGATAGCGAAGGGTGTGGACCGCGTGGATTCTTTCTAGTATTTTTTTTATCACGTTTAGTTGCTACAGACTTTTGTCTTAAACAGAGACAGCATTCGGTTTTAGTCAAGTCTAACTTTAGTCCAAATTTTAGTAATAAGTATCTTAGGAGGTAGGTTTTACGTTTGTATTTTACAGGTCACTGTTTTGTTGTTATAGTGACAAAAGAAATACCTACATATTCTGTAAAAGTTTCAACTACCTACTTGTTACGGTTAATGTGATACAGCCAGATGATGGAAGACGGACGGACGGATGGACAATGTAGTCTTAGTACTACGGTTCCATTGTTGCCCTCAGGATATCTACGGAACCCTAGGAAAGACTTCAACGCACATGAAACACCGAACATGATGACCTTTAAAAGGGGATCAATTTGTGAAATAACTGACTATTTTTTCCATTAAAAAAAACATAGATTTTGCTCTCAATCAAAGCTTCGTATAAACTCCCAAAAACTTATTTAAACTTTTATTGTTATAAATAATTAAGTACAATGTCATACATCGATAAAATATTTAGACACTAGAACGTAGATATGGTAATCTTTACCACCACTTTTAAATATCAACTGTAAAGCCGATTTTACATGTTTGCGAAAGGATTTTCGACGCTCTATAATATGAAATGAAATGAAATGAAAAGTCATTTATTCAGTCTAGGCTGTTACAAGCACTTGTGAAGGCAAAGAAGCTACGCCATCGGTTCGCAAAACTACGGCGGGAGACCTTGTACTGAGAAGAACCGGCAAGAAACTCGGCGAGGGATGTTTTTTTCTCCCTGTATTGATATATACAGAGTCGTCAAGTTGAAAAATGACTTCAGAGATACTTCTGAAGTCACCTTCCATTACATCATTCAGGATTTAGATATATAGTTACAATAAATTTTTTATTTAGTATACAGGAAGCGGCATTAGATAGGCACCATATTACTGTTACAAAAACTGACAAATACCCATCAAATAACAAATTACAAGAAACACTATATCCATGCATTACGATCATTTAGATAATCATTAACTTTATAATAGCCCTTATTCATAATAGTATTCTTGATCTGAGATTTAAATTTGGTTAGTGGAAGCTCAATCAGATCTTGGTGAACTTTGTTAAACAATGCAATACTACATCCCAGAAATGAAAATTTTGGAGTCTGAAACATGGAACGGCAACGGCAACAAAATATAACTCATGACGAAAATATTTTCAATAAATTCTACTTTATATAAGCCAAAATAATAGATCTTCCCATAAACAAATAATTCCACATTGTGGCCGCCACAATTAAAATTGAACACTTCTAAAAGTAATTTAGTGCGATAATTACATTTTGAACAGATTTCATAAAGGAGTAGTAGGTTCTCAATTCGGCTGATATTTTTCTTAGTCAATATTTTAATTTGTAAATATTTCTGAAATTATATTCGATAACAATTGGGTACATCGCGATTTAACAAATGCACATTACAATGTAAAATCGGCTTAACACTAAAATGCCTCGCATATAAGTAACAAAATTTTATTCATAGTAAAAGGAACATATAAATTGGAAGTAAATTTATACCAATTGTATGTTAGATGTGACATGTGCAAATTGAGTTAACTCATAATTATATATCAATGGTACATACTGTGTACAATTATTTACATAAAATCTCCTAACTCATAATATATTGATGGTATTGTGTGTAATAACGGTGCTGACGAAGTAAAGAAAACGAAATTCTATTTTGGACTAACAGTTAGATTTTCCAAAAATATTGGAAACTTTTTTCTTTTATCATCAGTCAACCAAAAAAAAGCATGGATAAAGCACGTCAAAGTTTACACAGTACAGTGTTAATTATATTAAGCTGATTTCAATAAAAAAAATCCTCTTGCTAACATAATATATCTATATAGTTACCAGTTTCAGATTCATGAAACATAAAAAATCATGACATATTTTCATAACTAATTTCGACTTCAAGTACTTAAAAATTAACTTGATATAATAGCAACAATAGGACCTTCAGGCAGATTTACATGGGGTCAGTTACTGACTTAAAAAAATTAAACAAATAAAAGAAAACGGTGATAAATATATGTGTAACGTAATCTAATAAAAAGATATTTATTTTAACTATTTAACTAAATTACAAATCATTTAATTCTAGTGATGATTACAATAGAGTAGGCACATTGCTGGATATTTTACGCATAAATTATGATTAGAAAACATCAATATACGAATACGGTATTATGAGTATTGTGGTTAAAAATCAAATTACCTGTTGAAATATGGTAACATGATATTATTATCATACGATTACTATAAAAGCGTCAATACAAAGTTAAAGTAAAATAAATAACAAAGCGTATAAAACTCATCAAACATGTATATCGAACCTAACAACACCATTCTGCGATACGCTCAAAGCAAAATTATTTTTTAATTGAAAAACGTAAACACGTCTGTCCGTCTCAAAATCTCTGTTAAACTGATAATGTATACTCGTAAATTCACCGCCCGAATAAAGCGCCTCCATGCATCTCACTCGCTCTCCTCGAGTTTGGTTACGCGAGAACGAGATCGCAAGTCAGACGGGCGGTGCGGCTGATCTCACTCGGCCATCGTGGTGGGGATGACCTCCCCGCAGCTGAGCGGGTGGGATTGAATGGTGGGGGGGTATGGTGACGACACACCACGCAGTCTTGCTGAACTCAAGTCGTTACTTTGCACCCATAGCTCCAACTGAAAACGCGTAAAATAAGTCTTTGAAAATCACTTACTTTTACTTTTTACCTTGGAAAAGCAATACTTTATTTCAGTCCTCTAAAGTTTACTTCAGTTTACTCGAAATTGTATATCAGATACTATGGTGGACTACAACGAAGATCTAATGGGTAAGATCGGTGCAAACAAACTTGCCCTACAAAACATTTAAGGAACTATCAAAAGAGTCATCGCAAAAGAGTGAGAACTGGGAATGTATTTCACGAGATGTTATTACAAATACCGCAGAAAGCATGCCCGTAACTTTGCAAGTTGTTATTTTCTCAAGAGAATAAGAGGTCTTCTTTTGCATGTTTAAATTATAATGTGTTTAAAATAACAAAAAAAACTTTAAAAAATTGCTAGAAAAAATTCCACGCGGGTCATTTTTGAAGCTAGTTCTTTACGCACGCTTGACTCGGGAGGTAAGCTGGTGAATGCGTTAGGCGTTACGAAAAGTGTGTTCGGACGAGGCGAACGGGAGTTGAGTTGGGATATAAGCAGGAGAAAGCAGTGCGCGTGCACATTTTGCTTCTCTCTTTCTCTTGTAGCTAGTAAATGAAATATGTATATACATGTATATATTTTACACATATATACAGATATACATACAGACGGAGCTAAAGAATTTTCACTTCAGTCATGTAGTCATAAGCACACTCGCTTTTTCTACGATTTTTTTAGATTTAAACATCTAGCAGGTCACTTTCGGCACCGACAGCGATTTTATTGAACTCATTGAAAATTTATGAAAAAAATATAGTCCAAATTGTCAACGCAGCGCAGGCGTAAGGCTAGTAAGATGTGGAGCTCCACTTTCATTGGCCTCAGGATTAATGCTTTATCTACGTTCATTGACCATAGGGAGCAGGCTCCCACCACATTTATTAGCCTTAGATTGAGGCTTCCTCTTCATTCATTGGCTTTAGGATGAAGGCTTCCTCTACAGATGATAGCGGCCGACACAACAACACTGCGTGTATTGTCAACGAGGCACAGATGAAAAGTACGCTAAGGCTCTCTGTAGATCAGTCTACAATTCTACACAGTTTACCTCAGGCGGCACCTTGGCGGGTGACGGGCTGCAGGCGACGGCGCAGTGCAGATGCAGCAGCAGCTCGGCGATAGCGACGGCCGAGGTGGAAGTGGATTGCCAACGCAGTGCAGGTTTTAAGGTAGATAATTGTAATAAGAAGCTCCATTATGTTTGGTCACCCTTTTCTTCGCTATCCCAAGTTGGAAAACCAACGAAACTCCGTTCGATGAATCCTTAGAAGCCTACTCACTAACAAACCCACGGTGGAGCACCCTCGGTTGAGAGTGGTAGCCGAGAAACCGTTTCGGAGTCCCCACGCCAACCACTTCCAGTAAGAAGGGCCTTCTATCTTCTTCTTCGGTCGGGGACCAGAAAGTCCTTCTTCACGAGCGGGAGAAACTCCACCTGAGTTTCGTTTGAGTGAGATCTTTTTCCAAACAGGTGGGAGCCGCGCAATGTGCGGGTAGTTATAAATAATCCGCAAATGGTTCAAGCGGAGTAATAGAAGATGCGTGAACAGATGAACATGGTATACCTCAGGCGGCATCTTGACGGGCGGCGGGCTGCAGGCGCCGGCGCAGTGCAGCTGCAGCAGAAGCTCTGCTATAGCGGCGGCCGAGGTGTCGATCACGCGCTGCCTGCACACCGCCACCGCGTGCACAAACCCCCCAGGGCCGATGAACTCGTGTTCCATGAACACGGTCTTGTCATCCCAGTATATAGCCTGTAGATCATAACGAGCTCATAGTTAAGTAGACTCTTCTCTCTTGATCTTATTCCGGTTAAGTTAGGGTCCGCTATGTCCTGTTTATTTCTTCTATTTTCCGCGATTGAGTACTTTTACAAAGTCAGGACTACCATTGGGTCAGGATGTCTTTTTATATGACCAAATATCTGTCTTTTTATATGACCAAATATCTTTAACAAAATATCTGGTCTAACCCAATAAAATGCTTTTTAAGGCTGTCATTCCCATTTTATGTTTATATGTTAATAATTTATAACTTCTAACTACTAGACATCGGCGAAATGGTTAAGGAGTAAAATGACGGTATAATGATAATAATATGTACCTACTCCAATCACATCTATTCGAAGGACAGATAGATCGCTAGTAGAAGCAGGTATCTCTGGACCATCTGGGACGAACTTTCCTCAGCGGTTCTCACTCTTAGCTATGATATGATGGTCTTCCAAAGGCAGGTTAACCTTTTCCTTCAGAGCCGGCAACACATGAGTGGTACCCTTGGTACTGCCAGTGTCCGTGGGCGACAGTGACCACTTACCAACAGGTCTACAGGCAGTTCGTTTGCTTGCATAAACATAAAAAGACATCCTTACCCGGGAAGTGATCACGAACTTGGTAAACGGCTTCAGGTACCGCCTGTAGCGTATCGTAGCGGCGGCTTGTACCACCGCGCCCCCAGCGGCCTTGATGCTAGAGTACAGCCCCGTGCGCTCGTAAAAATCAGCCCTGGCGAAGTCCAACTCTCGGAGATAGCGAGCGTTGTTCATGTGGTACAGAAGGGTGTCTATGTCGTTGAGGAGACACCATGCTGGAACAGATGTAATCACGAACATTACTTCTGTCTAATGGTGCTTTTATAGAAACCTAACGCACCAGTCGATCGCTTGTATTTGGACCGTGTACAAGTAGCTGGAGTTAGAAGATTTCTATCAGCCGGTGTCTACCCGGGTCGGTGCCATATAAGCTTGTTCACGAGTACATCAGTTTGTACGTTTGTACCGACACCAAGCCGTCGCTAACCCCCGCGCCGACGTCAGACGTAAACTAACCTCCATAATGTCTCATTCCTAACTGACTACCGGATGTAGACACGGTTCAAATCTTTGCCTAGACCCCGCAAAAACTATCTCGTCAACAAGAGACCTTAGCAGTATATAGTTACATGCTCGTTTGGTCACTACAGTTCTATTGCGCGTATTTGCATCTGAATTAGTAACTTGCGCGACTGCTCGGGTCTCTGGACCCGCTAATCTTAACTTCTCCCTACGAACTAAAAACCTTTCGCTACAAGTACCCTGTCTGTAAGTGAATGACAAACAACACGTATGGATAGAACGAGGAAAAACAGCTGCAGTAGCTTATAGAAGTTTACAGAAGAAACCCAGCAAGATAGATAGGGGCATAGGAATTCCCATTCGGATTGAAGTGTCTGTCTGAGGAAGTCAGCTCGCCTTACAGAAGATCGCAAAGAGATAATACTAGTTTTCGGTAGTGCTCGTGTTGTTAACGAGGCTATTTCGTCTGGACGTCGATACACCTTAAAACCGTACCTGAACGCGGCGCAAAATCTTTAACAAGCGCCCTTGGTTTTCACAGCTTCACGGTGTAGGGTTGGGTTTATGATGGCATTTGGCTGCCGAGTCTGTTATCTTCGTAGAACAGGATAACTGCACCGCTTTGTAAGATAAAAATAAAAACTTTGTGTTGTTTTCCTCCTACCAAAATTTATATTCTGTGGGAATTCCAATGATATAGTAACAACCTAGGACTTTGGTATATATTAAAAACACAGGAAGTGGGTATTAATTTTATCAACCAACAACAATACTCCTAAATTAGAGTGAGTCAGTTCTCAGTTATATCTTCTTCAATATTTCAAGTACTTACTACCTAACAACTTTAGATTAGGTAGGTAGGATCAACTTTAGGTCCTTACTTTGTATAAATCTGTATAACTGATGTATGAACTTTTTTTCTTGCATAACTATGATTTTCAGAGAGCGCCCGTCTGGGGAAATAACCTCCACCTTACACAAGACCACAGTAAAATAACACTACCTCTTGGTGGTGTTGCGTTTCTGTCGGTGAGTTCCAGTTTCAGGGCTCCACGGGTCAGGGGATTGGGTCAGGGTTGGTAACGGTGCAAGTGCTTATATGCTTGGTGCCGCTTTCCCACAGACGGGACATAAGCTCCATAAGGTTGACTAACAAACACTTTTAACTTTCTGATTTAAATAATTTTTAACGATATCATACGCCGGTACCTTGCCACCGTCAACGTGCCAAGTCTACTTGAGCTGACTGGTATTGCAAGAGACGATGGCAAGAGACCGGACGGTATGAGTTTGAATCCATGGAAGATGGACCGGGTGCTAGTATGGGTTGCAACCTGTTCAGACACACTGGCTTCCCATCTACATGGAATCAACAACAGAGCTGGTGCGACTTGCGAAGCGGCTGAAAAAGCTAAGGCATACAAATACAGGGGTCTAGGCTCCGAATATGATTTTGTCCCATTCGGTGTCGAGACCCTTGATCCGTGGGGTCCTAGCGCTGTAAGGCTTTTTAAGGAAATAGCATTAAGGTTGATCAACATCACAGGAGACCGAAGAGCTGGCAGCTACCTCGGACAAAGAATTAGTCTAGCTATTCAAAGGGGGGACGCTGCCGGTATCTTTGGAACCTTGCCTAAAGGGACTCCTTTTAATAATGTATTTTAGTTATTATATATTTTAAAGATTTTAGTTATAAAAATCTTACTACTCGTATTTGTTCTTCAGTTAAATAAATACTATAATATAAAGCCTTTGATTATTTACTCAAATATATTCAAAATAAGTATAAAGCAAAACTATAATTGTTTCTTAGGTTTTCACGCACATCATCATCATCATCATCAGCCTATTAATGTCCCCGCTGCTGGGGCACAGGCCTTCCCTATGGATGGAATAGGGAGATTGAGCCATGACCCACCACGCGGCCCGATGCGGATTGGTGGGTGCTAACGACTGCAGATGCAGCCGGGACCAACGACTTAACATGATTTCCGAAGCACGGAGAAGCTCGAGATCGTAAATTTTTGGTCACCCATCCAATAACCGACCACTGCAAAAGTTGCTTAATTTCAACGATCGCAGCCGAACGCGCTAACCACTTGCGCCATCAAGCTCCTCGCTCCAAGTTTTCACGCACACCACTCGTTAAATAATACAAGTTTCAACGGGTTAGATGCACTGATTTTATTAATTTACTGACGTTTCGCGTCCTTTGCAGGAATATTCCGACGACGCCTTCACGCATTCCTGCAAAGGATGCGAAATGTCCATATATAAATAAAATCAGTGCAAATCATTCAACGGGTTAATGAAACTTGTTTTATTTGATTACTTTATTTTTTTGATACTCACATTCCACCTTCGTTGTGTCAAGTATGCATGCCTTCTTCTTGTAATACCTCGCCTTGGCCACTGTGTACATCATCCTGGCGAAATAAGCCACGTCCACGGTTCCATACAGGAGTATGGCCCCCGCTGCGACCGCGGCACCCCATCCCGGCAGACACACCGTCCACATCTCCACTGGAAAATGAAAAAAAATTAGTTAAAAAAGTAAAAACTGAGAGCCACCAGTCGTTGTCTTATTTCACCCTGAGACTATGCTTGACACATACACTGGCGTTCGCCTTTCTTACTCGTGGTCCACCTGGGTGGACTAAGGGGATTTGTTCTGACCCTTGGTTCACCTGGATGAACTTCGGATGCTGACGTAGACCTGTGCGCACTATCACACTAGTGTGTGTATGTGAGTGTGAGTCAGGCGCGGTCCGAAGGGGGGGTCACAGGGGACATGACCCACCCCCAAATCTAAGGTCATTCTCGACATTTGCTACAAAGTAACGTCTTATAGTACAGATTAAGAAAAAATTGCGAAAACCGTGAATTTTTAGTTACATCATATAATAAAAAATATTTTTGAAAATTCAGGTGTGTACGGAACACTCGGTGCGCGAGTTCGACTCGCTCTTGGCCGGTTTTTTTATTAGTGTTATGAGTGACCCCCTCCAAAATTTCAGGCTGCGACCGCGCCTGGTGTGAGTGTGTATGTTTGTTACTTCTTCACGTCTCAGCGGCTGGAGCGATTTTAATAAAATTTGGTATGGAGTTAGCTGACACCCAGTATTAACACACATGCTACATTTTACTGTGGGAAAATATCCCTAATAGACCGTGGGTAACACCGCGAGGCACAGCTAGTGGATAATAATTCAAACCCATGGTCCACCAACGTGTAAATCTACTGTCATTAAACTTCCGAAGTGAAAAAAGTTCACTGGCACTTCTTTGCAATTGGTTACTTTTCGTTAAAATAGCGGACTGAACATGGTCAAATGAAGAATAAATTATTTGATACAACATTTTACAGTATATCTTATTCGTTATTATAAAACGTAACTAGTAGTTAAAGTATTTTTTTTAAATTAAAACTCTTATCTAATAATTACAATATTATGTAAGGCATAGGTTCCCTTATTAGTATATACAGGTGAACTTGTTAGGTGGACCACGGGTAATATAGGGGCGTTGAGTATGGCGACGGGGTTATCTGAAACTCTCCCCTCATCCCTAAACTAGCCCATACGACCGATTGCCACTAAAACTAAAACTCTTGGAGATGCCTTCCTTGCTGGTGCAGTGCCACTGCAATTACCTAGGACTTTGGTTATTCCTTTCTTTATTGGGGAATCAACCACAGCCATACATAACCTACATAACCTACCTACTACATAATACGGAAAAAGAAGAACATTCTTTCTTAAAAAAACCTTTTCTGTGGTAAACCTACGCCTTTGAGCGAACAAGCTGCATTTTTTTTAATGTGAATATAATTTTACTCGTAATAATACCATCCATAGTCTTATTTGACTGTAGGTAAAATACAAAAGAAAAAAATACCATTTAAAAATTTACACATTTACTTTAAGTAGGGGATAATTAGACAATAGCGAATGCCTTACTCAATTTCACTATTAACGTAATTTTTACTGGCGCTACGCGCCGGCCCATCCTACGGTACGCTCGCTCGGCTCGCGCGTCATGGTCACAATACTAAACTAACCTAACCTAGTGTGAACCCAAGAATATTATTCTAATAAGCCAATCATTCTTTTCTAAATCTTACTGAGGCGAATCACATTTCCGCAAAAATCCTATATATTTTCAGTAAGATTGAGAAATGTCATCGCCATTTTTCCGCGTTTTCGCAAAATCCATAAGATTTTCGCCAAACTTCGATTTATCAAATCATCCTACGACAGGTACTCATTTTGAGGTAGGATGACACGATCATTACATTCCCCCATTGCACGGTAAGTGCCCATAGTAATTTGTCATGGAGTGAAGTGACTCATTTGTAGTAAACAAACTCACTGATGAAATAGTGCTACCAATGACGCAACCTTGTGAAAACTTATCCAGAACAATGGCTGTAAGTATTTTTGTGTAGATACAGTGCAGATAATTGTGAAGAAGCTTTAGAAAGCTCGATCGATACGACATAGAACAATTATGTGACGCCAGGCCTTACCTACATGTATGTAAAATAAATATATATTATACCTATATAAAAAATCAAGCCTCCAGAAGTGTTAGGCGAAGATCACAATTCTTTCCCACTTACTACGTAGGGTAAAAGTGGACACCTAAACCTATGGCGGTAAAGGGGCTGCTACATACAGACAAAAAATAATGACTAAAGGAAATTGCTCAGCTTCCATACATGTTTGGCCTAAAGACCAATAATCATGAAAAATTGTTTCCTAGATTCGAAATTATACATAAATTACTGTAGATACGAATATTATTGACGGGCACCCCTGAGAACTTCTATAAACCATATACCATATAGTAAACTAGAGAAATCAAGCCAAGTACCGAAATTATGGATTAGATTCAGGTATATAGAGCATGTAGATTAACAGATAGTTGCCTGTTTTTAAAGTTAATGCATAAGAGTAACTTATAAAATCAGGTGTCATCTATGCATTTCCGGTTATAATAAGGTACTCTGTGACAGAAACTGTGTGATGATTGTGAATGAGCCACAGATTAGAGAGAATTTTTAAACTCTCGTTAACCAAAGAAAGCTAAGAGATTTAGGTTATATAGCCATATATTCAGTAGCTTCATTATTTTTGCTATGTTTTTAATATAACCATATTTTAGATTTTTAGTGTATCACACCTTATAATTTTACCTTAAAGTGTAACATATATACAGATTATAATGTGTTTATGGAGGTGTTTGGCGAAAAATGTATGGCAATAGACTTTATGATGTCGCCTACCATCTATAATAATTGTCTGAGCACATTTGCATGTAGTGAAAATGATAATATAGTTGTGGATATTAATACCATAGTATAATAAAAAAAAAAGATTTATTTTATCGATCTTTACAAAATAGATTTGTTTTTATGTTATATAAACAACTTCGATCAGTCTTTGGCTGAATGTAGTAACATTCAGCATAGCCATTAAAAATGATTCGTATGTTTTCCAAACCGGTAAAATTAAAAGTCCTTTTTAAAGTAAATATATTATACAAAGGTGTCCATTGAAATCTAATGACTGTAAATTAAATTGTAAATTACGCCAAGAATTACCGTGTATGTCAATATTTTTAAAAATATTAATAAATAAAGGAGCCATATAAAAAAATGGTAGGAAAGTCAAAACTGTACATTGAATATTTTTTTAAAGAATACTTGGGGTGTGAGCTACAATCGATACCGAAGCCAAAAATTTAGTTTCTAGATTTTTTGTCTGTTTGTCTGTATGTATGTCCGGAATAAACTCAAAAAGTACTGCATGGATTTACTTCAAATTTGGCACTAATATTATTAAGAAGTCGGGTCAACATATAGGCTACATATTATCACTATCACCTACAGGGAACGAGCAGTGAACCTTTTATTTCTAACTAACTCCACGCGTACGAAGTCGCGTGCGGTAGCTAATAAAGAACATAACTAATCAGTCATACGTGTAATAGTCACAAAGAAATATTTCTTTTGCCTCGGAAGTCGTGTAGTTATCGTGACTACATTGCTTGCAGGAATTACATTACAACTTCTCAACGACAGGCTGTTCGTTGATTAAATAGATCGCCTACACAAAAACATCACGCAAATTTCTAATCAATTTCTTTGCCTTTGTTAGCGGATAAGGTGTCCACTTTACCTTTATATACTTTGCCCAGCGGGTACTTTTTGAATTTAACCTAACCTAGAACCAGATATGTAAAGAAGTTCCCATAATACTAGCAGTATTTCTGCAAGAAACCATGCACGAGATAATCTAGCCAATACAATAATACCATATGAACTTGAGTTACGAGTATTATTAAAGAATATCGTATCTTCAAAAATTTAACGCAAAATTAAGTTTTCTCTTTTTTTTCTTGAATCATCTAAGTTAGTTTTGCATTTAATGGGTAAAATAGACAGCTTTTATGAGAGAAAAAACGTTTTCAGTGTTTCTTACAAATTTCGCTATTTTATACCCCTTTATATAATAATTGTAAGTTCGAGTCTAGAGTCGATGTGAAGACCCCGATCTACATGATATCCATAGCCACTGTTAATTTTGCTGATCTGTAACCGTGGTCCAAAGAAGGATAGGAGAACATGGGAAAAGGAAAAACGCCTCAAAACATTGGCTGTAATCATCCAGTAGTCCAGTGCCTATACATACAATTTTATGTTTTTAATTTACATCTTTAAACTGTATCGAGATTTGTGATGTATGTCTGTATCATGTCATTTTCTTTTACTCGTAACTATCAATACCAAATCATCGTCACTTGAGTCTGAACTTGAAAATTAAAAGGCGTAGAGGACAGCGGTGCTGGACCTATTTTCGCTCGAATTTTAGCGCTCGTCTTTGGACGCAACCTACACCTTTCTTCTAGTGAGTAGGATTTCACGGCTACGGAGTACAGTCCCTCTAGCATGACCACAGAAACGGGATATGATAAAACGATATATCGACATTAACTGTCAGACTACTATGGAGTTTGACAGTAGTCTGACAGTTAATGTCGATATATCGCTTTATCATATCCCGTTTCGGTGATCATACTAGAGGGGCAGGATTGGGTTCAGGCCGATAAGGTGGGTATGGCTGGATCGGCACACCTTCCGCCGCATCATCTATATTCGCAACTTTACTCCAATTACGAGGGATCGGAGGCGAACTTCAGGCAGCTGCGGGATTTCGCACGTAGATGGCACAGGATTCGGAGTGGACTCGAGAGGTGCAGAAAGAAGACCCGAGGCGAAGAAAGAAGAGAGGACCGTACAATTTGGAGCCAGCGGTACCACTTCAGAGTGGGCACGGGACGGCTGGGATTGCGACGAAGGCGTTTCGTGTACGTCCGCCTCAGAAAGGGGAGAGGGACCATAGGGACAAGGAGATAGATAAAGAATAATTTGTAGGGAGTCAAGAAAGTACGCGCGGTGGAGGCCATTCCGCGCGTACCTCCCGCTGCTTCGGCCTGCATAACCAAGAAGGTTCGCCAGGCCATGGGTGGTTGATGAGATTTGTACTCCAATTACACTTAACATCAGGAGGAGTAAGGTAATTTGTTGCGCCATTACTTACCCTTTATACAGTGTACAGGTAGTAGTGTTTAAGTTTGCAAGCTATTGGCACATAATATAAAGTCGTTTAGGCAAAGATTCAAATCTTTGAAATAAGAAACAATTTCACAATATTAATCTAACCTTTTGATCGTCATTAAATATCGTATATGAAAAAAACTGAGATTTATTGCAGAACTAACCCGTATTCCTCTTGTATCGACAATTATACTTTTTGAGGGCGATAACTGATTTTTATTTACTTATGTAATTATTATAAGATTTCAATTTAACTCACCTTTCGAGCCGGCGAATCAAACACCAGAAATTCGAACTAAAACAACCATAACACGGTAAACGAAGCCAACGATATTCACATTTCACCAATAAAACGTAAAACACGATACAAAACTATGATTTTAACGTGAACAAGTTCTAATTTTATCACTGAATTCTGAAAGTAACCTTGCTGAATATGTCAATGTGATTTTTTCACCATATGAGAGGGCTGGCTGACAGCAGAGCCGCGAAGATGCGCGCGCAGAAAGATCGATAGGAGAAAAACGAAGTGCATGTACTGTCGCACACACGTCGGATTGCCACAGTCTCAAACCTCAATCAAATGCGAAATAAAAGTTCTTCCTACTAACATGATAGTGAGTGCCTGCGACTTCGTCTGCGTGAAACAATTTCCACCCCTCTTTTCACTCCCTTTAAGGTTGATTTCTAGGAAAAAGCTATTCTATGTCCTTTACCGGGACTGATATTGTCTGTATACTAAATTTCATCTAAATCGGTTCAGCGGTTAAAGCGTGAAGATGTAACAGACAGACAGCAAGAGAGACAGTAATATTGTATGGATATAAAAGTTTGTAATGTTTGCTACTTAATCACGCAAAAACGATAACACGGATTTTTTGATGAAATTTTACACAAAGACAGTTTGTGACCTTATAACCTGAAAAGGGACATTAATATAATTGTTTTCTGAAGGATTTAAAAAAATACTACAGTTACTGCGGACGAAGCCGCGGACGGTCACTAGTGTAATGTAATATAAATATAGTCAGTTTTTGGAAAGCCAAATACAAAATCCTTTGATTTTTATACGATATGTGTTAGTTTTCCCGAATTAAGGATAACGGCGCATTTGCATTTTCCGACCAAAATTTTGCATATTGTAGTAATTTTTGTTTTTGTCTTAGAGAAAAGAGATTCCAAAGAACGAAAATCGCACCAAACTTATTTAAAAATCAACGTTTTTGGCGGGAGATTTTAAATTTGAAATTAATGTTACTTTTACGATATTGTCACAAACGCTCTCGAAACAAGACCGCGAAAATACTGGAGACAGATTTTATCAGAATACCGCGGGTCGCTCATTCTTATATGAGTTTTATGCAATACGGCGTAAGGGAAAAAGTGCAATGACATCAGCACTTGTTTACAACTTATGCGCGTTATCTACGTATAAGTATGTACTACGCACTCACGGGTGCTAGTAAACTCTCAACTTAACAGGATTTTTCTAGAATGCGTCGATTGGCGTATATAAGCGCGATAGGTGCTGCGCAGCAAACCTGTATCATACCCCTCTCAGGGAATCATCGCTTCAGTTGAAGCTTGTAAGGCCTTTCCGCCCTTAAGCTTGAACTACAGGTGTGTTTTAGTCAATAGGTGTTTGACATAACCTTGCAGCCGGCTGTAGGGTATCCATGAGGATTTCACATTCGCTCCCCCACTTGGAGGTTGAGTTTCAACAGCGATTTCGGAATGAATACAAAAGCGATCAAAATGCAAGTAAAGTGTTCAAGTGCGATTGTTTAAAGACTTGTATAGTGCAGTACAGTGTCTAGTGGGTGTATTGTGTGTACATTGTGTGTTAACTGTGTGAACTGTGAGGTGAATAAAGTACCGTCAAGTATGAACTGGCATATAATTTCGAACCCCATCCGGACAGTAACAATATAATAGGTATTCTCTCATATCTATTCATGGAAAAAAAATGTAAATCTTTAAAATTAGAGTGTGTTTGGGATATATAAACTTAAAAACGTAAGTTTTCACCAAAAATCGAGTAAAAAAGTCTATTTTCGTAATAGTTGTAGTTTTTTGTCATTGAAATTTTTTCGTTAGGCTTTGTACTTTTCCCGAAAATTTCGATAAATTTAGATTTCTGTCCAATTTCAATTATAAAAAATCTCGTCACCGAAAGTTAAATACGCCTTATTTACATCTAACCAACACAATATTGTTGCTATTTCTTTATAACAGGCGCTTCGTTCGGTTTTATCACAGACATAATAGCGAGATTCTTCCGCCAAGGGTTTTATTAATTTTGTGCACTAAGCAAGTAATCTTTGTTTTGTGCAAAGCTGTTTTAATCATATCATTTAACAAAGACAACTTCAGAATACATAGTACATTTTTTATTTCGAAGTGGGTAAAGATCACAGTCTTCCATCCTTTTTCCATCCCCTAAAATTATTAAAAATTGTAATTATTTCGTTGAATTGATTATTTACTAATACCTTGTAATCCGCTACAAGTAAGTTAATAGGCACATTCCTTGCAAAAAGTTAGGTATGTTTCCTATCAAGGTTTAACTCTAATAAAACTGCTGAGCTGGCTTTAAAAACACATGTATTGGGGCGACGCCGACGCGACGTGGAGTCACGCTCACGCTCACGGCACGTCAAACAGTACCCGAGCCGGCACGCTAAAATGTCGGTGACCTCGTACGACTTTGTGTCCTTATCTACGCCGTACGATTAGGAAGCGACGGCGCTATCACATCCGATCCGACATTTATAGAAAGCGTCAGTGACGCACGTAACTAAGGAGTGTAAACAGTGTCTATAATTTTCAATTTAACCATGAAAGAATTCAAATATGATATTGTGGAGTTAATACATGCTGTTAGAGACCGCCCCTGTCTCTGGGACAAGACTTTGGAAGTGTATAAAGATCGGTTCGAAAGAAGAAAAGCTTGGGAAGAGATATTCAGCGTTATAGACGAGGAATACGAATCGATGTCGAACGAGGAAAGACGTCTGACAGGTTAATGAAAACAGTTTTCTAGTCTTATTGTTGATTTGGTTTCTTTTTCTTAGCAATCAGAGCCGTTTGCCGTGCCGTATTACGACAAAGAATTATATACGTACTTACCTACTTACGAATGTGTATGTAACTAGTCAGTTTTTGTCTTTGCAAGCCAAGCAAATGAACCTATGTTCTTTTATCTAAAATATTATTCGAAGTAGAGCTGTGTTGGAGCACTGTTTTCGACACGGTTGTTTTTCTTTAAGCGCTGCGAAGTGTTATTTGTTTGCTGTAGTATTTTTTTAAAGTATAGTATATATATAAAACACTGTTTCAACAGGTATAAAATTCGTTTCTTAATACTTTTGTATATATCTCTACTTTTCGGATCCGGTACAGACTTCGCTCTACCGTAAAGGATCCGAAATGTTGAGATTTGTATAAAATTATTTAAAAAACGAAGTTGAAACAGTGTTTTATTTAATGAGTTGTGTTTGTGTCCCAAAAACATAAGAAATAAGTTGGTAGGTATAGTAGGTATTTATCACCATTTGTGTTTAGGAAATATTATGAGGAAACAAAAAGTATACTTACTTACCTGCTTCCCTTCACCATTGCTCATACCACACACAACAATCGCAGTTTAAAAAAATGCGACCAAGTGCGAGTCGGACTCGGCCATGAAGGGTTCCGTAGCAGCAAGTAATATAATAATAAATTACTTGTAGTTCGTTGTAACTTTAATCGATGTTTTAATAATAGTGTATTTATTAATTAATTAATTATTAAAAAAACTACTTATTGGATCTTGTTCAAAACAATTTTCGGTGGAAGTTTGCATGGTAATGTACATATTTTTTTTTTTATCATTTATCATATTTTAGAAATTACAGGGGTGGGACATTTTACCACTTTGGATGTGTCTCTCGCGGAAATTATTTATTTTAGGAAAAAAAATTAGAAACCTCAATATCATTTTTGAAGACCTATCCATAGATACTCCACAGGTATGGGTTTGGTGAAAAACATTTTTTTGAGTTTCAGTTCTAAGTAGGTATGGGAACCCCCAAACTTTATTCTTTTCTTTCTATTTTTGTGTGAAAATCTTAATGCGGTTCACAGAATACCTACATCTACTTACCAAGTTTCAACAGTATAGTTCTTATAGTTTCGGAAAAGTGGCGGTGACAGACAGACATGACGAATCTATAAGGGTTACGTATTTTGCCATTTGGCTACGGAACCCTAAAAATAGTGAACTGTGTAAGGAAAGACAAACATTCTCCCTTCCCGTTGTAACGTAATGGCCTAAAACTTAACTTAATTAAAAAATAACATACAATTAACAAAACAATTTACTATAACTATATTTCATCACTATTAATTATATATATTCGTCAACCAATAAAATTCTATATTCAAAATAATTACATAAAAAAATATCACTCCAAGGCAAACCCGGGAGCTATCACTTGTTATGAAACTCCTATGATAAAGGCGATGGTCGCGGGTATGTCGAATATAAAATGGATACGTTGGAACGACCGAGCGGCGGCTCAGAGACTGCTATTTCGTCATCTATGAAGACGGGCTCGTTTAACTATTTTTTTAATTCTGTGCATACAAGTGAAATTAGTTTTGCATATTATTATAAAATTTATACGTCAAAATAAATACAGTTATAGTTCCCCAAGGATTGGGGTTCACCGTACCGGTACCTACTGATCCGGGAATCTAACCTACCGAGAGGTGACGGCTACCCGGGAAACCTACCCATACTACCTGGGTCTACCTGCCTACCTACCTGCTGCCTGTGCTGCAAGGGCTACCTGCCGGAAATCCTGCTGGCACATCCGACAACCTCAGGACAGTGATTGTGGAGCAGACTTTGTTACTCATATTGGCTCGTGAATATACTTACCCACACCCTTGTTGTCTGCTAGTCTATGTGCCTACCTACATCTAAGTTTAATAAATACTTGCAACTGTAAATCTAGTATTTTACTATGATCCTTTAATAGGAGTGTTACACCGTCGGGAATCGAACCCGCATGGGAAAGTTTCTCTTCCATCATGCATGATTAAACTATGTAAAAGAATTCAATTATTAAAAAAATTACCGCCGACATTGACGAAATAATTACTCTAACTCACTCTTTTCAATATGTTCTAGGTGAAAACGTTCTCAACAAATGGACGAACATCAGAGATACTTTTGTAAAATCCTTGAGACCAAAGATGGGTAAACCTCGCCGCAAATATATACTTCACGACCACTTACAATTTCTGTTGAAAGGTCAAGAGAACGTACAATACGAGGAACAGGAAGACGAGGTCACCTATTTGAAGGAAGAAAACGCCAGCGAAGAAGAAACTGTGCCAAGAAAAAGGTCCAAGAGAATAGAACGCAGTGATGACGACGACAGTTACACTCCAAACACCTCAAAAATAGAATGCAGTCAAAGTAACAAAAGACGCTCTAAAAAGAAAGACTCCGTAGATGCAGGCGCCGCAACGAGCAATACAAAAGCTGAAGTGAGCGGAAACGAAATAGATTTCGTTGAAGTTACAGAAATTAATCAAGGCGCTGATCATAATAGGTTGATGAATGAGGACGAGGCATTTTTCGCTTCACTGCTGCCGACTGTAGTGAAATACACCGAAGACGAAAGGCTGGAGTTCAGGATAGAAGTCCTAGGCATCATGAAGAGGATAAAAGAAGCCAGAAAGTGGTGTGTGGTAGAGGTAGCGTGACAATCGACGAGATATTTTTGGGTCGAATACGATTTTCTTTTGTTTCTTTAGATATTTTGTGATAATTGTGATATAAATGTGAACGCCATAATTAAGACTACGGAATAGATATAAAGTTTGTTGTACCTTTGATACGAAATATCTATTACGACTACTGTGAGAGCGGCTGTGGAGTGGCTAGGCGCAATGGCAAATACAAATTGTTTAATGCAAAAATTTATTCATGCACAAACATGCTTAAATTTAGTGAGCAATGTTTGCCGAGTAACATGCCGCTGATGTTTAGCGGCTGCAGCATTCCATGTTTTCTTCATTCCCAGTTCAACATAAACATTTTTAAACATTTAAATATCATGAAAATTCCTCATTGCCTTTCTTCTTTGCATCCTTGTCTTTATTTTCTCACAAAATCGAGAGCATTTTAGAAATATTTTCCAGCAGATACATTCAAGATCTTTAAATATACTGTTTCCGTAATCGTAAGGTATATAACTTCCTTGGATACATTTCTTAAATTATAGCCAATGACAGGTTTTCATTGACTAAATTTATAAGAGATAACTTTTTATTAATATAAATAAATTGCTGTTAATTTTTGTACGATAAAAAATCTATGAATAGATAAGATACATTTTCAATATTTAAATGTGTATTAGAAATAATGTTAAGACAATCCTTATGTATTACAAATGTGAAAGTTTGTATTCATTGACGGTTATTTGGCAAAAACGGCTTAACGGATTTTGATGAATTGTAGCACGCAATACATGAGTTTATTACTTGAATTGAGACCGGATTTAATATATTTCGTATTAAGAACTTATGGTGAAATTCCACTCCCACCACCATATTGTCAGTTGTCCTTTGGCCACTCAGAGTTTCTGGCATGTTGTATGTTCTTCACTCATGTCAATTATTGCAACGGGCATTTCCTCATCATAAAGGTACCTGTGTGCCAGTAGTCCCATCGAGTTACCAAGGGACCCATGGAAACCAGGGGTTATCTTTATGTAAAGAAACTCGATGACATAGAGTATAAACCACACGGTAAAAAAGTATGTTTATTTTTTAAACTGGAGGAAAGATATGATAATGCGGTATCAGCAAAGAAATAGCTATAATAGGATTACGAGATTTGTTGATGTAAAAAGCTTGTCTATTTACTATTAAAGGACTTCAGAATAAAAACATTGCGTATTTAATAGATAGTTTTAATGATCACTTCTTCTTTAGCAGTTTTAAAAATAATGTTTACATAATCACAAAAAACACAATTGTTTCAATTAAAATAATGACAAAACTCCTAAGTTTAATTATTAATTTTACGTCTAATAATTTTAAACTTCTAAGTGAAAAATATAACAAAAGAAAAACGCATCTGCAAATACTGTATGTCTGATGGTTAATATCGGAGGTACAATCACCTACATGTTTCGAACAATAACAACGTATATTGGATTATATAAAAAATTGGAACCTTATCAATTACAATTAGAAATGGCAGAAAATTTATTTCCTATCCAAAAAAAATGAAACCGTAAGACATACACATCGAGAACTCGAAAATTCTGTCAGAGATAAAATACATTTAGTTTATTTTTTTGTATAATATATAACGCTGGATTTTAATTTAGTGCCTTCATCGGAAACCGTCTCAAACTAGTCCTGTGGCATAGACGAGAGGCACGCATATACGACAATCAACTCGCGTCTCGATATCTTACACAATATAGCCTATCTTACACCTACCACGAAATATCTGAACTATGCCGCCGGCAGTTCCTGTTGAGTGCACAACAATTTAGTTACAATTTTTCACTATAATAAATGCACGCTCGGCAAACAGCGAGCACACACTAAATTCACTATCTTCCAAACACGCCCCTTTTCACTATTTACAATTCGGAATGAGTCTCGCATCTAAATACAAGTAACATTCAAGTTAATAATTTGCGACATGAGCCATTCATAATAATGCGGGCGTTTTATTTTTAATTTTATATACAAAAGCGATAGAATACTGCACGAAACGAAACGTTACATTGGCTTTTAGCCGGAGCCCAAGTGGCCACGCCCACTTAAAGACGTAACACTATACCAGTATTGTACTGACTAGAACTAGTTCCCCGAACGTTGGTTCGAGAAAATACATTAATATTTACACTTTAACTCTATAAGATATCAAATTCACACTAGCTTAACCTTGTCTACGTACCATAAACGTTCTTAATAGATTTATAGAATACAGCGATAGTCACGCCCTTTGGATACAAGAGCAGGGGCCGCGTCAAATGTAACTCATTGGCACGGACGATAAACCATTACTGATCCAAAAAATTTAATCTCAAAAATAACGCTAAAGCTGACGCTCCCATCGCATTGAAACATATCGATTTGTGCATTCACGTGGAAGATAGTAAACTAAAGCTAAACGCATTTAAACTTTCAGAAAACAGACGAGTAAAAAAACGGCATACATATTGAATCGAGAAATGGCGACGCGTTAACGAGATAAAACGCCACCTGTCAGTCTAGTATTTTTGTTAACACGAAGGGCTACAAATAAATATCTATATGTACTGCTAATGACGATTAAAATTCACATATGAGTATGGCATGTAATCACTAACGGAAACACTTAGGTCTAAAATGGATGTAACCTATAGAAATACACATTTTTTTCTATACAGTACATATCAATACATTATGTATATGGATATATTACAAGAAGTCTCAACAATCATTGATCAAAACCATTTCGAAACGCAAAGGAAACAAATTTGAACTCAATGGTGACCCAAGTACACTTATAGAAAAGAAAAATAAACATATAACACCTAAAAGGAACTCTTATACTAAAACCAAAATGTAAGGTATAAACTTTAACAAAAACACATCACCACCGCTCGTGTGTACACTCGACGCGAACTTAGCTACCGGTACATATTACATTTATAAAATTATATACAAAAACAATGTTCAACAATTCAATTTTATCTTTACTTTACACCTAAAGAATTGGAACCTCAAAAATTAAAGAGATCGCAGCTCAGTCTGAGGCGTAGCGGCATCGCTACGGCCATGAAGTACTCATTTTACGTAATTAGCAGTTTACAAAACTTAAAGTCGATAATCGCTTGCGCACGATCGAAAAAATGAGAAAGAGTCTCTATAAACACTGGCGACTTAGTGCAAGCGGTTAACACCTTTGAAGATTAAGATAGAGTTTGCCTGTGTATTAATATTAATTAGTCGTAAAGTCCATGGTGGGTTTCCGTTGCCGGGATTTTTTGGGTCGTGGTGGGGCAGGGGAGCCGTTGCAGCAATGGCATCCTCTTTTCACAACTCCACGCCCCGAGGCTCGTCTCCTCACCTCCAAGCTATCGGGAGACCTTTCACCTTCTCGAGTCTTTCCCGATAAACTTCGTTCCACTTCACCGTCTAGAGGATGGTAGGACCGTTTGGGTGGATAAGTCCGCAGCGGTGGATGTGTATCGTCAGCGGAAGATCCGTCGGCACTGCCGCTGCGTTCTATCCCCCTCGCCTCTTTGATAACAGAGTCCAATCTCATATGGGCACCAACTCCACTTGAATCCGTCGAATTGGTCTCGTCGTACGATGGACTCTTGCAGCACTTTTCGCTGTCGCTGCTAAAGTCCAACGGCCGTCGACTCTCCGAAGCGGAGGCGGAGTTCGACTCCCAAAACAGTTCCGCGTGACGTTCAGGCGATGACCTGTCATCGTCCACATCGCCAGCCATGGATTCCAAAGTGGCATCTCTGGAACTGTCCTCGGCGATCATTTTGGCGTCGTCTCCCGCTATTAAACCGTCCGGCTCGTCCATAAGGAACCTATTGTCTCTCTTGTCGTCGTCGTAGCAGACTCTTCGTATAACTTGGGTCGCGTTGCCAGCCGAATGGACGATAGCCGAGGCTGTGTTAGAAAGATGTAATTCGCGGGAATCGCTGAGGATGCTGTCGAATCTGGTTAGACCGTCATCTTTGACAAGTACGGAGGACAGATTGATGTTGCTAGTGTTGGTGGATGGCAGGGAATGGATCATGTTGTCTATGTCGTATTTGACGCTGTGGCCGTTGCCGCTTTCAGCAGTTGCTTGGGATATGACCGTGGTCTGTGGTGCGGTCATGAGAACAGTGGCCGGGACGCGGTTGGAATGGAAAATCGTGGATGTTATGTGCCGACCTTTGAGACCAGCTATGGTGAATGGCTGTACCTGGAAAAGGGAATGTATTGGTTGAATTATGCAAAGTATTTAAAGTACCGAAGCCAACTAATTATAGTGGTACTTTTTATGTTAAAACGATGTCAAACAAGCATATGGCCCGCCTGATAGTAAGAAACCACCTTAGCATAAAGACGCTTGCGACACCAAAGTCCAAAATATTCTTCGCGTGTTTGCCTACCCTGACCCAATTCACTACGTGTACTAGGACCCCACAGTAAGGTTTAAGGTTTACCTTACTGTGGGGTCCTCTGTAATGTTATGTTTTTACAGTAACGTTTCCAGAACTCTCAAGAGGTAAGGAAGCTCTACGATCGGCGTAGAATAGGGATGGCAAGCAGGGTAGGCGACTAGCGCAAGCATCTATAGACTACTAGCGGCCGCCTGCGACGTCGTCCGCTTTAACTTTAGTTCTTTGAAAATCCCTCAGGTACCTGACAATTTTCTGGAATAAAAAGTATTCTGTCTCTATCCAGTGGCCCAATTCTCGCGGCATAGATATTATATCACCTTCGATATATCTCGAATGATCCGGCTTTTATCGAAGGAAAACCTTTTTGCCCTATTCTCACCATATCGCAATAGATATTTATCTACGGATGATCAGTAGACATACATCGACTGGTGAAGAGCCTTCGATATATAAATATCTATGGATCTTGGCATGTCAATTCAATCTTGTTATTTCCACTTTTTTTACCTATTATTTAATGTGTTGTCGTGTGTCATAGCCAATTATTGTTACCTCAAGACGTTGTTACCTGCCTTCATAAATAATTAGTAAATAAAGAAGTAGGTAAACAATGGTGTCGATTCTGGCGTGATTCTCTAAACTTAAAACTAAATTTCACATCAGTCTCTCTTTTTCATTCTGTATAGAGAATGACAAGGAAACACTGTTGTCAAGTTTAAGTTTAGATTTAGAGAATTGTGTCAGAATCGACACCAGTTTATATTAACGATGGATGAGTTGATTCATGTTTTCGTCAATGATTTAATAAATGACGTGATTGCTGCTGCTGTGCTAAGGCGCCGCCGTTGTGAGTGCAAGAGGGCACATTCGAAATGAGGGACGCCGACTTCATAAAAAAAAATACGTTTAAACAAACATTTGGTTAGAAATCTATAAAGTTATGAATGACATTGGTATCGATTCTGACACGATTCTCTAAACTTAAAGCTAAATTTAACATCAGTCTCTCCTTTTCATTCTGTATGGAGAATGACAAGGATACACTGTTGTCAAATTTACGTTTAGGTTTAGAGAAGCCAGAATCGACACCATTTTCTTATTGACGATACGGAGTTTTGGGCGGGATTTCTGCGAGTGCGGTTGGCGTCTTATTTTAATTATTCTAAAATTCGTTCATGTTACAACCGTCTGCGCAACTGAAGAATTAGTGGAATCTTTAAAATATACGCTATTCCGGTCAAGTGGACGTGAGAACTTTATTGTAGTGTCGACTACCTCACAGAAGCTTATCGAAAAAGCCAACTCCATAAATTTCGTGCCAAACACTCCAAGAAATATTAGAATGCGTTACACCGACATTGTAATGTAAAAAAAAGAAGATTAATATAACTAAAGACTAGGTTGTATGGGCATTGTTTCCTTTGCCTTCCTTGAAAAGGGAGAATCTTAAATAATATTGACGTTTCATTATACATAACGTTGAAATTATATACGCAAATACAATTTAGGTAAAGTTGAGATTTCTTAAACTCAAAAAATGTATACTCATATTTAATATGAATGGAATTCATAAGATATAAAATATCATTTTGTTGCTTGTAAAATTCTGCTCTAATTTATTATTATTTTATATAGACTATGATGTTAACTTAATCGAAAAAAACGGAACGCATTCGGCAGTGAAAGAATATCTACGATAGATATAAATATCATTGGAATATCGAAAATCCACGAGAATAGCATTTTTACCATCAGTAGATATTTTCAATAGATATCCCTACTTTCGATATTATCTCGAAGCCGATATAATATCTACGCCGTGAGAATTGGGCCCCTGGTCATAAATTACATGTGTACCTCATACAAAGCCGCTCAGTAGTTTTAGCGTGATTGAGTAACAGACATACAAACTTTTCAATCTATAATATTTGTAGGATGGTAGCCACTTACAATCAGCCAGGCCATGTTTGTTTCATCACTTAAGTAATATTTTTGGAATGGTTTCGTTGACCACTTCGGCTGCTTCCAGGGAGCACGAATTAGGAGCCACTGGTTAATAATGAACAGGCAATTTGACTTCAAGCACAAAGCTCGCATTGAAGAGCTCGATGGCGCAAATAGTTAGCGCGATCGGCTGCGATCGTTAAAGTTAATCAACTTTCGCAGTGGTCGGTTATTAGATGGGTGACCAAAAATTAACTATCTCGAGCTCGTCTCGGCTGTATCCGCAGTCGTTAGCACCCACCAATCCGCACTGGGCCCGCGTGGTAGTTCATGGCCCAATCTCCCTATAACATCCATAGGGAAGGCCTGTGCCGCAGAAGTGGAGATATTAATAGGCTGATAATGTTTCATTTTGGACACAATGTACTTTTTTTTCTACCTTTAATATCCAATGTATGTACTTTGTTTGCACAATAAAAAGGTGGCAACCCAACTCGTGACCTCATTTCTAAGTAAAAACGCCAAACTTACAACATAAAAAGAAAGTTTATTACAATTATATTTAATGAATGTTTGAAAAAAATGACTATGTAGACATACCTCTCCGTCGTCCGTAGGCTCGCTGTGGAAGGTAGTATTAGGGTGAGCTCTCGCAAACTCCTCTTGGTCGAGCGCAATCGTGGCTTGCATGCCGTCCTCGCTGACCGTCACTATGCCGACATCTTCCAGACCCAGGTTCAAGTCCTGTTGCTCCTCGGATATATCGTTGCGAGGGAGCAGCTGGTCTGTGGCTATTTGGTCGTCTATATCCGGTTGAGGTATGCCGCTCTGATTCAAGAGGGTCGGTTGCGCTAGAATCACAGTTATGAAGGTAAACGAAGGGGTTATGTCGTCAAGATCGTCACACGACTATATATGTATATATATATATATATATATATTTGTGTGTGTGCTATTCGTGCGCTTCTCTTTCCGACGAGCATGAAAGTCGGAGGGTAACTTAGCGAAGGCTGAAACGCTACGAGCGTCATATATATATATATATATATATATGTATGTATGAGTAATGCAGGCGCTGCTCCATTTCCCTGTTATGTTATATAAGAAAAAAATCACTTCAGATGTCTGGTCCGTGCACACAGATTTTTTTCACATAATCAAAATATCACAGAGATCTATTGTTTTGAAGTGTCCCATGACGTCACGTCTTCGTAAAGTTTTTTTTTATTTAGAGGTGACGTTACGACGCTTTATCTTTGTTATTCTTTGGTTGATTGACAGAAGAAAAAATATGTGTACATTATTTTGAGATGATCTAACTGATGAACTATAGATAATTTCGTTTAAATTACCCTTATTGTTTAACTTCAAACCCTACCACAATATTTATCAATCATTCAAGATTCACAAACTCCATCTACGATTACGATTTAGGATTTCGAAGTATAAATTGTGTGTGATATTTGCAAGATTCCTATATTTCAATGTTAAATAAAAAAAAGTATCGTTTCAGGAGTTCAAGTAAGAAAACTAGGTGATTGTGAAATCAGGTTGTGAAGTTTGCATCTACAATTCTGGATTGAATAGTGAAAGAAAACGGATGACAATTTCAAAATCTATTGTAGCCGATGGCAAGCAGCCTCCGGTGAATAAATCGGTAGATAATATATGTTCTATGTTGTACTTATACACCGTGAATTGAGTTGATTAATTTAGTAGTTAATTCGGACGATTTAGGTTATACCGCAAAAGAAAACTGCAATTAATTTACATATTCGAAAAAATTCTCCACCTTTACATACTATATATGTAATCATGAAACCTTATCATTAACAGTTTTATTTATTATAAATTAATTCAATAAATCTACTTTTAGAATCTACTTAATTTTAACGGGCAATAATTCTATAATAGGTCTGTTATTTACGTTTTAGGGTATTTTTTAAACAGCATAAATTATTATTTTTGTATTAGGGTGTAGTACGTTTACTGTTTATAACTGTTCGCACTATTTTTATTTACCTGATTTTTGAGTTTCTCAGGTAATACACAAAATTCACGGTGTATAAGGAAACATAATCTGTGTAGCTCGACGGCGATCATTAGCTGCGAGCGATAAGAGATTCTTCTGTTCGCTAACATTTTTTGACAGATGAACGTGGTAGCATCTATTGTGGTAGTTGTCCTAAAATGAATCGTCGATGAATATGAAATAGCTCCTTTATTACACATACTCAATGACAAAAAGGGATCGCAAATAGGCATTGGCCGCGTTGTTTCATCTATAGTTGAATTTGACTATTGTTTTAATCTATAGAAATAAAATATCCGTTTGTCAGTATTTTACACATTTACTTTTTATTTGACGTGCCATTAACTATAGTCAAATTTAACTATAGATGGAAGAACGCGCCATAACTAGAACAGTGGAAGTTTAGCAACGAAATCTCTAGTTTTACGTTTGCTCTCTCAATGAAATAACAAAATCTCTTATCTATTAGACAAGTCCGTCCGTCCGTCCGTGGTGCTGTTTCAGCGGCCAAACCGTAAGAGATAGATAAAGAGAATGTTTAAGTTATAAGTTGAGAATAGTCTGATAAGACTACAAACCGGATGTGAGTAACGTAGCACTTCCGGTTTTCGAGAAATCACGTGATTTCTATTTCAAACGAAACCACAGAAAATCTCCGAAGTTCTCAATTAAATACTTTTTTTTTTTAGTGAACATTTGGTTCACTGGTTTGCTAGTTTAAATTAATAGGTAATTTAGAAAAAATATTGAGTCGTCGAGCCTGCTGATTGTTAATGTTAATTTTCAGTGCACGCTAGCATCGACGGCCTCCGTGGCCGAGTGGTATGTACGCCTGGATTCATGGCGTCGCCTGCTCAGAGGTCCCGGGTTCGAATTTCGGTGGGATCAAATGTTGGAATGTTGAATACGAGCATTTGTACCTTAGTCATGAATGTTCTTATATATTCTAGATTATATATACTTCAATTTGTATCAGAATATGTATCCTATCCGTAACCCTAGCATCCCATTGCACAAGCCTTACAGTGCTTACTTTGGGGCTAGGCTAATTGGTGTGAGTGTGGGAAATTATTATATTTATAACATATTTGAATGCTATAAAAATCTTACGCGTATGCGAGTGATGGGTTTGATCTTGCGTGTGGTCGTGAGCTGGTGAAGCTGCGAATAACAGTTCGGCCTCTGGAAACAACTCTGATGCCGACGGAGAGTCTACACCGAGGTCCTCGCACTCTTCCGATAATGACTTCTAAAGGGACAAACGAAACAAAAAAACTTGTAGATGATAAAATTCTTTACCTACACCCATGCTTTTAAACCTCTATAAATGATTCTGAAACAGCTTATTGCCAACATTAAAAGATCAAGTCATAATTAAAAAAAAAGAGATTATAACATTCAAATGGGTTTTATAATGTTGTACTTGTACTAAACGTCTAAAGAAAAAATATAGGTTTTTCGAATTTCATATTCCCGACATTTTTGTTCAATGTTAGTTTTACAAAAAAATATTACTACGTTGTTTTAGTAATAAAAGTAAGGGATTTAAGTTTGGATAACACATTACCGGATATTTCCATTGCATCGAAGGACATTTCCAACCAATCACTACCGGAAAAATCAAGAACAGTATGCATAGGCGTACTACAATATCATGAATCGGAAAATTTCAAAGGGTAAATACATATTGTACTGAAAGAGGATTCATATAATGGGCGTAGATAAGGTCTATAAATAACAATACCTGAAGTCTCAATTCGTGTTCCAAAATGGCGTATTTGTGTCTCAATGCTGCAGCAGAGACGTGAGTCAGCCTGTGTTGGCGGTGCGACGAACCATCCTTCTTCTGAACAACCTAAACGTAAATAGCTAATCATTCTCTCAATAAATCACATGTTTTTTAAAGTATGATTACAAGTACTAGATACTTTAAAATTTATGGCAAGCGTAAGCCATTTTAATGATTTATAACTCAGTTTTTGTTAATTTGGAAATGATTCAGCAAATTATTGTGGATCTATTCATCATTACTGCAAAGCTTTAACTGTTTATTATTACAATTACATGAATTTTAAAACATCAACTAGATTATTGGTATCCAAGTAACAATGAGATTCTGATGGTAGGGACATGCACAATTTAGATGCAGGGTTTTACTCGACACAGATGACAGAATAATATCACTGACATGCAAAAATTAAAAATTTATCGAATCTAATTGACTAAAGACAATGATCAGAAAGAAAATCGTACCCGTTTAGTTTCAGGTGATGAGTAAATTAGGAAAAAGAAATACTAAGAGTTAAATGAAGGGGCGAGAATCAATATAAGACCTAATACACAGTCCATTTTCCGTTCTTTTGGAGGAATGTCCGAATGGAATCTAGATGCGACATTTTAAAGGCAAAGCCCAGTTTGCATGTATACAATAGAAAGCTAAGCCATGTGCTGAATAATATTATAATATGAAACTGAAGCAGAATGCTTATTCATGAATTGTTACTTTTACAATGTCGCTTCTACATGAGACAGTACCCAGAGAAAAATATAAGGATATTAGAATATTAGTAATTTTAATATTTTTTATTTTCATTACAAACATTCTGAAATCAAAATTTAGTAAATTTCAGTGTAAAACATCACCCTATCTTTTTCGATAGAGATAGAATGATGCTACAGAATGATTTTTAAAAACTTGAATCTAAAAATAATGACTATATGCTGTACCTTCAATATTTCCGTTAATTGATAATTTACTAAGCTAAATATAACAAACACGTCCTTTGACGAGATTTGAATTTAAATCGATAACAAAATCAACCAAGAGTCGTTAGTTTGCCCTAGAAACATATCATTATTGATTTTATTCAGGGTACTGCGTAAATATCGGCACACCAGCACAGAACGAAAAGCAGACAAAATAAACTGAGGCGTGCACGTTCTACTTAAAGAGGCATACTAATTCTGGACGCGTGGCGTCAGATCTACGATATGATCACCTGATGGTAAGCCTTATCGTCGCAATCTGACGCGTCAATATCGTAAGTGCAACGCGGCGAATCGTCGTGCGAATCGCCCATATAAGACTTTTTCGACTCAACATCGAACATCTTATCAAATATCCTTTGCGCCTCCATATCGGGACTGTATCGATCTGGGATCGCATCCTGAAGTTTCAAAATGTGTCAGAGAGAAAAAATATGACCATGAAAGAATTTCAAGTAGCATTGTGTTATAATCATAATTATTGACATTGCATATAGCATTGCATTTGTAAGTTAGAAATTGATGAATTTTAAAGTTAGATTCGAGAGTATGTAGTTGTTCAAAATAATACTTACGAGTACAGTTCGGTCCAAGTTTTCAGCACGCACAGTCTCTTCATAGGAGTAGTCATGAGCATCACCAGATGATGGAAGATTCCAAGGCTCAGAACCTTCAGGGCTCGAGCCTCGTTCTGGTTTCACATCTTGCATCTCCCTATCGGTCCAAGGTGAGCTTGTAGCTCTAGTGTCGACTAGTTCAGGCGGTGTGGGCGCTGGGGCTGGAGAAGCCGTACTGTCAGGTGGTTGGATAGTTGTGGCAGTCGCCAAATTGAAAGCTTGAAGATTATGCAGCGCTGCAGTAGGCAATCTCACGTGTCGAACTCCCGGGCGAGCGAGAACTGGCTTTAAACCAGCAGGACCTATCAATCTTTGCAACAACAAGGCATTAGTCGCACCACCTTCCCCTCCTCCCACAGTCAACAATTTAGGGCCCCGATTGGTTACTATTGCGATTTGTTGACCGCCTTTTACCATAGACACTGGTAATATGTAATTTGCTGGCATCAGAACGGCAGTCGCTGGCTTACCGGCAGTGCCTCTAGCTACTGTTATTGTCTGTCCGTCAGCAACTATGACATTGCGCTGTGGTTGTGGACGAGGTTGGGGCGCTGGAGTTTCTTGTTCGAACGTAAGTTTTCGGACCACTTTTCGAGGACTATCTTGAGGTGAATGACTTTCTAAACAGCTTTCGTTACAGTCGCCTTGTGATGTTCCACAACTGCTATCCTCTGATCCCATTGTCCTGCAGGTCTCTTCGCCATGAACAGGGCTAAGGTCTCGAGCGCCATGTCGACGTGAACCACTAGAACTTTTCTTGCGCTTTGAAGATCCTGGGTTTGACGGTGGGTTCGATCTTCTACGCGGTGCTGGTTTATCTTTGTCCGGAGAATTCTCCACTTGTTCTTTATATTCCGCCAAGATATACAATATTCTCTGCGTAGTTTGTTCATCTTCCAAAGGTTTCTGAGCAGAAGTCTTTGGTGGCACTGTATTTAATTTAAGATTATTAGGTGGATTTGAAGATGCTTTTGGTCTCGATTTTGATTTAGAGCTCACTTTAGCTGGTTTTGGCTGGCTCGGTGCTTCATTTTGCGTAGTTTCCGATGTTACGGTATGGGGAATTTGAACGTGACTGGAAGGTGAGGGGGATTCTACAATTCCTGACGAATCTGGTGATCTTACATACGCTGTTGTTGTTGGAGTGGTAACTGTAGCTTTTCTGTTGACATAAGCTACATTTAGAGACTGATTATTTCCAATCGAATAAAGAACCTGTTGTGTACTTTCGGTCGATGTTGAGCTCGCAGAAATACCACTATCTGTTGTGTCAGTGGAAGAAGATGGATGTAGTTTAGGAAAAGTAGTATTCACACTAGAATTAGGTTGCACAGTGCTTCTTTCCTTGACTTGCTCTAGAACCATATCGAATTCCCGGAGTTGTTCTAAAGTGGATGAACTCATTTGTGATTCTGCTGATGACTGATTCTCCGTCGCCACCTTTATAGGTCTGTTTGTTTGTGATTGTGGAAGCCTTATGGTTTGTTGGCCAAGAGGTGGCGCAGCAGTTAACACTAGTTGCTGATAAACAGGTTGATTGGTACCACCTATCATATTTCTCTGTATCTGGAAAAATGATGGCCTAACAACTCTAGCTCCTGAAACCATTTGAGGTGTTTTACTCAACATCGGCAATTTTATTCTCATTTGAGTTAGTACTGGTTGTGGTTGAGTGTTCTGCGTATTTTCATTTGGACCACTTATAGGTACATTAGCCTCTTCTGACGAAATCTCATTATTTGTGGTTTGATTTTGGGGTACTATTTTTATTATTGACTGCTCTATTTCATTTTGACTCCCAGATTGTTGCTTGGGACCAGCATCGTCTATTAATTCAGTGCTTGGTACTGTTATCAAGTTAATCGTTTGTCCACCTCCGATATTAACAGGTATTTGTCTTGTATAAATTACTCCGCCATGCATAGTCTGAATATTCATAGGGGCAATAGTTTGTTTAAGTTGTTGAACTAAATTAGCTTGTGATTGAGAGGTTTGAGGCGATTTTCTCAAAAGCAACGGCGGACTGCTGATCTGACCTATATGATCCAAATTTATTGCATTATCATTTGACTGACATTCATTCGTTTCATTACTATTGTTAGCGGATTGTAAATGAGCATTGTTAGTATTTAATTCATTTTTTTGGCTGCCATCTTGGTATACTGCTTTGCCGAAAGCTTGATTAAACTTGGGTAAGCTAGTAGATTTCTCTGAGATAAGTGTTTTGTTAGAGGAGTTTTGTATAAACTTCGCATAGTTTTCTTCGTAGACTGAGCGCGATTTTATCTCTTGCTGAGAACTATTATCTTTTGCCGCCAATGAATTAGTGTTAGAGTTCGGACTAACATCTTGGTTTTCGTTCGTCTTCGATGCAGCTGACTGAACTGTTACATTTGGTGACTCAATTGGTTGTAATCTTAACACCATACTACGTTGATGTGGAGCATTTAATTGTATAGCTTTTCCGTCAGCAGATTTGCATACAAATTGCACCATTTTTTGATCATTGGAACCTTGAACATTTGCAAGATTTGTCAATAAATTCACTCTTTTCAGGAGTTGTCCAGTTGCGTTATTATTCTTTTGATTGCCAGTATTAACAATATGAAGAAGTTGGTTACCACCTTGTTGAAGACCTGCGTCAACTAATGATAAACCGGTAAAAGAATTAGCTTGCGGCGTTGATGTTCCGTTGGAACTTGGAGCTGTTGTTCCTGACTTATTCTGAACAATATGCAACACAGGTGTAGCGTTAGGGTTGCTGATGACAGATTGTTGAGAGTTATCAACTAACGTTATTTGGCTTCCCGAGGGATTCTTACCTTGCACTATATGTAGTACTTGAGGAGCAACTTGAGCATTCGAAGATTGATTATTATTATCGTTTACGTTAGTTTGATTCAACGGTGGAGGCAAGATCTGAGCTAAAGCTTGTTGAAGCGCCATTGCATTTATAGCGGTAGTCTTAGGAAAGGTATTTGTAGTAGACTGTGCCGTCCCTATAGCTCCTTGGCGTAATTTTTGTGATAATATATTTACCAAAGCATGAGCTCTTGTAGCATTTGTCATAGTTTCAGTTGTGGTAGTAATTCCAGCAGCGTTCATAGCATGTGCAATTTGATCTGTTTTCTCTGACGTCCCATTTGGCTGCTTTTGGATCTGTGTGTATGTTTCATTTTCTTTTTGCTTCGCAGTTGAATTATACAGATTTTGAAAGTCAGTTTCGGTCCCAGATGTTGTTGCGTTTGTACTATTTGATTCAAAGGAGTATTCTGTGTGATTATCATTTTTATTTTCCCTAGTTTGAAAATCACGATTTTCAAAACAATCGCGGTTTTCATCTTTTACTTCTTGTATTTCTTCTAACTCTATTTTGACTACAGATTTGATTTCCGTCTCTAAGGGTACATTCTCGTTAGAAATTGTCAAGTTTTGATCATCCACAGATTCGTTCGACAAATTTTGATTATGTAAAGCATACTCTTGTACTAGAGGCAAAGGTAACTCAGCAGTAGTTAATTCTGTATATTCAGTTTTTATGGTTACTTGTGAATCATCTTGAGGACTGTTTTCAATAGAACACTGAGGGCTAGCATCAGACACTTGAGTTACACGTGGATCGCAGGTAACCGGATTTTGCGCTGCTGCACTGACGGGCAGCTGACCTACCTGGACAACTTGCACTACGGCCTCAATCGGAGATGGCTCTATGAAATCAGTAAGACAGAAATCAAATGGAAATTGATTCGTGTACTTATTCCGACATTTTGAGGTAAATGCACTATCTTTCTCTTTGCTTATACTTTCGTTACTTAACTCTAAATAAGTCTTTTGAAAGAATGATCGCACCTTATCCCTTAGCTGTATGTAAGTGATATAGTGCCTCAACTTTTTTAATTGGTCATCTTTATTATTTATTTCTCTATTGTTTATGTCTTTTTCGCAGTCGTCATAGTCTTCTGACAATAAACACGGCTGAGGTTGTTTTACGTCCGACAGAGTCGCAGCCGAAAATTTTGAAACTTCACCTACATCTTCCAAATTTTGAATGACTCTGTCGGACCCCTCACCAAAACCCATATTGAAATTGGATTCATCGTTAGTTTCAGTATGTGGTCCAGGTTCATTATAATGTTCATTAATTTCTTCCAGAAACGACATGTCTGTAGGTCTTATTGAGACTTGGATATTATCATTGTCTCTGAATAATACATTACTCAGTCCACTTTCGTCCGGAAAATCACCACATGGACAACATTCACCTTTGATTGGCCAATTTCTTACCATAGCTTCCACATCAAAAAATTCATTGTGAAAAGGCTGTGAGAAAGAAAACTTTAATGAGGTGCAGTAATCGAAAACTCGTTTGTACTCCTTGGTGTAAGCTGTTGCTTGGGCCGTTCTTGGATAAAAATCGATTTTATTTCCTCTTCTATATCTTTTTCCTACACATTTTACATCTGCCATGTCTAATTTTCGTTTTAAAATATTTGATTTAATTTTCTTGAACTTTGGACATCTAGCTGTGAGCCTCGAATATGTATTTTTAGGAAGTTTTAGTTTTAATTCTTCTTCATGTATATCAAAGTCATCACAATTTTTTTCCTTTATTTCACTATAATCAACTTCTTGAACGGTTTGATTTGCTTCTTCTATGTCATCACCTTCATCAGCCAATGGAAAAACATAACATGTACCGACTTCGGGGTCTTCGTATTCGACTCCTGTTAATACGAAGTTAGTTCTGTCTTTATAAACTAAAGTTACCTGTTTATGTGGGTTTTTAAATTTCTCTTCTAACGATTCCAGATAAGCATCTTCCACACTAACTTCCAAATTCAACGATTCTTCTATGATAGAATCAGTGCTACTACCTTTTGACGTTTCAAAGTTGTTTATTTCAGCTTCAGACTCTTGCTTATCTATATTTTTTTCTTTGGAGGATACATATCCATGATCCAATAATTCAAGAACAGTCAAGCTGGGTGACGGTTTCTGTGAATCATCGGCAAATTGTTCTTCTATATTGTTATCATTACATATACTTTCTGTAAATTCAGTTTGATTTTCTTTTGAGTAAAATTCAGTTTGTATCACAAGTTCATCGTCCATTTCAGTATTTTGTAGTTCTAATTCGATTACATTCTCATCAAGGTAAACATGATTCAGCGACTCATCTTTTGGGTCATTGCTATTTAAAGTAATACAATCATATGATGGCTCATCAAAATTTTGAGTGAAACATACATAGTTAATATCATCTTTGCATTTTAATTCATTTGTCGTACTATGAAATTGACATTTCTCATCTAATTCACCTACAATAACATTTTCATTCTGTAAACTTTTTTCACAGCATGTTTCTCTTATCTCTCCCTTATCTACAGTTTCTTTTGAAGTATTTGTTAAAATATGTATTGAAGATCGTGTATCGGAAGTATTTATATCCACATTACTTCCCACAATATTCAACGATTGTTCGTTCTTTGAATCGATTTCAATACTACATTTAATGTTGATTGCTTTGTACGCATGATTTAAACTTGGATTATGAGGATCACTTTTTGAAGTCTCTAAATCTTTTTTTGTTTTATTGACGTCCAAAACCGGCAACTCTGTAACTACTTCAATAGGATTATTATGCATATCAACATGATCCTTGTCCATTGTAGGATTATTATGAAGTCCATTTACACTTAGATTTTCAGGATCGCTTTTTGAAACCTGCGGATAGACGTATAATGTATCGGTTTTTTTAGTGTTTGAAGACAAAGAGCTGTCGAAATCACGTTCATTTTCTAAATCTGTTATTTCACTATCGATTTCCAAAAGAGGCAACTCGGTAACTATGTTAATAGGAGTGCTATGCATATCAGCTTCAATATTGTCCATTTTGGGATTATAAGAAAGTATTTTACATTCTTGCATCACACTGGAGTTATTAGAGACGCTTTTTAAAACATTTTTATATGGATGTAATATATGGGTTTCACCGGTATTTGAAGAGAAAGAGCTGACATGTCTATTCTCTGAATCGGTTTTTTTATGTTTTACTTCCAAAACAGTCAACTCGTTAACTCTTTTAATGGGACTATTTCGAATATCTAGTTTATCATTTTCGTCGCTGATATAGCCCAAAATAACCGAGTCCTTTTGTAAAATTTTGATTTCCTCATCTGCAGTTCTAATATCACGTTTCCTTTCATCCGTAATGATTTGCGGGTCTTTTGTATTTTCCGAAAGATTTTCTATTGTCTTTGGTAATGATATTTCAGAATAAGACATATTCGCACTAAACAACCGTTTATATGGATTATCTTTCTGCGACGTAATGAACGATTTAGATTCTGATGACTCTGAAATTTCGTCATTTTTTTCATCACTGATATTCACATCGAAATCTGTTATATCGACTGTAGATGCCACGTTTGACTTTTCGACAGTGTCTGTCAATTCCTTTTCAATGTTTATTACTGTGGATTGTTTCGTAATTGACAAATGGGAATGTACATTTTCAAAACCTTTTAGTGACTTTTCGTTTTGTGCAGCAGTTTCGGATTCTTGTGTGACTTTCACACAAGTACGTATTTGTTTTTTCAAATAACATAACTTGTTGTTTGGAAACTCATTTTTATCAATTTTTTCTATATTATTTTCAATCTCTGTCGTAGTATGTGGTTCACCACTGTTTTCGTTATTACTAACATTATCAATAATTGATTCATCATTTGAAGTTTTTTCTTCAGTTAATGTTAATTCAGAATTACCAATGGAATCAGTATCTGTTTCTGTGTTTTTAATCAAATAATTCGTAACAGGATTATCCATTAGTACCCTACAGGTTATGGCATGTTCAGGTAAATCTAAGTGTTGGTGAATATTAACAACGTGTTCTTTTATATCTTGTATGCAATGATCTGTTTTAGACTTACCAACTGATTTGTTTTCGTAGTTGAACGTATCTGTTGTTTTTAATATTTTATTGCCACAATTATCATGTCCACTATTTAATTTTCTTTTTAATTTATGGGATGGGCTTTGTTCTGGCATTTTGTATAGTTTGTCTTTACTATAAACGCTGTATGTATCGAGTAAATCACCATTACAAAATACTTTTGCGGTCAAACTTATTAAGGTGGGTACTTCTTTATTTCTTAATTCGCTATGCAAAGTACTGCTATGAGCTATGCTTAAATTATCACCAGATGTAAAATGACAGTACTTAAACATTTTGCTCTCTAAATTGCATTGACGTTTTGTTTTATACCATTCGGTGAGACAGATGAATGGCTTTGATTCTAACACCACATCAGATTTATATATACCATTATTTTCCATAACTAAGTCATTATTATTAAAACTGAATTCGTTAGTAGACGTTATATTGCCCCGCAAATTACTTTCACCAACAATTTCTCGTTTGGTTTTATGCCATTCGCTAAAACATTGTAATTCCTTTTCATATAAGATGACGTCACAATAGTCGGGTATATGTTTTTCCAATACGTTAGAGAAGTTTCTAAAAGCCGCAATAGTTTCAAAAACGTCTATAACGGGCGAACTCCTATCGTCTTCATAAAAAGAATTTGGAGATTCGTTGATGATGGTATTTTCTTTAAAATCAAAGGTAAAATCATCGAGAAGGGAAAATGAACCACTGCGGGACAAAGAATGCGGTTCCTTCACAATATAATCGTCATCCAGTAAGTCCACATTAATAGATTCATCAGAGCTTAAGAAATTCTTTTCTTCCGTGTTATTACTACCGGCTACAATCATGTCATCACATCTTATAAGGTTAACAGTACACCGCTGATTAATAATTTTATTTTGTTCATATTTTTTAACAATATTATCACATCTATGTAACTCTACAGAGCACTCTTTTATTATTGAATTCACTTTCATATTTTCATCATTGTTTGAAATATCAACAAAAGGAAGGTCAGCAATAGGATCACTGGTTATATTTTTCACTTTCATATTTTCATCATCGTTTGAAATATCAACAGAAGGAAGGTCAGCACTAGGAGCACTGGTTATATTTTTCACTTTCATATTTTCATCATCGTTTGAAATATCAACAGAAGGAAGGTCAGCACTAGGATCACTGGTTATATTTTCTAACTCATTAACGCCCAGATCCTGTAATAACAAATTCTTTAATTCACTAATCTTTTCTTCTGGTTTTGTTTCTTTTTTAATTAAAGGTATAGATGAGTCGTCTATAACATTATTGAACTGATTTGATAATATTGGGCAGTCTTGCAAAAGATTTAAGCTGTCATTAGATGAATCATCAATTTCGATAACATTAGATTCAATAGTGGAATCCAAAATTTTATCGGGCAAAATAAAATCATTACTTGCCAGTGTTTCTTTCGTTTCTTTATTTATCAAAATCTTTTGTAAGTCAGGCGGATTCAGAATTGGTACATTTTCAATAGGTGTCTTGATATATAAATTACTAATCGGCACAGTTGTAAAATTGTCATTCACTATCTTGTTTTTTTGAATAGCATCTTCTTCAAGATTTCTTTTCTTAACATCATCAGTCCGGGTCAATTTTACCAAACATTGTTGCGATAAATTTTTCCTATGTTTTTCAAAGAATTCTTTGCTGTGTGATGAAACTTTGTAACCATTAAACTGAATAGTGTCTGCTTCAGTCTGATCATCTTTCTTTTCATTCTTTCCATCTTCATCGTCGCTCAACAAATCAACAGTATCGATAACGTCTGGCTTGCTTTGTAACCGGATTTCCTCGATACGCGAATTATAAATTTTTGTAGGGTCCTTTACATCTGCTGTGGCAATTTGTTTTATATTTAAAGTGTATCGTCGAGATGGATTTAAATTTGTTAATAATGCATCTTTTAATGCAGGATTGTCAAATAACGTTTCGAAGCTGACGTGCATTTTTCCAAAAACGGTCGCTTTAAATACTTTGCCATTGGGTAATTTAATTCGAACACATTTTTTATCGGGATCACGACTTTGTGATGGTACTTCTTCAATAACTACATTACTTTTCAAATAATCTAAATTTTCATTTGAATCCTTCAATATCTGTTTTCTCGGGTTCTCAGACGGTTTAATTGTGTTATTAGCAGATAGTCGGATATCCTGATTACTATTTTCTGACACCTTTGTCTTTGTGGTATCTGATATTTTATTATCAGGGACGGATTTCTTAATCGTAGTATTTTTAGCAATTCTGCCTTGTATATTAGAATGTGGTATCAACTTACATTTGTTTTCACTATTATTCTGTATACTTAAACCGGTGCTATTCTTTTTTATGACAGAAGTCTCAATAAAATTTTCATTTCCTTTTTTTTGTCGCGGGATTTCTAGCTCTGGTGATTTGCTTTGTGTTTTTGATGGTGAATCCGATATTATATCATCTGGTAAAATAGTTCTTTCTGGATAATTTATAACTGAATGCGAAGTGCCTGCTGTCTGACACACATTTATCAGGCATGTGTGTGTGTCTGACTCACATTTATCTGATTTTTTGTTTAAGCTGTGATCTGTTACCGTCGCTTCTAATGGTATAATTGAGTCATTAAAATTTGTCTTTTTTTCATTAGAATCTTGTTCGATTATTTTGCTCTCCGGAACTTCAATTTTAGAAATATTATGTTTTTCGTAAGATTCTTTAATATCTTCTGTTGGCCTTTGATTTATTTCCTTGGTTTTAATATTGCTGATCTCACCAGTGCAACTGATACGATTCAAAGACATGTTTCTTTTTATTTCAGTAGTGGTATCCATTTCATTTTTTGTGGAAAATTCTTTAAGCTCGATATTATTATCACTTTGTTGTAACACTGATACTTTCGATATTTTATCTTTTGGGTCGATGAAGTTTACATTCGTATAGTGTGTATTTTTGGTTAACTCGAGGTGAGCTGTTTGTTTTTTACCATCTTTTTTCGTTGACACTGCATTTAATTTCACTGAATGTTTAGATTTCTTCTTTTTCTTTTTTGATTTTGTTGTAACTTTTAGAATTAATTTGGGAACCTTTTTCAATGATTCTGTACAATTAACACTAGTTTTAGTTGGAATTTTCACTATTTTGGATATGACAATTTTTTTCGGTACTTTTGTACTTTTGCTGTCGCTCACGACGTCTTGTTTTTTCATATTGCCTTTTTCTTTGATCTCATTATCCGTTGGATGAGTTTGATTTTGCAGTTTTAGATTAGATTTAGTAATGACATTTTGAAGTTTGTCAGGCTCTGAAGGCTTAAATTTTTTATCATCAGATCTTAGGTAAACATTCCGTATTTTTATACAATTATTATTTTCTTTACTCTCATGATTACTTTGTTTTCCACTAGTTGATAGTATGTTTTTCTGGATCCCAATGTCACAATTAGAAAGAGGTTCATTTTTAATTTCTTTTGATTCACTTGAGCTAACTACTTTACTTGTGGATACAGACGATTCATTTAAATAAGGGGTATTTTGCAATTGACTGTAGCTCAAAGGAATGGGTGGATAGTTTGAAGTGTTGTCAATTTTTCGATTAACAATAGCCAGTCGTTTATTCTTTAATCTTTCTTTTTCTTTGTGTTTTTCTTTTTTACATTCATTTTCAAGAAAAAGATTTGGTTCTTTTAGTACTAAGGCTAAATTATAATTTTTATCGTGTTCGCGATGAGTTTCTTTCTTTTCAGAGAGGATAGCTTGTTTACGTTTTGAAAAAATGATGTCATCTCTCAGTTTTTGCTTATCTTGAACTTCCTTTAAAACTTCTCTTTTGTGATTGGTATTATGTATTGCATCCATTTGCTTGAATTCCTCTCGTTTTGTCAATACTTCACTTTTGTCGCTACAGTGTAAGTTAGTGTTACTATCAATTTCTTTATTAGAATTAACATTCATCACTTTAGAAGTGTCTGCTTTTGATTGCAGTATAGTATCTTTCGACTTATTCAATAATTTGAATTTTTGATTTTCAAAATTAGTGAAGTCACTGGACGTTTCGAAAGTAGAATCAATCTTATTTTTTTGTGCAATTTCTTTGCGTGACTCTTGCTTTTTCTGTGATCCAATATGGATTGCATCCACCGTTAGTTGGTTCGAGGAAGTTTCTAAAGATGTTGTTTCATTTAAAGATATTGGTGTCGATTGGACTGTCAAAGCATTTCCGATTATAAACGGATTCACAACTGGGGCAGCAAATTGCGTTGTTTGAAAAACAGCTATGTTTGGAGAGTTATTGAACGCGACGTATGATGTTTGATTCACAGTACTAATGCCTGAATGAAGCTGTGTTGGGATGGCTGCATATGGATCAATAACCACTTCAGATCCTATAAGAACGACATTTTGTAAGGGCGTTTGTGGCATTGCCCTAATAATTACATTTCTTGGATCTACTACGTCTATCTGATTAGCGCTTATTACTTGCGAAGTTTGCTTAACATTTTGGATACAAGGAACGCCAGTATGTACAGATTGATGTATGATAGAAGTTTTGCCTACACCGAAATCTGGGGTAATTTTACAGTCTTTTGCTACATGTTTTACATTTGATGTGTTCACGTTTGTCGAATGGTGTACGATTGGGGTTGTCGATGTCAATTTCACCTCGCGAATAATATTAGATTTATCTTGATATTGATCTTGCGTTTGGTTGCTTTGTATTAATTGTTTTACATTTGATGTCTTCACATGACTGACCGGTGTTGTCGTTGTTGTAATTTTTACGTCACGAATAATATTAGATTTATTCATATATTTATCTTGTATTTGGTGGCTTTGTATTAATTGTTTTACATTTGATGTCTTTACGTGACTTAATGGTGTCGTCGTTGCTGTCATTTTCACCTCACGAATAATATTAGATTTATTCTGATATTGGTCTTGTTTTTGATTGCTTTGTATTAATTGTTTGACATTTGATGTGTTCACATGACTGATAGGTGCCTTTGTTGTTGTCATTTTCAATTCACGAATAATATTTGATGTATTCTGATCTTGTGTTTGGTTGCTTTGTATTAATTGTTTGACATTTGGTGTGTTCACATGACTGATAGGTGGCGTCGCAGTTGTCATTTTCACCTCATGAATTATATTAGATGTATTCTCAACTTGTTTTTGGTTGATTTGTATTAATTGTTTTACATTTGATGTGTTCACGTGACTTATTGGTATCGTCGTTGTTGTCAATTTTACCTCACGCATAATATTAGATTTATTCAGATATTGATCTTCTGTTTGTTTACTTTGTATTATACTCTCTCGACAAATTTGTGATGCACTCGTCGAATATGCGGAATGAGGTTTTCCTTGCATTATAGCATTTTTATGCATATAACTAGACCTGTTGCTGGAACATTTAGTATTTTTGACACTTCCAGTTGATGGTCGATAAGACTCTTCGTCAGACGACAATTCTCCTATTTCTTTTCGTAACTCGTCATCCATTAACTCTTCTATTAAGTCGTAGTCTGAATTTGACATTCCTGATATAAACGGATCTTTTTCCTGAATTACGCTTGATGTTACGCCTGGTTTCTTTACATTTGACGTTTGTTTACATTTTTCTATTTGTATTGTTTTTTTATTTTCCTGTCGTATTGGTATTGGTTTGGTCTCAATATTTTGTTGTGTACAAGAAGGTCGCTTGATATTTGTAGGATTTGGTTTATTTGTATGTTTTGAGGTTTTTCTTAAAGATTGTGGCTGCTGCTGACAAGAAAGTAATGATTTCTTAAGTTGAAAAGTCTCATTTACAGATTTCACCGCCGGCTCAAGATGATCATATCGATGCATAATTTTATCCACTTCACTTTGACTAAGTGGGACCCGATTTTTCAGTATCGATACATTTGCTTTGCCAGGTTGTAATCGTGACGTACTCGTAGAGTGCAGTGGAGTTGTTGGCCGTGTAGATTGTGTATGGGGATCTGAATGTCTATCCGGAATCGACGATATTGCAGTAATAGGCGTCTGTTTCACAATTTGAGTGCTATTTGTATGTTCTTTACTTGTTTTAGTAATAATATTTGGTCTCATTATTCGCTGATTGCGTAAACTTTTTTCTGTGTGATCTTTCTTTAATGCCATATCTAAAGCATTAGGACCCCTGCTTGGTGTTTTATGGGATAGTATAGCATCCATGACCGACTGCCAACCTATTGTGTTGCTTTCTGCTATTGAACTATATGATTGAGTATGATGGTCGTTAAGACTGGTTTTTAGTGTATTTTGCTGATATGGCATAGGATTGATAGCCGAATTTTCTTCTGAATTTATCTTTTTTATTGCATCAGCCTTACTTACTCTAGCAGTCTGACAGTCTACAATTTTGGAATGCATCGAATTTAGTGACATTTTTGATGGACCCTTGATGTTCAATCCCTCGTAACTTTGATTAGTGTTATACATATTACAGTTAGAATCCGATAAATGATTTTTTATCACAGTGCCACCTATAGGTGTGGCTGCGTTACATTTCGGAACATTTGATATAGATATAGAACTATGTAGTTTATTAATAGCTTTGTCTATGTTACGCAATTTTTTATTAGCATGTGGATGCAAACTCAAATTGCTTTGCTGTCGTAATAAAAGCAACAAATCATTTTGATCCTTTTCGCATAGTAGAGAATCTTTCGGAAACGAATCAGCCCTCTTTTCAGGTTGCTGCGGCACAACTTTTACATTATCGCAGTTTTTAGATGATTTAGTATGGAGTAAATTCACAAGGACCGGGTGCTCTTCAGGCGCTACAGATTTCTCAACCTTGCGGATCACAGCATTCTTGCTTTCGCTGTTTATCATAGTTTGTGAGCTACTACTAAAAGATCCAGATGTAATAATGTTATCCTTGCTATTTTGTAGATGCTTCAATTTGGAAAGTCTCTGCTCTTCTATACTTCGATTTAACATTTCTTGTTGGTTAATAGCATCGACAGACTGTTGTTGCTGTTTATTCTTATGCATATAGCTGAGACGGGCAAATGTATTTAGCTGTGTCTCCATTTTCTTTCCCTGACTATTTATTTTGGCACAATGAGAAGACGTAGGTTCTACTTTGCTAGTTACATTAGGCATCACAGGAGACACTTTGGACATTGGTTTTTCTTTCTTTACTCTAGGTTTGCTACTCGTTTTCGAGCTTTTGTTAGAGCATCCTTTCGTTCCGGCGTTGGTGGCTTCGTGTAATTCTTTAAGAAAATCTTGTAAACTCTTCTGATTTAACAAATCTAATGATTTATTTGGATAAGAGCTGCCCGCTGCGTTAATAATTTTTTTCGTTTTGTCAATTTCACCATAAGCTGAATTTTGTTTTGATGACTTTATGAGGCAATCGTCTTGTTGGCTAGTAGATAAATTAAGACAATCGTTTTGTATCGTTGATTGCGGCCCTCCTTCGATATTTCGTTTATTCGCATATTGGATCACAGGATTAGAGAATTTCGATTTTAAGAAAATATCAACCTCATCTTTTATTGCTTTTATTTGATCTATTTGGTTTTTATTTATATAGACTTTGGGTATTTCAGGAATTTCAACGGCTTTTGGACTAATTATCGACTGTTCAGGAAACACTGGTTGTATGATAGCATTAGGCGATTTAATTGGTGTTAACGGACTTTGACTAGATGACGAAGGCGATCTTTGCGCATACTCCACCAGTTTCTTTTGTTTTCTGAATTCCAATAGCGAAACGATCCTCTTTTTTACTTCATCTTGAATTTTGTGGTTAGTCTTTGGCGTATCACTGTAAGCTGGGCTGTTTGTATTAGATCTTTCGGAATCGGACCTCCGTGGAGTTTGTATACTGTTCAAAGCTACCTGACCGTATGAAAAGCTAAGCTCGCTATTAGAAAGAGAATTTCGCCGATCCGATAGCGGGTCGTGTTTCTCCGGGGATCTGTAGTCGTCCATAGAAAACAAACCGTCGAATAAAACGTCTGGGTCATTTCCTTCCGAATTGAGTGACGCCAAAGAAGATTTTCCTTGGCTGTCGTAGTCGCTGTCAGTGATGCAAGGTGCTACTTTAGTAACAACAGGGTTTTGCTGGTATTTGAGTTCAGGTGCTTGTTTTACATTTGCAACTTTCATGCCAATGAGTTTGGACAAAGAGCTGGGTTTGCATTCAGCTGGCGGTTTTTCCGAGATTTCTTTAGGTTTTTTCTTGCGCGGTTTCTTTTCTTTTTTCTCTTTCTTTTCTTTTTTCTCTTTCTTTTCTTTTTTCTCTTTGTCTTTCTTTTCTTTGTTTTCTGGAACCTCTATCCGTGTCTCGCCGCTAATTTCTTTACTATCATTCGGGTCTCTTGAGGCTTTGGTTTTCTTCTTTCGCTCTTTTTTCACTTTGGTAGCAGTCTTGTCTTTACTTCTCTCCTTGCTGAGTGGCCTTTCTTTTTTCTTTTCACTCTTTTTAGTTTCTGTAGTTTCAGGAACGCTCAAAGGGTCAGGCTCTTCGTCGGTATATTTAACGGGGTGTTTCGTTTTCTTCTTTCGTCTCACTGGAAAGGAGTCAGTATCCAAATAGTCATAGTCAGAGTCTGCGGTCTCTGTCTCTTCGTAATCAAACATAACGTTTGGTGACAATTGTTCCTCCTGAAGTTCTACGAGATGCTCATAACCTGGTGTTGAAACAAGTTGTACAATTAGAACAAATAATCTCACATAAAAATATCGCTTACAACAGCAATTTTTTGAATTAATATTTCATGCTAGCACTTCAGATGGCCATTCCTCTTTGCTATTTGTCATTTTGACCGCAAATTGTCCTTGTCATACGATAACAGGAATGAAAAGGATACTAATGATGATGACTGAATAAGCAAATACTAAAAGCTATGTGAAGTACTACCATCAGTTTTATTTTGAAAATTCTCATACTATGTGTAGGTAACATTTACAATGACTACTTTGATAAAAAAATACATGAATTCATTACAATATTTTTTTAATAATAATATGGTGAATCTGACCTTTCTCGATGCCGTAATAGACGTCGTTTTCGTCGTCTTCCTCTTCAGGCAAGTGTTGGTAGGAACTAAGGTCTAAGTTCAAATACTTAAGCTCAGTAGTCAAAGCCTTAGTACCGCCGTGAGTGCGCTCCATGTAAGTGCGACAGTTCTCTAGGAGAAGTTCTCTGGAAAATAGTAGATTTTTTTAAATTATGTTAACGCACACAGTAATAATCAGTATTACAGTATTGTCGTACACGAATAATCCTTAGATTAAAACAATAAGGCAAGATCCAGCACGCGCTTCCTACCATTAAACAGTGTATATACTTTATACATGAGTAATAAAACTTAAATGAAATCTATGGATATGAATCTGCGCCTTTTATGCTTAGATCCAGTGTACCACAGGGCTCCAACCTTGGACCTCTGTTGTTTGTATCATTATTTATCAACGATTTGGTCAACTTGATTTCAAGCAATTTCCTTGCCTGGTGATATAAAAATTTACAGAGAAATTAGATCTAAGGACGATTGTGAGATATTGCAAAGTGACATCAACCATTTGTCTAACTGGTTTTAAATAACAACATGACGCTAAATATATCAAAATGTTCTTTGATATCTATACGAAAAACAATCGACCTATACATAACACTTACACTATTAATGATTAAACATTGACAAGACTCGACGTTGTTAGGAATCCCGCGATGCTACTGGACAGCAAACTATGGTTCACCAGTCACTATGACTATAATGTTTAAAAAGCTAATAAGCTCATGGGATTCATACCTATACATATAATAAAATGTTAGGAAAGATAAAATTGTACATAGAATATTTTATTAAAAGAACACTTGGGTGTGATCTACAGTCGATACCAAAGCCATAAATATAGTTTTTAGAATTTTTGTTTGTTTGTCTGTATGTATGTCCAGGATAAACTCAAAAAGTACTGCATGGATTTACTTCAAATTTGGCACGAATATTATTAAGAAGTCGGGTCAACATATAGGCACATATTATCACGCTATCACCTACGGGGAACGAGCAGTGAACCTTTATTTCTAACTAACTCCACGCGTACGAAGTCGCGGGCGGCCGCTAGTTTAGAATAATAAAACCTTTTAGAAGATTTTCCGAGTATATTAACTCTTTATTTCGCACTGATTAGAAGTACACTCGAATCTTGTTCAGTGGCATGGGCGCCATACTACAACATCCACATAAATAGTTGTTCAGTGGCATGTTCACCATTCTACAACATCCACATAAATAGATTAGAGGGTATTCAGGGGCGATTTCTTCGATATTTAAGCGCTAAGTTTGGTATGAGGCGTAACTTGGGCACTTACGAGGCTAGACTTGACTATCCCGAATTCCATTGGCACTCGTATTCGGGCCAACGACCAAGTGTAATCGCGCCATTACTATGGTTAGGGTGAGAACTTTATCGACACATCGCGACACACAAATATAGTTCTAACCGTACCGTAAATGTATGATACCGATCGCGTCACAACACGACACGACAGATGAGTATGTTTCTGTCTATATGGAGTTTTAAAAAGAATTTATTCGCGACCAGAGACACGTGTTGGCAAAAACAAAAACAGTAAGTTTTGCTCAGCTTTTTCGAGGATGACTTGAACGCACTTATGAATACTTTTTAAGTTTACTTTTACTCTACGCCTGAACAATTGAATCGATTTGGATAAATTTTGGTATGGAGATCGAGAGATATAGGCAACGATATTAAATACCCTAGATACACCATGTGCGCTCAAAATGTGTCCCAATCAAGAAGTGCTTAAACACGACTCAAGCACTTCTTGGTTCACAGTCACGCGCGGACCGTTGAAAAGGCAAGATGCCGCAGAGCTCCGTGAAAAAATGCGAATTGAGAGAGTACTTACTATGAGTAAAGAAAGTGTCCTTTTTCGACAAGTATCTAATAAATGTTAATTTAACGCATTTGAAACAAATTTTGTTCTAATACTTACTATAAACTGATTTAGTAGAAAATATTTGTGATATTCTAATGCATGGTCGGTAATATAGCTGTCTCTTTTCCTCGCGGTCCGTATCTGCTGTATTGCTAACAGCGCATTCAGAATTGCAGAGTCAAATAAATACGGTAAAATAAATATATTCTTCTGCATATAGCAATAAGTCGTAAAATTTTGAAATGTCATAACTCTTTGACGAGTGCGTTTTAATTAAGACCTTATACGGTATGCATTAAAGGTGACTTTCAATGTGTAAATAATGCCTTATGTTGTTATGACAACACGATCATCTTACGGAGTTCCGTGGATCGTCCAATGTACCTTTTGGACAGTTTGGGCCACGATTTTGTTCGTGGTGTTGTATCTAGGGTATTTAATATCATTGGATATAGATTATTTGCTTTTTTGTGGACAAAATAAAACTTGAAATTTAGTGAAAGTTAAAATCATTATTTAATCTAGCAAAGCTGGACGATACGTTAGTTCACACTAAGAAAAGACAAGAGCAGAGACCCAAGCATGAATTTCGACAGCTCCGTAATCGTGTCGTCGACGTTATGCCGGCATTTCACTTGGCTATTCTTGTTTGCCGGCATTAAATACTGTTTATGGACTGAGCTAGTTTGTTCCTAAGACCGGTAGAGGCGCTGCTTAGCTTCCATAGAAACTTTGACGACGCGACTCTTACGGATCTGTCAAATTTTGTGCTTGGGCCTCACTTCCAAAATTGAAATACGCTTCATTTCATAAAGCATTTTCTCACACTCACCTGTCCATATCCCACGAAAGGGTCTTCACTCTGGGTCCGGAGAGAAGCACCGCTAAATCCTGGCAGAGTTCAGGGCTAAGCCCCAGGGCTTCGCCCTCGGTTAATATAGCGGTGGACATAACGTTGCCTTTGTTCTGCGTCTGTTTAATGTTGAGGGTTTCCGATGTCTTCACCAGGTTGGTTTGCGTCCGGCTATCTGTTGCCCAACTGCCGAATTCCGATGTAGTTTCTTGTTTTATATCTTGGTCGTCCAGCTGCAATTTTCACGTTATAGTTGAAATTAACAAGGCTATGCTATTACTTGTTGTTTACAACGTTTGATACTTGTAAAAATACTTATCACAGGACCGGCTAAACATAATGTGGGGTTAATTATAAAAGAGAGATAAAAAAATTGGCAATAAATCATTATTTTTTATATTATAATTGCCTGAAGTGTGCAGAAGTAGCGCTGTCTTGCAGCGTAAGCAATACTAGAAGAAATTTGATACATCGGTTAAGGTCACGGTAGCTGATCGGTTAATGCATTCGCCTGGATAGCTAAAAGGATCTATCCAGAAGCCGGGGCTAAGTGTTATTTATTCTAGTAAAATTTTCTTTTGATTGGAATATTTTTTCAATTTGTGGGTTTTTTATGATTAAAAGCCAAGGGTGGCAAAATCCTGATATTTTTAGGATGGTGGCCTGCATAGGCTGATATTTTTAAAAGTATCACTCGAGCCGTTTCCTACCTAGAGATACAAAAACCCAGTTTTTTTTAACTGTAGTGAAAATAACAAAAAACAAATCACGAAAAAATACGTGTTTTATTTTTTAGAGTATATTTATTTGTTTCTTAGGTTATATTTATTTTCCCAAATACAGAATTTAAAAATGATCAAGGAAGCTAATTTGAAGTATGAACGCAGTTAACAGAGCGCATACGAAAAGGATCCAGGAGGAAAGGTCCAATATGTGGAAATCGTAACCTTATTAAAACCATTATTTTTTCTTGAAAAAGCTAAAAACACGCTTTTATTTACTGCACTAAAAAGCCATAAATTAACAATATATACTCTCTGTTTACTTCATTTGGGCCTTAGAGTAAGCCATGTTTATAGTTTACTAGCTGTGCCCCGCGGTGTTACCCGCGGTTTATTAGAGATATTTTCCCGCAGTAAAACGTAGCCTATGTGTTAATCTAGAGTGTCAGCCAACTCCATAAAAAAAGAAATATTAAAATCTCTCCAGCCGTTTAGACGTGAAGTATCAAACATACACACTCACAAACTTTAGCCTTTATTATATTAGTGTGATTTCAACATATACATATACATGAAATAAACAGACTATATTAAGACGAATCTAATGAGCCCAAACTCGATATATCTACTAGGCAGTCCAAGGCACCTTCCAGTCCCATCATCAGGCCAGCTTTATGGTACCATAATATTGTATTGTCATCTAGTCTACGTATAATTGCCAAGTTTTATTATGTTAAGACGAATTTCATGAGCCCAAACTCGATTTGTTTACTAGTAGGCAGCCCAGGATGAATCAGCCACCTTCCAGTCTATCGTCAGGTCCTCGTCATTAGGAAAAATGAATAAAATATCTTAAGACGAATCTAATGAGCCCAAACTCGATATGTTTCTTCCAGTCCCACCATCAGAGCAGCTCGATGGTATCATAATATTGTATCCATGCCATCTAATCTACATATAACTGCCAAGTTTATGATGATACAACAATTAGAAGAGTGTGTAATTCAGATTCTTAGATTATATTAGTTCGTTCGTTACAAGTCGACCTAATAAAAGCGAGTTAAAAATCAACGGTCCCAAGTTTTTTTCATAATCATGGAAATAACAATGTTTTTTTTGTTTCCTAGTGTGCAAACATATGTTTAGATACACACTTACCACAGCGACAGGAGATAATATAGGTGCCGTCTTTATCCTATCGTACATGGCGGGAGAGGGATGCACTGAGAATGCGGTCAAAGTACATTCGCACTTGATCCTGTCGCTCAATGACAACAGAGACCCTAGTTGGGTGAACCAGGAAGATAGGGTCTGTTCCGTGGATCGTGCTTCCGATTCCTGAAAAGAAAATTTACAACTCTACACAATCAGGAAATAAATTAATCTAAAATGGCCATGTCCTTTTCAAACACTTTTTCTGACAGAAATAAGCGAGGAGATAGGATATGAGTTGTTTCTTTGTGGGTACAAGTTATACCTAATCGTCACCACTAATGGGAGCGAAAGCATCTCCCATACCACTAACCAGTCCAGTTTTTTATATTTTTTCTATTTTATAGTCATAATATTTATATCATTTACATTTGTAATGGAAAGCGACTTCATGAGTTATCTCATATATATATATATATATATTTTTATACACACACCAATTAGCCTAGCCCCAAAGTAAGCACTGTGTAAGGCTTGTGTTATGGGATGCTAGGGTAACGGATAGAATACATATACAGTACATATATAAGTATATTTATATAGAAATACATATTAAACATCCATGACTGGAGTACAAATGCTCGTATTCATCACACAAACATCTGCCCCCACCGGGATTCGAACCCGGGACCTCTCGAGTCGGCGACACCATGAAACCCGGCGTACGAACCACTCGACCACGGAGGTCCTCAATCGTCGTCGTCGGTCGTCGTTACATATATAATACAGATATAAGTGCAATAAAATATGTATTAATGTACAATATTTGGTATCAATACAAAATGTGACTGAAATGTTACTACCCGTTAAACGCTATACAAAAATAATATCATTAGAAAGAAATTCAGTCTAGGTTAGAGACGGAACATAAACTCACATCCTCCGCTATCTGGGCGGGTCCCGTCTGAAACCTGGACGGAGTGAAATTTTTAGTAGTTATATTTTCTTTAGTTTTAAATATCTAGCAGTTGAATGGTTTAAAATATTATAATTTTCACAAACACAATAAATACAGTAATGATAATATACCTTTTCAGTCTTCAATTTGAGCCTCTCCAATTCGTTCATGCCCGCTGTAATGGCGCGAACATACAACTCGCACACGAAGGGCTTCATGTCCGATGAACACTGTAAGGAAACAATGACATATAATAAACTAGCGAGTGCGCGCGACATTGTCTGCGTGGAAAAACCAAAGGTTAACCATGGGTTTTCTATACAAACTTCCATCACCCTTTTCAGCCCTTTGAACGGCGATTGCTAGAATGAAAACTATCCTATTTTATTTCCGTGGACTCAAACTATCGCCATACCAAATTTCATTTAAATCGGTTTATTGGTTTAAACGTGAAGAGGTAACACATACTTTCTAGTTATAGGTAGGTTTATAGGTAATCGCAGAAACGTAGCAGTACAAATTTTGATAGTTTTCCGTTCAGAGCACGTTTTCCACTTTCTTTTTTTTACATGAATTCGTTATTTCTGTCCACTTAGCACGAACCAGTATTGAATTCGTAACGTTTGTGAGTACGAAATGTCATTGTCAAATGTGTACTGATTTCTAGTTTTCGTTACGTCTGTTATGGCGCTCAAGTTTCCATACAAAATTTGACAATGACATTTCGGACTCGCAAACTATTCGAATTTGACAATAGTTGGTGCTAAGAGTACTGATTCAGTCGATTGCAACGAGTTGTCACCGACTTATCGCTAGGCTTATTACTCAATTGGAGCAATTCAGTAATAGAATAAAGTTCAAAAACTCGAGCGTTATTAAGAAATCAATTGGGGTTTTTATTTTTACTGCGATTACTTAGCGGAATATAGATTTTTCTTTATTCTATTCAATATTTCACAAGTTACAGCAGCAATACGTATGAATCTAAAATAATGAAAAACAGCGACATGCGACGTAGGGGTCGAAATCGCATAGGGAGATGCAATTTCAAACGCGCAATTAAAAAACAGGTCTTCAGTCCAAAAGAGAGAATTTATAGTGCAATTTAAACCTTATGACGACTGCGAAGTTAGCAGCAAGCTCAACAATGCACAGGTTTCAGTTCAGTGATATCTTGCCTTCAAGACGCAGCGTCTTTACCCCCCCACCCCCATCTGTCACCGGCTACACACGTATATAGTTGCGCGTCCACGGCGTGTGCCAGCTTGTGCAGATGGCGCTTGGAGCATACTAAACGGCAAGAAGCAGTGTCTTTACCCCCCATCCCCACCTGTCACCAGCTACACGCGGCTCGTATATACCTGCACGTCCACAGCGTGTGCCTGCTTGTGTAGGTGGCACTCGGAGCACACAAAGCAGCAAGAGGCAACAACTTTACCCCCATCCCCACCTGCCACTACCTACACGCGACACGTATATACCTGCGCGTCCACGGCGTGTGCCAGCGTATGCGGATGTCGCTTGAAGCACACTAAGCGGCAAGAAGCAGCGTCTTTACCCACCATCACCAGCTACACGCCGCACGTATATACCTGCGCGTCCACGGCGGCCGCAAGCGTGTGCAGGTGTCGCGCGGTGGCGGCGGGCGCGGCCAGCGTGGCGCAGCAGGCGCGCATGCCGGCCGCGCCCGCCAGCCGCGCCAGCGACCGCGCGCAGCAGTACAGCGCCGTGCGTCCCCAGCTACACGCCGCACGTATATACCTGCGCGTCCACGGCGGCCGCCAGCGTGTGCAGGTGTCGCGCGGTGGCGGCGGGCGCGGCCAGCGTGGCGCAGCAGGCGCGCATGCCAGCCGCGCCCGCCAGCCGCGCCAGCGACCGCGCGCAGCAGTACAGCGCCGTGCGTCCCCAGCTACACGCCGCACGTATATACCTGCGCGTCCACGGCGGCCGCCAGCGTGTGCAGGTGTCGCGCGGTGGCGGCGGGCGCGGCCAGCGTGGCGCAGCAGGCGCGCATGCCGGCCGCGCCCGCCAGCCGCGCCAGCGACCGCGCGCAGCAGTACAGCGCCGTGCGTCCCCAGCTACACGCCGCACGTATATACCTGCGCGTCCACGGCGGCCGCCAGCGTGTGCAGGTGTCGCGCGGTGGCGGCGGGCGCGGCCAGCGTGGCGCAGCAGGCGCGCATGCCGGCCGCGCCCGCCAGCCGCGCCAGCGACCGCGCGCAGCAGTACAGCGCCGTGCGTCCCCAGCTACACGCCGCACGTATATACCTGCGCGTCCACGGCGGCCGCCAGCGTGTGCAGGTGTCGCGCGGTGGCGGCGGGCGCGGCCAGCGTGGCGCAGCAGGCGCGCATGCCGGCCGCGCCCGCCAGCCGCGCCAGCGACCGCGCGCAGCAGTACAGCGCCGTGCGTCCCCAGCTACACGCCGCACGTATATACCTGCGCGTCCACGGCGGCCGCCAGCGTGTGCAGGTGTCGCGCGGTGGCGGCGGGCGCGGCCAGCGTGGCGCAGCAGGCGCGCATGCCGGCCGCGCCCGCCAGCCGCGCCAGCGACCGCGCGCAGCAGTACAGCGCCGTGCGCACCACGCCCGCGCACATCGGGACCACCATGCAGCGCGCTATCACCACCTGCGCACATCGCCCCACGCACTGTGTTATGAACGATTCTCATTTACCGGCGACCGCAAACTGCGGCAAACGTAAATTAAAACCAAAAAGGAAGATACGGTACGCTCATACTCGCATTGAATAAAATATGATCCGACACGAGATTTGGTTAGGCGACATGAAGCAATCGATAATGCTATGAATCTCCTCAAACTGTACTTTAGACATGCGGAAGTACATAAAGAATCGCTCTTCATCACATACCAATTTCTTTTATAATGTATTGTATTCACCAACATTTTCTCTTTCTTTATTTATCTCATGAACCCAATATCTACTCTTAACTCTTTTTTTTGTTTTTTTTTGGCGCGGAAATATACATTTAAAAATAACAAACGTAATAAATCGTCATCGAATTCACTGACTCAGAAAACATTGTGCACCTGAAGATATAACAACAGCGTCTGATGTCAATATACGTCGTATACGTGGGCCAACTGTGCACACCATCTCTCTCACGTTGCATTGCATACGTTGCGTACGTGGGCTCAGTTTGTTCCTACCTTAAGCGACTCTCACACACGCACACTTATAATGCGATTCAACTAAGAATAGGACCGACTGGGCGCCATATTGTGACGTCATAGCTGTCAATTCAAACAAAATAGGTAGAGTGAGCAAAAAGGTTTTTTATTTAACAAAACTTATTTACTAAGATTAAATGAGAAATACGAACATGCATCCTTTATGTAACCGAAAGTCTGAAATCGAGTTTATGAACGCAACTTAAAATGACATTTGGTTGACGATTTAGGTTATCAACCATTCATAGCCAAAGCTCAAAAAATGTAAAAAAAATATCAACCAATATTAATTATCAATATTTGTTATTGTATGTTGTACAAATGTTTGGTTTTTATTCTAGAATTAGCCGAGTGCTAAAAAAGGGTTTCAAGATTTTTTTGCTAACCGTACTTTTCAAGCGACATTTGATAGGTGGAGGTCATTGGCTTTCCTGTTCTTATTTGAATCGCACTATATGTAAATAAACATTGAATCGAGCAGGGGAGACGGAACTGTTCGCTTCGACGTAGCGCAAGCGAAACGGCATTGTATATCATGTTTACATAAAACATCTTCGCAAAATTCATTATTTCAGAACAAATTTGATAACCCTAAAAAAACCCTAAAATATTGGGTCAACTATAAAAGAATTATTTTTAAACTTTTAAGAAGAAACTATTACATAATACGTTATTTTTACATAACTTTAGCCGTTTACCTAGACCACATGGCGGAAGTTTTTCACCGTTTTCGCAATTTTTTTTATCAATGCTCCGCCCCTATTAGTCGTAGCGTGATGTTATATAAACCTTCTCGATAAAGTAACCATCTGGCACAAAATTATTTTTTTCTAATCAGACCAGTAGTTTCTGAGATTTGCGCGTTTAACGAAACTATCAAAAAAACTCTTCATCTTTTATAATATGAATAAAGTTAGTAAAACACCTATTTTAAACATACTGACCTGGGCAATGAGCTTGCCGACATCTTTTACGTTTTTCCATAATTTCTTCTCTCGGGGCGAGGTCTCCAGTCGGCTCTGAAGCCGCTCCACTAACTGGTAACCGTCGCGTAGAGGCGTTTGTTTGGCCTGTAAAGGAAACACATACTCAATAATTCTACCAATAGACTAGAGTAGTAATATCCGCCAAATCTCTTCTCCCCTTCACCCTAACGGGAATAGGGAGCGTCGACTTCCGGGTTGAGGAGGAGGAGGAGGTCATATACGAATAATATTAATTATATTAATAATACGAATACGAGCATTTGTACTCCACATATTTGATATTTATTTCTATATAAATATATTTATATATGTACAGTATATGTATTCTATCCGTTACCCCACTATCCCATAATACAAGCCTTACAGTGCTTACTTTGGGGCTAGGCTAATTGGTGTGAGTGTTGGAAATATCTATTTCTTTATTTATATTCAGCGATCGTGTGGTTATAGCTTGACAGTCGTAAAGCTGACCCTCCTGGTGTTCCGCGGGACGCGGGGCGGATATCTCATGATATGTAAATTATCGTGTTGTTATTTCAAGTGTTAGTGCTTTAGTATTAAGAATGTTACAATACAGAATTCTTTATTGAAAACACCACAGTACAGTACACACACAACCTTTGGATGCAGAAGATTGAAATAAACTGGAGTCAGTGGTGTTATAAAAGAAACAAGGAATATAAAAATGTATACTATATATACTATATACATACCATACATACATAATATATACACATAAATAATGATTTTCGTACCACTTGCTCAAAAAAGTGACATTCTATGCCACAAAAAGCGAACATAACAATAGTCCTTTTTTATCTGTTAAAAACAGGGAAAGAAAATTGTACTGAATTTCATTCATCCTCTAGGGGGAGACTGTGATTTAAATTTGGAATACTTGCCAAAATTTATACTGAACTACATCTGTGTTTACACCATTGTGTTTGTATTTATTATTATACAACTTTTTGAAAAAGGAATACGCATTTATTGTGCAGTTATGATTATTAAATAAAATTACGAAAACCGACAAGGCCGTATTTAATTGGACCAATGTTTCCAATGTTAACTTTTACTTTTAATTGACATTGTTTTAATAAATGCTTATCTCATATTATTATTGTGTTGATTTTTTTGCAAATGGTACGAAAAGTAGGGTAGTTTCCTCGGTGATAAAGTTGTCTAAGTCTTGGGTGAACTTAAATACCTCGCTACACTCAGGACTCGTCTTAAATCCCTCGCTTCGATCGTGATTTAAGTTTCTAACACCCTCGCTACGCTCGGGAGTAAACCTTGAGTCCTTCGTTGCGCGCGCGATTTAAATCGTCACCCGCGACAGAAGACACTGCTATATCCCCTTGGTTAATAATCTTCTATTAATGTATTAATTTGCTAGTAATAAAAATTAACTCTGACATTATGATATGTTCCTTGCCGACGCACAGAGATTTCTCATTAAATTTTAAATCTTCGTGTTGTTATTTAAAAAGTGTAAGTGTTTGTATTAGTATTACGAATGAATTAATGTACATAATAATTTGTTACTCATAAAAATTTACACTCACATTCATTGTGATAAATTCATTGTCCTAAATTTACTTCAATGTTATACCTAATCTTGCCATAAATTTTGATACAAGGAAAAATATATTTATTATTATTTCATTCGCAACAGATATAATAGCTTAATCTTTGCTTGACTTCTTTTTATTTCGTAAACTCGGTAATTCGGTAGCTCGGTTGTATGGGAGCGTCCCATAAAATTTAAAAAAAAAATTATTGATTTTTGAAGTGAATACATCTATACAACTAAATATTCTGTGAATATTTCAAATGTCTACCTGAGGCCATTATTAAAATAGAGCAAAAGACCCTTTTTTTCTGTTTTTAGTATTTGTTGTTATAGTTGCAAGTACATCATTTATGAGAATTTCAACTGTCTAGCTGTCACAGTTCGTTTTCATAGTTGTCACTGGTGACAGACAGACAGACAGTCGGACAGTGGAGTCTTAGTAATCGAATCCCCTTTGTTACCCTAAAAACATGAAAATCATCATCTCACCAGTTCAATGCATTTGGATATGCGATCAGCTTTATGCAGAAGCACAAACTCGATATCCGTGAGCAGTTCCCACACATCGACTGTAAAGCCTGCCTCTGTACGCAGCACCGAGGCGAATGTGGCCTCGCCAGTGGTGGGGTTTTCTGTGGACAAAACGTTTGCTATAGAACAAATCATCATCATCATGCAAGCCACTATTGCGCTCGACCAAGAGGAGTTTGCGAGATCTCACCCTAATACTACCTGCCACAGCGAGCCTATGGACGACGGAGAGGTATGTCGACATTGTCATCAGCATATTAATGTCCCCACTGCTGGGGCACAGGCCTTCCCTGTGGATGAAATAGGGAGATTGGCCCATGACCCAACACGCGGGCCCTGTGCGGATTGGCGAGTGCTAACGACTGCAGATGCAGCCGGGACCAACAGCTTAACGTGCCTTCCGAAGCACGGAGGAACTCGAGATAGAAGATTTTTGGTCACCCATCCAATGACCGACCACTGCGAAAGTTGCTTAACTTCAACGATCGCAGCCGAACGCACTAGCCATCCGCGCCATCGAGTTCCTATAAAACAAATAAAAAACAACGAAATTCAATTCAGTCCGTCAGTTGGATTATCAAAAAATTATGGTCACTTATTTTTTATTTGGTTGATGAACCAAAAAATTGCAAAGATAGAGCGCGTCCAAGTTTGGCAGTGGACGCTCGTGACATAAACTTTTAAGTAAAAATTGTACCAAATCGTGAATGTCATGCGACATTTCAAATCAATATATAATTATAAAATTATGTGAAAAATGAAAAAAATATGTATCCAATACCTTAAACCTTTTTGATAATCTACCTTACAGACGAAGAAAAAAAGTTAGTCGTCATCCCTATCAGAAAAGATATGGAAGCATTACTCTTTAACAAAGGCCTCTAAAACATGGTTACAAACTCATACAACTAAACTTCAATACTAAAACTGACGCGACTCGCTCGCACACAGACAAAACAAAACACTTTGACAAATCAAATAGCTGCAAATGAATTCTGCTATCCATTCATTGAGTAAGATAATGTAAATCGGTAATCCCAACCAATCCCACAATCGGCGTGATAATTGCAGTTCTTTTGCCCCGCCCACTTGATCGCAATTTGCGTGGAACCGCTCCTTGCCGCAGTTCGTAATCCATATTATTTCTAATTCTTTGAGTTAGGACTAGTGTTGTTTACATGTATCATGTATTACAAACTATTAACGTCAGACAAAAACAGCGGTTAAGGTACGATATGCGTAAGTTATACGAACTACATCCGAACTCTCGTAGTAGCCAGGCCAGCCAAGATCCCGACATGAAGAGTTCGTCTTACGGCCTCAGTTAAGTGAATAATTTGTCAATCTGGAATACCATCCACACTACTAATGCGCTTGAAAGTCAAAAGTCGCTTACTCAGGTCTCTTACTCTAAACGGACAAATATAAGTATTTGTACCAACTTTACTTCAGAAACTTGAGAAATAAAATAGATATAGTTTTATTTTTAAGCTAGAGGTCTAAATCTAAAGAAAAGATTACTATAAAAAAACTCGTCTGCTGCCTGGTGCGCGTGGAATTTTTTCTAGTAAACTTTTCTTTAAATAAAATAAAGTTAAGACTGGTGGTTCCCCTTTTAACATGTTTTTACACACAAAGTACGTACACTTGCGGTGGCTTTAAGAGAGGCCTAGCAGATTTTCCGCTTCCGCAAATTGGGAGCGCCCGTCTGGGGAACTAACCGCCACCATACAGAAGATTTACAGTAAAATGACAATACCTTTTTTGTAGAATTTGTGTTTCTGTCGTTGAGTATGGTTCCTTACCTCGAGGTAGACAACAGTGCGAGTGATATTTTTGATATTCGAAAGCGTCTTTAGGTTATGATGGCCACTTACCATTAGACGGGCCATAAGCATGTTTGCCAAGCTTTTACAATAAAATAAAAATTTTGAAACAAAAAATAAAACCGACTTCAAAATCGTAAAGTAAAAAATAATATCTGATTCATAATTTGGAAGTCGGGCGGGTCAAGATTGAAAGACGTATTATTACCGATCAAAAACGAAAATCTATTTAATGTTTGATACCACAATTGACGGAGAAATTGGTGTACATGCATAAAAAAAACATCGTGCGTGTTTTTGAAATTTGAAGGTTTCCCTCGATTTCCCCGGATTCCACCATCAGATCCTGACTTGGTTGCAATGGGACAACCTCGGAAGTGCACTCTTTCGAATAAAAACAAAATTTGGAAATCTGTCCACAATTATCGGAGAAATCGGTGAACATACATAAAAATAAAACAGTTGACCACAGAAACTCCTCCTTTTTTGAAGTCGGTTAAAAAATAAACTATTTCATTCTGACTAAAGAATCTACTCACCCTTATTATCAATCTGCTCGATGTCAGGCAGATGGTCCATAGTGGCCCTCACTCGATCCATCACTGTGGTCACCAGAGACATCGCCAGGTCGTCGCACTTCGACGCGGCTAGTTGGCGAAGCCGCGTTACAAACATCACACCGCGTTCTTCCTTCACCCATTGTAGGACTGGAGATGAAGAGAATTTCGTTACACTCAATGATTTTTTATAGTTCTCGATACGTCATCATCATCAGCCTATTAATGTCCCCACTGCTGCGGCACAGGCCTTCCCGATGGATGGAATAGGGAAATTGGGCCATGACCCACGCGGGCCCAGTGCTGATTGGCGGGTGTTAACGACTGCAGATGCAGCCGGGACCAACAGCTTAACGTGCCTTCCGAAGCACGGAGGAACTCGCGATAGAAGATTTTTGATCATCCATCCAATGACTGACCACGGCGAAAGTTGCTTATCTTCAATGATCGCAGCCGAACGCGCTAACCACCTGCGCCATCGAGCTCCTCGTCGACATTATAATCAATGGTGTTTTATAGTTCTTGTTTTACAGTACGTCATACACGCTTCTAATTTGGAAATACGAAAGTCGGTAATTGCCCGACTCCCATTCATTTGAACGCGCTCTTTCGCCGCTACTACACTTCGCTACAACGTGTAAATAATTTACGATTTTCCAAACAAAAAGCCCTAGGTGTGTGTTTTAGATAGTACACAAATTACACGAGAACTATTTGACAATGTCATTCTAGGACTGGAGATGAAGAGTATATCATTATAATTATGTATTGCCTTTTAGTTATATACAGCAAACTTACAGAAGAGGGATTTCATAAATTACAGGAAAACAGATCTCAGGAGAACACTATTAAAATAAAAAATAAAAAAAAATACTAGAACAATTCCCAAATACCATTATGGTATTAGGAAATTGTTCCACGGTTTTTCTTTAGATTTAAAACATCTAGCAGTAAGTCAATAGTAGTGATGTAACTAATGTAATTTTTTGAACATTCGCGAATGCGAATACGAATGCGAACATCTGCTACCGACATTCGGGAATGCGACACACAGTGTTTTATGGAACCAAAAAAATTTACACCTTAAGGTTTTTGTATAAATCAATTATTTATACACTAATAAAGGCAAGAGTTCAATTCCCAGATCACTATTTTAAGTAAAAAAAAAGATATGAAGTAGCAAAGTTTTTGAAATTTGTGCATGAAAAAATTAACAATTTAATTTCCTCAAAAGACGGTTCCATATCTGTCCATGAGATTTTTGCCACTTGCTAAGGAATTATTGAAGGCATAAATTTGGAATGTTTTTTTATTTATAAGTGTCCTAGTTTCCGAGAAATATATATTTTTATTAATTTCGATTTTTAATTTTTTTCTCCAAAAATCGGCAAAAGTGGAACCTGGATTTAGTACAGAAAGGTTCTATAAGCCAAGTTCTATCACCCATAAAAAAATCAAGTTCCACTTTTGCGGTTTTAAGAAGTTATGACAGAATCTAGATAAAGGTCAACTTTCATGATCTAGGGTTGTCACAAAGGTCAACTATGAGTTAAATGAAAGTGTTATTTTTTTTGTTTGTTAATTAATACCGTCAATCAATTGAATAAAGTATATTATGTTATAATTGAATAAGTGTTGTACTTATAGACGAATACAATATACTTACATATACTACGTACCTAATGTAGATGTGATAATGTAGGAATACTTTATGTTTTAATTTTGACGACCACATTTTAATTTTGTACCTTACACGCTAAACGGTAACGAAAAAATAAACTATGTTGTTTGAAAAAATTTAACACACATCCTATACTATAAACGAGCAATTATTGTATGTACCTATATAAATATATTGGTATGTAATTGGTTTCTCGGAAACGGATCTAACGATTGTGATGAAATTTTGGATTTAGATTTTTTTTTTATGCAAAATACGCAATGCGTCTGACCACAATATCACCTGATGGAAAGCGATGATGAGGCCTAGGATGGTACACGCCTGCCTAGAAGATGCCTGTTCACTCTGGCCTTGAAGATGTCCAGGTTATATTGGTCCGGGAAAACAGACCTCGGCAAGGAGTTCCACTTCCGTAGCCGTTCGTATAATGAAGGCCGAAGCAAATCGATCTGGGAAATTGAACTCTTGCCTTTATTAAGGTTTAAATAATTGATTTATGCAAAAACCTTAAGGTGTAAATATTTTTGGTTCTATAAAACACTCGGTGTCAACCCTAGCATAAAAATTTAAAAATTAATATCTTCTAAACGCCGCAAAAGTGACACGTGGCTTATTTATGTATGATAGACCACATCCGTAGGTTTATTTCTATCTAAGTTCTAGGTTCCACTTTTTCGTTTTTAGGGAGAAAAAACAATAAATACGAAATACAAAAAAAAATGCTGCTCCCAAACCAATGCATTTTTTTAAGCTAAAGAAACGCGTTTATACGCCTCTGGTTATGCCCGATTGACACATATTTATTAAAAAAATATATTGTTAATATTCACTTTATAAAAAAATATTCTAGATTTCATAGGTCAAAGGTCACGATAAGTTCATGATTTTTTTTCTCAAAAAGTATTTGAGTTAGACTCCTGTAAATTGAACTCAAGCCTTTTTTAGGGTATAAATAATCTATTTATGTAAGAATCTGAACATGTAAATTTTTTTGGTTCCATAAAACACTGTGCGACAGTTAGTTTTTTTTTAATTGGCGTCAATTGTTTATCGCTTGGTGGCAGTGTCGTTCGAATTTGATATGAACTCATCCGACTGAAGTGTCATTCCGCTCGCGCATTGTTAAGCTTCATTGCCCATGGAAAGAAAATAAATAAAAAGTCAAGACTAATCATGTGATTACGAGGTTAAGTTATTTTTCTTGCAATAAAAAATATAAGAAATGAATGGATTTTGATTTTATGAACATACTATTATCTTCAAATTGTTTTTTTCTAATATTCATATTCGCAAAACATTCACAGAGATTTTTGAATGCGAATATGTAAAAATATGCGAATATCCGCGAATTTATTTTAAATGCTTAAATAAATTACAATAGGCCATTTGTCTAGTTTCCACTTACTTTCGTCGTCACTAGGCGTCTGTCCCCTCGGATCCAGCAAAACCCGTAGGACGGGGTGTCCCCAAGGGTTCGTGAGGATCTTCTTAAACCATTCTCCTCTCTGCTGCAGCTGAGCCTCCCACGCTGGACTGACGCCACCACGAGTAACGATGGCGGCTTTACTCTCGTTGATGAAGTCATTGATCGCCTCTTCGAGGCGTTTGTGTTCATCATTACTTTTCGGCAGCTGCCATTCCGTCTGTGGAGTTTTGAATAGGTAATCCAAATAATTAAGGGTGTGTATTATCAGATGAATGAAGATTAAATTTGCATAGAAACAAAGAATATTGCATTACATCTTCTATACTCTATACATATAAATAAAATTGGAGTGTCTGTTTGTAATATCGAAATAACCGCTTTTTACTTCATGGATATGAATATATACAAACACCAAAATAACTTTTTTTACTATTACTATATTTTGTATGTCTGTCTGTCTGTTTGTTCCAGCTAATCTCTGAAATAGCTGGACCGATTTTTATTGGCTTGATTGGGTAGCTGATGTAATGAGCAGTAACTTTGGCTACTTTTATTTTACAAAAAATCTTTTATTTTAGAAGAAAATCACTTAAAGTTAACGCGGACGAAGTCGCGGGCGTCCGCTAGTTTCATATAAATAGCTAATCCTCATAGATACCCTACAGCTGTAGGGTTTTGTCAAACGCTGACTAAAACACGCCTGTGGTTTCCTAACCTAACCTAACCTAACAGGCTTCGCTATTAAAAAAAACTAATTTTCTCCCATAGCTTACAGTAATTAAATTGCACAGGGATAAAGTAGATAATTGTATGTATCCATAATATAGGTTTCTTTTGAGTCTGCTAATTTTCGTTAAGCGGGGCAAAATGTCTTTTAAGTTATCTAATAGTCTCGAAATCAGGAGCCTAATTTAATAAGATCTTAATTTAACGCAAGGGATATCATTATTCATATTATTTTTTTCAAACACACCAATTAGCCTAGCCCCAAAGTAAGCGTTGTAAGGCTTGTGTTATGGGATACTAGGGTAACAGATAGAATACATACACTGTACATATATATTTATACAGAAATATATATTAAACATCCATGACTAGAGTACAATTGCTCGTATTCATCACACAAACATCTGCCCCCACCGGGATTCGAACCCGGGAAACCTCTCGAGTAGGCGACACCTTGAAACCCGGCGTGCAAACCACTCGGCCACAGAGGTCGTTATTCATTTGTTTATGTGTACCTGTAGAATAGTCTTAGCTGTGTGTCTCTGCAGCCAGCCGAGTAGATGCGGATGGGTGGTCGCCGCGGAATGCTGACACAGGCAGTGCACGCGCCGCCATGCCTCGCAAAGGTGGCGCGTGCGGTCACCGAGCTCGCAGTCGCCGCTCAACCGCCCATCTAAAGTCTGGACGGAGTAAAACGAACGCTTGTTAAGGTCTTTCGTAAAAGTTTATATCAAGGAGCAATGAAAAGATGCACTGATTTATTTATTTATGACGTTTCATATCCTTTTCAGGCTGCGTCGTCAAACGTCATCAGATAGATGATAGATACATATAATAAAATGGTAGGAAAGTCAAAACTGTACATTGAATATTGTTTTAAAAGAATACTTGGGGTGTGATCTACAATCGATACCGAAGCCAAAATTAAAGTTTTTAGAATTTTTGTCTGTTTGTCTGTATGTATGTCCGGGATAAACACAAAAAGTACTGCATGGATTTACTTCAAATTTGGCACGAATATTATTAAGAAATCGGGTCAACATATAGGCTACATATTATCACGCTATCACCTACGGGGAACGAGCAGTGAACCTTTAGTTCTAACTCCACGCGTACGAAGTCTCGGGCGGCCGCTAGTAAATAAATAAATCAGTACATCTATACCGTTGAAACTTGTAATGAGTGGTGTGAAAACCTAAGAAACAAATAAGCAATGAAAACGTAGTTTTATCAAAGAGCAACTGAGAGAGCCCATCTGGGGAAGTGACCTCTCTTCCCTAGCGACTGCAATAGCCCTTGAAAGATTGTCGAGTGCCGGCACAGACAGTGCCTCGCAAAGGTAGCCCTTGCGGTCACAGAGCTCGCAGTCGTCGCTCAACCGTCCACCTTAAGTCTGGATCACAGAACACAGAAAGAAGTTAGATGCACTTCCATCTAATAGATAATAGCCAATTAAACGACGGAATATCAAACAATCGAACCAATCAGCGCTCACACCCGAGAGCAACGCCAACGGTGCAATCATAACTATATTTTGGTCAAGTTATGAGCATTTGGTCACACATTACTGTGGCGCGCCTGCCTCGCCCACAAGGCCCTTCTAACCTCTTTCTGGTCTGGACGGAGGAAAATTTAAGCGTGTTCATCTCATTCGTGAAAGTTAATCAAAGAGCAACTAGAGAGCCCAACTGAGGACTTAAACTCTATTCCCTAGGGGCGACAAATGGTAAGTCAAAAGATTGTCGGCGTGAAAAAGCTGGCACAGGCGCGGTTCCGCACTTGATAGCCTAGAGGCTATTCGCAGGGTTTTTTAGTGGATAGTATGCCGTAAGCACTGGTAAGCCGCGCGGACTGCTTAACGGCTGCTCAGTTTCACACCCGTGAGACTTACTAGAGGCTAGGCGTGAGGTACCTTCGTTGGTGTGCCCCTTAAGGGCGCTTAAATATAGGTTTTGACTACGTAATTTAAAAAAAAATGGACTACAATGAGATCGTCAAAAAATTTTCAGCCATATGCCTCGCACAGGCCCCTCTTTCTTAAGTGATAAAAGTAAATCTAAGAACAACTAAGAGAGTCCTGTTGGGGAAGTAACCTAGGGACTGCATTATGATGTTCTTCAAACAGATGTGAAACTTTTATTAAATTAGGCCCAATGAGGGTCACAAAAAAAAATTAAAAAAAATAGTTTATTTGGTTAACCTTATTTTACAATAATATTCTGTGGCCAGAACTACCAAGGAAGCATGTAGTGATGCTTGTGTTGGGCGGTTCTGCTCCACCCTAGGATCTTATCCAATAAACCAGAATGCTGGTGAATTTACTACCCAACATATGAAATGAAACACTACCTATTGAAGTGTTGTTTTTAAATACAGCAATGCAAATTATTTAATACAGTAATGTAAATTGTAAATTTAGAAGAGCTGAATTTTTGGTTAAAGAAAATTTTCTTAGACTGGAATTGATACTTTTGTAGATTTCCTAGTAAAAACAAAATGTATAAAAATCTGAACCAACAAAATTCTTGGGGGTATTCAATGAATTAGATAGGTATGATTTTCTTAGACTGGAATTGATACTTTTGCAGATTTCCTAGTAAAAACAAAATGTAAAAAAATCTGAACCAACAAAATTCTTGGGGGTATTCAATGAATTAGATAGGTATGTGCTGATTAGATAACTTATTTAAACATTATGTGGTTTTTAATAAATCTCATATTACATTATGTTGAAATATTCACATAATTTAAATGAAATAAAAAATATTTGTTTCTTGGGTTTTCACTCACCTCACTCATTAAATAATACTAATTTTAACGGGTTAATGCACAAAACTTTATTTATTTTCAGCCTTTTCAGGTCTGCATCGTCAGAATAATAAAAAAAAAATTCTGATGATGCAGACCTGAAAAGGCTGCGAAACGTCAATAAATAAATAAAGTTTAGTGCATTAACCTGTTAAAACTAGTTTTATTTATGAAATAAAAAATCTAAAAAGGCAAATTACAGGGTTCTCTTCCAAGGAAGATGTGCAAAGTAATAATAAATAGGAACTTTGTTAGCTGCGTATCTAATTGATGGTCATTATGTATCTACTTGGAGTAAATTTATTAACAAATAATCATATTACAATCACAATAATTAAATCAAATAAATAAAAATAGAAAATCTAGTCTTATGAATCTTCTATAAGTTAAAAATATCTTATGATTCATTAAATTATTTTTTCTTGGGCCTACAGATTCAAATAATCCAATTATGAATTTATTTTTACTATCACCATTTATTGCAATAAACAAGATTTGTCATGAAAATTAATTGATTTGAGACTGGCATATTGCAAAGTTTACTACAACCTTTTAAAGGTTTACATTAGAATAGGGATGTGAACAAACTTTTTTTTCTTAGTCTATCTGGTAGATTATAACAGAGAATTGTACATGATTTTTTCTTTTTTCAGATAATCAAAACATGACACGATATATTTATTTGACACATGACATGACGTCACGTAGTGTAAAATTTTTAGTGACTGCACTAAACCCCACTCCCTAACTTTGATGCGCTTCATCTGTATAATTTTAAGATAGCATTATTTCTTGATGATCAAACTGATCTATTCAATAAAATTTTGTTTACTTGACTTAGTTTACATCCCTATTTGTACTTTTTCCTTTGTGTTTTGGACCCCTTCCAGTCTATGTTATCAAATAGCTATTCTGCAAACTATAGATATATACACAGTAAAATTTGAAAAAAAAAATATGATGAGTAATTACATATTTTATATACATTAAAAAAAGGATATTTAAATAAAGCACATTTTTGTTGCATTGCATTTGATAATTTTTATGTTGACAATGTTTAATAAACATACACAGCTACTGACTTCGGCTGCTTTTCAATAAAGATTGTTCAGCTATCAACAACACAATTGGATTTGTTTGAGTTCAGCAATAATACTGAACATGATTACAGTTCACCAGTTCCAGTAACATGTGTTTATAAAACTTATGCTGTGTCAGTAAATAATATGTAAGTACCTACGTGACTGAAGAATACTATAGTATGGCTGTCATGCTTATTCTCATTTCACATCACACATGGTGAGCATTTTCTGTAGCTCATTTCATGCAGTTCATATGTAATACTTTTATGAGTGTGAAAATCACTTAACGATTACTATTATTTTTGCCATTCAACTAGTTTTTTCTATATTATATTGCCCAAAATTGTATAAATCATAGAATTTCTACCTAAGCAAATAATGCCCAACTTCGTCGTCGTGAAAAATCATTCATTACTCAGTACATGTATCAAATGAAAGAGAAGACAGTTATGGTGATGATAATTCATAATTTTGAGAGAATCCTAGTGTGGTATCGTAAAATATATGAAAACAAGAGATGAAGAAGACAAAAATGGCGGCCATAATGAATATTTCCTATCAGAACGGCGTCGTAGGATAAACTATAATTTACACCATTTTGAGAGGACAACTCACCTTATAAAGTTCAATGTAAAATGATTTGCCTTTTTGGCCACTCGTTTGATTACTTTTCACGTCTTTTCCATCATTTGTAGAAGTCATTTCTCAAGAAAATATCGCGGGGAGACATTTATGCGCTTGTGTTTTCGTAATGGGGCTGTCAAAGTCAACAATGTTGCAAGATGATAAAATAAAGAGGCCTTCATTTCATCCCACAGACAACAGAGTCAGTGCGTACCATAGACTTATTATTTAAAGAATAACAGAATGAGTAAAAGAGTTATCATGCCCTTTATTCCACAAGGTAGAAAGAGATGCAACATGATGTAGGTACCTTTGTTCCAATAAAGTAAAACGCGCTACTGACTTGCCTGCCGCAGGGACAATCTAGGGTGCACGGCAGTCGGGGCAATATCGGCTTGTCTCTACACACATGCCTGCTATTCAGTGTTCGGGCGTATGTTGAGCTAAACACACTCGTTGATGATGATCCCAGTGTTATCAAAAAATATGTTACCGTAAAAAAGGAAATACTGGGTGAAGAATTGGCAACAGAAAGAAATGTATTGTAAATACAAATTTTACAAGTATTAAACCTTTGAAAGAAGAAATAGCAATTATAGTAATAATTTTTAATTTTTTTAAAGCATGTAACTGCTTGATGTTTAAATCTAAAGAAAATATAACTAGAAAAAATTCCGGGCGGACCAGGCAGCAGACGGGACTCTAACCCACACCCTTCGCAATCCGGACGAATGCACTGACCAATTATGCTACCGCGGCCCTAACGGACCGCGTCGAAATTCCTCTAGCCATTCTTAAGCTGCTTTTTTCTAGTTATATTTTCTTTAGATTTAAACATCAAGCAGTTACATGCTTTAAAAAAATAAAAATTATAACACTGAATGTTCTTATAAAGAACTTGATCCTGACATCAGTGCAATATATCGTATAAAAAAAATTAAAGGTTTATAAAAATTGCCCACGTGCCACTGTTCTCGTCAAAGGCACATGTATAAATACAGAATCGCCACGTAGATCTTGACTGAGCACACACAGAATAACCTAGGTATTACCAAATTATTGTTTTGTAACTTGGTAAATACTTAACATTGTTTTATGCTAGCGACCGACAGCGCATTCGTCTGCATTAACTTAGATTTTTCAAACTCTCACAAAAACCTAACAGTTTTCCGGGATAAAAAGTAATCTTGTCTCAATCTTGGTTGTAAACTATATGAGTACTAGATTTCATCCAAATCTGTATAACCCTTTTTTCATTTCCATAGCTGATAAACTTATCGATTTTACGGATTGAGTCATTAGCTGCGTTACGTTACTAGCAATACAGGTGCCAGTATGAGAGAGGGATAGTCATGCTTTATACACAATGGGAAAGAGAGACTGTTGATTGACTGTCTATCGCGACTTTTTACAGATTAACAGTTTATGAAGTGGTTTTATTTTTGTATAAAAAATGTAATTAAAAACCCCCGTTTCCCCCAAACCAAAATTTCTTCCCTCCATTAATGCCCCCAAAAATATTTCCCCCCCTAATATCCACCCATTGCTTTAAAAACCCCCCAAATTTGGGGAGAATCCCCCCAATCTGGCATCAGTGAATATATATATTGTTAGTTTGTGGCTGCAAAAACGTGTTTAATGCGATTCAACTAAGAATAGGAGCGACTGGGCGCCATATTGTGATGCCATAGCTGTCAGTACAAACCATATAGGTAGAGAGAGCAAAAAAAGTTTTTATTTAATAAAACTTATTTACTAAGATTGAGAAAAGAAAACACCGATTATTAATAATATTTATTTATAAAGACTGTGAGAAAAAACATTAATCAGAATCTAGCTCTTCTATTCTGCTTATCTCTGCATTACCGCCGGAGTAGTTATGAATAATCATGCACTATTACTAGAGTCCGCGCCACCACTCATGTCCGATAGACGCGGCGCGGCACCTCTGTCGTGTAATGAAATATTGCCAGTAGGAAGAAATTTTCTCCCACACCCCATTACTACAAAACTATTTTTATTCTACGGAAATATAATGAAGCAAATAATATTTATCAATAAAACAATATTATAAAGTTTCATATAATTTAATGCAATGATTGTGGTCATCATGATAGTAGTTCATCAACTGCAAAAAGCGAAGGTTATTTGTTTCTTTTAATAATATCATATAACACTGGTTCAATCGGTCTCTCTTTAAAGTAAATTTGTTTTTGTCTTAACCACTCCTGCACATGTTATTTTTAGCATTGCAACGTAGGAGCTTTGCCATTGCAATTTTTCCTTCTTTAGTAATTCTTGACACCGTTTTGACAGATACACCTAAAATCATAAAAAAAAAGTTTAAATTATTGTTCATAGTATTAATTTATTGTTAATTAAATAATATGATACTCGCAACTGCAAAAAGGTAAAAACTGAATACTTTAATTATAAATTAAAGTAAATAAATATGAAAATATAATATAATGCAACACAAACTACTTTTCTGTTTGAATTATATGAACATAACACAAGCCTATTAGATTATGTTACTCTGTAAAATTAGGTACACATCAATAAACTTGCAACCCTAAAATTTACTTGTCATGGCAGCGACTCGCATTTGCTAATATTGTAAAAGGACCAATCGTTATTTTTGTTCTCCAGTTCACAATACTCTTGTACTTTAAGAATTGATTTTTTGGCTGAACTTTTTATTACTTTTCGTTCGTCATGGAGTGATGGCGCGGACTCTAGGTCACATACGAACATGCATCCTTTATGTAAACGATAGTTTGAAATCGAGTTTCTGAACTCAACTTAAAGTATCAACCATTCATGGCGAAAGCTCAATAAGTGAAAAAAAATATCAACCGATATTAATTATCAATACTTGTTATTGTTTGTCTACAAATGTTTGCTTTTTATTCTTGAATTAGCAGAGTGCTAAAAAAGGGTTCCAAGTTTTTTTTGCAAACCGTACTTTTCAAGCGACATTTGACAGATAGAGGTCATTAACTTTCCTATTCTTATTTGAATCGCATTGTGTATTTTATTAGCTTTAGTCATAATTTTTATAACTTTTACATTTGTAATGGAAAGTGACTTCATGAGTTATCTCATATTGAAGTCATTTTTAATTTGACGACTGTATATAATACAGGGAAGCAATATTTTTGGATGCTATTTGCTTTGAGTCTTTGAGCTATTAGACTTGAACTTATTTTGTTGTTATCTAAGGTTTTGTCTGTGTGCAGTGAATGAACCATATTATTTAATATTATGGTTATTATGATAGTGTTCATAGGATATAATACTAATATCACCCTTATTGCTTACGTAATAAAGCCTCTACTACCACTAGCCATAGCATAACCACGTAGAAAAGGTTTAGTTTGATTTGTGAACCAGAAATATTTTGATATTATATTGAAATGTTTTAGGTTTTCAATTATTATTTTAGTTTTATAAGGACAAGAAATCTGCAAAATTTGGCCACTAGGGGCACTGTAATCACTTGACCCAAAACTTCTATCAAATACATAAACAGTGTACAGTTTGTCTATAAAGTCGTGACATTAAATGATAGCGCCACTAGTATGAATGTAGCAATCCTATACAGTAGTATTTTGTTTCTGTTTTATATATAGTAGGCACCTATGCTTATAAAAAGTTTAGCCAAGCATATTTAATTGAATCAGAATAAAATTATTATAGATAAAATAGTACTTTATAGTGTAAAAGTGTGTAATGTTGGTGATTACCGCTGAGGTGCCATTGAGACCAGAGCCGTTAGGTAATCATCAATACACACAAGTATCATCATACCTCAGACCAAATAAAAAGTATAGACGGAGTCTGCCGAACCAAAAAGTGAAGCCGATAAAACTACGCCTCGCCGTGTACATACACAGTTACACGCACACACATGCAACGAAACTACGCCTTGGATTCTCAGTCGAGCTATCCCGACGCGCGGAGTGTGACGTAATAATAAATAACAATATTTATTAGAGAAAATGCCGAATTGTGTAGTGAAAACGTGTAAAAACCAATCTTCCAAGAATAAAAAACAGGATGGAATCACATTTCATACGTAAGTAAAGTTATAAACTGCTATTTTCAATTAATCAAAATCAAATTTGAGGTTGTCGCTTTGTAAACAAAACCTGAACGAAATGTTGCCATGATTATTCGTTACAGTTTTACCCTTTTGTTGGGTAGCGTGAAATATAACGTAACGTTATTTTATTAAATACATTGTGTGGCATACTTTTATATTATTCGAATATTGTAATGCATGGATAAACAATTACACAAAACATCTTTTTTCTTTATGTATTCGTATAAATTTTTTGGGATGTAATACATATTATATATTATACGTTTTTTTTAAGATTTCCTAATCGAGATCAAGATCTAAAAGAGAAGTGGATTGCAGTCATTCGTAAGAGTAGAAATGAACCATTGTGGCAACCAGCTTCCCGCAGCGTGGTTTGTTCGACTCATTTTCAGAGCGACGATTTGTACTACACAACAAAAGGGTTACGTCGTGTAAAACAAAATGCATATCCAAAGGTATTTTTTTTACTATTATTATGGTTACTTAGATTAATTTATATTTTAAAGATTCCAATAATTTATTTGCTAACTGCTTATTGTTTGTACAAGTCCCACCATCTATCATGTTGTGGTAGAACTACTTGCTTCAGTTTCCCCATTTTGCCGTATTATGCTACTAAATTAAAGCGAACTTACTTGAATTAAGTATCATTGTTCATTAAAAGTATTAGTACAATAGTAAAAATAATGTTAATTTGGTACTTAGCTAATTTTAAACTCAACCTTGACCGCAACTGTGCACACTAGAAAAATGCCTCATCTAATGTGCACACCGTTTTAAGATGCATCTACTTTTTAATGGCCTTTTTGACCCAAAATTCGCGATGTTTGTGGATTTATTTTATTATGTTCTTGTATAGGAACTAGTGATTATATTTTGTGTATTCTATAGAAAATTTTATGTACATTTTAATAAAAGAAACTGTTTATCAACATTTGTATATGCTTTTCGTTTTATCGACATAAAGTTGAGATGACTGATTTGGTAGCGATTTCAAGTGCCTTGTTGCGAGTGCTTGAAACTATAAAATGTACAAACCTATTCCATCCGAGACTTGTAACTAAAGTAAAATAAACAATCCAACATAATTAAACGTCAACACATAAATCAAGGCACTTGGATCTCGCATTTGTTTTTATCAACACTTGAAACACGACCCTTTTTTTTCTGTTGCGTGTTATATTTTATAATAGGGAAGATGCATATATAATATTTATGAAAATTTTATGATTAAAATGTTAAAAAAATATAAAAGAAATGCCACTGCAACGTTTTTATTTTACATAATGTTGTTTTTTAACAATTATTACGAATTAAAAATACTTGAAACGGAACGTATTTTAAAACACCAATCAGCGTTTAGTGACGTCACTCCTGTTATGACAACTTCTTTGAGGTTATGGTTGTTAAAGTAAATATTATTTTATGGGAATATTTATTGCGTTTTTTTACATTTAATAAAAATGAAAGTTGCGTTTATCAAAGCAGACTCCAGGAATTTACCAAGAGTTAGCGTTGACATAGTTATAACTTTTTTTGTCCAAAGTGCAGAGTTTTTAAGTTTAGAAATGAAAGGGACTAAATTACTACGGTATGTAAAAATCGTAGTTGTTAAACTTCGTATTTTATTCAGCGGCTTCTACAAATCTTACGGCGATAATGCAATCGGCTATGTCCAAATTAAAAGAGATGGAAAATGATGTACAGTAAAAGGTCGAGTTTGAGATGTTGATGGATGGATACATTTTAAATTTTTCAAAAAAATATTTCGAAAGTCGCAAAAATATGCAAAAGTATGAAATTTTAAAGCCAGCAACGAACAATTACGACCAGTGACAGACAGGAGTGACGTCATCGCATCCATAGGTTCGTTTTCGCGCGAAAATTTAAATTGTCAATTTAAAACCGCATTTTTTCCGATAAATCACAATGTTTTAATTTTTTAATATATCTGTGGTTTATTCTACATGGAATTCTTTAAAATGAAAACAAAAATAAAAATATTGCATCTTCCCTATTGTATTTGGTAAGTTATTATATACATTCATTTATATATAGTACATTCTATATGTACAAAAACCTGGATTTATAATTTGCAAATTTTGAAAATATACCTCATTTTACCTATTTAAACGACTTTTTTGACGTGACAACGTCTTAAATTAGGTTGCGGCTGGGAGTCACTTATGAAAAAGTGTAACGCTCGGTAACGTTACGATGAGTCTCTCGTGTTAAGTTTAAGTTTACATGTACAATGTTTTAGTAAACAAAATATATTTCTATAGTTAAAATTTGTGCAATTCTTATTTTCATTCAATTCCTTGTTCCTATTGTGCAATTTAATTATATTCATATCAATAAATATTCTACCGAGAAAAAGACGTTGTCACGTAAAATCTTCGCCCGTAAAACCGACTTTACAGGCAACCATTTTTTTTATCTTTCCTGAGTTTACCATAATGTAATTAAAATAAATTATAGACATGACGCATTGTGTACACACTGTTTTATTGAAAAATTTATGGAGAATCCAAATATACGTTTGTGAAGGGTATTTTTACAAAATAACAGAGAAATCGGCAGAACAATGCAATCGTTGCCACCCACGGGCGGGCGGTCCATAAAGAAGTCCGGCACTTGTAGGTGAGAACGGCGCATGACCTTTGGCTCACGAGAGGTTTAGAGAATAAGCTTACGATATTTTTTTCTAATATTTTATAACGTTATTAATAACGTTATGGAATAACGTTATTACATTTTTCTAATATTGGGGTGTTTTATATGACTATGGTAACACTGGCTAATGCACTACATACATAAAAAACCGGCTTCACTTTTTGGTTCGGCAGACTCCGTCTTTACTTTTTATTTGGTCTGAGCATCATACGACGTTTTTTTACACACTTGTTAAGAAAATAATATTAAAAATCATTTTATAGTATATAAAAAGTTTATTTAGAGAAACAATTTGTTAATGTGCAGTTAGTAAAATTAGTGATAGGTATCTTCACTAAAAGCATCTCGCCATGGTTCTTTATGTGACCATTTCTTTCTTTGGTCGGCCTTGCATTTTTTCCCAGGTGTTTCAAACTTTCCATCATTCTTAAAACCTTCGTTGACTATCCGACTCTCTGATTTTCCTGAGAAAAGTAAAAAAAAAAGATACGGAATAGAAACAATAACTTATTGACATGAAACAATTAATTCAAAATTGGTAGAAAACGTGACTGAATTGAACCATAATAACGTATCAAAAGAAATGGTCGTACTAGAATATTACCTATTTACAATGTCAATCTAACCTAAAAATGTGCAATGTAAACAATGCCTTTTTGGTCTCAAAATCGTAAATTGAGTAAATTTGTAACTTCAGGCAGATTACAAAAAAATAGTTACACGATTACATACCCGTCATAAATGCTGTTCGCCCATAAACATCATCCAAATCCCACAAAATTCGTCCAGCTTGGTAGTCTTCGAAACATCGTTGGAAAACTTTAAAAATCACTTCCCGCGTGCCACTCCGATTTACTTTACTCATTTTTATACCTTGCTGCTTATAGTCGGAGAGCTGGCTACGAAAATGTGAACTGATAAGGTGCAGTAACGAATTATATACATAACCTCTCCTTGGTAGCCTATAAGTACAGAGCGAGGCCCGTCAGAACTCTCTCCCGGGGCGGAAGGCGTGGGTGGGCGGACAAAGTCGTAAATTTTCAATAAGAAAAAAATGATTAGGTGCAGTTGTGAAATTTGGTAGAGTTATAATTTTTAACTGTAGGAATCTAGGAAAATTGTTGTCAGAAGTCTAGGTTGGGGCTTAAAGCCTGTCAGAAGTCGACAAAGTTGTAAAGAAATTGTTTAAATTTAAACCACAAGGTGCAGTTCTGACAAATGCATTTTCATATTATTTGTAGCTTATCGAACCTGTATATAAATTGTCAGAAGTCTTAATAATGGCTAAGTACATAAAAATTGATGATTTAGTCAGAAGTTGCTGAAGCGGCTATCGCGACGGAAAGCAACGTTTCGAATCTAGTTTTGAGTTAAAATAACAAGGTGCAGTTCTGACAATTGCATTTTTATATTATTTATAGCTTACCGAACCTGTACATATATTGTCAGAAGGCTAAATAATGGCTAAGTACATAAAAATTGATGATTTAGTCAGAAGTTGCTGAAGCGGCTATCGCGACGGAAAGCAACGTTTCGAATCTAGTTTTGAGTTAAAATAACAAGGTGCAGTTCTGACAATTGCATTTTTATATTATTTATAGCTTACCGAACCTGTACGTATATTGTCAGAAGGCTAAATAATGGCTAAGTACATAAAAATTGATGATTTAGTCAGAAGTTGCGGAAAGCAACGTTTTGAATCTAGTTTTGAGTTAAAATAACAAGGTGCAGTTCTTACAATTGCATTTTTATATTATTTATAGCTTACCGAACCTGTACATATATTGTCAGAAGGCTAAATAATGGCTAAGTACATAAAAATTGATGATTTAGTCAGAAGTTGCTGAAGCGGCTATCGCGACGGAAAGCAACGTTTCGAATCCAGTTTTGAGTTAAAATAACAAGGTGCAGTTCTGAAAATTGCATTTTTATTTTATTCATAACTTACCAAACCTGTACATATATTGTCAGAAGGCTAAATAATGGCTCAGTACAGAAAAATTGATGATATGGCCAGAAGTTGCTGAAGCGGCTATCACATTGAAAAGGAACGTTTCGAATTTAGTTTCAAAATTAAATAACAAGGTGCAGTTTTGGCTATTTATTGTTTTAATTATTTACACTGTTATTTTAATAAATATGCAATGACAAAAGGTTAAGCGAGGGAAATAAAAAACAAATATAAAAATTAAATAATGCACGAAAACTTATTTATTTATTGACGTTTCGTAGCCTTTACAGGCTACGTCGTCAGAATTAAACTTTTATTTAATTTGTCGAGCTACCTTCGAAAGACTCGATTAATACAATATGTTTCAATTAAGTTCTTTAATAATCAACTATTACAATATAAGTGAAATTAAGATTTATCATTTTTATAATAGGCACGCAGAAAGCAAAGGGCATTCAAAGTGTTTTCAGATAGAGAGGATCTGATCTTGTTGCAAAAGTAACCTGCATTAGAAAGAGCTCTCTCTGCTTCGACGCTAGTAGGGAGGATGGATAACAAATAATTATAGCACTGATTTAAATGCTTTCCTCTGTCGCCACCAACTTTTGTGCTAAGGAACACATCGTAGCTATATAATTCACACTTTTTATAAAGAAACAATAAGTGAAGTTGTGAACGTATTGTGTTTGAAGTTAGGTTGCAATCTCTACAGATTATCCTAACTTTCACTTTACAGTGTTGCTACGTAACCGATTTAAAAAATGAATGCTAGTTTAGTAGATTTTTTTAGTAGATTGGTATTTTTTTGTAGATTATTTAACTAAGTTTCGAAAGTATCGAAAACTGGAGTTGAGGAGCGACAAAATCGTTGAGACTCTCGGAATTTTCGAGACCGAGACTCCCGGAATGAAAGCCCTAACAGGTACTCTATGATAAGAAGTTACTGAAGCATAACATCCTTTTTTTTATTTCAGATAATTATGAAAATTTGGCCATTTGTTTTAAAAAAAAAAAAATTTTTGTCATTATAAGAAAGTCAAAAGTAGATGGAGTAAAAGGTAAGTATATTTATATAAAGTAAGTCTAATTATTTAATTACATATCAAAATCTTGATTTGTAACAAGTAAAAAAAATATTTATAAATATAATGATAATCTAACAAATTGAAAATACAATTTTTAACATTATGCAGTACTTGAATATTTTACCTTCAGCTCCAGATTCTTTGTTTTAATTTTGTCGTATAACATCGTTGACTGTTCAAGGTATTTGAGGGCCCTCAAACTATTTAAGTTCATACATTGATCCTTGCTCTACCCAGCCGCAATTTGTAAGCTCCAGATCCGTTGGAACCTTTTTCGCCCTTTTAGATTGCTGACGTATCATCATTTTATCTGTACTTACCCATTATTTATCCTTCTGACAATATATGTACAGGTTCGGTAAGCTATATATAATATAAAAATGCAATTTTCAGAACTGCACCTTCTTATTTTAACTCAAAACTAGATTCGAAACGTTGCTTTCCATCGCGATAGCCGCTTCAGCAACTTCTGACTAAATCATCAATTTTTATGTACTTAGCCATTATTTAGCCTTCTGACAATATATGTACAGGTTCGGTAAGCTATAAATAATATAAAAATTAATTTGTCAGAACTGCACCTTGTGGTTTAAATTTAAACAATTTCTTTACAACTTTGTCGACTTCTGACAGGCTTTAAGCCCCAACCTAGACTTCTGACAACAATTTTTCTAGATTCGTACAGTTAAAAATTATAACTCTACCAAATTTCAGAACTGCACCTAATCATTTTTTTCTTATTGAAAATTTACGACTTTGACCGACCACCCACGCCTTCCGCCCCGGGAGAGAGTTCTGACGGGCCTCGCTCTGTACTTATAGGCTACCAAGGCAGTGTTTCCACTTTAAAGATTTCCTTTCCCCACGCCTCAATTTAGATTTCCCCTTCTTAGGACATTTTTCCCCTCAAAAATTATTCTGCTGCAGTTTTTAGATTTGGCACTAGTGTAGTAACTAAAAAAAAGTCTTATACTATCTTATTCTATAACAGATAAATAAAATATATAAAATCTGCACGTGTTGCCACAGTTTCTTTTATACGGCAAAACTCTAGTCCACGTTATAGTCCATAAAAAATTTGTTCCGTGCCGCATTATTTTAGGCTATGCTTTACCCATAATTTCCCGCAATTTCTTTTAATGTCTTTCCCCTTTTTCTTCCCCTCTGGACCCTAATTTCCCCTTAAAAGGGGAATTTCCCCTCATTGTGGAAACACTGTACCAAGGAGAGGTTGTATGTATAATTCGTTACTGCACCTTATCAGTTCACATTTTCGTAGCCAGCTCTTAGACCATTAGTTTCGTCATTTTATTACAGTTTAATCCAAACAATAAAAAATACAAAAGGAAAACTGTTCCACAACTGAAACTCGATGACAGCGGATGTACATAAGTTTGGTGTTGCCAGACATATGAATAATGTTAGTTCCTCAAACATTCTGTCACGACTTTATAGACAAACTGTAGTTTAAGCAGGTTGCCTGCTGCCACTATGGCCACCCTGCTTAAACTACACTGTTTAATTCTCGCGATTGTTTTCTGAGTCTGAATCTGATTCTGAACCTGCGTGCATTGTGGCCGTACCCTTATTTTTAAACAAATATATCAAAACTTTTTAGGCAATGTTTAACGGTGATACCATGTATGCGACGTTGGTGACTTCCTTTTTTGTGACTTTATTGACAGACTGTAAATAAAGCCCTGTAAGAAAGTGAAAAAAGCTTCGGTAGTATGCCAATTTCACATGCATTACACGTATTTTTGTTTTAATGTTTATTTAAATTAAGACCATGGCTCCATTTTTGTCTATGTTGCGCATTGGCATTTATATTTTTCCATTGGCAACATCGTTCTAGTACAAAGCAAAAGCGAGTTGTGTCAAGAATTAGTGCTTTTTCTTCGTAAATTAATCTCATCAAAGTGTAATAAAATGTAATTTGGTCTTCTTAAGAATATTCAATACGTCGATCATTAAAGTGGTCACAGATTTTAAAATATTCTGTTCCTATTCCGACTACTGGACAGCATAAATGAACGTGTCACCGTAGGGCTCTTTAGAGACAATAAATTATTTCTATTTAATCCATATTTGATAATGCCTCTGCCTTATTCTTATCAATTTTAAAATATAGTTTAATAAGGACACCGTAAATGTGCTATACGCAGCGTGATTTATTTAAAAAGTCGGCACATCTGGTGATCGTTCTAGGCAGTAATGCTGCTTGACTGATTGACTAAATAAGTTATTTGGAGACACATTGTGACGGTTTTTGTCATTTCTTTACAAATAACATGCTTATTGTTCTTCAAATAGAATTTTGTTTGTTCATTATTCGGGATAGCAACAGAATCTCTAAAAAATTGTCCTTATATGTTATACAGTGAATAGTGTTAGTAGTGTTGTGATGAGTTTGCTAGGTGATATTTCGTATTTTCTTTACTACATGCCATTAGAGCGATAAGTTGCGGAAATGGCAAAGAAATCAGATAATACTGGCGGAAAGCTGGTGACTGTGTCTATTGTGGGATTGTCTGGTAAGTAATAAATTCGAAACATGCAATTTTCTAATTAGAATGAAACACTGGTAGTACAAAATAGCCACACTAGCACACAGCCTAGAAACTGACCAGCCATATTATTGCACTCAATTATTGTGTATTATTATATTCTGTTTTTGATTGCTGTTACCTACCTATATTTATTATGTAGTAGTGAAATCATATACACTTTAGTGAAATTGAAAGTGATTGATTATTATTATGATTATGATTATAAGAGTCTATAATGAAAAAAATACTCAACCCAGTATCAGTCTTGGCAGCAGTATAATGAAATAGAATTAAATATTTATTAATAGAATATTTGAAAGTGTTAACTATCACTAATATTAGTTTGCCTTATTACTTATCCTAATATCTAATGATTGTATTATTCACTTGTTCATGTGCTTGTTGATGTTCTGAGCATTTGACTCATACTATTGTCTATTTATAGAACAGACCCTGGAGTGTTGTAGCAATGACATTACGAAGTTGTTGACTTTAGAGTGCAATAGTGAACTTACAATTATTATCTTAGCCTACATGATTGAATAACCCCTCACACGGCAATCAGCCGACTGTCGGCATTAGGTATAACCCCGACATACGGCAAGCGGCCGACTGTCGGCCGTTTGCCACAAGCGGCACGCGACCGACATTCGGCCTTTCATCGTTTTTCTATCCTGCCTTCATTCATATATCAATTTTTAGAGGAAAAAACGGGCTAGCTATCTAGCCATTCATAAAAACAAGTGCCATATGAAATATTTATACTGTTATCTGTCAAAGTTCGTCGTTCGCCGTTTTTTGTCTGAAAAAAAATATGCCGTGTATTCAGACTATTTTAAGTGCTTTTGAGTGGTTTTAAAGAAAAAAACACCATGCCTGGTTAAGTTAAATACATTTAGTTACTCTATTTTGATGTTTCGTTTGCGGGTCTCCGTGAATTTTTTTTTTTAGAATTTTTTTGCAGACGCGGTCGCAAAAAAAATCAGCGAAAACTTAGGGGTACTTACCCTATGTTTTCATTTGATAATTTCGATAATAATTGTAATGTTTTAATTTTTAATTATTGAATAAATTATTCATGATTAATACTTCGAATACAAAGAATCCCTTGAGTTCGTATTTTTGAAGAAATAAAAAAAAAACAAAATCCGCGCGGTGGAACGGTCGTTCGAAATTCAAATACACGAACGAAATATTTTTTTATATTATTTTCTTGTATGTGAACTAGTAATTAGTTTTTGTTTATTCTAAAGCAAATTTCGCGTACATTTTGATAAAAAAAACTGTTTATCAAAATTGAAAATACTTTTCGTTTTATAGACATAATACTGAGATGACTGATTTGTAGGCGATTTTTAAATGCCTCGTTGTAAGTTCTTAAACCTAAAAAATATACAAACGTTATTCATAACAATCTTGGTTCTAATGTTATCTTAACACTCGGAGCTAATGGAGTAATAAATTACAGCCATTCAAACGCCCGGCGTAATTCTTATCGACCCACTTGAAATTTGATCTGTTTATACTTCGCGGTTTGTTTACATTAACGGCGCGCGCGCGCAATGTGACGAGCTGTAGGTATAATTAAATTGTGCGAGTATAGTATTTTATGTGTTTATTTGGTAAGTTATAATAGAATGTGCAAATAACCAAAAAATCTGGTAATAAAATTTTGAAATTTTGAAAATATACTCCATTTTACCCATCTAAACGCCTTTTTTTTATCTTTCCCGAGTTTACCGTAACGTAATTAAAATAGATTATAGACATGACGCATTGTTTAGACACTGTTTTATAGTAAATTTCATGGAGAATCCAAATATATATAGTTTGTGTAGGGTATTCTTACAAAATAACAGAGAAATCGGCAAAGCAATGCAATCATACCCACCCCGCGGGGGGCCTCGGTGGGTGGTCGTGCCGTGTAAGGGGGTTAGCGGCGTTTGCGTGTGGCCGTGGGAAGGGATAATAAGAATTTTTTCTTTATTGAAATCTGCATATTAACTTAATTTTATATCAAATCAAAAATTATTTCTGCAGTATTCCACTCTTAAACTATCATTATTTATCCAGCAGTAGCATTATTCGTCATTCCACTCTTTAAAAATAAACTTTAATGTTGCATAAGTGCAAAACTTGAAAATTGCTGAACCAGTTCGGCATTTTTTTTTTCATATGATGTTCTTTATGGCAGACAGAAGGTATATATATAGAGAGAAAAAAATGCATAAAACAATAAAAAGGTATACTTTTCCTTTCCCATAAAAACCAGTTGTCAAAAATTCAATGTGAATTTGGCACAGTTATAGTTAATCCCGGGAAAGAACTTAGTAAAGTTTTTATCTCAGAAAACATTTTTTGGGGAGCTAAAAAGGAGATGGGATTTACAGGCAACCAATTAAACCATGTAGATGAAGTCGGGGGTGCCTGCTACTACTACATAAAAATTCATATTTTTTATTTATGTTACCCCAAATTAGATTAAACTGATTACAAAAAATATTCATTAGTACAAATTGTTTATTAGAGGATTTCACTTTTACAGCCAATTTCATTTAAATATTTATAAATATGATTAGGTATATGGTAATTCAGCAGATTATTACTAATGTGTTATTTCAACTTCAATTATACCCCCATAATATGGATACTAAATTCAGATTTATGTCCAATCTGCCGTGACAGCTTTCTAAACTTTTCAATGAGTAGCCTCTGATTGAATAAAAGGAAGTATTGCCTCAATTTAAGTCTTACACAATTGTCAATGGGTCTGATCTATTGTCACCGTTTATCTGTTCTATTTCCTGTTATGTTGTTGTGGGCGTTAATGATATTTAAGAATGCAGCAGTCACATGTACAATAATGTATATGGAAATGATAGAATATGGTGTGATGCTTATTTATTGAAGAGTAGTTGACTATCTAATGTACTCATACTTTACATATCTGATCTGATAAATGTGTCATTTACACTTGTTAATTTAATTCAATAATATGAAAATATAAGTTGTGTTATTATGATGTGACTCGTTGCAATAGCATGAAATATAAGTAAAATGAATGGGGGAATTGGAGAAATTGAAAATAAAATTATTCAGCATTTTATGATAATTTGTGTTAATCATTTTAGGTACTGAAAAAGATAAAGGGCAGCTGGGTGTTGGTAAATCCTGCTTTTGCAACAGATTTGTTCGAACACATGCTGATGATTACAATGTTGATCACATCTCAGTTCTGAGTCAGGTAAGAATTAAATAGTTTTTAAATAATGTGTACCTATGGAGATTATGAGGTGACATCATAATACATTTATAATGCAAACAAGCTTTTTACTATAAAACTAGTATTGTTCCCATAAAAACATGAAAGGATTTTAATTTTCCTAGAGAATCAATAAGAAAACACTGCACTTTTGGGGTTTTGTCTTTCACAGAAAGCAAATATCTAGTATTTTACTAAAGAAAACATCTATGATATTGTCTTAAGTCTCAATTGTATAAAGAGTTCTCAATAATATAAATAATATAAAGAGTTAACCAATAACTATTTTTAATAAACATTTAATGAAACTGTTAATTAACAAAGTATATTATACTACCCAAGAGTTCCTTAGTGACACTTCCTTGAAAGAATTGGACATAATTACCTAATTTACTTATATTTTAGCCTGTTTAACAGGCTAAAATTTCTTATTATTATTTATTTTTAGTTTGACATAAAAATATTGCTTAGTAATTTTGACATTTATTTCTAACTATGGCTTTTTTGATTTATATATAATTGTAAACCTGATTATTTCATAAAATATTGTACACCTAGTAATAAGGGTCGAAATGTAGTGACACTAAACTTTTTACCTAACACCAATTTACTGTACTAACCTACATTTCAGAATAAAGCATTTTGAATTTGTCTTATTTAGTAAACAATCTTGATAAACCTGTTTAATTAAATTGTCTTATTTTTGTGGTTTTTCTGATTCCTAGAGCACTATTAGCATTAGCTATCTTGAAGATAAACTGCAATATTTTTTGTTGCTTAGATTCTCCAACTCAATACTGTGAAAGGAACCATATTGATAAGCCTACACTGTCAGTGGGCCTGGATATTTTATAAACCTTCATCCTATGGTGGTTTAATTAATGTTTTAAGTAAAAGTTTTGAGCTAAATAAATATAAAATAAACATGCCTTTGTTATGCAGCCATTTCCACAACTGTGATTATTGTATTGCAAATGTAAAATGGAACACAACCCTTTGTGTGTATTTATTGAATTTATTCTATTCTCTATTTGATATACTGTAAAGTATGACAAATTATTATCTACTATTAAAACTTACCCATCTAAATAAAACTTTAATACCCTCAGCTAGTTTTGTTGTGATGTTGAGTTTTACTCATGTTCTCTTATTGGTATTTGTCCTATTTAACTGTAGCTCGAGGAGCTCGATGGCGCAAGTGGTTAGCGCGTTCGCCTGCGGTCGTTGAAGTTAAGCAACTTTCGCAGTGGTCGGTCATTGGATGGGTGACCAAAAATTTATTATCTCGAGCTCCTCCGTGCTTCGGAAGGCACGTTAAGCCGTTGGTCCCGGCTGCAACTGCAGTCGTTAGCACCCACCAATCCGCACTGGGCCCGCGTGGTGGGTCATGGCCCAATCTCCCTATTCCATCCATAGGGAAGGCCTGTGCCCCATCAGTGGGGACGTTAATAGTCTGATGATGATGATGATGATGAACTGTAGTGAGAGTGGAGAATTGTTGGTTACAGCATGAATTAAGGGCGTGATCATATGATCACGATTCAAAACTAGAAAAAAATATATATTATATTTTATGCTTGATAAGTTCTTTTACTGTACTTGTAGAACAACAGTATGGGAACAAATAATTTTTGAATAGACAAAACCTTTGATGTTCTATTTTATGCAGACTTTTGAACACAAAGAAACATAATGTTTTCGTATTCTTGAATTAATTTAGGCCCGTTTTTTTTTATAGAGAGGTAGGCAAATGACTACCCCACCTGATGTTAAGTGGTGATTAAGTCCAAACGCGAAGATAGCTGGTACAGCTATTTTATATATATTTATTCTATAGGTTTTCCCTATTCCATCTAAAATTAAAATCTATGCTCAGCAGTGTGTGGACATCCACGGGCTGATCATGATGTTTCCTTAGCTCCATAAAATCTAAATGTATGTTCCACATAAACTTAAAAATATCATCTTGTTTTTTATACCTAGGTAAGCAAACGACTACACCCCACCTGATGTTAAGTGGTAGTAAAGTCCAGACGCAAAGATAGCTGGTGCAGCTGTTATAAACTGCCATACCAACCATCCTCACCTTGCCTGCCTGCAGAAATGCGTCTTCTCTGTTAAAGGACCCCTGATTGTAGGAAGGAGGGAACACGTGCGCTTATTCTCTCTTCTCTTTTAGTCTGACTTCAGTGGACGTGTGGTGAACAATGACCACTTCCTGTACTGGGGAAGCGTATCCAAGGAGAATGATGACCAGGAGTACAGATTCGAAGTTGTGGAACAGACTGAGTTCGTTGATGACGCCTGCTTTCAACCATTCAAAGGTAAGAGAATTTCGGCACTAAATTGGTTTCCACAGAAGTTCCATTTGGCGGGATTCCTTTTGCCAAACCAGACTGGTTGTCAAATAGAAAATTGATTCAGTTCCAGAGCTCAGGGGTTGTTGTTACAACCCCTTGAGATGTTGTGAAGTGGCTTTCTTATTACGTAAGGTCGACATGCTTGAAATTACTAATTTCAAGGATGTAGTCTGTTCTTCATGCTTGAAATTAAGAAAAACAATGATTAAAGGTGAGTTCAGACTACGCTATACTATTGCGGTGTATAGTATAGTATGTATAGCAAGCACACTCAATAAAGTAAAGCATGATGAGAATGTGTTCTATGAAAAATATATGGTGTTCTATATTGCCATGCTCTGTGTTATATGCTATAATAGTATAGCGTAGTCTAAACACACCCTTACTTTATAATTGGTATATATTTTAATCCAGTTTTTAATTCCTCATTGGTAACTGGATCTAAATACCAATATAATAATTTATTAAATATTTCAATAAATGCAACATAGTTGAGTGGAGTAGTCTTTTACCAGGCATTGCGTGAAAAGCCAAAGTTACACTAGCACTCTTCACTTTACAGTGGGTAAAACGGAAGCATACATCAAAAGATGCGTGGCCACCAAACTTCAATCTGCCGAGAAGCTTATGTACGTGTGCAAGAACCAACTGGGCATAGAGAAGGAGTACGAGCAGAAGCTCATGCCCGATGGGAAGTTGAGTGTGGATGGGTTCCTGTGTGTCTATGACGTGAGTCTTGTGCCTGGACGCAGCTGGGAGAAACAGGTATTTATAATTTTTATTATTTTTAAAGCATGTAACTTTTTTCTAGTTATATTTTCTTTAGATTTAAACAGGTATTTATGTTCATTCAACATTCGAAGTAATTAAGGCAGGAAATGCGCCTCAGTCAAAGATTTTATATAGATACTAGCTGACCCAGCGAACTTCGTACCGCCATAAAAAATTGAATTAAAAAAACATTGTCCAGCGGACAAAATTGTGAATCCAAACCATTCTCAGATCCCCTTGAACACACACAAAAAATTTCATCAAAATCGGTCCAGTCGTTTAAGAGAAGTTCAGTGACATACACACTCACAGAAGAATTATATATATAAAGATAAAGATTGATTCAGTTGATGTGGTAACTTTTCTGTGATGGTAATAGTAAAAGACAACACGTAATTTTGACAGGCATTTAGTTAATTGACTTATCAGAGTGTAGTTATTAGCTGTCCTAATATTGGTTAGGTGTTTATAACACTATTTATAACACAGTTATAAACATTAACAAACAGCTCGACTGCTTTTGTTGAAAGGTGACTTCATGAGCTCTTGCAAAGAAATATATTACGGTAACTGAGCTTCCGCTGTTTCTACGTTTCTTTTAGTACAATTTAATTTAGATTGCGTGTGCCACGCATTTTAGGTCAGTGCCTATTCTCAAATATATTTAATCTTTATCAAACACCATATAAATTTTTCCTATGTATATTTATCAAAGTTTATTACACGCAGTAATTAATTATTTTGACTGTGACACAGATAAAGGAATTTCCAAATTCTTGACAAGGGCTCACTTGTGTGTTAAACACACTCAGAAATTTGCTTGATTATTTTTTTATCCAACGCGCGCGCGCGTTATTTTGACGTATTGAGTCTATTTATTATTTGGTTTCAAAAAAATCGATGGTCATTTATTGTTAGTTTTAAACAAAATGGGGGATTTTCTAATGTTCTCGTTAAGATTTAGAGAAAATGGACTGAGTATTCCTTAGTCAGCTGTCTGATAAATTTGAACGCGAACTAGTCGCTCTCGCTCCATTGCTTAGACATTTTCCTACTTTTCTGCCTGCCTTTTTTATCAACTGTCAAACTCCATAAATAATAATAATGTTGCCGTATTGACACACAATATACAAGAGACAATTGCAGAAAAAATAAGTAAATGCACAGATCTGAAGGATCAGATCAGATTCCATAATCTTATAATTTCAATAAGATTATGGAATCAAAAAAAAGTATACATTGTTCCGATTGTCCTATCAACGATAGGTGTAGTCCCAAAAACCCTTCATTATAGTTTCAAGGTGATAGATTTAGATGATAACACTTATATTTTCCTCCCTACAAAAAGCAGCAATACTGAACACATGCAACACTGTGTAAAAGTTCTTAGAGGTAGAGGAGACCTAATACAAAACTCACATTCACATTTGTCTTGGACGTTAAAATCCAGTAAAATGTTAAAGCTGTGAAAAAGTATAAAAGCCAATTAAATGATAATAGAAGCAAAATAAGAATACAAACTATTTATTTTCCTCTTTACAATTTTTGTACAATAGATTATAGGCACATTAGTTTAGCTTAAAAATTAAATACCAAAAACAGATATTTTGGGAGACTGGAACCTAATATAGGCAGTTTCCTGCCTGTGCTTTAGGCCCCAGGCCCCCCATGCTCGGACGTGCGATTTGTTTTAAATATTGTCGAGGAGTTCAATTATGAAAAAAAGAACCAGAAAAACTAACGTCTTTCGTATTTCAACCGTATATTTGTAATTTATTATATATTTTTATAAAGTATTTAACTGCTAGATGTTTAAACGTAAAGAAAATTTTATTTAAAAAAATCCAAGCGGTTACCAGGCAGCAGACGGTTCTCTAACCCACACCCTCCGCAATCCGGGCGGATGCACTGACCAATTATGCTACCACGGCCCTGGTGGCCGTGTCGAACTTACTCAGTAATTTTTAAGCTGCAAAGCAGCGCCATCTCTTCGCATTGTAGGTAACCCACAATGACATTTGAATAATGTCATCGTATATTTGTAGTTTGACAGTCAATTAAACAAGTATGGGGTGCACAAGTCAATAAATACGATTTCATCATTATATCGTATATATCATATTCACTTTCTATTATAAAAAAAACAATATCGTTTATTCAGTCTCTACGCTGTTACAAGCACTTGTGAATGTCGAAAAGCTACGCCATCGGTTCGCAAATCTACGGCGGGAGACCTTGTACCGGGAAGAACTGCCAAGAAACTCAGCAAGGCCTGTTTTTTTCTCCCTGTATTATATACAGGGTCGTCAAATTGAAAAATGACTTCAATATGAGATAATTCATGAAGTCACTTTTCATTATCATCCATTCTAATGTTAATGGTATAACAATTATGACTATAAAATAAAAAATATAAAAAACCGATTCAACAAAGTTTAGGAATGCTGTGTCATACTGTTTAGGCATAACTATATTTCGATGAGTATAACCAAAGTATAACTGAGCCGTTGTATGTTTCCCGTTGCTCCAGAACGAAATCCTCGCTGCGATACTCCAGAACATATTGAAGTTGAAGAAGCCGGTAGTCCTAGTCACTTCAAAGAATGACGAGATGTGCGATCAAGGTGTCAGAGAGGCCGAGCGCTTGGTACAACGCAAGGAGTTCAAGGGTTCGATACCCATCGTCGAAACGTCTAGCCACGATAATGTTAATGTGGACCAAGCGTTTATACTCTTAGCGCAGATGGTCGAGAAATCAAAGGCAAGGATTAAGGTAAGTGTGCCCGAAACAACGATATTTAATACCTTAGATACAGCAATAAGAACAAAATCGTGACCGAAACCTGTCCAAAAGGTACATTGGACGATCCACGGAGCTCCGAAAGATGATCGCTTAGTTCAAAACACAGTAAGGCATTATTAAAACATTGAAAGTCACCTTTAATGCATACTGTATAAGGTCTTAAACGCATGCGTCAAAGAGTTATTTGTGACAGTTAGAAATGCAGGCGTATAATTTTACGACTTATTGCTATTTGCAGAAGAATATAGACCTTATTTCTATGATTCTACGCTTAATTCTGAATGCGCTGTTAGTAATATAGCAGGTACGGACCGCGAGGAAAAGAGACGACCGACCGTGAACTTGAATATTCATTTATTTATTTTATTCTTCATGCACAACTGTACAATGGCGGACTTAATGCCGTAGGCATTCTCTACCAGTCAACCATAGGGTGTTGTTGAGAGACAACATTTAAAGAAATATGAACAGTAGTAATAATAAATATAATTATATAACAATAATAATATGAGTAAATATACACAAACAAAATTAGCATCAAATGCGTTAAATTAAAAACATTGATTAGATCTGTTCTGCGGCATGTTGACTTTTAACGGTCCGTGCGTGACTGTGAACCAAGAAGTGCTTGCACTTCTTGATTGGGACACATTTTGATCGTTCTTGGTGTATCTAGGGTATTTAATATCGTTGGCCTGAAATGATTTACTTTTAAGCTTTAAAGAGATAGGGGGAAATTTTATGTGTTCATGATTGACGCATAAAAACAAGTAGACTCCCAATAGCGCAAGAAAAGTGCAATAACAAAAACATCAACCTATACAGAAAATATTAACACCTTATGTCGTGGCACTAAGGTTCAATGTCAAATTGTATACGAGCGAGGGAAATTACGCACAATAGACGCGTGTGCGTATTTTTGCTTCCGATATTTTTTGAGCGTGATTGTAAGTCTACTTGTTTTCATCCGTGCATGGTGTTGAATAAGGTTTTTTTATCCTATTAGGTATAATTTACTTAAATAGAAAATAATTATTTTAGTACATGTAGGCCGCCCCAGCCTGTACCATCATGCGTTGCAACCCTTTAAAAACCTTTTCACTCTCCCATACCTAGCCGTTTTCGATCACGTTACGATGGATCACCATTAGCCTATTAATCTCCCCACTGCTGGGCCTTCCCTATGGATGGAATAGGGAGATTGGGCCATGACCCACCACGCGGGCTCAGTGCGGATTGGCGAGTGCTAACGACTGCAGATGCAGCCGGGACTAACGGCTTAACGTGCATTACGAAGCAACCACTGCGAAAGTTGCTTAACAACATCGAGCTCCTCAACGAAGGACCAAAAATATAATTTCCGTTTCATGAATTTATGGATAAATAAATTTTATGGTCGGAAAGGTAAATTTGCCAAATCATATAAATCTTAAATACGGAATTTCAATTGGCTATTCGGGCTTGCTATTTGTCAGTTGGACATGAGTCTGTCCTTTTCATTCCTTATAAAGCATGATAAGGACAGACTGTTGTCAAGTTTACAAATAGCAAACACAAATAGCTGAGTGAAGTGCCAGGATACAAAAGAAATGTTTGTTATGTAAGTAATGATTATTTGTAGGTTGCTAATTATGCAGAAGCTTTAAGAATAAGGAGAGAGAACCTCGATTTTGTTACTGAAGCGTTCACGCAGCTCATACGGATACACGTCCAAGACCACAAGTGAGTCATTTGTTTAAAACAAAAATAAACCTTAATTGCATGGTGTATGTGTTATTTTTTAAAAACTATAAATATTTTCATCAAAAGAGACGGTTTTTTTATATATTTTAAAACTAATATTCTTTTGTTAATAATTTACAATTTCATTTATTAGTGACTAAAGCAAAAAAAAAGGTGTGCGGTATGGTCATACATCTGAAATGAAACATCTTTTCTTAAATAACCTAACATTAGGCGGTGCATAAGGCATAGGGGAATGGAGCAGCGCACGCATCACTCATATATATGTATATACATATATTGTCGCGTGTGACGCTCGTAGCGTTTCAGCTTTCTCCGAGTTACCCTCCAACTTTCATGCTTGTCGGAAAGGGCGGCGCTCGCATCCCACACACACGCACACATATACATATATAGTCGTGTGACGCTCGTGACGCATTTCCGTTTCATCTTTTCCATACGATTTTTCCATTTACACTCCGTTCGAAAAGAAGTTTCACTTAAAAAAATTGAATAAATGCATTTCTTAACAATAATATTAAATGTCAACTTATAAAACTTTTAGTTTGTTTTAATGATGCATATTGCTACTTTGATGTGTGTACGTACGTTTCTATAATTACATATCATTTGAAACTAATTATTTTTTTCTTATTTCTATAGAGAAATGTGGTCGGCAGCTAGCAAAAGACTGTGCCACTACCCTGAATGGGTGAAGTTTGTCCAGCAATTTGGCAACGATGGAACCCAGGTAGGTTATAATCAGACTTTACGGTCAAATCATAATCAACGATATTCTCTAGTTTAAGGGATCCATTGCTTGAATCTCTTTTTATTCTTCAACATAGGAAATGGATGAAATTAAAAAACAACATGTAAAATATAGTGAATTAATCCACCCTGAACCTTTAATCGAACCTTTTAATTAAATATACATTTCTTTCATAATCTTAAACTGAACAAGCCCTACTTATTCAATTAAGTTAGATCTTCCGTCCTTAGTGTTTAAACACGAACTTTGACAGCTCCGTAAACGGTATCGAATCATCAAAGTTCTTTAAAAACGAAGCAGCGCCTCTACCGGGCGTGAGAACAAACTGGCACCTTTATACAAAATTTGACGATACGATCGGATACGGATCTGGCGAAGTTCATGTTTGGGTGCCTAAGGACTGAAGATTTCACTTAATTGAATAAGGCTTGTCCAGTTTAAGATTATTCAATAAATGTGTATTTAAGAGCTTCGATTAAGGTGTAAGATGGATTGAATCCCTATATTTTACATGTTGTTTTTCATTTTTAAATTTCATCCATTTTCTATGTTGAAGAATAGAAAGAGGATCAAGCACTAAATATTTTTATTCCTCCGCCTCCGAATTAGGGAAAAATTTATGGACGATTCAAAAGAGATTTTAATAAATTAATTTGATTCAGTCAGTCGTTAGCACTCGCATATCCGCACAGGGCCCGCGTGGTGGATCATGACCCAATCTCCCTATTCCATCTGTAGGGAAGGCCTGTGCTCCAGCAGTGGTGACATTAATAGGCTGAAGATGATAATAATTTGATTTCGTCTCGTTTCGATCAGGTTGTATATCGTCGTCATATCAGGAGGCTCAAGGAAGAGAGATCAGCGAAGAAGCTCAGGAAGCAACTGGCCAAACTGCCACAAGTACTATCGAGAATGCAGCTGCCCACTGAAGATTTACAGGAAAGGTGAGAATGTAAAAATATTACTAGAAAAAAATCCACGCGGAACAGGCAGCAGACGGGATGCGAACCCGCACCCTCATATCCGGGCGGATGCACTGACACTATTATGCTAGTGGCCTTAATGGCCTAAATGTCGAATTTTCTCTAGTATTTCAGCGCCTGCAAGGCAGCGCCATATCTCTACAATGCGATTGTAGGTAACACACAATGACAAATGAATACCAATACAAGTATTAAACATTTACATTACATACGGGGATAAACTTAGCTATACTATAATTAACGTCATTAAAGAAATGAATCGAAAATGATGATGTCATACATTCTGTCCCTTGCACACGCTATCCTAATGACATGATTTATAGTGTTGTTTGTAGGAAAATTATAATTACCAAAGAATAGGGCAGTTTTGTTTACTTAAATATTTTAATTTATACGTAGTCACCGATTAATGTGACTTAAGCTTTATTTTTTCTGTTTCGCTCAAATATAGTGATAGTAAAATCTTTACAGCAATCCGACCTTTGCTTACCATTTATGTGTGTGTATGCAATAAGGTGGTTTCATGAGCTAATAACTAGATAATGCGTGAAAACTTTTAAACTGTTACCTTCGCGCGCAAGGGATTTTCGCCTCAAAGTGAAAGATATTTTGTCATAAACTTTGAAACTGTTTATGTATTGTTATTTTGCTATAGTGAATTTTGTCAAAAACTGTGTATATTATATTTTTAATGATAAAAGGGTGCCAAGCAAGCGTATGCCCCCCCTGATGGTAAGCAGTCATCATAGCTTATAGATTGACGATACCAAAAATATCACTAGCGCCGTTACCTACTGTAACGTCCGTTACGTTACAGCCTCCTTGTTTGGGTAAACTCTTTGTTCATGTAATGCCTACGGCTGGCAGTTATATTAAAAAGGTAATTTCATGATTTTTAAAGATTTGAAACTGGGAATCTTCTGTCGTTTGATAGAAGGTTCCAAGAGATAGACTTCAGGCACCAAACCATACGTTGATAGATTAAGCTCAATTATTATATTCGCCTAATTTCTAATAAAATAAAAGAGTAAAACATATAAGTTGTTTTCCATTTGATAAAACTACGCCCCCAGGATCTATCCCCTCAGGGTAGATCGCCGCACTAACCTGACCCAATCCCCTATCCCGTGGAGCCCTGGAACTTTACTAATCGACAGAAACGCAACTCGACCAATGTTGGCGACTGGCTGGTGTTGACCGGTCTCTTTTCTAGAACCTCATTTTTTGTATTTTATATTCTTTTATATGACGTGTATTTTTTGTAAATAGTGCTCATGTCAGGGCAAGTCGCGAATAAACTCTGAACTTGAGAAGACCGTGTTTTTCATCATTACGTACCAAGTCTACCACATCATACAGTCCACATCACTCGTTGTTATCATTGATAGCGTTATTTTACTGTGTAATTCGGTAAGGTGGAGGTTCGGTAAGGACCTTACAGAAGATTACACAGTAAAATAACTTATTAACAACTAGCAAACCAGTGAACCAAATGTTCACCAAAAAAAAAAAATTAATTAATTGAGAACTTCGGAGATTTTGTGTGGTTTCGTTTGAAATAGAAATCACGTGATTTCTCGAAAACCGGAAGTGCTACGTTACTCAAATCCGGTTTGTAGTCTTATCAGACTACTCTTAACTTATAACTTAAACATTCTCTTTATCTATCTCTTACGGTTTGGCCGCTGAAACAGCACCACGGACGGACGGACTTGTCTATTAGATAAGAGATACTTACTAACTTACTAATTACAGTTACTTCCCCAGACGGGCGCTCTAATTGTTGTTAAAGTCAGTATTGGCAGAAAAAAAAATATTCAATTCAATCATTTATTAGCATCACAAATTAATACATTTTATCACTGCAGACATAGATGATTATAAGAGTTCTTAAATATCAAGTCTAAACTACAGTCATTAGTAAGAGACAGTGATGCAAATAGGCAGAAGCTCAGCAGTGTTTTTGTCAAAATGCTGATTTTCAACAACTGCTCGTAGGAAGCGCGAGGATGTAGGTACGGTACAAAGCTGGCATTATATTGCCCTAGTCCTGCCTTAATAGGCAAAATGCTGATTTTGAGCAACTGCCCGTAAGAAGCGCGAGAATGTAGGTACGCTACAAAGCTGGCATTGTAATGTCCTAGTCGCACATAGAAATACGAACATTATGTTATTCATTATTAATTTAACTAGCAATACCTTTAAATAAATTTTGTAAAGAATAATAAATAAATATATAATAATAAATATGTGTAATTAATAATATAAAATATAAATTTCAATTTAAATGTCAAAGAGATTGAATACGACAATTAATAGTGGGTATGCCTAAATTTTGCAAATTTAGTAAGGCTTATTTAACTATATTTAATATTGTTTTGTTTAGCGATTGGCCAATGGTGGTACGTCAGCTTCGATCTCACCGCGACTTCTCGGTTTACTTCAGCGAAGGCCGAGCCCCCGACTCGGGCTCTGAGTCGGGCTCCGAACTGGAGAGTCCCCTCGGCGCTGATACGACGCTGCGGGTCGGCGAACGGGCGCGATACCAGGTGCTTAAACACATACACAGGACAAAAACAGATAAACACTAATTAAAAAGATAGATAATAATACTGATATTAAACAAAATGATAAGTTATATTTTTAATTTTTTAACATGTTACTGCTAGATGTTTAAATCTAAAGAAAAAAATCCACGCGGCCAAGGGGTTCAATTTCCTAACGTGATTACTATGGCTATCGCTATCGCTTACGATTTCATTTTGTTGTTGGTGATGGTTTTCAAATACCTTACGCTCATTTTCCTTAAAATTGTTATTACAAATGCAAAAGAAAAAAATACGAGCGCGAGGCATTTCAAAACCTTCAGCGGTCAGAAATAGGAAAATGAAATAGTAAGCGATAGCGATAGTCATAGCAATCTCGTTAGGCAATTGGCCCCCAGGCCGCAGCAGTATTGGAAATATTTATTTAGACGGGACCGCGTCCGCGTCGCGTGGTCCGCGTGGATTTTTTTCTAGCAAAATTTTCTTTACACCAAAAGATAAGATTAAGACCCAGACACTTAACATAAAATACACATGCTTTAAACAAAAAGTTAATATGAACACACGTGTACTTAACAAAAGATAATTAGTAATTCGTACACTAAATTAAAATAAAAGATTAACACCCAGACGCTTTAGTGTTAACATCACCCAGATCGTGGGAATATCTTCCTCCCTTTAGCCTTCTTACACTGATAAACACGCAGACTCTAAACAAAATGATAATATTAAAACCCAGACACTAAACGATAACAGATAAACACATAGACATTAATGAAAAAGATAGATAATAACCCAGACCCATTTATTAATAAAATACATGACGTAAATACAGATCATTAATCATAGAAAATAAGAACTTATAAATCGATAAAATAAACAAGATAAGAATATAATTAAATAAAACTAGTTTTAACGCGTTAATGCACGAAACTTTATTTATTTATTGACGTTTCGCAGCCTTTTCAGGTCAATAAATAAATAAAGTTTCGTGCATTAACCCGTTAAAACTAGTTTTATTTAATGTGTGATGTGCGGGAAAACCTAAGAAACAAATAAGAATAAATTATTCTATAATGTATTGATTCATTTGTATATAGGTATTTCCTTTCGGTCGAAACTGACTCGTAGAAAATAAATTATGAAGTCCTTTTTTGTTTGTTAAAGTCCAATACAAAACTTAGGACAATCAATGATAGTCAGTAATTAAATCGAAATTTTCTTTTCTCTAGACATTGGGACAGTCGCAGAAGATTCCTTACGAAATTTTGGAGACCAACGAAGCGGCAGTGGTTTTCAAAACTTACCTACACGAAGCTCAAGAAGAACAGAGAAATTACGAGTGAGTAGTCTTATTAAGCTTTCGCAAAGATATTGTACCATACATTTTGTATGAGGTAAAACAATGGAGTTGTATATACTCTTCACGGAAACGATTTAATGGTGTGTTAACTTTAATAAACAATGGGCAAATTACAAAGATTCTCATATATATATTCATGATACATCTGGCTCGAAGGACCAAATTAAAAAAAAAAGTTGTTTGTCTTGAAGACAATTCAGTGTATTTACATAATTTGTAATCGCACTAAAAGTATATTTTATACAATGCACAACTCATTACCACACCCCACCTGATTTTAGATAAAGACTGACGTTGCTGACCTGGCTTTAGTAATCACTATTTATCTATATTTCAATAAAAATATAGTCAAATAGTGATTTTTATCCGTTTTCCTATCCCATAACACAAGTCATAAGATGCGTCCAGATTATTTAACATGTATTATAACTTTTGTTATGTAACACGTCCACATGATCGAATATTGTTCGTCCACATTTGTTACACAGGGTTGATTTTAAAACACCAACAACAACTTTTATTATGGTACCAACTCTGAAATAGCGAAAACGAATCGGCTGTTTCATACATTTCGGTTGATAAGCTGATGCACTTTTATATCATCATCATCCTATTAATGTCCCCACTGCTGGGGCACAGGCCTTCCCTATGGATGGAATAGGGAGATTGGACCATGACCAACCACGCGGGCCCAGTGCGGATTGGCGGGTGCTAACGACTGCAGATGCAGCCGGGACCAACGGCTTAACGTGCCCTCCGAAGCACGGAGGAACTCGAGATAGTAAATTTTTGGTCACCCATCCAATGACTGACCACTGCGAAAATTGCTTAACTTCAACGATCGCAGCCGAACGCGCTAACCACTTGCGCCAGCGAGCTCCTCTTTTATATGAAACAGCAGATTTTTTTTGTGCGATTTCAGCATTGGTCCTATTGTAAAAGTTGTTCCTGTTGATGGGTAGAATCACCCCCTAAGAGGTTGTTGGTGTTTTAAAATTAACTCTGTATAACGATGTTGAAAGTGTGATCTGGACGCACCATTACAGTGCTTACTGGGGACTAGGCTAATTTGTTGTCACCGCTGAAATATTCATTTATTTATCGTGACGTCACCAACAGATGGTGCCAGCAATTCAAACGATTACTAGAAGAAACCGGTTACGTCACACCCGGTAAACAGTTATCGGAAGTTCGCGTACTCCTCATGGGTAGGGAATGTTACGAAGCTCTATCCGATGAACAACAACAGAGGGTTTACGATCAACATCAGAGGCAGATTCAGCGACGCGCTAAAAACAACCTTCAGGTAGTTATAAAACGATACATTTTACTATTTATTGATAACATCATCATCATCAGCCTATTAATGTCCCCCTTGCTGGGGCACAGGCCTTCCCTGTGGATGGAATAGGGAGACTAGGCCATGACCCACCACGAGAGCCCAGTGCGGATTGGCAGGTGCTAACGACTGCAGATGTAGCCGGGACCAACGGCTTAACGTGCCTTCCGAAGCACGGAGGAACTCGAGATAGAAGATTTTTGGTCACCCATCCAATGATCGACCACTGCGAAAGTTGCTTAACTTCAACGATCGCAGCCGAATGCGTTAACCATCTGCGCCATCGAGCTCCTCATCTCATCTTAATTGATAACACCATAGCATAGTTCTGGGTAGGGAATATTAAGAGGCTTTATTTAACGATTTTAATACAACATAAATAGTAATATCATATCATTTAATATTTTTTATAAACATTACTCGAATTTTTGATTAAATGTAAGTCATTTGATGATAGTTATTATAGTTGGCTAATACAAAACAATATAATACAATACAAAACTCTTTATTTTACACCACAGAAAAACATAAAACATGAAGTACATAATTAAAGAATACAGTGTAATAATGGGCGGTCTTATCGTTAAGAGCGATCTCTTAAAGACAACCTTAGGATGGAGAGGACAAGAAAGAAGCTAATATTGTATTACAATTTTTAGGAACTCCTATTGGAACACGCCGATTTATTTTACCACTTTAAAAGCATATCTCCCACGGGAACTATCACCCAAGAGGATATCAAGGAGATAACAGATGTCCTCCAGGATGATTTCAGGTACAGATAAACATTGAAACATAATAACTTGATGTTTGCAGATATTTTTTATATTGACCAACTAAGTTACTATTCCATAAGTAGTTTGCTATAACTCGTGTCATTATAGAAAGGAATCGCAAATGATGACGTAAGACATTCTGTCCCTCTTGCATATATTATCCTAACTAAGTAACATGTAATCCTATCTTTATGTCGCAATTACATTTGGTCGTTAGCCCTTAAATTCGGGTGTACGAAAGACATTACTCGAAATCGGGGCACCCGAAGCAATATTAGCCCTGGAATACGAGCATAAAGACGGTGTCGGGTAAACAAAAGAAATTCTACTCAAATACGGACGCACTCGACTCCGTTCATTTACACTTAGTCGTTTACCAGTATTCCATTGGCATTCATATTCGGGCTAACGACCATGTGTAGTCGTGTGTAGTAATGTTTAAAGTCGAAAATCTAAATTTGTTAATGGATGAGAAAAGTTAATAATAATTTATTTTTTATTTTAATGGCATAGCTGAATTTTTTTACCTACTTTATAACAAGCTGTAAATACAAAAGTGATTTTATGGGAGGTTTATGGCAGTAGCTGCAGCTGCTGCAGCTGCTTTTTTTATTTTGTTTTTAGGGAGCGAGAAGAAGGTATGTTCTCCGCCCTGCTCATTTCAGCCAGCTCTTAGGCCGGGTAAAATGAGCAGGGCCCTACCTAACGCCCTGAACAGGGCCACTAAAACCCAGACAATACTCCTGCACCGGTCACCCGGCGTACATTCTCAGGACCGCAGTCCCCCCAAAGCACGCCGGGAGTGCGGGTGTGGTCGCGGCAACCATTGCTGACTGTCCGCGCACCTGCAAGGTGATTGTCCGCGAACGGACCCACCCCGATGAAGATGTCCCGGAGTATTAGGGGCATTAGCATCAAGAGAGCTTGTGCAATGCGGGCCGCCCCAGGGCAGACCCGCGGCTCTCTCTGGAGTGGGAGGGAGAGCGTAGTTCTCTCCATCCCTCTCCCGCCCCCCTTGACCCTAAGAAGGGCCGTTTGAGCATCTACCGCCAATCGCAATGATCAGAGTCACTGGGGTGATGCTCCTATCCTGGTCCTGAGAATGACCGTTAAACGGTGTTCAGCACTCGAAGTGCTGACCATCCCAGGGTCCCTACGCAACCCAGTCCCCCCCTTGCCCTTGTGCGGGTTATCCCCTTTGTCAGGGTGGCAGAAGATGTGCCCCTCTCTCCTCCCCCTCGCCCTTCTCGAGAACTGCGAATAGGGTATCTGAAGACTCCTCCTTGCCTGGGCTTGGGGCCCTTGGGCTTTTATCCCGAGGAAGATGTGAAATTTTACACGTTTGTTCTGTTTTGATCCTGAAAGAGTTAGATTTAATATCGCACTTGTTTTCTAGGTACAAGATGCTGGATCGCATGGAGCAAGACAGAAAGCTGATGTTGTTTCAACATTTGGGCTTCGTTCACTGTCCGATGAGGGAGCACTGTCCCGCTGGCAGCAATTGTTTAGATGTCACGTTGCCAGTTATACTCAACACTAGAGTTGGGTGAGGACATATTCTTTTATTTGATAAAACACACTGTATACTATCGACATTTAGAACGGGAGCCATTCGAAAAACAGCGACAGTGCAAACTGACACAATGCTGAACTGGGTTCTATATCTATATGTTTGTATAAGTTTAACCATTTGCTTGTATCCATGATTGTTCCAAATAAATGTTTTTCATTTCATTTATGCCAGGCTACACTTAGTAGTATAACTTCCTAAAATTAGTTCGGATTTCGGCCGTGGGCCACAATATCTTGGTCACATTGTATAGCCAATATAACCAAGTAAAATTTCATATAACAGGACAAGTCTTAGACTAAGACTTTACGTTATATACTTATGTTTAGGGAGTTCATAAAAAGTAGATAGTTATACTTCTAATGTGTAATTCAGTAAAAAAACTAAATCAAAAATTTAATTTTCAAGTTGCCGCGAAAACGTTTCTCTGGACATTATGGCGTCTCACTAGTATGTGACATCACACGACTGTCATTAAAACGTCAAAAGATACTATGTAACGTCACTTTGACCGGAAGTTTACTAGCGTGTGACGTCATTTTAGTCTTGGCCAATCCCTAGCGTTTTGGTCACGCGACCATGGAGGAAAATAATCATTTCTGTTTAATGATCTTATAGAAAAGTTATTAATTATTTGTTCTTTCAAAATAGTTATATAGCTACTAATATTTATATTAAATACGGAAGCCAACAATATGTTATTTCACAGTATGAAAATAAAATACCAATTGTTGGCATCTATATTTATTATGAATATTAGCAGCGATTTTACTATTCGGGGAGAACAAAGAACTAATAACTTTTCTAAAAAATCATTTAAAAGAAATGTTTTTTTTGTTCTATGGTCACGTGACCGAAAGCGCCCGGGATTGGCGAAAGCTAAAATGACGTCACACGCTAGTAAACTTCCGGTCAAATTGACATTACGTCACATAGCTGTGAGACGCTATTACGTCTGGAGAAACGTTTTCGCAGCAACTTTAAAATGGTATGTTTGATTCAGTGTTGTTTTTTCCTGAATTACGCAACAGAATGATAAATATCCACTTTTTAGGGACTTCATGAACATTAGTAAATAACGTGAGATCGTTTCTAAAACTTGTCAAATATCCTATTGTATGTTTACGAGCCGACTAGTACAATTTTGTGTAGTTTGCACTTTACGCCACATTCGATAATTTAGGTCACGCTCACATCAGTCTGCCATCGGTAATCATTCTCGCCGCCCATACTCATATCAATTATCATATCATTCTTATAAGTTTAATTTGTTGAATATATAATTTATTTATTAACTCTACCATAAAAAGGTGTGCAAACCGTACAGTATGACAAATGTTTTAATGTGTTTCCACCAGATCTCTTACGTCGTCGAGTGAGTCACAGTGCCACGCCGGCCCCCCGGCCGCTCCTTGGGCGTTGACCACGGATTCCAATCAGATCAACGTCATTATATTGGGTGTAAGTCACTTTTTTACTTAATAATTAAATTGACATGTATTACTAACATAGATTAAGGAAAAATGGTACTAACAAAACAACATTATGGACATTTTAGTCTGAAATAAAGTTTTATTATTATTTCTTTTATTAAATGTATGACATATTAATTACATTTTTAAATATTAATATAAAAATAAAAACTTATTATTATTATTTTGGTTGCTTCTTTTCTCAGTTTGAGGCTGGTTTTAAACAATCTGTACGAGCTGTGCCAAGTATCAGATTGCATCTATTGTTTATTCTTCAATTAGAAACTTTCTAACTATTCTACAACTATTTAAGATCGCTGCTTTTTGCATTGTCATGTATGTATTTTTTGGGAGATCTAAGGTTCTAAGACTAATGTATAGTTGTTTTGGTATAATTCTTGTGCTCGAGAGTACCAGAGGAACGATGTATACTTACTGGAGTTTTCATATCCTAGGAATTTCTTGTTTGAGCTCTATTAATAATCTTATTATTTTATGGCAAACCAGCATATGGCCCGCCGTTGCCTACCCTGACCCAATCCCCCTACCCCGTGGAGCCCTTGAACCTTATCCACCAACAGAAACACTACACCACTAAAAGGTAGTGTTTACTGTGGGCCTCTGTAATGTATTGTTTGCAGATCTGTTGTGTATACAATATTATGCTTTCCCGTACAAGTCTTAGTATTTATCTATAAACAGATGTAAAAGTCTTGTTATCTATCCATTAATAGGTGGACGGTGTAGCCGGTGAATTCGGTTAACCTTTGCTATCCGGTTGCAATAGACGATTTTGTGCCAAATAGGTCATAAAATCCAGCAATCGATTTTGAATGTTTAATCGAACAGTCAAGGTTGAAAATCGATCGGACAAGTTACGTATTGTTTGCAGAACTGTTGTGTCTACAATATTATTCTTTTCCGTACAGGTCATAGTATTTATCTATAAAAGTCTTGTTATCTATCCATTAATAGGTGGAAGGTGTAGCCGGTGAATTCGGCAAGCGTTTACTGGCCGGCTGCGATTCGGAACGAAGGGTTTCCGTCCAAGGTCAGACGTGGCGGGTCGAACAACGCGTCAGAACTGACGACTTCACCACTGAAACTACTAGTATAGATGAGTTCGCGCCAAACGGTACGTTTTTTTTTATAGCGAGGTAGGCAAATGACTCTACCCCACCTGATGTTAAGTGGTGATAAAGTCCAAACGCGAAGATAGCTGGTGCACCAGTTATAAACTGCCACACCAACCATCCTCATCTTACCGGCCTGCAAAAATGCTTCTTCACGCCTCTCTTAAAGAACCCCAGACGTTACAGATTAAATTTGTTTGATAAATACGAGCATTTGTACCTAAGTCATGGCTGTTTAAATACATTTCTATTAAAAATATACTCCTCTATGTCTTAATATTTTCCATCCATCACCCCAGACAGATAATGAACTAACTAGGTGATAATCGCATGAAATTTACAACACTCTAGAAAGAGCGATGGTGCAGCCAATACCTATACGAACTATTGGCCGCACGATCACTTATATGGCCAGTGTTACTCTGTACTCTATTCAACTTCCTCTGAGACAAAAGGAAAATAAATAAACCATTTTTTATGAAACTTTTTTATCCAGAATAAAGATGAATGGTGTAACCAGCCTAATTACAAAAATTCACATTTCAACGTAAATCGTTTGTTTTCTTACTACTCTTCAATTTAGTCGTATTATAATGCGTTCAAAGTTTGGGAATAGCAACAGTTTCAAGTCTTTAATAATGTCACTGTTTTTGGTATAAAATTAGACATATTGAAAAATCCTTTTTTTTGATTTGTTAAACCTTTTAAATGTTAAGAAAATACTACAAAAAAATTACGCAGACCAGGCAGCAGACGGGTTTCGAACCCACACCATTATGCTACTGCGGTCCTGATGGCCGTGTTGAATTTCCTCTAGCATTTCTTAAGCTGCAAGGCAGCGCTATCTCTTCGCATTGTAGGTAGCCCACAATGTCAAATTAATACCTCGACAAGTATTAAACATTTGAAAGAAGAAATAGCAATTATAGTTATATTTTTATTTTTTAAGCATGTAACTGCTAGATGTTTAAATTTTACCTTGTTTACCCTTTGTCTCGGAGGATGTTGAAAAGAGTTATTTAAAAGACTTGGATAGAGAACGCTTGCTCCATATTCTATGTTTATGGTAGGTACTACGTCGTTCCCGTAAATTAGGCTGTAAGTTTATTTCTTGAGGATAACGATGACGCAAGTGGTCAACGCGATCGCCTGCGATCGTTGAAGTTAAGCAACTTTCGCAGTGATTTATCATTGGATGGGTGACAAAAAATATACTATCTCGAGCTCCTCCGTGCTTCCAAAGGCACGTCAAGCTGTTGGCCCCGGCTGCTGCAGTCGTTAGCACCCACCAATCTGCACTGGATCCTCGTGGTGGGTCATGGCCCAATCTCCCTATTCCATCAATAGGGTAAGCCTGTGCCCCAGCAGTGGGAACATTAATAGACTGATGATGAAATTTATTTCTTAGTATCAGCCGTTATAGTAATTTGTATTTAAAAAATATGTCCAATAACGAGTGGTAGGGGAAAAAATGATTGGACGATTCAAAAGAGTTGTACTATACATCCAATTTGAATAAAGATATATTGATTTCTTGCATTAATGTCAATTCTTTGCTCGTAGGATATTTTTGCGTGTTTCAAGACCAAGAATCATTTGAATACATTAGAGGTTGTGCCGAGAAGACTTTACTTTCGAGCCTTGAACAAGAGGACAAGTTACCTTTCCAGGTATGTGATTACTAGTGATACTAAGATACGTGAGTAAATAACTGAGTTTGAATTCTAAAGTGAAACTTTTTAGACTTACAGTGGAATCCGTTTATAATTACATCAAATGGAAATAAAAAATACGTCATACTAAGCAGACGTCATACAAAGCGTTTTGTAGAAAATAATCTTCTGTTTTATTAAATTGGTACATGTTAAATCACTAACAAACAATGCGCGACTCTAAGAAAAACCTACTGAGACTCAAAACAAAAAAGGCCATGCACCCTTCGAACGTAGTCGTATATCACGTGACGGACTCTCCCTAACACTGCCGAAGGTATTAGGAATTATGTCGGTCACAATAACCGAACACAATTTATTAAAATTGGGTCATAATAAGCGATATGTCACTACCAGCGAAGTAATTATATCCGACTTTGTTATAAGGATTTTTTTATGAAAATCAAACTTTGCTATGTAATTCACAATTAGCGGTTGGTCATTATAGGCGGAGTAATAATAAACGGATTCTACTGTATTTACTACCAAATCGTAGTTTTGATATAATTTTATGGCTTTGTTATATCTTTACAGAATTATAGGTTAACTGTTGTTAATAACATGTATGTATATCGTTTTAAACTTTCATGGTCACTAACATTTTCATAAGTTTTGTTATTTATTATACATGATAGCAATCCCGTAAATTTACTATAACTGTAGCTAATGTCTATCATTTATTGAAGAATATAATTTATTGATCATTATTTTTTATTGATCTCTAAAAGTTACTAAACTATGATCTCTACAAGGGATTGGTGTATATGATGCCAATTTTGTATTTACAGTGCCATACAGATAAAACCACACCGGTGATTATATCCTTAAAGGCATTGACTTGTGCGATAATCGGTTGCGTCTTTTAAATAAATAACAGTCATAGCGACTATAATTTTATCTTTCATTATTTAGGGACTACCGTTGGTTGTGATGTTTGTGCAAGACGAGGGCATGGACAAGAAAGAATTGGCGAGGCTGCAGGAGGAAGGCCAGAATCTTGCCGATAAGTAAGTTTAAGATATTTTCGATACGGTATAACTTAATTAATAGAATATCTATTTTGTTTCTTGTTTAAATAACATTTTTGACATCTCCTATATTGTTCTTAGGTTTCATCTATAGTTAAATTTGACTATAGTTAAAGCCACGTCAAATACATAGTAAATGTGTAAAAATTTGATAAATAGTTATTTTTTCTCTACTTCTCTTCTTTCTCTTTTAAATATAGTCAAATCTAACTATCAATGAAACAACGCGGCCTCGGTCTTTTTATACCCACTCGTAAAGATAAAACATTACACTCTTTTGATATCAAGTAAAATATAGTTCTTTTTCACATGCCAAGTCCTGTAACAAAAAGAAATGAATTTGTCAGATCAGCCATCTTTTAAAGGTGCTTGGCATTTTATTTTTTTATTCGATCAGTACAGAAATACGTGTAGTAGCAACCATCGTTTTGCGCGTTCCGCTGCAATCGTTGAAATTAAGCAACTGTCGCAGTGGTCGGTCACTGCATGATTGACCAAAAACTTCCATCCATCTCCCTTTTCCTTCCATGGGGAAGACCTCTGTCTCAGCAGTGTGGACATTAGTAGGCTAATGATGATGACGATTGTTTCAGCTTACATTGTTCTTATATGGAGGCGTCTGTTAATGAGCTCGGTACAGAAGCATTGACTGCTGACGCTGTCCAGGAGTTGATTAGGGCCAACAGGGAGAAGGCCAGTTACGCACATCTATATAGGGACCTTATAGTATGCTTCGATTCCGATATACGGTAAGACGATATAATATATTATTTAGTTATTGGTGAAGCCGAACTCGGTAAGGGGAATTCAAACGATATCTGGTGGGATCGAAACCCCGGAGAGTGGACTGTAGGTGTTGGTTCGAAATATTAAGCTGGTTTAGTCTATGGAATAGGATGAGAACAAAAACACTGTGCTTACTCATACTGTGCGCTGGCTCATACGCCAGCTTCTACAGCAGTACCTTCCTGGTGCCAGCGGTTACCATCAAAGATGGCGGTCAAGCAAGCCGTTGTTGATGACACTATTACACACAAACCTATTTCGAGGCGATCTGTTCTAGTTTATTAAACTTCACACATTTCCCTTTGTGAAACGAAAAAAATGCACAACACTGCGAAGCGTCAACGAACTTTCTTTGTTGATGAGCGGTGACAGACTAATTTTCCTTCCGGCCATCCGTCATTGCGGGCAAATATCTTGCGTCTTCTACCCCCATAAGCGTAAAGTACAGTGTTTTAAGGAGAAGGATCGATTGGGATGCGGTTAATTCGAGAACCGAATGGCGTGGTTGCACCACGATATTTTAAATTTAAACCAACGAATTAGTATTATTATTAATACGATGATACTAAAAAGTGGTTCCAGGGTAACTGTGATCAAGTGGGCGGAGCGATAAAACTGCGATCAATACGCTGATCATGGGATTGGTTGGGATTTCCGTTTAACATTATCTTACCCAATGAATGGATAGCCAAATTCATTTGCATATATATTGATTTGTAAAAGTATTTTGTTTTGTCTGTGTCCGTGTCGCGTTAGTATTGAAGTTTTGTTGTATAAGTTTAGTACCATATTTTCGCGGCCTTTGTAAAAAAACAATGCTTCTATATCATATCATCAATGTGTATCTTTTCGTGTAGTAAATAAAGTTGTCTTTTTTGTCGCTCTATTAAAATGTGCGCGCAGCGTCGCGGCGAGTTTCGGTGTGAGCTGACGCTTAGAAGTATCTTATTTCTACCAATAGTTGTAATTTCAGATTCCAATTATTGCTACCTCGCTATATAAGAATAAGGTTGTGTGTTAGTCGATGATTTGTTGTTTTCTACAGGATAATGGTGTGCATGTTCTGCCAATAGTTGTAATTTCAGATTCCAATTATTGCTACCTAAGTATATAAGAATAAGTTTGTGTATTGGTCCATGATTTGTTGTTTTCTACAGGAATATGGTGTGCATGTTCTGCCAATAGTTGTAATTTCAGATTCCATTTATTGCTACCTCGGTATATAAAACTAAGGTTTTGTGTTAGTCGATGATTTGTTGTTTTCTACAGGATAATGGTATGCATGTTCTGCGACGATCCATATTCGCCTGAAAGAGTACTGAGTCCGCTCTTACTTCACAAAGCGTGTTTCCTCACCGGAGACAGGTCGATAGTCATAGAGACGTTCTTGGGCGATTCCAAGAGGAAAGTCGAGGTGAGTCAATAGCAATAATGGAAACTATCATATACGTTGTACTTACCAGTGTTTATAGATTCCAAGGAGCTCGATGGCGCAAGTGCTTTCGGTTGCGATCATTGATGTTAAGCAATTTCCGCAGTGGTCGGTTATTGGATGGGTGACCAAAATCTTATTATATCCAGCTCCTCCGTACTTCGGAAGGCACATTAAGCTGTTAGTCCCTGCTGCATCTGCAGTCGTTAGTACCCACCAATCCGCACTACGCCCACGTGGTGCGTGGCCCAATCTCCCTATTCTCATCAATAGGGAAGGCTTGTGCCGCAGCAGTAGGGACATTAATAGGCTGATGATAATAGACTTCAGATAAAGTAGAAATTTTGTTTTCTGTTTCATATTTCAGTTAAATTTCGATAGAAAAGATTCTCTCTTTAGATATGCAACGAAACACTTTCCAGTGGAACGTTTCCTTTCTCCCATCCTCTGGGGGATTGTAAATTCTAATCTTCTACAAAGCAGAGAAAAAATTTACAAGAAAAAATTCCACGCGGGCCAGGCAGCAGACGGGCCGTGTCGAATGTTTTCTAGCCTTTCTTAAGCTGCAAGGCAGCGCCATCTCTTGACATTGTAGGTAACCCAGAATATCAAATGAATACCTTTACAACTATTAAGCATTTGAAAGAAGAAATAGTAATTCCAGTTATATTTTTTATTTTCTAAGCAATTAACTGCTAGATGATTAAATCTAAAGAAAAAAATTACTAGAAAAAGCTTTTATCCGCGTATTTTTTTTCTACAATGCATTTTTTTATTTACTCTAATGTAGGGCTTGGATATTAGTGTTTTTGCTATTTGTAAGACATCTGTCTGTCCTTTACATTCATTTTAAAGCATGATTAGGGCAAACTGTTGTCAAGTCTTAGACCATTAAACCACAGGACTAGCCTTGCAAGATCTTTCCCCTCTGTCAAGGTATAAGATCAAATGATCATGTGCGTTCATAAAAACTACTTACAATCGATAGATTTCCACAGTGTGAGAATCGTTATCGTAGTAACAACAGCCCGTGTCTCTTCGCAAAAAAAATGCTAACCTGTGCCGTTTTAACGTGCAAAAAAAGATCAAACACCTCTAATTTACAAAAATACTGGATATCATTTCACATATAAGTGTTTTTTCTATATTTTAGTGCTTTTTTTCAATTAAAAATGAATTTTACAATAATCGAGAATAGAAACTTGCAAGTAATCGAGTGAGATCCAATTCGAATATGTGCCGAAATATATTCATATGATTTTATACCTTATAATTAAAAAATAGAGTCCATTTTAGTGACCTTAACTATTTATTGGCGAATATAGTCTCTATTGCATGCTCCCCACGAGATTTGCAAACGCACTCCCCACGAAACTACCATTTTTAATTATCAAGTTTCGACCTTAGGCCCCGCATTTAAGATTAGAAATAAAAATTATATAACTTGAATTGAGTGTAGCGAGACTATTTATTTACGACTTTTAAGTGATGGGAAATAAAATTGAAAAAATAATATCGATATAATGGGTTTTTGTTTTTTTGAATGCATAAGACACATTTACTCAAAATTAATACATTTTAAAAATCAATGAGTTTGATATTAATAATACATAATTTTTTGTTTTTTTTTGTTTCTAAGCATGTAATAGCCGCGTCGAAATTCTTCTAGCCACTCTTAAGCTGCAAGGCAGCGCCATCTCTTCGCATTGTAGGTAACCCACAATGTCAAATGAAAACTTTTACAAGTATTAAACATTTGAAAGAAGAAATTGCAATTATAGTTATAATTAATTTTTTTAAGCATGTAACTGCTTGATGTTTAAATCTAAAGAAATAACTAGAAAAAATATAATATATGCTTGTGCGTGCTTGCGTATGTAATATGAACGCAACGTACGTATGTATTTTAATACATAAAAGCCAGAGTCAGCTGGTGGTTTCATGACGGTTTAGTAAAAATGAGTTTTTATACTTTAACATTGGAATGGTGGAATGAGTGTTAATTAAAACAAACCAAATAAACCCAGACGCGAGGGATCTTTTTGTTAACATTGAAGAATTCACTATTCACCTCCTGGCTTCATTATCAGACTGGCTCAATGATATCAGATTATTGTATTGTCATCCAAATTACATACACTTACCAAGTTTTGAATCAATATGAGAATAAGAAGTAGAAAGAATTCGACTTTCCAGATTTGTTTACCTAGTTAATTACAAGTGAGGCTAATATAAGCGTGTTAAAATATGATAAGTTTTGACTTCTTTGACATAAGCTCCTAAAAGATATGAAATCATCAACAGATCTTGTACCACTGAGAATAATTGTAATAATCATAATAATGTTAAATTAAAGTGAGTGTAGAAGTTCATGTTGTACTTTTTGAAGTTATACTTCTTTAGCCGCGTTATGAAAAAATTATGAGAGTGAAATTTTAAGATGCGCGCGCATCACTGTAACACAAAAGTAACATAATGAAGTTAGCCGCGGGCGCGTTATGAAAAAATGATGAGAGTAAAATTTTAAGATGCGCGCGCAACACTGTAACAGAAAAGTAACACCATGAAGTCGGCCGCTAAACCGCACATTACTCGTAAGTCTCGAAAAAAAATGATGTGGTGTCGTGGGACACCAGGTAGGAACGAAGTTCTTTCTCTTTCGAATCTAAAGAATGACACTTTTCTTCGATATGAGACTTAATATCTCATTTCCAACTGCGAAAAACGCAAACAAGCCATTTATTAAATTGAAAGAAGAAGAATTATAAGGGGAGAGGAAAACCGAAAAAGATTCATAATTTGATCCTATACCAATAACAATTTAGTTTGCAGAAAGGATTTGAACCACGTGACATATTGTAGTTAATTTTATTTTATTTCCTCACGTGGCGGTTTGTACGTTTACATTCTTAAATAATGTTACCTAAATTAAATTGAAACTTTTCTTTGTAATTGTTTGAGAGTGTTTAAATCCATTTATTTATCAGTAAATTAAGCAACAAAACGGACTCAATTGATTAACGAAGTAATGAGTATTCGAAATACCAGGATCGCATAAGCTCACACTAGGTCATTATCAGTCCTACGGAATTCGGCCGCGGTGCGCCCGTGTCGCAACCAGCTGCGTAGCCTAGGTGAATGAGCGGACGTTCGAACTTCGAAGTGTATTCGATTTTTAAATAGGTTTTCGAAAAAGTTTCTAACAAAATAAAAAATCCACGCATGGACACACCATCATATCATCATAATCATAGCACATCATACACGGTACGATTCATACTATTATTACAACGCCTTTAAGATTATGTTGTCCTGGTACTAAGCCTTATAAATATAATCGATAATCCACTACATTATTCGCTGTGAGCTGGAAAGCTGCCTGGTCGTCTCCCTCGCTCTAGAAAGACCTCACAACCACCACCATATGATTTTGATATCCTGGTACTAAACCTGCAAGTATAGACTACTGAATAGCGAACATCGTACTCCGTCACCTACAACTTACTCTTGTACCACCTTTATGGTTATGATATCCTGGTACTTAATCTTCAAGTGTGTACTGAATAACAACATCGTATTTCCTCAATAAATTGCAAATAATTTTGTTGTTGTATCTCAACGAGTTATATAGTCCTGGTAATAATGCCACTAAAACGCAGCACACCACGTCTCATTTAACGGTTTTATTCCACGCATTTTTTCTTACGGTTTTACTATCACATTTTTTTCAGTTCGGTCGCGCAGCAAAATCCCTATCGCCTCCAAGCCTGCCGTAAGGAACTTTCGACCTCACAACCACCACCATATGATTTTGATATCCTGGTACTAAACCTGCAAGTATAGACTACTGAATAGCGAACATCGTACTCCGTCACCTACAACTTACTCTTGTACCACCTTTATGGTTATGATATCCTGGTACTTAATATTCAAGTCTCATTTAACGGTTTTATTCCACGCATTTTTTCTTACGGTTTTACTATCACATTTTTTTCAGTTCGGCCGCGCAGCAAAATCCCTATCCTCCAAGCCTGCCATAAGGAACTTTCGTTCCAAAAAAAGCTTCCAACAAAATAGTAATAGGATCTCTTAGTCGCACATGTTGGGACGCTCGTCGCCTCTGATCACTGTTTTCATATTTATAATATTTATCCACATGTTTCTAGTTTCTATATTCTTAACACGTGTTATAATGTTATACAAATGCGAAATTTATATGTGCTAATAAATTTTAATTAGTAGTGATTTAAATTGAATATTTTGATTATTTATTAAATTTTTCAAATTAAAACTGAACTTTATTGACTGCGTTGACTATCCTTTTCCAATCCTTTTATTATCTTATTTTAATTAATTATCTGCATGCAATTAAAAACTATTTATTAATAATTCCAAAAAGAAGTATAACTTCTCACGCGCGTACTTAAGTACACGCACCCATATTTTTTTTTCAATAAAAGTTTTAATATAATGTCTTAAAGTATTTTTATTTCATTTTAATTTACCTCTGGCCATCTACACTTACAGTAGCAATATTTTTTTATTGTCGAAATCGTTAAAGGACATGGCTAAGAAACTGCCCTTAACGTGTATAAATATTTCGCACTGGCCAGTAACTTTACAATATTTTTTATTAATTATTACGTGTTTATTATCCTCATACAACTCGTGAAATAATCAAATCTTTAAAAGTATTAAAATTTACTTCATGTCTGTTTAAATAGCAAAATGTTCCGTTTTACAAAATAAATGAACAATAAATGAACAATAAATGTACACAAAAAATATTTGTGTAAGTATATCGACTAAACAATATTATTTCTAAACTCCTTCAAACTATGACATATTTGGTCCTAATTTTTATCAAAACAAATCACTGAAGGCCTATAATAATAGATTTTATTATTCTGATCAGGCTTGAGACAAGGCTGTATGATAATTAATCCTTTAATTTTTGCAAATGAACAACATAAAACTTCATAGATTTCCTGTCAGGCCGACGATAACAAACTATTTCGAGCCCTTACCGCCAAATTATCGTAAGCGACACTAGCCAAATTATCGTAAGCGACGCTTTTGTCGAAATGCGTTTTTTGTGGAAACTAATATTTTAAACCGTAACGGACCCATCTCTGTTGATATTTCCCTCTATTCTTCCCTCTATTATATTATAACGGTGTTCTTTTGGAGGGAAATATCAACAGAGATGGGTCCGTTACGGTTTAAAATATTAGTTTCCACAAAAAACGCATTTCGACAAAAGTGTCGCTTACGATAATTTGGCGGTAAGGGCTCGATTTGTATTTATTTTTGCTTTAAAAACACTTTCTGTGAAGAGTTAATCAGAGAAATGGGAAGAAAGATTCTAAGAAAATGCGAAATTGATGACTCTGTAAATAATTGGCAACATCTTTTATCAACCGTAGTAAGGTAATGACATAGTAGGAGTTCTCATAATTTTCAAGATTGTGACTTTATCAAGAGTTCCTGAGCCTTTTTTCATAGAAATTATAAATATTCAGCCATTTACCATTAAATATTACTAAGTACAGTATTTATATATTGTCAGGGCAGTCGCTCATACAAAACTTTACCATGTCCTTTAACACACATTTTATGGACAAGACTGTACCTATGTTGAAACGACTGTTTGACAGATAAAAAGAATTGAACATATATACATAAAACAAATGACATTTAAGATTTTCTCCCACGAAACGATTTTTTAAGTTTAGGAAAAATTATAAGTGATTGGGTAATTGTGCCAGTGAGAGTATTAAAAGACCCGGACTTATTTTTTCCGTTGTCATATTTTATTTTATAAAATAATCTTTGAGAACAAGAAAACCTACCGATATTGTTATTTAAAGAAAACTAAAATATCGATACCGAACTTTCCCTAGTTATAATTACCTGTGATTGTCATTAGTGTGCGTAGGTGAAAAAATATATTTGTAGGCGATTGTAACAATACAAATAACTAAGGCTGTGTGAGTTTATTTTAATGTAGTGGTTTACCCCGTCCCCCTTAAAAAGTGACAGACTTTGCACTGAGTAAAATTAGGCGCGTACTTAGTCCAGTGGTTTAATGGTCTAAGTGTCAAGTTTGTAAATAGCAAATACAAATAGGAGGAGCTCGATGGCGCAAGAGCTCAGCGCGTTCGGCTGCGATCGTTGAAGTTAAGCAACTTCCGCAGTGGTCGGTCATTGGATGGGTGAACAAAAAAAATACTATCTCGAGCTCCTCCGTGCTTCGGAAGGCACGTCAAGCCGTTGGTCCCAGCAGTAGTGGGGACATAAATAGGCTGATGATGAAATACAAATAGCCAAGTCAATGACCGGCATAAGATTGTTCATAAAATAAAAGTTACTTTTTTGTGCTCAGGTAATCATATCGAGTTTTCATGGAGCAACGCAGTTCAGGGAGGAATTGATACACGGCTTCATACTCATATACTCGGCCAAAAGGAAGGCCAGTTTAGCTACTTTAAAGTAAGTATATTGTTATTATTAAAAGGATAAAATTAATTTATGTGTTCTCTTATTTTTAATTTTCTATTGTATCAGTCAATAGTACAGTATCTGTGGTATCCTATTCCTAATCCAGGTCATAAAGAATATGCGTACCCAATTTCATCTAAATTAGTTTAGTAGGTTTTCGTGTAACAAACATACAAAATTTCACATTTGTAATTATACTAGCGACCGCACGCGACTTCGTCCGCGACTTTAGTATTTTGGAAATCCTACAGGAACCTAACATTTTTCTGGTATAAAAGGTATCCTTTATCTCAATCCAGGTCATAAACTATAAGTGTACAAAATTTCATCCAAACCAGTTCAGTAGTATTTGCGTGATTGAGTAACAAACATACGAACACACAAACTTTTACATTTATAATATTACTAGCTGTGCCCCGCCGTGTTACCCGCGGTCTATTAGGCATATTTTCCCGCGGTAAAACGTAGCCTATGTGTTAATCCAGGGTGTCAGCTAACTCCATACCAAATTTTATTAAAATCGCTCCAGCCGTTTAGACATGAAGAAGTAAGAAACATACACTTTCATACACTCACAAACTTTCGCCTTTATAGTACACAAGCGGCCGCCGCGACTACGTACGCGTAGACTTAGAAATAAAGGTTCACTGCTCGTTCCCCGTAGGCGATAGCGTGATAATATGTAGCCTATATGTTGACCCGACCTCTTAATAATATTCGTGCCAAATTTTAAGTGAATATATGCAGTACTTTTTGTGTTTATCCCGGACATACGTACAGACAAACAGACAAAAATTCTAAAAACTATATTTTTGCTTCGGTATCGATAGTAGATCACACCCCAAGTATTCTTTTAAAAAAATATTTAATGTACAGTTCTGAATTTCCTACCATTTTATTGTATGTATGTATATGTAGATATTAGTGCGATATAGTAGGAAAGTAGGATACGAAATCGGCTTATTTACTTTTTTGCATAGGAGTAATGTGTCTGTCGTAATATGTGGCTGGGTGTTTACGCAGCGCCTTCTCAATGAACATCCCCAACCTGCCCATACAAATGGTCGCGGTCACCAACTTTATAATATTAGTGTGATTTAATAGAAAGTAGGATAGGACGTAGGCTTATTTTAGTTTTTTGCATAGAAGTAATGTGTCTGTCGTAATATGTGGCTGGGTGTTTACGCAGCGCCTTCTCAATGAACATCCCCAACCTGCCCATACAAATGGTTGCTGTCACCGATGGCGGCGGCTCCGCGGCGAGTGCGTTCTTCGGCACCGACGTCGGCCACGCGCTCATCACTGAGGGCAACGCGACTGCCGACAGGCTGGCAGCGCATTTCACCACATATACATCCAGTGCTGAGAATAAATGTAAGTTTATTGGTGTGTTTTAGTGAGTTTTTTTGGGATTTCCACAGGAATGTAACTAGCGACCGCACGCAACTTTATCCGCGACTTTAGTTTTTGGGAATCTTACAAAAACCTAACATTTTTCGGGATGGAAAGTCTCCTATATCCCAAAACAGGCAATAAACTCTATGTATGCTAAATTACGTGAAATTGTGGTTTTGAGTGATTTTATAAAAAACATACATACTTACATTTTTTTTAAGTAGTAGGAGTAGGTAATCACCGCACGTTTCACCACATACATTATACCTCCAGTGCTAAGGACAAATGTGGGTATAGATAGATAACCGACGTTGGCCACGTGCTCATCACTGAAGGCAACGCGACTGCCGACAGGCTGGCGGCGCATTTCACCACATATACCTCCAGTGCTGAGAACAAATGTAAGTGTAGATTGGTAGATGACCGACGTTGGACACGCGCTCATCACTGAGGGCAACGCGACTGCCGACAGGCTGGCGGCGCATTTCACCACATATACATCCAGTGCTGACAATGAATATAAGTTTATAGGTGTGATATAGTTAGTTTTTTTAGGAATTCCACAGGAACTAAACGTTTTTTCGGCATAGAAATTCTCCTATGTCTCAAACCAGGTAATAAACTGTATGTGTGCTAAATTACGTAAAATTTTGGTTTTGAGTGATTGTGTAAATTCCTCCATTACTGTATATACCTCCAGTGCTGAGAATATAATATGTAAGTTTATTGCATTTTTATATTGGTAATAAGCTTTGGTGAGTTTCGGCAGAATTAAATTAAAGATAGATCTATTTTTGTATCTTTTCAAAAATTAAAATTTATTCATTTACATATTGTGTTTGTCTTAGAATAACAATATCATTGAGTTATTGGATACCTCTATATTTTTTTGTTTAGATTGTAATGAGGTTTTTGTTTTTGGCGAACCTTAATAAATGAGTAAATCTCTCTTGTGCAGCGGCGTTCTACACACCATTCTTTAAAGAAGTGTGGGAGAGGAAGGGTGAAATCGAACGCGCTTTCCGCATGGAACAACCCCCTCACAATCTGCCAGACGTGGCTTCTGCGCGGCCTTTACCACCCCCAAGAAACCACTCCTACCACAACCACAAGTAAGTTCCCATTATATACAGGGTGTAAAAAGACCTTCGAAATAGCTGAAAACCACGCATTCTACCCATCATCAGGACCATTTTTGTCTGTTAGACTATACCTGGTAAATCAATAGTTACGAATTATTGAAGGTCATATTTTTTTATCAAGATCTGTATGGAAACATTTTGTAAAAATTATTACTTAATTTCTAACCAAAGAAACACTATCAAAATTTTACGTATTTCTTTAAAGCCCCAAAATAAGCACCGTAGGCTTGTGTTATGGGATATTAGGGTTACGGATACAATACATATACTGTACATATATATTAGTATATTTATATAGAAATACATATTATACATCCGTGACTGGTGTACAAATGCTCGTATTCATCATACAAACATCTGCCCCCACCGGGATTGGAACCCGGGACCTGTCGAGTCGGCGACACCATGAACCATACAAACCAATCGGCTTCGGAGGTCGCCACTTGAGATTCTTACGTATGTTGTAGATAATGTAAACAATTTGAAATTAATACTACCAGACATTTCGTCAGTAGTATTTAATGCCAGACACTTAAATATCGGAAACAAAAAACACAAACTTACAGTCTAAGATCTGATATCTATTTATGATATTAAGCGTGTTATTATCATATTTTGTAAGCTGCCAGTCATCTTACAGCGTTTACGTTGCTTTTCAATAGTTGCATTCGGTAATTGCATCTGTCTTCTAAACTTTTAAGTCTAAATCGTTTGTTTATTACATCTAGAGTAAATCTGAAGCGTTCGGTAATTCCGCTCAGATCAGTCCGATGTAAATTTGTTTGCTCGGAGTATTTTGCCCTACGAGAAAAATTAATCTGATAACTGTCATGTATATGTCATGTTGTGCGGTTGGTTTCTGTTTGAGGTTTGAAATTAATCTACGGTTGTTCGGGCCGTTCGCTTTTGGCAATTTGCTCAGATTAATCTGTGATCACGTGACCAAAAACCGTCGCCTCTGCGATGCAAATACCGAACGCAGCTCTTGATTCAAGTCAGAGCCGAACGCCGCGCGTGCGTGCGTGCTATTGCGCGCGATATATTGCGTAGTACTGTTTAAAATTTATTTTAAAAACCAACAAAAATAAAGAGTTACTCAGAAACAGTTTTTTTCTAAGTTGTTTATTTTGATGTATATAATGCGGGTTTCTCCTGTGTCGAAGGTGTTTGTACACCCTGTATATATCCATAGTCTAATAGAGTATGGAACATCCCATCACTATCTGCCAGACTTGGCTTTTGCTTGGACTTTACCACCCCCAAGAAACCACTCTTACCACTATCAAAAGTGAGTCACCATCAAATACGACATAAATAGTTCTAGCATTAGTTTTGCAACATTAGAAACAAAAAAATATCAGTTGTTTTTTATTTTTACCATACTTGACCTTTAGTTACACTTGATCTTTAGTTACACTTGACCTTTAGTTACACTTGATCTTTAGTTACACTTGACCTTTAGTTACACTAGATCTTTAGTTACACTTGACCTTTAGTTACACTACCTTTCGGTGGTGTTGTGTTTAGTGACAAAGTTTCTAGGGCTCCATGGGGTAGAGGATAGAGCCAGTTTGGGCGCGATTGTGTACACTGATTTCGTAATAGTTTGTAGAATATGGTGGCCGCTTATAAAAAATGAAAAATACCATATAAAATGCAATAGCGTAACACACATTTCCTAATAGGCGAAGTAGGTAAAGAGAACTGAGTTCCACAAGACACTGTCATTATCAACTTCTTTTTCTGTTTTACCATTCTTGACTATTCTTACGTTATCATCAGCTTATTAATGTCCCCACTGCTGGGGCACAGGCCTACCCTATGGATGGAATAGCGAGTTTAGGCCGTGACCTGCGGGCCTAGTATTCACACATATTTGCCAATTATTATGGCATCATACATTAGCTTTTACGAACGTAAGCAAAGTAGCATTATACATTTTTTAATTTTAAATGTGGCTAAAGGACTAGTGGTTTATCCAGGATGGAACACAAACTGACCAACTCCTTGGATCTCCTCATTGGTCCTGACTCTCGCGCCGACATCGACTCCGAATATAGCGACACTATGAACAACAAGAATAGGGGCTTCTTGAAAGGTGAGTCTTTATACGCATTACTGTAATATTTTTAACAAATTTGCTCAAAAAAGTGCATTTTCGGAGGTTGTATACATTTTTCCAAAGTTCAAAATTACGGGTAAGTTCAAATTTTTTGCAAGCAAATTTAATATTAAATTAGTCCTAATTTCAATACACTTAGAAATATACTGCTCCTAAGATTTGAATTCAAAATCACTATTCATTATTGTTATCGAATCCTTACACTTATGTTATTCCAGCTGTGTATATTTTTGCAGGACTTTGGCTGTTTAATGTACCTTTATAAATAAATAAATAAATCATCATCAGCCTATCCAATGTTCGTACTACTGAGGCACAGATCTACCTTATTGATGGAATAAGTAGATTGAGCTATGATCTACTACGCGAAACCCAGTGCAGATTGGTGGGGTGCTAACGACTGCAGATGCATCCAGGACCAACGCTTAACTTGCCTTCCGAACCAAAGATTTTATGGTTACCCATCCTATAACCGTCCATGGTGTAAGTCGCTTAACTTTCATGATAGCAAACCGTTACCAAGCTCCTCATATTAGTACTGATAAAAATTAATTTGTGTTTTATTTCTTAGGTTTTAGTGTTTATCCACCGCCTAGCACGCCACCAGAGCCAGCACCGCCTGACCATAGAATGCATGACCTTTCACGTAAGTTTCAATAAATTTCTAAACTCTTTAATATTTAAAATATTACTTAAATTGTCTTCTTATATTGCATTGTATGTTGCCAAAAAGGATTATATTTTACAAATAACATTTCTTTTGCTGTGTAAAATCAGAAAATGGTGCTGTACAATGATGTTTGTGAATTCGTTGTGAGATAAAACAAGGTTCAACGGGTTAGATGCATTGATTTTAATAATTTATTATCGTTTCGTAGCCTTTGCAGGTTGCGTCGTCAGATGATCAGAATAATGACTTTATTCTTATGCTGGTACATCACTCATTCCTGCAAAGGCTGCGAAACGTCAAAAAATAAATAAAATCAGTGCATCTAACCCGTTGTAACTTGTTCTATTTAGTGAGTGATGTGTGTGAAAAACTAAGAAACAAATATTCGTTATGAGCTTCAATATATGTAAATATATTTTTGGAAACCCAAATATAAATTGTAAATTTCGAAGGTTCCCTTCGGAATATAGGATTTTCGAAAGTATCGGGTTCGAAGCCCATTAAGATTTCCTAAGTGTGAAACTCTTATGTTGTTTGTCTAATTAAACGATAAATCCAGCGTAAGCAATAGGGACTATAGTAAAAAATGTCTTATACTTTTATATAAGTATTGAATTAAAACTTAACGAGGTTTTACCTATAGGCAAAGATCTGCACTTGCTTATTTAATTTTTAAAAATAATTTTGAATAGGTGGTCAAACATAAATATATAAATAAATATTTCCAACACCCACCCATTAGCCTAGCCCCAAAGTAAGCTCTGTAGGCTTGTGTTATGCGATACTAGGGTAACGGATAGAATACATTTACTAATACATATATAATTATATAGGAATACACATTAAACATCCATGACTGGAGTACAAATGCTCGTTTTCATCACAAAAACATCTGCCCCCACCGGGATTCGAACGCGGGACCTCTCGAGTAGGCGTCACCATGGAACCCGGTGTACATAGCACTCGGCCACGGAGATCGTTAAAATATAAAGACAGTCAGATGATTATGGAAAAAAAGTATTTGTATTTTAAACGAATTTCTAATAAACGCAGCGGATCTCAACTGCTCCGAGGATTCGCTGAGCACACACGAATCAGGTGATTGCATGAAGCAAAAACGTACCTTATTATCACATGGGGAGAGTTGATTTTTGTTTGTAGATAGATTTGTTGTGTCACAGATTGTTTTTTGTAATGATATCGACGAATGCAACTTTTTGTTCATAATTTGCATGCCGTACACTAGATTATTTGTTACTTTGTGATTACTTTTGTTTATGGTAGAGGAAAGTCATTGTACATCGGTGGCGAATTTTTTTTTTTTATTATTTTTGGTATATTGCATGATGATTTACAAAGAATTGCTAGGTTAAAACACATTTCCCCTTATTAATAAACGAAGACTAAGCTTGGATTAGTTACTCCATTTTTTGTCTCTGTGACATGAACAAAAGACGGCGTAACTAGTCTAAGATTATTCCATGTTTATTAATTTTGATTAGGATTGCGTTTTTTTGATTTTTTTTATAAATAGTTGTGTTTTTACTTTTTTATTATAAATTTATTTTATATATTCACTAAATTATTGTTTCTCTTTTGGAAATAATTATTGCAACAGGAATTACAGGATTAGGAAATGAAAAATATTTTACGATTTGGACACATACATTAAGCTTTAGCTTTAGATTTAAACAACTGGCAGTTAAATGCTTAAAAATAAATAAAAACATCACATACAATAAGGTTATTAAGTTTAAGTAAATTATGTGTCTTATTATGTGTCATAGTACATAGTTAACTTCTAAACTGAAGATTGTATGGAATGAGTTGGTTGTAGGACGTTTGTAGTTTCTACCCTGAACTACATAACAACGTTAGCTACTTTAGACAAGTAGTAATATTTAGAATGTTATCAAAAAATATCGTTATTTTATTCGGTGTTCGATTGCTGCAAGTGATTTTCAATTAAAATTAAGTTTACGATAACATATTAAAATAAGTTTTTTTAGCAATTTCAAAAGTGTTTTATAGAAATATTGGCTCACTTGGAAATACTAGTGGAAACTTTATCAAGTTTAAAGCGAACAGTTTGAGTTTTAATGTTTATAAAATGTTTGGGGTTTGCGGGCTTACAAAGTTATGGAAGTAATTTATGCTACTTTTGATGTTGGTTATATAGATGGCGGTGGACTATGGCAACCACCAAGCTATGGACACCGTGCTTTTACAACGGGACGAACAAGACCTCATCCGCCACCCCAACGCCCTAGACATTCGCAGACTTTAAAGGTAAACTATGATTCATAAGCTATTGGTAATTGTAATATTAAAAAATAAAAAGTTTGTTTTGAAAATTACTTTAAATGGATAGGTCGAAATTAATGGAAAAAAAGAGTACTCGGGCGCCAGACCCATACCATATTATTAAACCATATTAGCCGGGAAAGCAATGGACTATTAATCACAAGAGAAGGCTTGATTGCAAAACCATATTCATTTTGGGTTGTCGATTTATTTAAATTTACTACAAAACTACTTAAGTCCAAAAGGGTTACTGCTAAATTTAGAAACTACTTATTATACTATGGCTGCTAAGATGTAAATGAAAATTTTACCTTATGGGTTCCGGTACAACAATGAATTTGGAAAGTTACCGAACTTGTTGCATCTGTGTAGTGGCTGTGTCTGGGTTGTAATACTTAAGGGATGTCGCTGTTACATCACGGGACTGTTCACTTTCTCATCATGGGAAATGTTGAAAGTTGATTATAAAATCCAAATAAAAAAAAAACGCTTTTCGCTGAAAATAAATATTCCTCAGATTAGCACATGACTCACAACAAAGGAAAAAAAGTAAAACTAAGGAAAACTCTAAGATTCTTACCGTTTTTTAAACAAATTAAGCTTGGAATGCGATACCCGCCATTCCGATCAAAAGCTGCAAAATGTTATATCTGTAAAAGAAATTAAGTCTAAGGTAAATCATTGAAATATGTGAATTAAAACACTTTTCGAATTTGGAAAAACACTTACCATCAAAAACAATCGAAAATCCAATGGATTATCATGATAAAAATTACGATTATGATTTTCACATGTTTCTTTTAAAAATTTTGGTCGTGAAGTGAAGTGACCGTTCTTTTCTTAGTTTGTCTTGGCGGTAGGCAAAGAGAACAATGTCCATTCAGCCTACTGCTCGATAAAGGCAGAAACACACTTACCCAAAAGTGCACAGATTACAGAAAATGGGCGCGAGATAAAAACGACCAAAGAGACAACCAAAAAAAATCTTCTATCTCGCTCTTCGAGCGAAGGAGATCCATGTAACGTTTTTAACACGTTACATAATGTAGGACAATGCGATTCGACTAAGAATAGGACCGACTGGGCGCCATATTGTGACGCCATAGCTGTCAATTCAAACCTGGCCTACCGTCGGAGTAGTCATCATCATCACTGCTGAATTTAACTAAACAACTTTATTTAAAATAAAAATGCTATTTTTTTACCTGTATTTAAAATAAAACTAAAGTTCTTATATTTCCCTTTACCAGTACTAATTTTCTATACGTTCCATATGATTTATTTCCTTCTTTTGTTTACAAATGTTTGGTATTTATTGTAAGACTAGCGGCCCGCCCTCGCTTCGCTTCGGTGTAGAGCTGAAGTGTAGACTACAGTTTTTGTTCTCAGGCTTGTATTATACACAATGACATTCATCTATGATTCTTCTTATACCTGCATGCAAAGTCTCAGCCCGATCGGTTTAAAATTGATAAAGTTTCATACAAACTTTCATTCCTTATTTTATCCCCTTGGGATTTTCTTTATATTTTTTTCCATAAGAACCTTGTACAGAGTATTAGAAAACTACAAAAAAAAAAACAGCCAAATCGGTCAAGCCGTTTTCATGTTATGTCGTGACAACGGAAAACGGGTTTCATTTTTATATATATAGATTAACTCAGTGCTAAAAAAAGTGTTTAAAGTTTTTTTTTGCAAACCGTACTTTTCAAGCGACATTTGACAGATGGACGTCATTGACTTTCCTATTCTTATTTGAATCGCATAGTTATATTCCTACTGCTTGGGCACGAGTCTACCTTATGGATGGAATATGGGGCTGTAACCCATCAAATGCACCTATTGCGAATTTTTGGATACGAACGTGTGCAGATGCAGTCAGTATCAGCAGTTAAATGTATCTTTAAAAGCATAGAGGAATTCGAGACAGTATTTTTCTTGTTGTCTCCATCATATGCCAGGGCCATTGCGAAAGCTGCTATTTAGCATGTAACAGAACTTTATATTTTATGTGATATCTTTTTGATTAAAATAATATTAATAAAATCTCAATGTAGAGATAAAGGAGCCGTTTTTTCCCCATTCATGAGTATTTTGTATCATTTAATTATTCTTTTCAGCAACCTGGAAAATTAGATATGAATAACTACACAATGGTGAGCGACGCACTTCAACATATCACGATAGGCCCTCCGCCCACCAGGGAAAGAAAGGTAAGCTTCATTAGCTTAAATAATATCTGATCATCATCAGCCTATTAATGTTCCCACGGTGGGGCACAGGCCTGCCTTACGGATGGAATGACCCACCACGCGGTCGCACTGCGGATTGGTGGGTGTTAACGACTGCAGATGCCGCCGGGACCAACGGTTTAACCTGCCTTTGAAAGCATGGAGGAGCTCTAGATAGTAAATTTTTGGTTACCCATCCAATGACCGACCACTGCGAAAGTTGCTTAACATCAACGATTGCAGCCGAATGCGCTAACTACTTGCGCCATCGAGCTCCATAATAATATACCATATAACTGAGAAGTTAAAATTAATCCCTCCGCTACAGAGGCACAGGCCTTTTCTAAATAAGAAAATCTAGATAGAGCAATCTATCTAGCGTGTACGTAATTGTCAATTTAGGAAAGGCCTGTGCTTCTGCAGTTTAGGCATTAATTTTAGCTCTTCCCTTGTATGTCAATGGCTATCGCCATTGAGCTCCATAATAATATCCCATATTCTATAACTTGCATACATAATAGCTTGCTCTAATAAACCACGCAAAGAAAACGGCTCATGTTACGTTGTTTGCTCGCAGTCCCAGCGGTCGGGTTGGTCGCATTCTAGCTCGCAGCAAAGCGGACACCACCATCATCCGTCCGGCGTTAGTTCCGAGACTGAGTTGGATGTTCAATACGCTCAGGTGAGACAGATAATCGCAATATATACATAACTTACCGATGATATATACAGGCAGTCCTCGTATTTACGGCATGTAAGATTCTCGAAATACGCGACGTAAATCAAAACCACGTAAGTCGAGACATCCCCACGGACATTGACCTCGCGACTAGTGAATTCTCCTATGCCGGAAATCGAATCAATTGACGTATGCTTGAGGAATAGTGTCAAAACATTGTTTGACTTAACTTGAAACGACGTAAATCGAAATGACGTAAGTCGATGACTGCCTGTACTTCACTTACCGATAATATATTATTATAATTCCGTTAATTCTGAGACTGAGTTGGATGTGCTAAACGCTCAGGTGAGACAGAGAATCACAATATATACTTCACTGACCGATAATATATACTCTACTTTGAATTACAAAGCGGTCCGTCTGGCGTTAGTTCTGAGACTGAGTTGGATGTGCTAAACGCTCAGGTGAGACAGAGAATCACAATATATACTTCACTGACCGATAATATATACTCTACTTTGAAGTACAAACCGATCCGTCCGGCGTTAGTTCCGAGAACTTTTTTGGATGTGCTATACGCTCAGGTGACACGGAGAATACACACACAATATACAAAGTGTAACAGAAATAACGCACACTCCGAAAGTGGTTTGGTTGGATTTGGCTTCTGACTCGATTTCAATGAAAAAAGAGTCTAAAATACTTTCGGGTTGTGCATTATTTCTGATACACGTTGTATACTCCACTTCGAATTACAAAGCGGACACCACCACCATCCGTCCGGCGTTAGTTCCGAGACTGAATTAGATTCTCAATTTGGTGGTGAGACATTGTTTTTTTTATCATCACCGTAGAGGGGGTTTTTACCATGAACCATACAGTACTAAGGGAACGCCGTAGTGGGGAGCTCATTCCATAATTTTGATTTTGAAACAAACAGTTGTGGACTTCAGTGTTTCCAGGTAATTTGGGTAAACTCGACTCCGGTGACAAGTGGTAAAATGGTGCTGTGGGTATTAAATGGAACAATTCCTCGGAGAACTCACCACGAAAGAACCTTTACAATACGAATATGGAACATCTCCTCGGAGCACTTACCATTAAAGAGCCTGTAGAAACTTGTAAATAGCATATTGTAGCCGTATTTATCATTCAGAGATGTTTTTTTCTGTTGTTGTTTTAGATTAAAGAACCCAACGAATATATGGAAGCGCCGTCAATGATGAGGCTGAGGAGACATCGGAGGCACGAAAAGACGCCTTTACATCAACCTTGTGAGTGCAAATTACTAAATCATTATTGTGGTAGCAAAATTAATTTTGCATTGTATTTTTAATTACTTATTTAAAATACTCTATCTCTACTATATTCACGAAATTGTAGTGCTTTCTCTGTCATACAATCGCTTGCAAAAGAAAGAAAGAAAGAAAGAAACACTTAAAAAAGGGGTCGTTATTGGCCGTAGTAACGACGAAAGCCGTATGTTGATTGAACGTTTATTGTATGTTTGTAATGCGTGGCGGTTAGGGTCGCTATTGTCCAAATATTATTTTTTTAATAGAGTTTAAAGTCTTAATTCTGGCCAATGACAGAAAAGTTAATTCTACTTTTACGTTTTCACAAACAATATTAGTCTATTCACACATTGCTATTATTTTTTTATCACATTTTAGAATAAGTTAAGAGTAATCGTAATGTTTGTGTTTGTTTTGCCTTCAAATTGTATACCTATAGTCTATTCACTTTGGCGTGAGACAAAATGTAAACAAGGAATCTGAGGTTTAAAACTTTTATTATGTCAGCAAGTACTTACTAGTCAATGATTAGGTATAATTTATGTAACCTATAATTTATTAACAACTTTAAACTTAACAGTAAAAAAATATAAAACAAGGAAATAACAAGAATTTAACAAATAAGATAGACAATGCACGCTCGCATCAACATGTTGATCGGGAGTGTAAAGATGGCTGACGTAAACCAACCGATTACAAAACACAAAACTTCAACGGAAAATACTACTACTCTACTCTTAAAATTTGTCGTACATAATACGTCTTGTGTTTGGGTATGATTGTGTTTTTATATAGGTATTTTTCAAAATTTTTACTATGAAAGTGACGATATGTGTATTATTCTTATAAATGTTAAAATTAACTCGTTACAGCATTCTCGGAGACAGACAGTTCCGGTTCTAGTGAAGCTTCCGGTGCGGGCGCGAGATCGCACACGCGACGTAGGCATAACGCTCATCACGCGCCCCGGCATTACAAGAAACGGTGAGATATTCATTTATTTTTATTCTTTATTACCTAAACAGTAAACGGCGGACTTAATGCCATAGGCATTCTCCTCCAGTCAACCAGTAAGGATGTAGGAGACGAATGTTCTTTCGGTAGAATAGTATGGCCACTAAGCTTCACAATGCTTAACACAGTCCAGGCATTACAAGAAACGGTGACATAGATATTTACTGAAATAAATAGATATACCCTCGGACAGGGACAGTTCTTGTAATTCAAGATTCATTTATAAAGCTTACTACGCTACAACTATAACGATTTTCTTATAAAAACACTCATTCGTAATATCCTACCTAATATGCTTAATTGCAATGAAATTTTTGCAACAGTTTATATACTAAAAATCACACATCTATATATATATATATATCAAAGTTTCTAATGGCTTTAAACTTTTTTTTCTACCAATAGGTCGTTAGGTAATTTAGTCGCCGTGCAAAGTCCGCGAGTGCCTAAGTTGGGCATGTTTGTGGGACCACCTGAACTGCCAACTAGTTATCGGGCCAGAACGCAAGAGGATAAAGGTAACTTCGACAATTATTTGTTAACTAGCGGCCGCCCGGGACTTCGTACGCGTGGAGTTAGTTATTTGCACATACTTTTTGATCCCAAAAGGGGGTTTATTTCTAAAGTATTATTAGTACACCTCCACACCATCTATAGAGCATACATGTTAAATTTCAAGTCTTTTACTTCAAAAACATAGGACTTTCATACAAACTTCCAATCCCCGTATTACCCTTCCTCCCCTTAGGGTGGAGTTTCGTGATAATATTTAGCCTATAATTTGACCCGACTTCTTAATAATATCCGTGCCAAATTTGAAGGTCCATGCAGTACTTTTTGAGTTTATCCCGGACATACATAAAGACAAACAGACAAAAATTCTAAAAACTATATTTTTGGCTTCGGTATCGATTGAGATCACACCCCAAGTATTCTTTTAAAAAAATTTTCAATGTACAGTTTTGACTTTCCTACCATTTTATTATATGTAAAAAATTTGAAAGTGAACAGCTTATTTTCAATATCACGAATCAGAACATAAATTTATATAATAAATCTTAAGCTAAATTACAGAGTTTCGTAATTTGTAATGCCGGCACTTCACTTGGCTATTCGTATTTGCTATTCGTAAACTTGACAAAAGTCTGTCCTTATCATGCTTTGTAAGTAATGAAAAGGACAGACTCATGTCCAACTTACTAAAAGCAAACACGAATAACCAAGTGAAGTGCCGGTATAATGCAAAATTTAATACGATTGTGAAGTTCGTAAAGAGTGAAACTACGCGAAGGTATAGTCAAGCCGTGAGCTGAGCTAACTTCACAGTCACCATTTAATTTACATTGCATTAAACTACAATTAGTTAATTACTTACTGTTTTAACTTTAATTCTTTTAATCTATACTATAATATGAAGCTGAAGAGTTTGTTTGGAAATAGGGGTTAGTTGGTATTTCTTCAACATCTAAAAGATATTCACGAACTTCACACCACGACATCGCTCTTTTAACAATGTGATATTTTTTTTATTGATTTTTATTCCGGTAGGAACTGCATTTAGGCAATTAGCTCCCTGCTTTCGAAGAAAGTATAATTATTGAATATAATATTTTCTTGCTGAAATCTGACCTGTATTTGTTTCATTGTTATACTGTTTTATAGCTGCTAGCGAATCTAGTGAAGGCAGTTCCGATGGCGAAACGCGGAGGCCGAGGCCTTTACCCTTACCACCGCATCACGAACCCGCCCATAAGGTATGTATACCGCATGATTTAAAATAAGAAGGAGATATAAAGCATGTTCGCATGATTTAACATAAGAAGGAGATAGGTAGCCTCTCTGAGTTTGTTTCGCTGATTCTTCTCAGAAATGTCTCCCAATTTTGGAACCGGTGATAGTTTACGGTAGTTGGGGTCAAATAAATAAACTCAAAATTACAAAAAATAATTTTAAATAAAGTACTTTATTAATCGAATAAGCTAATAAATTCGTACATAGACAATAAGGTTTTAAATATCTTCCAATGAAATATCCGAACGCTCAATAAAAGTCTTTCGGAGGTAGCTCGACAAAGTAAATAAAAAATCATTATTCAGACGACGCAGACCTGAAAAGGCTGCGAAACGTCAATAAATAAATAAATTCAGTACATCTAACCCGTAAAAACTAGTTTTATTTAATGAGTGATATGCGTGAAAACCTAAGAAATAAATAGGTATGTATACCGTTTACACAGGTTTTAGTAATCTCACAGTGTAAAAAAAATTGATAGTTTAATGTATTTTGACGTTTGTTTAAGGGATTTTCCTAAGGTTTTTTCCATTTATGGATTGACATGTGTTATCGCGTATTGAGCGCTTTTTATTATAAATTTTATTTTATATGCAACAGTCTTTTCTGTTCCAAACTTTCAAAAGTTAACAGAGGCCCGAGCACTAACTCTGAGAGCTCCGTAATCGTATCACATCGCATCGTCAAAGTTTCTTTGATAACGAAGCAGTGCCCCCTACCGGACGTAAGAACAAACTGGCTCTTTCTATACAAAATATGATGATGACTATCCGATTAAGGATCTGTCAAAGTGCGTGCCTGGGTCTGAAGTATGGCAAATGGAAAAATGGGATAGGGCAGCTCAAAATTCGGAACGGATAAAGTCGTAAATATGGTCTTAGTTTTATTCAACGTTTTGAAATAAGCGGGTATATTTGCGAGTGCAACTCGTATTTGGTCCGTTCTATTTATTTACAGCAAACTAATTGAAAGTACGGCCAACGACAGAATACGGTCCTGATAGGTCGTTTTGGTTCCTAATGTCGACGGAATAAAGTACACTTTACAGTGTAGCGTTAGAACTCAGAATTCACATCTGACGCATATCTATATTAGTAAAGAAAAAAAGTATTTATCAATCATTTCGTTTAGTTATCAAGAAACCCACATCAATATTTCATTTGCTGTCACTAGGAGCCAAACAGTAAAAACAAGGTCAAAAATAAAGTCTAATTCTGTCGCCGGAAGGAACTGAACGACATTTCTGGGTCCTTAGTTAGCCGCATTAAAGTACCATATTTTAGCAAATAAATAATGATTATTATTGTTGTAAAATAATTGTTGGGCCAGATATTGGGTGCCGAATATCCGTCGTCTGCGCAAGAGAATTCGTCGTCGAGCGCTGCCGATACGAGGCGGAGAGCTCATCCCTTCTCCAAACACGATCGACGGCACAAGGTTACTGATATTATATTTTTATTATTATTATACTGTAATATACATTACTAGATTCCGTCCGCGACTTCATCCGCGTTAATTTTGTTTTTGAGATAATCCCTCGGGAACCTGTCATTTTCCGGGATTTAAAGTATTCTATGTTTCAATCCAGGTCAGTACCTTTATGTATGCCAAATTTCATTCAAACGGTTCAGCCGTTTTTTGCTTGTTTGATCAACAAAGTTTCACAGTTATAATATTGGGAGGATTAAATTATAAATAGCTACAGTTGTTCAATAATGTACCTTCCGAAGCACGGAGGACCTCGTGATAATAATCAATCACACATATTTTTTTTACGGTCACCCGAAATTTTTTATTTTGTACGACCGCAGATCGAACCACTGCGCCATCGAGGTCTTCTTACTTGCCCGCTTAAAAACGATGTTTTATAATTTCAATCATAAAATTTTACTTCAAAAATTTATATGAAATTTTCTTTTCCAGGAGTTCACAAAGAGCAAAGATTCCAAAAAGAATTCGTCACAAATGTCCACAACCGCGTCACCCGCGAATTGGGGTCCTCAGGTATGCAAAAAATATAAATATAGAATATGTTCAATCCGAGGTTTTCAGTCATACAAATATTTGACTGACTATTTAACAATATGAATTTTCAATTCTCTCTGATATGTCATTTGAATACTGAAAAGAAAAAGACTAATTTTGTGCTACTTACTATAAGAATATTTCGTGGTTATTTATTCGTACTTCAATCGCACACACTAAATTGTTACCTTATAGATATTTCTTTAAGTTTTATATATATATACAAAAACAGGGTCCACACGGCGTGCCTCTATTCGTGGAGAAGTGCGTGGAATTCATAGAACGCGAAGGATTATCGTCGGAAGGCTTGTATCGAGTGCCCGGCAATCGAGCGCACGTAGACATGCTTTACACGAAGTTCTACGAAGGTATTTATTTAATTCAAACAACGATATTAAATACCCTAGATACACTAACACGAACAAAATCGTGCCCGAAACCTGTCCAAAAGGTACATTGGACGATCCACGGAGCTCCGTAAGGTGATCGAGTTGTCAAAACAAATATAAGGCATTATTCAAACATTGAAAGTCACCTTTAATATACTGTATAAGGTGTTTATTAATGCGTCAAAGAGTTATGTCATTTCGAAATGCAAGTTCGTAAAATTTTACGACTTATTACTGTATGCGGAAGAATATAGGCCTTATTTCTTTGGCTCTACGCGCAATTCTGAATGCGCAGTAAGCAATATAGCAGGTACAAACCGCAAGGAAAAGAGATGGCTGTATAACCGACCATGCATTTGAATATCACATATATTTTCTATTAAATTAATTTAGTAAGTATTACAACAATTTTTTTCAACAAATGCGTTAAATTAACTAATATTGATTAGATACCTGTCGAAAAAACGACAGTTTACATACTAATAGTATTTATTTCGCATTTTTTCACGGAGCTCTGCGGCAACTTGAATTTTCAACCGTCCCCGCGTGACTTTGAACCAAGAACTGCTCGAGTGGCGTTCAAGCACTTCTTGATTGGGACACATTTTGAGTGCACGTGGTGTATCTAGGGTATTTTATATCGTTGTATTCAAAACTTAAATGTTATTCAATTTTGTTTACATATAAGACTAATAGATTTCCTTAATAAATTTAAAAATAACTGACACGTGGCCAAGTGCGAAGTCGGACTCGCGCACAGCTTCGGCATTGTTATCTATACAACATTAGAAAAAAAAAGGAAAAGATTTTTATTAACCCCCAAATAATTACTTATACCCAATAAAATCGCAAAAAGAAAGAATATAAAATAGCAATGATATTTATTATTGTTTTTCGTTTGGTTATCACTACAAAATTCTGCATTCGTTTCCGCCATATTTGAAAAAACTTATTTGTTTATAAAAATATTGAAAGTTTTGTTATGCAGAACGACTATATAGGTACATAGGATAGGATACTAAACTATGACAGTCCATACAAAGTTTAGTTGATTTTCAGCTTACTAGATCTCTTTAGGTATTTAAATTCCAATAGGTATCAGAGTAACTGTAGTCCAGTACAATTAAATAAGAGCGCGCTCAGATGTCACGATTCACGCGCAAATTCATATGCTAGATGGCGCTAACGTGCACAGTAAAATGAAATCGTGTTTTATTTTAGGAGCAAACGTTATTCAGTAACAACTCAGACTGTTATATAACCGAGCGCATTTCTTATTGGTTTATAAAAGAAACATCAGATTTCTATTAAGAATGTTCCATATTAAATCAGTATGCGCTAGAAATATCATCGCCATCTAGTATTAGTTAGTACTATTATCTGTTATGTTGGTTTCGTTTTCGTTTTGTAGTTTCCTTTGTTTATTACAAAATTACCTACCTAACTACCTTGTGTCAAATACTGTACTTCCGTTTCATCAAATCTCAAGTCACAAAGATATAGAAGTTTACTTATCAAAAGTTTTGAATGTAAGAGTCAATTTACAGGCTCGCACATCTAGAAAATAGCACAAGTCAACCGTAGCGATCATTTTGTTCTATACAAATTTCAAATTGGATATATTTTGTAGATACCTTGGTTACCTTTACGATATTGAATTTAAAAGCGATCTAATGTCATATGCAACCTGCCAACACGTCACTAACACTTTAGTTGGATAATCGTTTGTTTGGAAATCATTTCTTTAATCAGTTGTCTATGGGAGAGTACGCTCAAACGTAATAATAGTATTACTTGTTGTTCTGGGATTCTAAATCATTCCGTCTCCTCAGATCCGAATGTGGACATGGATTCATTGGACATCCCCGTGAATGCGGTCGCGACGGCGTTAAAAGACTTCTTCTCAAAGAAACTACCGCCCCTACTCGACGAGGCTAGCATGGCGCAGCTTGAAGATATCGCAGGTAACTTAAAAATTATACAAACTGTTGATATACCAAAAAGTCAGCCATGAGTTCAATACGAGTTTAAGTTTACGTACAAAATTTATCTAAAATAGGAGTTAAGGAGATGGGGTCGCGCCGATCACCCTAGATCGGGTCCCTTAATCCCTAACTCAATTTACACCACCCTTAGTCAGGGTAAGGGTCCCTTAAAATTGGGTAGTCTGATAGGCGCATTAGTTGTACGAACTAATATTTATAATATTTTTTCAAGATATTTCTCTTGATAAGCATCCTGTAACAACCTATACTTGTGTAGGAAGGCCAAAGGGGAAGATCTTTCTCTGAATTGGGTGATGTAAGCTCGGGGGTCCGACCGAAAAAAAAGCCCTTATTATCTTGCATTATGTATCGTATTATTTTCTTTAATATACTTAATGATTAAACTACTTGACCGTCACTGAAAGCTTTATATTGAGATAGCACTTCCGTTTCCCGTCGAATTACCATCAGTTTCCGTACTTTTATTCACCTTATATCCGGTCCAGTGGCGACACCTGGCAGAAGCGCGGCCATTTTTGTTTTCCTAAGTTTTGACAGCGCTATATTAACTCATTGGCGTTCTGACTCCCGTCGAAGCAACACGCGCTCAATCTGAGCGATCGTTGTGAGATTTTAAAGGTTTTATTATTATTAAGTGATAAAACTGTAAGTAAAACTATTTTATATAACGGTTTTTGCCGTTCGTGTTATTCCAAATAGGTACCTTACGTATTAAAAGTGAAGGAACCGTAAGTAAAATTATTATTCATTTTGATAGTTTTTGCAGCCCTTGTGATCGTGATTTTAAAAATAATGCACACCCTGAAAGTAGTTTGTTACAAATATACAAATCAATCAATTTCTGAAATTTTTATAAATATAAAAATTACAGAAATTAAATCAATTTCTGTAATTTTAGTAAAATTATTTTGTGTACTGTTGTATTAAAAAAAAGCCCTTATTATCTTGCATTATGTATCGTATTATTTTCTTTAATATACTTAATGATTAAACTACTTGACCGTCACTGAAAGCTTTATATTGAGATAGCACTTCCGTTTCCCGTCGAATTACCATCAGTTTCCGTACTTTTATTCACCTTATATTCGGTCCAGTGGCGACACCTGGCAGAAGCGCGGCCATTTTTGTTTTCCTAAGTTTTGACAGCGCCATATTAACTCATTGGCGTTCTGACTCCCGTCGAAGCAACACGCGCTCAATCTGAGCGATCGTTGTGAGATTTTAAAGGTTTTATTATTATTAAGTGATAAAACTGTAAGTAAAACTATTTTATTTAACGGTTTTTGCCGTTCGTGTTATTCCAAATAGGTACCTTACGTATTAAAAGTGAAGGAACCGTAAGTAAAATTATTATTCATTTTGATAGTTTTTGCAGCCCTTGTGATCGTGATTTTAAAAATAATGCACACCCTGAAAGTAGTTTGTTACAAATATACAAATCAATCAATTTCTGAAATTTTTATAAATATAAAAATTACAGAAATTAAATCAATTTCTGTAATTTTAGTAAAATTATTTTGTGTACTGTTGTATTAAAAAAAAGCCCTTATTATCTTGCATTATGTATCGTATTATTTTCTTTAATATACTTAATGATTAAACTACTTGACCGTCACTGAAAGCTTTATATTGAGATAGCACTTCCGTTTCCCGTCGAATTACCATCAGTTTCCGTACTTTTATTCACCTTATATCCGGTCCAGTGGCGACACCTGGCAGAAGCGCGGCCATTTTTGTTTTCCTAAGTTTTGACAGCGCCATATTAACTCATTGGCGTTCTGACTCCCGTCGAAGCAACACGCGCTCAATCTGAGCGATCGTTGTGAGATTTTAAAGGTTTTATTATTATTAAGTGATAAAACTGTAAGTAAAACTATTTTATTTAACGGTTTTTGCCGTTCGTGTTATTCCAAATAGGTACCTTACGTATTAAAAGTGAAGGAACCGTAAGTAAAATTATTATTCATTTTGATAGTTTTTGCAGCCCTTGTGATAAGGGATATTTCAAACAAATATGTTAAATTGTGCAACACCTTTGTTTTAAAAATAATAAGCCGTGAGTAAAACTGGACGGTATTTCAAGGTGCGTTTTTGTTTAAAAAATTAAAGTACCTACATTAAAGTAAATTTTGCAATACTTTACGACCGTCTTGGTCGTTTGTAATTAAAACTATTTTAAGAGTATTTTCTCTTGGTACTCAATTAATGTTTCCGTATTCGCTATGTGCACGACAGAGCGCCACCTACAATACGCAACTTTCCGGGATTATGCCAAATAATGACATCAGTTTGTATTTTATTGATTTCTAGTAAATATAGTAAATTAAAGATAAATAAAAATTATTATTATATTGTATAATAATTTAAATAATGTCGGATTTCAATTCGGAATTCAGTACAGTCAATAATAACTCTTGTATTGATGTAATCTGGACTGAAACACTTGGGCATTGGTGCTTGTACGGTGGCTCTATTCGGCCAAAAGATTAAATTAGCAGTTGAACAAGCTAGATTTTGTAAGATCGAATGAAATATACGTGAGATTGTGGTTTTTTTGTACACCAAATAACACACTCAATGCTGAAAATGTCAAGCCAGTTTTCATTTTTATCAAAAAAATCAGAAGTCGGTCTTTAGTGGAAACTGTACATTTTCTCATAGTTAATCTTGTTAATAAAAACTCAAAATTGCTAAATGACACACCAGAAGGATCTAGGAGTTCTTGATCATTTGTTATTGATGAAATACCAACAAATTCTTGACTTTTTGTTTCGGTAGATTGATCCTCATACGATTTTTTGTCAGTGCCACAGCTTTTATCTTTCTTTCTTGAATTATTTGTCATTAAAATTCTTGATGTTGGATCACAGTGATCACTGTAAATTAATCTAATACAAATAAAAGTTGTATCTCTTAATTTCGATTCAGAAAACATATTGACTTGACATCCTTGATCGATCATAAAAGGTTGAGTTTGATTTAATTCACTCCCTTCTTCAATTATTATTTGACTTGATGTGGTATCTGAGACTTTTGTGGTTCTTCGTTTTGTCAAGCGTGTATATCTAGCTAGGACCTGTGAATCATTAACCTTCCTCTTTCGATATATTTCAGGGAATATCGTAGGAGCATAACTCGGATTTTCTTCCTCGTCTGATTTTTTGTTTCCCATAAAATGTTCACTACAAATTGTGTCGTCAGGTTTGGGATACCATGGCGACCCATCAACACTAAAATAATAAAGACAATAATGAATATCACATAAAATATATAGCGCAAATAAAATTGATCATAATTTAAGGTTATTTCGCTTACTTATTTCTTTTTATGGCATCTATCCATTTATTTCTTTGATTTAATTTCCAGTCCAATGTAGGAAATATATACACAGACTATTTGTGCCCTTATTTTTGCAATTCACAACACAACAACATCTATTAATAGGCATTTTAAAAAATTTTTGTTTATTACGAACTCCGTGCAAATTGACTTTACTTTCCCGGATTGTTGCGTATTTCTGCCACGATAAGCGCTGCGATCGCTTCACTATACCCCCACCATGTACTTCGCACATAGCGAATAAGTAAGTGTAAAAATAAATTGGTAAATGTATTACAAAATACTTAATTAAATTATTTTACAGTTTAGAGTGAAGGACATCGGTCAATATTGACATTTCAGCCGCCGACTGACTAGCATTAATGGCAAAAGCAGCAATATGTGTGGATGTAGTCATAATTGTTCTTCGAGCAGCTGCAGTAATAATTGTTTGAATTTGTCGTCTTCTGGTATAACGAAAGCGGCATCGCTGCCTTAAGAAAAGTAGCCCTTTTATTAAAAGATTGTTCGAGGGGTAAGTGAACTATGTACAATCTTGATAAGGTATTTGTAATGTCGATGTGCCGTTTTCTGAACATGGCCAGCTATCAATATCAAAAGGCTTATGAATAAAAAGTTCTAACATTTTACTGACCAATATACGTTATAAATATACTCATGTGAGTCGTGTGACTAAACTAGGATAAAGGAACAGAGCCTCTGTTCGAAAGACATTCAACGTTTATTTTAAATGATATGCTGATGTAAATTGAAAATTATTATCATAGTCCAGGCTTTATCAACCTGGAAACAAACAATGAGGTAAAGAAGTATGATGATAATTTATGATATATCACGTTCCTGACAGTAATTTTCTTTCAGCAAACGCATATTTTAAAATAAAAATTAATCATTGCGGGAAGGTACCTGCTCAATTAATTTTATTAACGAAAGTGATAAGATAACAGAATCGTTTCTGAGGTATTTTACAGCTAGTGAGGGCACAAAGCTAAAAAGAAAAACTAAAGCACTGCTTAAGAAGTTGGTGATCTCTGTGATGAAGCACCACCATCCAATCACCACATAATGATTCAGAGCTTTTGAGGTTGTTTTTCTCGTATAAAGTTATACTTATAATTATATTTTGTCATGGATTTAAGTGATTGACATTTCATCAACCTAATGAGCAACTCACGCAGAGGCAAGTGATAGCTTAGCTCATAATAAGCTTCATCTCATGAAGCCCAAGTCGTGTCAGGACATGCCCTCCCATGGCGTACCTACACATATGAGTACCGGTGGCAAATCACCCTCGCGGGGTGCATATTATATATAATTTGTTTCCACTACGTGAAATCTTATGAAATGCCTCTAATGCCTTGCCTACATATACGAGTACCGGTAACAAATCACCCTCGCGGGGTGCATATTATATACAATTTGTTTCCACTAGGTGGAACCTTATGAAATGCCTCCACGGAGTACCCCCACTAGAGTCCGCATCACGCAAATTTTGTTTGAAATCAAAATCGCCAAAGTCGGTGGCGTGCAGGGAGATCAGCCGCGTTGTGATTGGACACGTCAAGGTCAGATGATATACTCAGTGCAGCGAAGTGATGAGGGTAAGATCGATTATAGAAAATATCGATATTTTATATCGATAAATAAAGAACACCCGGCATTATGTGCCAAAGTTCTATACTTTTTTAATTTTTTTATCTGTGTTTCATAATTGGGTAACGTAGTCTGGCAATATTTGTCATCAGCAGCTAGCTGTCAATGTCAAATACGTAGGTTTGTCAATATAACCTCTATATGTAGCCGGGTCGTCAAGAGAAATAACGAAGAAAAAGGCAATCACAGCAGAGAACATTCACAATCACAGTACGCGGGAGCGAATGATTTTTTTGTTTGTATTTTAGGATTGTCAAATTGACATTTGGTTTTTTATTTAGAAAAAGCAAAGGAATCATGGTTTTTACAGTCACTTGAGTAATATTTTCGAGTAAAATTCTGTCCCTTGAAGATTTAGGGTTTCCATATCAAAAAATATTAATCATTATATAACTTCTTTCCACGATTCACTAAAAATAAGGCAAAATTAGTTTTATGTAGCAAATAATTTTGGCTTCATTTTGAGACCAAATTCAACTGTATACAAGTTTAGCATTTTTTCTATGAAAAGTGCCGGATCTCCATTGTACAGAGGCCTAGTACTTTGGTGCGCTAGTGTAGCTATGCGCAAACATACTCTCTCCACTTTCTTCCAGCGTTCTAATTACATGACGCGACTAGTAACTACATACTAAATAAAATATAAGCAACACAAAAAACACGTAAAAAAAATATCTAGATAGACAATAATAATAATATGCTGTTTATGACAACTTTTAAAACTTAAGGCGCCTTACTCATCGGCTCGGTACAGGTTCGTTTTGTTTGCGGGAGTGACTGTCAGTGGTAAAGTGACGAGAACATATGTAACTGTTTACAGTTGGAGTCCAATCTTTACGTTTAGTTGCACTTATCCAAAGTTCCTTCATCTTGGCACATTTTGGAAACCTATGAAATAAATAAAACACGTAATGTTACTGTATTTTGATTCTCGCATCAGTCTGTAAGATATCACCTTAAATATCTCTTTAAAGATTTTGCTCGTTGCTGTTCTCGTGAAAGGCACATGCGATATACAGACTTAATGAATTTAACATTAATACGGTGACGTCCGTGGCTCTTGACTTAGCACACGCAAAATAACCTAAGTATAACCAAATTATTGATTTTGAAGGAACTTGGTAAATACTTATCAAATTTTATGCCAGCTACCACCCGCGACTTCATCCACGTTAACTTTAGTTTTTTGAAAATCCTCAAGAAACCTGACATTTTTCCGTTACAAAAAGTATTCTATACAACGATATTTTATACCCTAGATACGACAACATGTACAAAATCGTGGCCGAAACGTGACCAAAAGGTACATTTGACGATTCACAGAGGTCCGTAAGATGATCGCGTGGTCAAAATCAATGTAATGCATTATTTAAAAAAAAGTCACCTTTAATGCATACGGCATAAGCTCTTAATTAAAACGCATGCATCAAAGATTTATGGCAGTTCAAAATGCAAGCTCCTAAAATTTTACGACTTATTGTTATATGCGAAAGGAAATAGACCTTATTTTTTTTAACTTTTCGCGCTCAATTCTGAATGTGCTGTTAGCTATTATAGCAGGTACAGACCGCGAAGAAAAAAGACGGCTATAGGGCGACGTATAACCGACCATGCTTTTGAGTATCACAAATATGTTATATTAAACCAGTTTATAGTAAGTATTACAATAAAATTTGCTTCAAATGCGTTAAATTTATAATAATAATAAAAACGTTTATTTGGCTCAAATTATATAAATAACTTATTGTATTACATAAAGATGACTATGTACCAAATTATAAAAACATTAATTAGATACCTGTCGAAAAAACAACACTTTACGTACTATTAGTAATTTTTTCGCATTTTTACGGAGCTCTGCGGCATTTTGACTTTTCATCGGTCCGCGCGTGACTGTAAACCAAGAAGTGCTTGAATAAAGTTTAAGCACTTGTTGATTGGGACACATTTTGAGCGCTCGTGGTCTATCTAGGGTATTTAATATCGTTAATTCCATGTCTTTATCTAGGTCATAAAGTATGCGCACTTAATTTCATACAAATCGGTTTAATCGTGTAATAGTAACAAACATCCATACAAATTTTCGGGTTTAAAATTTTAGTACGATATGATTAAAAACTGTTGGTTGTATACTCATGATATCTGTTATTGTATACGATGAAATAAATAGTTTTTATTTATTTTTTCTATTTCCGTAGCTGACAAACTTATCGATAAACTTACGGGTACAGAAATGAGCTGCGTCAAGTCACTAGCAATACACGTGCCGGTGTGAGAGCGGAATAGCATATATGATGTAGCGCATGCGAGAAAGGGATAGTGTTAAAAGACATCAACGCGTTCACCAAAAAATAAATACAATTAAAAGCAATTTCATATAAGAGTATTTTTGTCTTTTTGTAATGCATTTAAACTTACCGGTGAAAAGTAATACCATCTTTTTGAAGACTGGAAGTTTTACTCCACTTTCCACATAATTTAATTGCACAGTACGGCATTTTTTCTAGTTTTTTAACTCAAAAACGAGAGAAGCACTTCTGCTAACGCTCGGCTTCGGAATGAAACGATGTATAGCGACGTCTGTGGGCGTGTCTCACGCATACGTAATATACTACTTAAGCTTGGCGTAAGCGCTTGCCCTTGTATGCGGACTCTAGTGGGGGTGCTCCATGAATGCCTCTAATGCCTTACCTACATATACGAGTACCGGTAGCAAACCACCCTCGCGGGGTACATATTACCAAAACTCTAATGACCGCCCCTCGCGGGGGTATATTATGTATAATTTGCTTCCACCGCATGGAACTCTTTATGAATAAGGACATGCTTTCCATGGCTGGCCTACATATACAAGTATCGGTAACAAATCGTTGATGGAAGAATATCCTCATCAATCTTATAATCGCCCTTGTGGGGTCATATCACACATTAGTTATTTATTATACAAGAGTGGAAAGTTCCTTTTTAACCGCGTGCTCGATTTGGATGACCGAGCAAGCGAAGGAAACAAACGAGCACAAGGTGAAAAATCTTTCCACTCGAGTGCAATACGTAACTTTTCATCCCACCTCAGCGAGGAAATGACAAAATGAAAAAGAAAACAATTTATAATGACAAAATATTTAAGCAATAAAACGTGAAAAACTAGAATGGCGCGAAGCACGCAAATAAAACAAAGAAACCAAGAAGGTTCCAAATTTAAATTTTTTCACAATTTAAAAAGTTCTAATCATAAATTTGGCACCATAGAGGTTACATTAAATAGGTTTAATGACGTTTTGAATTTACAATTATATTGAGTACTCATTATATGTGATGTTCTAAATTCAAATCTACTTTGCCGCTCAAGCGAATAAAATAGAATTTTCCAGCCAGATTTCGAAGCGCAAAATTACACTTTCCGAGGTGGTGGGATGAAAAATATATTATTTCCATTACGTGAAGCTCAATATATATCCTCCTTAGGACATGTTCGCTTATGGAGTTCGTACTATTATGTTAGCACCGGTAACATACGACACTCGAGTGGAGCAAATTATGCATAATTTAACATATTGTCTATTCGTTATTCATAATTTATTTTTGTGACCATGGGGTCTGTAAAAGTGCAAACGATTCGAAACATTAAAAATAAGTAATTTGAAAATATAATAAATGTCGCTTGACATAATTCATTACTTCCAGCGTGTGGAAATCTATACATCAACGCAACGCAACATAGCCGCTCATGGCTTGCGTACACATAAGTATCGGTTATAAACTACCCTCTTAATAGACTAGAAAGATCGAAGATCGAATGTTGATGTACCCCGTTGAGAAGTGCAATGTACACTGGTTTTTAAGGTGTCGCATACTCCGAGGTCCGGTGGGGCAAATCATTGTATGATAAAAACGAGCATCGGTGCCTAAGTCTTGGTTGTTAACACATATTTATTCAAAATCATACTAATCTATGCATCATCATTATGCATTTCTATGCGTTAGCCCATAACAGAAGCCTTTCAATGCCTATTAAGAGGCTAGGCTAATTGGTCTGAAGTGTAGACTCGATCACTACGGTTGTTCTACCGTAATATAGTTATCAAGGACGTGCTGTAATAATTTCAAAAGGAAAAGGAATGTCGAAACAATTAATGTTTGAAATATAGTGCAGGAGAATTGGTAAATTGGGAGCACCAAAAATAATTCTTAAATAAATTTGGTGGTATAGCATGCCATTCAAAAGTTTGTTTATCTAAATTCAATATATATCCAACTCCAATCTCAAGTGCAGTACACTATAAAAATGTAAAGAATTCAAAGTTTTCTGCAATTTAAGGACTACCTGCCAGATAGATAGATGATAACATATTTTCCCTTGAAAATAACAAAAGCAAACCAAATGCAAAAGCAAACATGCAATATTGGAAATGTCGTGTATGAGGTGTCTGAGATGGTCAACATGATCATTTTGATATATAAGTGGTGCTATGTACTGAAGAAAGATTGCACGATCTACCAAATTCTTGAAAGGTTTTGAAGATCATTGTATGCAATTATCCACTTTATGTTATTTTTAGTAAAAAATACTGAAAACTGTTCTTAATATTAAACTTACGCTTTCTCACCTTGCCACGACTGTCTGGAATAAATATACTTTAAACCCTACGCATACTACATGCACACCTCAAGTAAGCTGTGTAAATCTTATAAATAACTTAATCTTTATTAAGTATTAACTAATACATATAAATGACCTTGATCTAAGAAATGAAAAAACAAAAGGAAAAATTATAATCAATTATAGATGGCAGGATGGCAAATGAATTTCATAAAATCTGGTCTAAACTTCGTAATAGCATAATTTATCACGGCAACCCTGCAACAATATAAAAACTATACCTGAGAATTTCGTTGTAAAAGAGTAAACTTCAGAAGTTGATCGTTTTCAACATTTTTGTCATTGCGTGGGGTTGTATCAACCACTCCCTACGTCTAACAATAATTATGTATGTCACTACAATCGACCTTGCAATCACTTCCCGCCAATCTAATATGAAAGCTTGGGAAGTATAATTGAAGAACACGGCTCTACCACTTCACTTCAATCTCCACTCCAATCATATAGATATGCTAGCACTACGCTTTTCATCATATTCTACAAAGAGCGACAGCTCTGTCTGTCTGTATCAGATGGCTCGAAAACGCTGGCTTGCGTGGTTGCATTGGTCTAGGAACAAGAATGTTTATCGGAATAATCCCGCAGGTTGTGGACTCGGATCTGAGCTAACACGATTTTTGAGACTTATTTTTATCTCAAAATAAGTACTACTATTTTAAATAAGTCAGTAGTTTTTACATGATATACCAATGGATGATAAGTCTAATTACCTAAGCTTACCTGTCTTGGCAAACACATATTGAAGTCGATTGTTTTTAAAGAATCGGTCCGTAACCCACTATTCTGGAGAATCTATAAGTTAACTTATTTCCTTTTCTTCAATAATGTACTCTTTACATCATAATGATCTGTTTCAAATACCTCGTCATACTAGTTGTTGTTCTGAACATCATACAGTAATTATGCTGCGTATTATTTGGTTCAGCATGTGGTACACATGACTTGTTCCTACTTCAAATTAACCCGAATCATTGTATTGGTACCGACGAAGATTAGTTTTAGCCTTGTTTTGGTTCAAAACAGGTGAAAGTAGTTAGAGACAATCCGATTGGTGACATGTACCGAATACTGGTAATCGTAAATGGGACCCTGATTTTTGGTACTTAAGAAAAAAGTACAGTCTTGTAAAATGTAAGACTCAGTATCGAACAACTTTACTTCCTTTTCTCGCATTCCTACGCCTTTTTGTGATAAACAAAGATACAAATGAATGCTACACAAGGAAGCGTCCGGTCATTAAGAAAGCAAATATATATATAATTAAGTAAGCAAGTTTAAGTAAAGGAATATAGCAATCAGCTAATACATATGTTAAAGCAGCTTCGTAAGCGTGAAGAAATTAAAGGCGGGATTCAAATAATGTTATTTGATCCATTTTTAAGCTAACTCGTTTCTATTAACAGTTTCATATAATCTGATAAATGTTAATATTTAAATTTATCATAATTTGTCACATTGGCGTATATATCTATGTAGGTGGCGATCACCAGGCGATAATAAACAGGTCTCAATATAAAGCTTTCAGTGACGGTCAAGTAGTTTAATAGCAGCATTTTACCTGAAATAAAATGCATATTAAAATACTTACCTCACTGAAAGCTTTCACTTTAAATTCTGCCTGGTGAAATAATTGAGCCAATGAGTTAATATGGCGCTGTCAAAACTTAGGAAAACAAAAATGGCCGCGCTTCTGCCAGGTGTCGCCACTGGACCGGATATAAGGTGAATAAAAGTACGGAAACTGATGGTAATTCGACGGGAAACGGAAGTGCTAACTCAATATAAAGCTTTCAGTGAGGTAAGTATTTTAATATGCATTTTATTTCAGGTAAAATGCTGCTATTAAATTAATGTCGATTATCTTTTATGTAATATTTTTTTTAAGGTTCTGTTTTATCGAAATCGATTAAGAAGTCAATTCCAAATAGGGTGTGCGTTATTTCTGTAACACGTTGTATATAGTGTGTTAGCCTTAGAATGTCTCCAGCGCGGTGTAGGCTTTCCATACTATTGAGCGCCGCTAGTAACGCCATCTCTCTCAAGGCGAGTGCTGTCATCCCCCCCATTAGTTATATGTGGGGCGTATAGATCGCGTCGTCACCACCCTTGAGTAATTATGAATGTTTTGTTCAGCGATGCGGGGTTGTATCGCGGGTGGGGTGGAACTAAAAGATCGCAGCTGGCGACTGCTAGCTCTCCGCACGCTGCTCAACAACGCACTCACGCCGCTCGCGAGGGCCACGCTCGACTATCTGTTGCATCACTTCGCCAGGTATATAGTTATATTTCATAGTGTTTACATCATTTAGGAAATTTCAGCAAGTATTTTCGTTGCCCATAATACAAAGTCTGAAATCTAAGGTTTTCTAGTCAGTATGTTTTGCCCGTGATGTCCTACGTAGTGGCGAGACGTGGTCGCTAACGGTACGTCTAGTTTAATTAAGGTCACTCAGGGAGCTATGGAAAGAGCTATGGTGAGGATTTCTCTGAGGGTTCGGATCCGGAACGAAGTAATTCGCCAGAGAGCTAAAGTTACTGACATAGCTTAACGGGAAGGCAAGCTGAAATGGCAGAGGGCTGTCATTTCGGCTGTATGTACTGTCATATATGCCGTAGACCGGATGGCCGTCGAGGCAGACGAGTCCTGGGCCCGTATTAATAGATCGCTCTCGACTGTGATCTTGAAATACTGATTTCATACAAAACAGCATCTCAAGATCGTACTCAAGATCCCTCTCAGAGTTGAGATCGATCTACTAATACGGGCTTTGGAGTGGAGACCGTGAATCAACAAACGTAATGTGGGGCGTCCCGCGACTAGATGAAGCGACGATATCCGAAAAGCAGCAAGTAATGAATGGATGAGGAGACCTGAAGACTCAGTTCATTAGCGTGCCGTGGAAGAGGCCTATGTCTAGCAGTGGACTGATGCGTGCTGATGATGACGATGATGATGACATATAAGAACTAAAAGATGCGCTGCGGGCGACTCTTGGCTCGACTATCTGCTGCATCACTTCACCATGTATATAGTTACGTATATTCAACACTATAACACATAACAATAAGCAGTCAAATGCACTAACTGCTAGCACTCGCAAACTATACGAATTCGATATTGGTTCGTCTAGGGAAATGAAATCGTTCACACAGCGTGTTGAACTGTTATATCTCAGTCAACTCTTTATATAATGAGGCCTTAACATGAATTTGTTTTTAAATAAGATTTAGTTACTCTTGTGTACTTGGCCTTAAGCCTTCTCATGTTACAAACAAGTCTCTTATCCTAGGGTCGCGGACAACTCGAAACTCAACTCGATGGACAGCAAGAACCTCGCGATATGCTGGTGGCCTACCCTGCTCCCCGTACAGTTCTCCGACATGGGCCGGTTCGAGATGACCCGGCCCTATCTGGAGGACATCGTGCAGACCATGATCGACCAGCACCCCTTCCTTTTTAGGGGGAAAGAGGCCTTCGTTATGGTGTGAGGGCAGGAAGTAAGTCACTGACACATATCCATTAGTAGGCAAACTCTGTAGGAAGACCAAAGGGTAAGATCTTCCTTCGAGCTGGGTAATGATAGATCTGGGGCCGCGGAACGAGCGATGTTGGTCGGGCTTTGTATATATCTACCCTACCTGGAGGACATCGTGCAGACCATGATCGACCAGCACCCTTTCCTTTTTAGGGGGAAAGAGGCCTTCGTCATGGTGTGAGGGCAGAAAGTAAGTCACTCGCACATATCCATTAGAATGCAACCTCTGTAGGAAGACCAAAGGGTAAGATCTTCCTTCGAGCTGGGTAATGATAGATCGGGGGCCGCGGAACGAGTGATGTTGGTCAGGCATGGTATATATCTGTTAGCCTTAGATTTTCTCTAGCGCGATGTAGAACATCAGCAAGAACCTCGCGATATGCTAGCGGTAGACCCTGCTCCCCGTACAGTTCTTCCGACTTCCGACTTCCGACATGGGTCGGTTCCAGATGACCCGGCCCTACTTTGAGGACATCGTCAGATTTACCCATTATTGGGGATTACTTCCACGAGCGAGAGAATCGTGGCCCTATTCTCCGTACAATAAGTATGGCTAACGTTTTATTCTTCGTCTATCAGGTAGTTTATTAAAAAGGTTTGGACGTATATTTTTCAAAAAAACGGATGTATCAAGTCGACGCGTATATTTTTTCTATATCAATCAATACATCTTATGTAAATCAGAACATTAGAGAAATGTGTTGATTTGAAATGACGCATGACGTAACGTCTCGGTACAATTTTTACTTATGTTTGCTATTGGATGTTTTGCCTGGTTATAGTCCACCTTGAGGGGGAGGGAGTAGCGTACAATGAAACTGCGTATATTTGAACTATTATTTATTGGCGCCAAGCGAATGCGATTTGTCGCTGCGTACACCACACTGTCATACTTTACAGAGATAAACATAGAAGTGTTAGTGTTATAACAAAATAGTAATGTGACCCCACACTTAGAAATGACGTCACGAGTCCCCACTCCCGAACTTTGGGGCGGTTTATCTTTGTAATTATATGGTTGATTGACAAAAGAAAAAATAAATGTCCATTAATTTTTGATAATATAACTGACGGGCTAAATGGAATTTCATTTACTTTACCCCGTCGTCAACGAGAACGAGATGATTGACGTTCTACGCGCTGGAGAGGTTAGTACACCGGCTTTCAAAGTGTCGCCTCAGTCGACTCAGTGGTCCTGTGTTCGAATCCTGGTGGAGCAAAATTTCAACTATGTAACCGCATCGCCCAAGCAGATAGTCGGCTCCGAAAATGCGTTTATTTTCTTATGCATACGTTTACAGTGAGTGTGGGACTCATGGTTCAATTATACTTGATCGTTAGCCCATATTCGGGTGACATTACTTGAATTCAGGCACCCGTAGCATGAGCACCTCAATTTACGTTATATCAAGTTTTTTATCTTTTCTATCGCGTTTAGCTGTCAAATTCCATAGTAATTTGACACTTCGATTGTGATAAAAACGAGTAATAAGAGTTGTGTTTAAGACTTTGGCGCGGGAACACTACCTTAATCTATTGCATAGTGCTTAATCTCAATCAGAATATTGTATTCCGACAAAGTATATGTGTTTTATACAGGATGGCCGGGGAGTTGACGTTCAAAAGTAAAATTTAGATACTTTATGATGAGGAGTATCCAAATCACCCCCATGTATGTTCTACGATTTTGCGTACTTTTCGAGTTATAATTTTTTTAATGATTTTTTTCGTAATTTTCACCTAACATCGGTTTTCGATTTTTTTCTCATTCTGTTGGACGTTTCTGGTTCAGTTTTTTTGTAATAACTGACTAACATAGTCTAACCTATCATCCTAAAACTTATGGTTTATCTAAGCATTGCAGAATTCACTTAGATTTTGTTCGAAAGTTCAAAATTACGATTTGAGCTACGAACAGTACACACAAATTTTCAAAGTATCAAAAAAAAATGTAAATGAGGGGATTTTGAGTTCAAAGTGCTTTTAGAAACTTCCTGGGGCATTAAACTTTCAAACAAGGCCAAATAAAGAAAGGGTTAATGGGGGTTTATTTTCTGTAACTGACCTTCAAAGTAAATTAAGGCATTTTTAAAGGAATTATTTTATTTTATTTAAATCTTTGACTTCTATGATGGACTTGAGTAAAACACAGTTAATTGTGAACAAAATACATTTATTTAAAGCAAATTTTCAAAATTTTGCCCTCTCACACAAATACACAATCTACATCTGCGCCAAAAATTATATTTTAGGTGCCTAAAAGCTTCACAGTTATTTTTCACAGTGGTTTCAGCTTCGCGAATTTTTGCTCTCAGTTCTTCTTCACTCGAAGCTTCTCTGGCGTACGCAATTTCTTTAAAGTAGCCTCAGATAAAAAAATCAATAGGGTTGAGGTCAGGCGAGCGTACTGGCCAGGCAATTGGCCCTTGTCGTCCGATCCACCTGTTGGGGTAGGTCTGGTTTAAATGGCGACGTACTTGTGTCACGTAATGACATGGCGCCCCGTCGTTCTGGAACACCATCGTTCTTCTTAATTCAAGATTTACATCTTCCAGTAATATGGGTAGATTGTCTTCTAAAAAACTTTTGTATGTGTCGCCGTCTAATCTCGATGGCAGTTCAAATGCGCCTATTAATTCGCAATTCAAAACACCAGACCACACGTCAACGCTAAAACGATGTTATAATGATGATGGTCTGGCGGCATGTGGATTTTCGACGGCCCAAATGTGAAAATTGTGGATATTGAAAACCCCAGTTCGCTCAAATCTTGACTCGTCGGTCCACAAGATTTTATTAAAGTATCCGGGATCTTCTTCCTCTTTCTGCAACATAGTTCTACAGAACTCGACTCTCAATTGATAATCTGAAGGCTGCAACGCTTGTACTTTTTGTATGTGGTAGGCGTGAAATGATTCCTCACGCAAAATATCCTGTATTGAAGATCTTGGTATGTCAAGGTTACGAGCTAATGCTCTCGTACTTGTACTACTATTGCGTTGCACTTCTTCCAGTACGATTTCCCTGCGTTCCTGATCAACCCTCTGAATGCCTTCACCGCCACGTTGGCCAGGAATGCGGCCTGCCATTAACGTATTGTGAGTATTAATGAACACACGATAGTCAGGGTAATGATCAGGTTGCGCTCCGCCTCGGCGTTGAAGTTGATCTCTGTAGAGTGTTGCTGCTTCACGACCGTTGCCTTGTGCAACGCCGTAGAAATAATGCATTTCTGCATATTCACTCAGAGTGTAGGGCATCACTAACACTTCCAAGTAACTACAGTCCAAATCGTTAGGCACAACGGAATCCAGTAACAAGCAGGGGTCAAACAAGTAAGCAGCGGCGGTATCAGTAGGCAAATAGTGGTCGAGAAAAAACGGCAGAACAAGACGAGTAAGTAAACACAATTAAGTAAGTAGTAGTAGAATTTAGGTCATGAACAACTGTGTTCTACTCAAATTCATCATAACTAACAGATAGGCAAAGATTTAAATAAAAGAAAATAATATTTTTTTTTCCTTGAAAAATGCCTTAATTTATAGATATTAACGGGATTATTACCATGTACCTTGTTTTTTATGAGTCTCCGATATTTCGGCACTGTTGCAAGCGCCATGATCACGGAGTAACTTGCAACAGTGCCGAAAAATCGGAGACTCATAAAAAACAAGGTACATGGTAACAATCCCGTTAATATCTATAATGTTAGTGACCATGAAAGTTTAAAACAATATGCCTTAATTTACTTTGAAGGTCAGTTACAGAAAATAAACCCGTATTAACCCTTTCTTTATTTGGCCTTGTTTGAAAGTTTAATCTCCCAGGAAGTTTCTAAAAGCACTTTGAACTCCAAATCCCCCTATTTACATTTTTTTTGAATCTTTGAAAATTTGTGTGTACTGAGCTCAAATCGTAATTTTGAACTTTCGAACAAATTCTAAGTGAATTCTGCAATGCCTAGATAAACCATAAGTTTTAGGATGATAGGTTAGACTATGTTAGTCAGTTATTACAAAAAAACTGAACCAGAAACGTCCAACAGAATGAGAAAAAAATCGAAAACCGATGTTAGGTGAAAATTACGAAAAAAATCATTAAAAAAATTATAACTCGAAAAGTACGCAAAATCGTAGAACATACATGGGGGTGATTTGGATACTCCTCATCATAAAGTATCTAAATTTTACTTTTGAACGTCAACTCCCCGGCCACCCTGTATGTATGTAAATATATATTTATTTATTTATATGTGTTTGTGTGTATATTTATGTAAGTATGGTCGTATGTATAGTTAAGTGTTAGTATATTTGCTTATTGTTTGATTTTAATATCTCTTCTTTGATTCTGCCGCTTTTTTAGCTCTGTATGTTCTTTCCGGTTGACTGGTAGAGAATGCCATATTGGCATTAAGTCCGCCATTTGCAATGTAAAGGCAAAATAGATTAAATAAATAAAAATAAAATAATATATCGCGTTGCTCATGCTGCAGGCAGTGTAAATACTGCTTCGGGTGCCCGAGTTAAATTTATGTCTTTCGTGCACCCTAATACGGACTAACGACCAAGTGTTATTGAGTCATTACACTTAGTCGTTTACCCGAATGACCAAATGTAATCGCACTATCAGTTTCAAGCAGAATTCAAGTAGCGGCAGCAACGATATTAAATACCCTAGATACACCACGTGCGCTCAGAATGTGTCCCTATCAAGAAGTGCTTGAACACGACTCAATCACTTCTTGGTTCACAGTCACACGCGGACCGTTTAAAAGTCAACATGCCGCTGAGCTCCGTGAAAAAATGCGAAATGAATACTTATAGTATGTAAAAGTCGTTTTTTCGACATATATCTTATCAATGTTTGTTAATTTAACGCATTTGAAGCACATTTTGTTTTAATGCTTACTATAAACTGGTTTAATAGAAAATATTTGTGATATTCAAATGCATGGTCTAATATGGTTTAATATCGTTGAGCGGCAGCTGTTATTCTGGTTACTTTTAAAAGTGAAACTTTTATTACATCGCTGCGATTCTTTTCGCTCATTTTTAACATGTCGCATGTGCTGGTACGTTCTGATTCTGCAATGGACTCTGTGACTTTACATGGAATCCGGGAAAAGATTGGTTCATCCTTCTAGTATAGGCTGTGGCGACTGCTTATTATCATGCAGTTGAACGCTCAATTGATACCTATTAAATTCACATTTAGGTTCAAATTAAATCGCATCCGATAAAGTGATATTCATTGTAAGTAGTCCTCATTAATTTATTGTTCGTTTCATTACCACAGGAACCCACAATGCGGGTTGCATTTGTGATGGACGACGTCTGACGTCAACGAAACGATGACGTCACGCAAAATGGCGTTTAGAGCGGGACCGTTCCGAGTGAGCTAGATACGCGTAATGTAGTGTTTAAGCCCCTATGTACATTGGTCGCGCAGTTGAATATCGTTTCTATTGCTTGGTAATAAGGATGTGCACGCGAATATAGAATGACGTCGCACTGGATCGCATTTCGATTGTTTATAGTGGCTAAGAACGAAGCGTTAACGGTTTTTATTATAATAATAATTATAATTAATAACGAAACACTGTAAGCTGAAATTGTTGTACGATGTAAAGATTGCGTCTGTCAAATTTAAAATTTTCGTTGAAACGACTCGTTCTCATATCATAAACGCTTAGTGTAACGGCGAACGTTGAATATGCTTGCAATTTTCTATTACTTTTACGCGAAAGGCCGTTTGATTAATATAATAAGGAAGAAAAAAAACAGTATTTAATAAATATGTATTACGATTACAAAAAAACCTAGATGTTATTTGCATCGTGGATAGGTGTAAGCGGTACGTGCACAAGAAATATTTAACGGATATCGATATAAATGGTTTATAATTACTAAGTATTATCGAATAATGTGTAATTGTTTTTTGTATGATGGTGGATAGTGAGAACGTCGTCTAAGCACATTCCGTTCAATCGAGATGTAATTGTGGTTTAAATTGTTAAATTATTATTAAATAACACAAAATAGTGATAATATATACTGTGTGTATAATTTTGTATGGTACGTAAGCGAATATAAGGGAGGCTTGTCATTTTAATTAAAAAAAAATGTGTAAAAAATATCTACCCACTTTATTTCGTAAAGGAAGATGATTAGTTTTTATTTACTTTTTATAAATACATTTAGTATGTATAGCCGTTAAGGTCAAGATTCTTTGATGTAGTTATGCAAATAGAAACCTACATTTATAAACAGACTGAATAAATTAATAACATGTTATAATTACTTAACATTTCAGTGATATACCGTCTCATATTGCGCATAAATGCTATTATGAAATATCTACCGACATTCCCGCCATCCATCGGTACTTTTATTATAAAATATATACGTTTATACCGGTGGTTCCATTTTGCATAACTATGACCAAATGTTTTTGTTTGCGGGTACGCTACCTCCCATTGTTTTATAAAATCTCATTAAACACCAACCTTATTGTGAATTATTATGATATAATTCTATAACTTATTATAATACATATTAATAATTATTATATTACTCTGTAAGTATTTTTACATCACAAAATATTATCACATTCTATTATCAAAATATTATAACAAAGTATTTATTTAATTTAGTTGGTGATATATTTTAATTTATGCGAATATTATAACTAAATTTTCCTTTTTTTTATAGGAACAGATTTTATTTAATATTTTATTTTAATTAACGATTGTGCACATAATAAAATTGCTAATGTTATTTTTTTTATATATAAAAATAAACTGTTTCCATCCGTGTTTTATGAGGGCAGCTTGTTTAATTTGAGACTGATTTAAATTACATACGTAGTGCATCTACCCTCGTTTCTCATACATATGTTTTTGCGATGCGATTTTGCAGATTGATATTATAGAGTTTTTCAATAAAGTGCAATTCAATACGTACTCACTGCTAGATTAACGAAGGCAACTGAATATTATTTTATTTTTCATTAAATTACTTTCTTGAGAAAAGTAGCAGTCGTTTTCATATCATACACTTGAGCGCAATTAAATCGACTTAGATCGAGTTTTTTAAAGCTTTATAAGCACAGGAACAATTGGTGTCAACTAATTCTTTGTAGGAAATAACTTAAACGAATCGATGTAGATGCTCTCAAGTGTATTTTCCAATGGAATTAATGTTATTAGGAAAGGAAGGTATCTTTCTCGTGGCCTATTTTGTATTAAGCTGTGGTAATGACCGTAGTGTACAATTTTAATTTTAACATGAATTTCCCTGTACTAACAAATTTTCGTATCATATAGATCTCTCAAAATAAAAAAGAATTGCCTTAATGTGATGTTAATGATTGATTGAATACCTTTTTAGTTAAAAACAGAAATACTTTGAGTAAACATTTGGCATTAAACAAAAGATTATATTTCATGCTTTAATATTCTTCTCATATTTTCTTTTAGTCTAAAATTCCATTTTTTTTTGTTAATTCATCGAGTACAAAATTCCTATTTTTCAATCTAGGTACGCACGTACGCTACGAATCCTTAGTAATTAGCTTGTTATTTTGATAATTAAGCTGATATGTGTTTGTTCTCCACAAACGAGACGCAAAAGTCATTTAATGATTTTCTAGTTTTAACATTCTCACTGGGTCATGCCTACATTATTATGATAAGTATATCTTGCGTTAGTATGGGGAAATGATAAATGTCTAATATTTTCAAAAATGCCATTAGCAGTAAGTTTATATTTATTATAAATACAATGTTCTTACAATTTCTTTGTATGACGTCATTAATCTCATGCACTTAAGCATTCAATGAGCAGAAAAAAACATGGATTAACTAATCCAAGCTTAGTCCTCGTTTATTAATCAGGGGCTTAAAGTTTAAGTAAGAACAGTACCTACTTATTTTATCTTGGATACTCAAACGTCACTTTGAGATTTGTTTGATAGTATGGAAGTATTGTCAAAATTATTTTCCTTTAATATCCAAAGACCTTACATTTTTCCCACACCGGAAATGGTTAATTACTGTTTTTAATTAATTATCTAAATTTGAATGGTTTTTCAATGTATGTAATATTTTACGAAATCTGGTCAAATTCGTTTTAGAAGACAAATGAAAGATTTTGTCATCCCCAAGGGTAACATTTATTTATAATCCAGTAAAAGGTTATATTTTAATTTATGCAAAGTAAAATATAGCTTGGGCTAAATACTTAAAATGTAGTAGCGGCAAACTTTTGAGCAAATCCACAAACAAATAAACTTACGCAGTAGATGTTTTTGTATGTAAAATTGCTAGTGAGCAGGCTACCTTGTCTATGCTTGATACTTACTGCAATCTTTACTTGTTGCACACTTTCGCTTCCCAAAAGCCTGACATGAAAAACATCATTCATACATTTCCGGGACAATAATGTGAGTTTGAGTATCCTTTGCATCGGTAAATTCGGTTATTGCGCTGACTGACCGACCAATATACCGAATAAAATCAACCTTATGTCACTTCTTTAAGGAGTAACAACAACTACATGCATTTCTAGTATCAATTTATCCTTTTCTATCATATACAAGCTTTGATCTCTCATGCCGGCACTTAACTTGGCTATTTGTAAACTTTATAACAATCTGTCCTTATCATCCTTTATTAGGAGAGAAAAGGACAAAGTGATGTCAAGTTTACAAATAGTAAATACGAATAGACAAGCAATGTGCCGGCATCAGACGTAATGGATTTCGTTGACCGATTGGCTCCCCTTTCGTACGATCAATGCTTGAATGTGACAGAAAATTATAGAGTGATTGAGAAATGATTAAAAAATCATTTAGATGCGGTTATTTCGTAACATTGCTTTATTGGCCGAGTTCCGTACAGACAAATCTTGTTGAGATCTCAGTCTTGAGAAATAATCGTAAATACAGAAGTGAGAGTTTTCTGCAACTCCTGTATAGTTTTGTGTACACGAGTTCAATACGAGAAAATATTGTTGCTGCAATTGACAAAAACGTAGCAAATTCACATAGTGCAATCTAAATGAAATTATGTATGAATGTATTGCGTGGCTTCTTATTATAATAAGTAAATGTAATGCAATTTAATGGATTTGTGTTAGTTTAATCCAAAAAATGAAATCGATGTATCTATAAGTATATTTAATATATATTAGATGTCTCCATTAAGCTTAGTTTAAGGTGTATTTTAACTAAGTTTTTAAATGATATAGCAATGTCATTATATCACTGTCCTTTTCGTTGATGCACACCTCTCTGTGTTATTGTAAACAAACAGGGGGTGCGTGTGCGCAAGAGATAAGTGACAGAAAAAAAAATCATGTCCATTAGGGGAATGATGTAAGGGGATTTTTTATATTTTACTATGAATCGAAAAAGACATAGAACACACTCGCGACGTGTTTGATATTTTTTATTTTTCTAGAAATTTTCGCTTTTCTTGGATCTCATGCGCTGGAGGAGAAGCATGCATTATTGGATTTATAAAAGGTACTTCCCCTAATGATTTTGAAAATGCAATTTATATTATAAATATTCGATGTAAATATTGTACATTCGTTAATTTGATTTTTTTGCATAATTTATTTATTGAGTTTTTTTTATGATTAAAGAAAATAGTTTTTGAAGCCATAATATGTTTGTTACGATACTTTTGTGTTCCTTTTGTTTTTTTAATTACTATTATTTTCCTTAGCACATATTTGTTTGTTTTTTCTAATTGTGTGCCATTTATGTTGAACACTGGTGATTCGGTGATTCCTAAAAATGTGTTGGAAATGTGGAAACGTTCCGTTTTTTATGGCTGAATTTTTTTCCAGTAGATTCGCGAATGTTCTAAAGTAGAATCAATGTACGCTTGGCTAACCGGCAGCTCACAGTCCGCGCTGAGCGACATTCTGTTCTAAATTCGCTAGGTGAAAGTTGACAGTTGCTTGTGTAGGGTAAGGAATGGGAAGGCTCTTATTGAAGCTTTATATATTTGGCCTTGGTTAGACATGAGATTAGGTAGGCAACGGGTAGCGAGGCACAGACAAAATATGTATGATAGGAAACATTTTAGAATGTAATATTAAGTGTTAAATATAAATTGACGTTCGGAAAGTGTGCTTTTACAGTATTTTGTTAGTACTCCGTAATTCCTTGATAGCTTTTCGCTAACACCTTTATTAATAAACGCAGATGACCTTGGATTAGTTACTCCATGTTTTGTATCTGTTCATTGAATGACACATGCCATTTGAGTGAAATGAACAAAACATGGCGTAACTAGTCTAAGCTTATTCCTTGTTTGTTAATAAGGGGGTAATTGTCTATGAAAATTGTATTTATTAACTATAGTAAATGATTAAGTTACTCTGAAGAGATTGTTAAACGAAGAGAAAATTTAAAGAAAATGGTGTTCCTATGTCTATTCGATGTGATCATGTCTGTCATAAAAAGCTAATTCTTGTCAAATTTGACACTAAAATCTTCCTAACTCGTTCACTCTACGTATGTTTAATCGAAGGGGTTGTATTGAGGGTGTAATAGCGAATGGAATGGTAATATGTGAGCGAGAAAGCTATTCAAGTATTCTTGTTTGACGCTTAAAGAAGTTTTTCGATTCGATGTGATCATGTCTGTCATAAAAAGCTAATTCTTGTCAAACTTGACACTAAAATCTTCCTAACTCGTTCACTCTACGTATGTTTAATCGAAAGAGTTGTATTTATGGTGTATTAGCGAATGGAATATGTGAGCGAGAAAGCTATTCAGGTCTTCTTGTCTTCTATATGTGAGCGAGAAAGCTATTCAGGTCTTCTTGTTTGACGCTTAAAGAAGTTTTTCGATTCGATGTGATCATGTCTGTCATAAAAAGCTAATTCTTGTCAAATTTGACACTAAAATCTTCCTAACTAGTTCACTCTTATTTATGTTTAATCGAAAGGGTTGTATTTAGGGTGTTTTAGCGAATGGAATGGTAATATGTGAGCGAGAAAGCTATTCAGGTCTTCTTGTTTTACGCTTAAAGAAGTTTTTCGTGTAATATTTGTATATTTGGTGTGATCAATGTTGTGATATTACCGCGAAGGCGCGGACTGTGAGGGCCGGTCGGTGAATCAATTTTGCTATATGCGTCTCAATTACTGTAAAACCCAGTTCAAAGGAATGTGTCATATTTTATAATAAATAACCATCTATGTAATTGTGTGGTTTTATTTGATGACGACCTCCGTGGCCGAGTGGTATGTACGCGGAGTTTCAAGGCGTTGCTTACTCGAATCCCGGTGGGGGCTGATGTTTGTGTGATGAATACGAGCATTTGTACTCTAGTCATGGATGTTTAATATGTTATTCTATCTAAATATTACACTAATATTATAAAGGCGAATGTTTGTGTGTTACTTCTTCACGTCTAAACGGCTGGAGCGATTTTAATAAAATTTGGTATGGAGTTAGCTGACACCCTAGATTAACACATAGGCTGCGTTTTACTGTGGTAAAATATCCCTAATAAACTGCGGGTAACACCGCGGGGCACAGCTAGTACTTATATATGTATCAGTATGTGTATTTTATCCGTTGCCCAAGTATCCCATAACACAAGCCTACAGTGCTTACTTTGGGGCTAGGCTAATTGGTGTGTTTGAAATTTTTATTTATTAAAGTCTGTCATTGTATTAGGGGAGCCCAAAAGGGGTTTCACAGGAACTCACGGAGCCACAGCCCCACCTGTATAAACCCGGCCCAAGGTATAAATGCTATCATGAAAACATTCTTTCAGCGGCTATGATGTTTTAAAGTTATAGATACGTCGTACACGATTCTAATTTGGCAACACGAAAGTCAGGTAAAATTGCCCGACTTGCATTCAGTCCGGCACGCCCTCTCGTCGCGGCTACACTTCGCTAAAACGTCTAAAAATATTACGTTTTCTAGACAAAAACCCTTTGCCTCTTATTAATAAACGATGTCTAAGCTTGGTTTAGTTACTCTATGCTTTGTCTCTGTTCATTGAATGGGAAATGGCACTTGACTGGTATGAACAAAACATGGCGTAACTAAGCTAATATTATTCTTCGTTTATTAATAAGGGGGTTTGTGTGTTTTAAGATAGTACACAAAATACACGGGAACTATTAGTGACAAGAAAACCGTGTCATTTTATTCGTAAGTACAGTTTTAAAGGAATTAATGTAAAAATATTTAGTGATTGACACGTGGAGGCTAAAGAGCGAGATGTTATCTGCTTTATAAAAAAAAACCGAATTCTAAATCGCAAATGGATCGAAATCGAAAATTTGAAAGACGTATCATTACCGATCAGAAACGAAAATCTATTTAATGTTTCAATCTTGACCCCGCCCGACTTCCAAATCATGCACCATATATTTTTTTTTACTTTTTAGTTCCATTTTCGATTTTAAGTCGGTTTTATTTTTTGCTTCTTTTTTATTTCATCCATTTAGTGAAAATTACATCGTCCATGTAAACAATATCACAATTGACGGAGAAATCGGTGACCATGCATAAAAAAAACACCGTGCGTGCCTTTGAAATTTGAAGGTTTCCCTCGATTTCCCCGGATTCCACCATCAGATCCTGATGTGGAATGGAAGTGCACTCTTTTGAATAAAACAAGAATTTTGGAAATTGGTCTACAATTGACGGAGAAATCGGTGAACATACATAAAAAAAATATATATACAGTCGAACACAGAACCTCCTCCTTTTTTGAAGTCGGTTAATGAGAGTAAAAGAGCGGCTTGGCGGCTGCTTGCAAGGGAAGTTGGGGCGGGATATATTTTTGCCATTTTAAAATGATTTATTGTTGGCGTATAACCTGTCTATATATTATACGTCATTGTTCAGCGGTCTCGTTTTAACATAGGCACAGCAAAGTGCGACACAGCTCAATGTTGATTGGTCACCTTAATGTAGAGGTTGAGTTACATGGTGGGTGACCAAACTTTTTTGCAAAAAGTCTCTTATGCTTCGTGATGATTGAACAAACTGGCTTCTTCCATAGAACATTTCAACACATCCAAAACCATATGTTTTAGCTGCTGGTTCCCGGCTGCAATTACGAACTATGAAGAAAAAGACCTTTGGTGGCAGATGGTAACGATTTTGAAAATGACCAGAGTGGCAGATAATACTGTTAGTGCCAACGAATTAGAAATTATATGAAAGCATTACTCTCCAACGAAGGCCGCTAGAACATGGCTCCAAAATCATACAACCAAAACTTCAATACTAACGCGACACGCACACAGTCAAAACACAATACTTTGACAAATCAAATATCTGCAAATTAATTTGCCTATCCATTCATTGGGTAAGATAATGTTAAACGAAAATCCCAACCAATCCCATGATCAGCGTGTTGATCGCAGATATTTTGCCCCGCCCACTTGATCGCAGTCTGCATGGAACCTCTTTTTAGCGCAACTCTTATTCCATATTATTTCTAATTCGTTGGTTTGTGTTCATTTATGAATAAATAAAGTAAATTGGAGAAAGATTTAACATAAATTTATTATCATTCAACATACAAGAGCGCCCACTGTAATCACAGATTATTTTTTAAATTATACTTATAGCATTACTATGAACACGATATACATTAGTTAACGTACAGGTTTAATTAATTAAGAGCAGTGCTCTTGGTTAAGCGTTGAATTTTAAAGATAAACCTTAATTTAAGGTGTAAATTGGATACAAATTGTAGATACCTACATATTGTTGAACGAGATATTTGAGACAGGCATCTATAGGCTGGATTCGCACAGTCTGTTTCAACAGATGGCGTTTATTGCATTTAATGTTACATACCACAGAACACAGAAACAAGTTAGAAATGCTCACAGATCTTTTGTACGGGAACCGATGTCGCCGACTCGCCCCCACTACACTTCCACCTTATAGACAATAGCCAATTAAACAACGCGACATCAAACGATCGAACCTATCAGCGCTCACACCTAGAGCAACGACGCAACCAGTACCAAGTTTTGGTCAAGTTATGAGCATTTGCTCACACATAACTATGGCGCGCCTGCCCCGCCTTCAAGGCCCTTCTAACCTCTTTTTTGTGTTCTGTGTTACATACAGTACCCCAAACAAGAACTTAAGACAGGTCCATAATCTCATCGGCAGTTTCTAAACTGAGCAGCGTCCCTATCGGACGTAAGAACAAACTGTTTTAACATGTTTTAACATAGGCACAGCAAAGCGCGATACAGCCCAATGTTGATTGGTCTCCTTAATTTAGGGGTTCAGTTACATGATGGGTGACCAAAATTTTTTGCTAAAAGTTTCTTATGGTTCGTGATGATTGAACAAACTGGCTTCTTCCATAGAACATTTGACGATGGCGATACGATAGCGGTCTATCAAAGTTCGTGCTAGGGAGTATACCCTTAGCACGAACCATTATCGAATTCGAATAGTTGAATTCGATCTAGATATGCGTCAAATGTGCACTAATTTTTAGTTCTGGTTACGTCCGTTGTGGCGCTGCTGTTCAAGTTTCGAAACAAAATTTGACATTGACATTTCGCACTCGCAAACGTAAGGAATTCGATATTGGTTCGTGTTAAGGGTACAGTACTATGCGATTCAAATAAGAATAGGAAAGGCAATGACCTCCATCTGTCAAATGTCGCTTGAAAAGAACGGTTTGCAAAAAAAACTTGGAACACTTTCTTTAGCATTGAGCTAATCTTAGAATAAATACCAAACATTTGTAAACAAAAGAAGGAAATAAATCATATAAAAAGTATAGAAAATGAGTACTGGAAAATAGACCAGGGTCGATAATTTTTGAGACCAAAAAAAATTATAGTAGGATGAAACCCATTGGAAAAGGTAGAGAATATAACAAAAATGAAAGGAAAAATAAATTACGGGCGATCTGAGGTCGGGAAGGGGGAGGGGGTGAGTTTTTCAGGGTAAAAACCGGTTAATCTCGATTCCCGGTAAAACTACAAGTCCTATGAAAAGTTAAATGGCAAAGTTGTAGGTAATAAAAAGATGTACAACTTTTGTATCGACACTTTTTTCACATAACCTCAAAATCTATGTGAAAAATTCGAATAACCGAGTTTTTAGTTTTTTATTTTTAATTTTTGCAATAAAAAAAATTCTTTCACGAAACTTAGTGAAAACTTACCTTTGTATGTCCCAAACATACAGTAATTGTTTTCATTTAAAATATTCATTTTTTCACCTTATTTTGACCTAATATCGAAAAAGCTAATTTTTAATCGAAAATTCTCACGTCTAAATATCTGCTTTTTTAAAAAAGTTGATGTGTTTTTTGTTTGTTGAAATTTCTTTCTGATGGTATAAATAAAATATACACTACTATGGTAAATGTTCTCAGAAACTGCAAATTAATAAGGAAAAAAACTCCAATCCGAAAAATTTATTTGAATCATTATGTATAATTTTGAACTATTTATTAAAATTTACACTTTAATTACTCGAAAAACGTAAGATTTCATGTTATATTGATAAACAGAAAAATTACAAATCCATAAAACATGCAAAAATAGTTGTTGTAAGTAGGTATTAAAAATAGGATTTTCGGATTCGAGTTATTATCATTATTAATTTGCAGTTTCTGAGAACATTTACCATAGTAGTGTATATTGTTTTTTATAACATCAAAGAGTAGAGATTTCAACAAATAAAAAACACACCACCTTTTTTAAAAAAGCAGATATTTTGACGTGAGAATTTTCGATTGAAAATAAGGGTGCTTTTTCGATATTAAGTCAGAATAAGGTGAAAAAATTAATATTTTAAATAAAAAAAAATGCTGTATGTTTGTGACATACAAAGGTAAGTGTTCACTAAATTTCGTTAAAAAAATATTTTTTTTCCATAAAATAAAAATAAAAATCCAAAAATTCGGTTATTCGAATTTTTCACATAAATTTTGAGGTTATGTGAAAAAAGTGTCGATACAAAAGTTGTAGATCTTTTTATTACCTACAACTTTGCCATTTAACTTTTTTTCATAGGACTTTCAGTTTTCCCGGAAATCGAGATTAACCGGTTTTTACCCTTAAACACTCACATCACCATCATATTTATTTTTCCTTTAACTTTTGTTATATTCTCTACCTTTTCCAATGGGTTTCATCCTACTATAATTTTTTTTCACTTTTCACCATTTTTAAAATTATCGACCCTGGTCTAAAAGGGAAATATAAGAACTTTAGTTTTATTATAAATACAGGTAATAAAAAGACCGTTAAATAAAGTTGTCCTTTCAAAACCTACAATAATCGATATTTTATTTTATAGCCGAAAGCAACAGCGATGATGACTACTCCGACGGTCGTGCAGAGATGAGCGGAATTAAAGAGCTAGAATCTGATTCCTATTATTACTCACTCAGTCTTAATATATAAATATTATTAAAAATCTAATATTTTTCTTGCTTAATCTTGGTAAATAAGTTTTATTTAAGAAAAACTTTTTTGGTTTGAAATGACATCTTTGACGTAACAACATAGCGCCCAGTCGGTCCTATTCTTAGTTGAATCGCATTGTACACAAAATAACTGGTATGGAGGCTAAAATTCTTAACTTGCACCTTAATATTAATGCAATAAGGGTGTGGAGTTTGCAGTACTGTTTTTTGCATTTGCTGCCGCTTGCGACATCTGTTTTTAGCGCGACCGCTCTACCTTTTTCTACAAGAGTATTGTTATTATGTAATCTTCATTGCCACTATTTAACGACGGATTTAATGTCACATACATTCTGCCACTGTGTAATACTTCGATTTTACATGACTGTTCGGGTTTGCTATTTGTAAATTTACATCAGTACCCCAAGCAAGCTCGAACAAGTAGTAGCGAGAAAGTATTCGTATCGTCATCTCGAAGTTTCTATGGAAAAAGCCAGTTTGTTTTTGTAGAGGCGCTGCTTAGTTTCATAAAAACTTTGTCGTTGGCGATACGAATACGGATTTGTCAATGTTTGTGCTTTGGTTACAGTTGGTATAGATCGTGATAAACTTCTGGTCCGCCCTCAAGTTGCTTCGCACAGGTGTACAGCCCTAAATACAACCTTCGTCCCTTTCAATACCTGTCTTTTGTTACTACGGCGCGAATTGTGCAGTGTTCAGAGCGGACTAGAAGATTGGCGCGATCTATACCTATGTCATTATCATGCTCTATAAAGTATATAAAAAGGAGAGACTGCTGTCAAATTTACAAATAGCAAATACAAATAGCCAGGCGAAGTAGCATTTCACTTGGCTATTCGTGTTTGCTATAATATCATCAGTCTGTCCTTTTCATTCCTTATTAAGCATGATAAGAACAGACTGTTGTTAAGTTTACAAATAGCAAACACAAATACCCAAATGAAGTGGTGGCATTACAGTAATGATGAACAAGACGGAATTGGTAAGTAAGTACTATACGCAGCCGGCCCCCCAACAACCGCACCACGGTATGGAGCCGTCGTGGATCGGCGCCGACAGCTTCCTCGATTTGTGCGTGCACGCAGACCCCAGCGAGTTGACCGAGGAACACATGCTGTTCGATTGCTCGTGCTCGGAATGGGATGTGGTCATCTCCTGGAACGAAGGATTCATTTTTTTTGTTAAAACTGTGACAAACAAGCGTGGCCCGCCTGATGGTAAGCGGCCACCACGGAACATAGTATGAGGACCTCTTTCTATGTTCTGTGGCGGCCACCATAGTCTGTAGACGCTTGCTAAATATCACTTGCGCCGTTGCCTACCCCGACTCAATTCCCTAACCCGCGGAGCCTTGGAACCTTATACACTAACAGAAACACAACCCCACCAAAAGGTAGTGTTATTTTACGGTGGTCTTTTGTAAGGTGGAGGTTATTTCCCTAGACGGGCGCTTCAATTCCACCGGAAAATCCGCTATGCCATACCGTTCTTCCTATTTACTAGCGGAATCGGCATACGTTGTCTTGCCTGATAAAATGTAAAAAAAAACTTAAAATCCGACAGCAGCGCCCTCGGTTGGCCAGAGTTACTAAGCAGTTGTAAGTTTAACTAAGTTTTATAAGTTTTCGTTTAAAGAACCATCTTTAAAGTAAGTTAGAATACTAAATTAGATAGAGTTTAGCTAGGTAACGCGCGACTGCCATTTTAAGATATCCAGAGAGAGACCAGCACCTGTGTTGGTAATTGATACTGCGGATTGGTGGTTTGTCCCTTCGTTTATTGCATTATACCTTTAGCATTTGGCGAAAGTTAAACTGAATTTCTTTTCTAAATAATGGTGTTATTCCTCTTCTATTAAGTTCATTATTATATAAGTTAGTTCATATGTTATAATGTATAACTGTTTGTTAATAAATAAATAAAATAAAAAATATCGTAAGCGCTTAAAGGTTATGCTGTAGTGGCCGCTAAACATTAGTCAGGCCATAAGCTTATTTGCCATTCTTTTACAAAAAGAAACCCAAGCGAAAGTTACCGGGTTGAATATCATATAGCCGTTTTTTTATTTTAATAATTGGTTAGTAAAATACATATTTAGTAAAAAGTGTATTCTCACCTGATAGCTGTCCCGCTTGTAACGCGGGCCCGAACTAGAGGAAGACATTGTGTTCCGCGGCCTGTGTCTCGCGCAATGCTTGTGTTTCACTGTCTCGTGCACTTCATCTATCAATCTTTCGTTATCAGTCTCCACATGTATCGGAACACCGTTCTTCGGAGTGCCATTCTTTGGCTCTTTCTTCTTCTCCCTTCTTTTCCGCTCTCGTTTCTTGAACGTTAGCGAGAATCTTTTCCGTTTCTTCGTCTTTGGTGTCTCTGCCCTTTGAGGTACAGTTGATTTCTCTCGTTCCGATCTACTTGTGTCATCGTCTGGAGGTGGGATCTGTGATTCTGAGTCCGTTTTAAGAGTGATCTCTGTACGAGTTGAGGAATCAGGTTCACCACTTTTGTAAGCAACCTCTTTCTCTAAATTGGCCAACTCCATTCTTCTTAATCGCTTCGGTAACTTGTTTACGGTGGCGTATATCGGCTCTTCGCTCTCACCTACGGGTGCTGACCGCGATCGGAAGAAGAAGTCGAATTTCCTAGGCTTGACAGGCATCCGTCTCTCGACGAAGACCACTGTGCTTGCTACTTCCGTCGTTGTCGTCAATTCTTCCCCTGATCTTGGGCTCGGACTGTCTGGATTTATAACTGGAGTCGATTTAGGATAGTCATATGTCAATTCAATATTCTTCTCTGTGACGTAAGACTTTGGAGCCTGGGCAGGTTCTCCGTTTGCCTGCGGGACTGGAACAGCAGATGTTTCCTTAGGCGGTTCCTGTTTCTGGCAGCAGCATGGTCGATGAACAACTCTTCGCGTATTACACATTATGACGGAATTTTGTTGTATGAAGGTGGTTTGTATCGTTGGCATCGACTGCACATCACCTAGTAAATCTTCAACGTTCCCCCCGGTGTGGAAGCGGGGAGCTTGATATGGAGCCATTACAAAGCCGGGGGGCGGAGGGACGTGGTACGGCGGTGACGTAACCGATTCGAAGAACCTGGGTGCGACATCTGGTGGCGCATCGTGCACTAACACGTCTATAGTCCTTTCACCGGTTTTGTCTACTTTCTTCGAGAGCGTTCGTCCATTGTTTGCGTTCATTTGTTTCGCTGGGTTGTCGTCTCCCGCCTCTAGCTGGCAGTCTTCGCATGTGCACGGCGAGTCGACACCACTCTGGAACAGAATGCCACGTGTAGGTTTATTCAAAGTGTGGAGCTATTAATAGAGTATTGTATTGGTGCTACAGTTCATTGTGAAATGAGTCATGGTGAGAATGCACTTGGCAATTGGCATTCGCCGTGTGTGCGGAAATCTCATCCATTGGTGTTTACTAATATGAAAAGTTACAAATTGATACATACTAACACTTAGTCATAATGCAATTTTGGGCCTGAATGCTTTAATAATAGCATTTTATCAGAGTTTTGATAAATTTATAGTAGGTAGGTACGCTTAAAGAAATAATGATCTCCGAACGAGCTATGGACTTAAGTTTTGTTAGACTTGGTTTAAACTGAACGCTGTCTTCTTTTTGACAAACAAAAAGCAAACCAATATCATTTTAGACCAGTTCAACTGGGTTTGTGGTAACTTACTTAATATGAGTAGTGTGGGTCAAGTTTTAATACATTTTTGTATAACTTTCGAGCTCATATTCAGCCGTTTCGTCTGCTTATAATATAAAAAGAATTTCCCTTAACTTCACCCCTTTGTGTTTAATAAAATAGCACATGTTCCTACTCCGAGGTCCCCTTTTTTACATATCAAAGTTGAACAAAATTGGTTCAGCGCTTTAGACGATAAAGGAGACAGATAGATTGGGTCACTGTCGCATCACAGTTTTTGACTTTATGTGAAAAGGGTAGCAAACAAACATTTTGCCCGCCTGATGGTAAACGGCCACCATAGCCTATGGAAATAGATGATTGCGATACGAAAAACTATCACTAACGCTGTTGCCTACCCTGACCTAATCCCTTATCCCGTGGAGCCCTGAAACCTTCTTCATAGACAGAAACACAACTCTACTGGCACAGATTATAAATAAATAAAAAACAAACATTATTTGATCCTGTTACATTGCTGCTTAATTTCCGATTTTTTATAACTATAACACTAGGTATGTTTAATGATTAGTAAGCTCCCCGAGTTGGGTAAAGGCTTCCTCCAGCGATGTCCACTGCTCTCTATCCTGTGCTATTCGCCACCATTTTGGACCAGCGACTATTTTTAATTTCGTCCTCCCAGCGTGCTGAGGGCCTTCCCCTCTTTCTTTTTCCTTAGGGTCCGGAGCTAATGGCACAGAGCGTTTAATAGTTACTGCCGGTAACGTTGTTTTACTGTCTTCTGTAAGGTGAAGGTTACTTCCCCAGACGGGCACAAAATAAGATTATTAAAAAAAAAATGTGTGTGTCAGCTCCGACGCACGACTGGAGTTTACTCCTTAATGCTAGCCATACACACTACGAGAAATCGTTACGATCAGGAGCTCTACTGCCTTTCTCCGAAACGAAATTTCGGCAACGAACGAATTTTAAACGAAATTTCGCCAGTTACTCTACTCTATTTCATCTTCGAACACGCACATAAAGTTCGGAATCACAGACAATTATCGTGAACGAATGGAATGAGTTATGTTTGTGAGTTCTTTTCATCTACACTTTTTAGATAACGTCTTTTACTTCAAAACAATATTAGTTTATGACAACATTTTTGATTACATTAAACAACCTCTTTTGACATTGTTAGCCGACTAATTTGTAGAGTTGATGCAATCGAATGTATGTCAACCTAAATTTGTCGTGTAACACTTTGAAGGATTGGCAATATAATAATAATCAAAAATTAGATTTATTTGTAAATCTTTCTTACTAAAAAATGTTTCTCACGCTAAGCAGCCTTAATTAAAAATACTCTAGTAGTAATTATAGGTTTAATTTAAACAAAAATCCCAAAACGAAAATGAAAAGATAACACTTTTCATTTCGTCAATTTGAGGTTAAAATTTCGAACAGTTATCTGTCAACTTTTAGTTCAAAAGTGAATTAGAGTGGGCTTAGAGAATTTAAATGTCAAACTATTTTGGGACGAACGAATTTTCGAAATGAAATAGAAACAGAGTAAGGAACGTGCGAAATTTCGATCGAAATTTCGTTTTTCGTTGAAATAGAGTAGGCCTCCACACTGTACAGTTCGAACGGAACAGTTTATCGGACGTGGCGTACGTATAGAAAACTGTCCAGTTTTATAACATACACGCTACGATTTATCGGTACCGTTCGGACGGTACAGTCTAATCGTAACGATTTCTCGTAGTGTGTATGGCTGGTATAAGTTCGATAATCTAACCAGACGCAAAAAGAGTTTATTTAACTTAAAAAAGATTGATACTGTATGAAAGGGTAAATTAACAAATTAATGAAAATAATATACATATATAAATATATATTTATTCATTTCATATACATTTATTATAACTAATCGACGAAATATTTTACATTAAACTTTTTACAATAGTCAATTTGAGATGTGCATAAATATATTATTTTAAGTTATTGTACATCTTAGTGTTTTTATGTTTTTTTACCTTAAGTCATGGTGGGCGATAACAGTGTCATGTTGTTAAGTTAAATATTTGTAAGGACAAATCTCAGTTTGTCCTTAGTGGGCGATTATGTATTACGCCATTTGTGCATTTAAAATTTTAGTTTATATGTATCAAAATAGATGGCGCTGTAGTTCGTTGCATCACACTTGTAAATATGTTTGGAGCTACATATAGGCAAAACGTCACCTAACTAATAAAGAAATTTGTGGTCTAACAAAATACATTGTAGTTTCAATTTAATTCTTTTGCACCTAAGCTCTCGGATTTAAGAGTCATTTTGGGTCGAACAGGATGCGCACCAAAAACGTAACGAGGGTCATTCATCGATAGATTTAACTCCTCATATTTTTCTCATACCGGGCCCCTTATATATGCAAATCGATTCTTAAGGAGTAAACTCCAAAAACTTATTAAAACTTAAAATCTAAATATCTCCTTAACGGTAAAGTTTCGGACACCATGTCATAGGACCAAATCCATCAGTATTGACCTAAATAATAACCTCCTTTAATAATCAGTACGATTTTCCCTGTATAAAAATGTAGAAAATTTATTTTTCCTATGAGCCACTGTTCCTGGCATATAACGATTCAAAAATTGTAAGCTTCATAATATGCATAAGTACGTCACGTATATAACTAGTCTGGCCATAAACAATGTTACATAAAAACTTTTCTTTTTTTCAACTATTCAATTATTTTGAATTTGGAACACGTATATTATTTTAAAAACTTCTTTAGATTTTGCGCCATTTCACATATATTTTTCGTGTTCATTATCAAATTACAATATGGAATGGGGTGTTAAAGAAAATAGGATGGCAGTGATCGCCTTACGCAAAGTGGGTATGGAGCCAACGGTCATATTCCAGACACTTCAAAAGCTTGGTATCAGCCGTATGTTTGTATATCGTACTATCAACAGATACAACAACACTTCGTCTGTCGAAGACCAAAAAAAAATCGAGGCGGCCACGTGCTGTTAGAATTACAAAGGCTGTTAAATCCAGAAGTCGAAACCCCATTAGGAAGCAAAAAATCTTATCGCGAGAAATGAAGATTTCCACTAGAACTCTGTCGCGTATTATAAAACAATACTTGAAGCTCGGTGCTTATCGTCGATATACAGGACATGCTCTAAATCAATCTTTACAATTAAAGAGAGTGGATCGATCAAAACGCCTTCTGTTACGATACGCAGGTGAAAAGCACTACAATAAGCAAAATGATAAACGTACAATCACAGTTCTAAAGAAGCTGCTCAAGTGGTCGGAAAGGAACAACGTGGTCATTATTCTGCGTCAGTGATGGTTTGGTGGGGCGTTTCTTATCAAGGAGTCACAAAACTACATTTTTATGAAAAAGCCAGCCTAAGTGTATCAAGATTCAGTCTGGGATCATGTTGTGAAACCTCTCAGCAATACACTTTTTAAAAATATACCGTGGACTTTTCAGCAGGATTCTGCACCCGGTCACAAGGCACGAACTACCCAAGCCTGGCTTGAAACCAACGTTCCGGACGTTATAAGAGCTGAAGACTGGCCCTCATCTAGCCCAGACCTCATCTTATGGACTAAACTAAGACTTCATATTCTCAGTTTTAGAGAATTTGGCCTGCTCTAAACGACGCGGCGACATTGAGTCTCTTAAAAAATCTTTGGAGCAAGCAGTGGTGAAATTTCTCTTGGCATCCTTCTCCACTGTTTACAGATTTAATGAATTTTTTAAACAAACTGCATTGAAACTACTATAGACTATAGTTTCTAAATGTAGCCCTTAGTAAAATCCGATGTCTGATTATTTAAATTTCAAAAATAAATGTTAAGCTATAAAACAAGTTATGTTTTTATTTATTTTTTAAGCATTTAACTGCTAGATGTTTAAATCTAAAGAAAAGTTTACTAGAAAAAAATCCACGCGGACCAGGCGTCCGCGTCCGCGTGCATTTTTTTCTAGTAAACTTTTCTTTAGATATAAAACAAGTTTTTATTATTACTCTACCCGATAATTGATTTCAATACTTGTAATGCTCGGTCTATCTAACTAAGAATTCATTTGAAAGTATTACACATGCTTTACATCACTCTGCCCAATAGGCACTGGACATTATTCATAATGCCCGGGCAATGTATTAAATTGATTGGTTATAATCACATTGCTCGCTCTTATTGGGCAATATTCATATTGCCATGGCATTATGAATAATGCCCGATAAACACTCAGCCCATAACATATATATTGTATAAATTTTAATAATATTACATTACTTCATTAAAAAAAAAGCATTTTCATTTGTAACAGAACTAATGGCTAACATTGTACCTAGTACAATGTGAAGATATGGCGCTGCCTTGCAGCTTAAGAAATGCTAGAGAAAATTCGACACGGACAAAAAGGGCCACGGTAGCATAATGGCCAGTGCAACTGCCTGGATAGCGGAAGATGTGGGTTCGAGTCCCGTGTGCTGTCTGGTCTGCGTGGAATTTTTTCTAAAAAACAATCTTTACATTTAAACATCTAGCAGGTAACTGCCTAACAAAAAATATTAAAAGAAATTTAGTTAGGTTAGGTTAACTTCTCCGTCCCTCTCTGGCTCCCCTACAGCTTCAAATGTCCCATACCTAACTTAGCCAGAACCGGCCCTTGTAGAAATCGGGTAGAAATCGTCTTGTTAACAAGCGCCTTTATGTGCCCTTCCTCACTCGCGTGTTCATCGTCTGTCACATAGGTTTTACAGGGAATTAGTTGGAGCTTTAGCTTTCTTATTTTCACGGTATAATAGAAATTCATCGAGGCTTAATAAAGAATAAAAAAAAATAGAAATGCATTATAGTGTAAGCACAAAGTTTTCGGTAGGTTTGAAACTAATCTACCTAAATGTGCGAAGTACGCAATAAGGTAGTTTTTTTTACATTAAGTCGGCATCATTACCATTGAATGTCTAATTATCACATATCAATGCATGCATCGGTCGGTGCGTTTAATGCACCTTATTATTATTATAATGTGACACAAGTGCTGATGACGTGTCATCACGATATTTCTGCCGCGCCAGATGTACATGCGGCCATGATGGCTCGACGTCCTTAATTCATGGCTAATTGTTCCGGATAACAGTAATAAATATCAGAAATGAAATATCGCTGCGCTGAGAAATTGACAATATTTACAAGGGTTAGGAATAACAAGCGTGTGTCCGCCAAAAAAGGGTCCATGAAAAACTACCCACTTTATTAATGTTAAGCGTTATATCTGAACAATTTTAAGACCCCCCAAAACACAGGCTAAGGACACTTAAAGAGCCTGCAGAGACAGTAGTAGACATTTTCTATAAGAATTACTTCTAAAATTGCTGCTGGTAATATCGGTCGGCTGTCCTACCAGCAACGTCTGCCGACCACCAGCAGCGCCGGCCGAGAACCAGGAGTGCCGCCTGACCAGGAGTGCTACCCGTCTACCTACGCCACGGCCTCCCGACCCTCAAGCCTAGGCCTCAAGTCTCCATACAAAGATCGCCGTCGACCCATGCCTATTATCACAATTCCCACCACCACACTTCTCGCGCCCACATTCGTTCATTCTCCACTTTATTTTTACTTGCTACTGTAAATATTTTTGATCTTGTAAATCTATACTCTATAAGCTTTTTCTGTTGTTCTCCTTCCACTTTCCTTTTTTTTATGCTTCACAACAAAATTAGCTATCGGCATTTTCTGATAACGCTTGGAAGCAGACCTCTTTTTTTCGTTTCGGAGGACTAGGTACTCGCCATATTAGACACATTGCCCTTCCCGCTTTTCTGTATTTTGCACATGGTACAGCCGAGCTCTTTAATAAAATAGGCGTCTATAATCCTTCTTTAGGCGTGGTGGAGCTGGCTCACCTTGCAGAGGCCATGGATACTTGGTGTAGGGCATGCCCGGGAGTAGATCCACCATCATCCTTACGCTGTCGTTGCGTAACTCGCGGCGGTGAGTTGGGACACCATGGTCTTTCATGCCAAATGAGCGCTGGTCGAGTCTCCCGCCACGCCTGCATCATTATTTAGAAGGCACGTTAAGCCGTTGGTCCCGGCTGCATCTACTGCACTGGGCTGGCGTGGTGGGTCATGGCCCAATCTCCCTATTTCATACATAGGGAAGCCTGTGCCCCAGTAGTAGGGACATTAATAGGCTGATGGTGATACATATCAGAGAGCTTTTTGAATGACTTTAAATCTGTCGCACAGCTATTTCGTTTACTACTGGAAGTCCCTGGTGTTACAAAAGTTCGTAATATCTGTGAAAATAACCGGTTCGGTATTCCAAACCGTAATTACTCACCAAATACGTTCGCGATGAAAAAACTGCCTGTTCCAACGTCATCGTCGGTACTGTCCTTCCAGCTACTATAAAGCGGGAAGCGGATATTGTGCTGGGAAAGGGGTAAACTAACTAGTCAAGTACCAGCCGGAGCATCTCAGACCGCACGTCGGTACTTAAAGGCTAAGTATAATAAAATTACTAACAAAAGTATTTTCTTGAGTATTTATACCTATAATAATAATAAATAAATAATGAATATTTCCAACTCTCACACCAATTAGCCTAGCCCCAGAGCAAGCACTGTAAGGCTTGTGTTATTTGATACTAGGGTAACGGATAGAATACATACACTGTACATATATAAGTATATTTATATAGAAATACATATTAAACATCCATGACTGGAGTAGAAATGCTCGTATTCATCACACAAACATCTGCCCCCACCGGGATTCGAACCCGGGACCTCTCGAGTCGGCGACACCATGAAACCCGGTGTACAAACCACTCGGCCACGGAGGTCGTCAATTCAGTTACTAGTTAGTCCATAATTTATTATGATCGATACAGCGTCGTATCAAATCGCAAGCAAACACAAAACATAGTTTAATTTGAAAACGAATTCGCAAATTTTCAAAATCATATGAATGTAAAATAATTGTCTTTAGTTATCCATGTTCTTGTGATTATGCCATTTGCTTGTTATGAACAAAGTTTGCACGAATAAGCAATTCGCTTTCCACTCGGTCCACGCCTTAGGTAAGTTTGTTATCATTTTTGGTATAAATCCGAAAACAGAGTATTAAGTTTGGCGAAAGGCTTTGTAATAGTAGGGTCATTATAGAAAAAACAATATGGACATTGTTATTATGACAGCGATTAAATTAGGTTAACTAGTTTAATATAGTACTTATTTCGTGTTCATATTAAAAATACTGGAATTCATACAAGTGTAGTAGAATTTTTCAAGAATAAAAAATTGCGCAAAGCTATGAAATTCTAAGTGAGCGCTTACTTATTGTTAAATGTAAAAAGTTTGTTGAAGCATTGACATACTTTTTATAGTTTTTCAATTTGATTTTAAAGGTCATCTCAACTTAAAGTCAGTTACCAGATTTATTTGTAATACTAGGAGATTTAATACTCTAACGACATACATTTTTTTTCTACGTTTCAAAAACTTGTTATCCAAAAAGCCTAGGCATTAAACAAAAGATTGAATGCGCTTAAATCTCCTAAAAGTCTTAGATCAGGAATTTCTTTCTTATCAATTAGGAACATATAGAACACATTAGATTATATTCTGCTCGACTTAATCATAATTAAATCTAGTTATCGGAACAGATATACCTTCTAATAAAACATTCATCACGTTGGCATTGTGTTCGCTATAACAAACTTCCAAAGTAAAACGAGGCGTGATGAGTTTAAAATATCCATTACGTTTTCAGTCATCATGTTTTAAACATAGGTAAACTTCGTATGGCACGAAAACGATTCAGAATAAAATTTAAATATTTTAATAAATTACCTTCATCGGACACTCCGACATGAGAAGAGAAGCTACCCATCAGATGATATGATATAGTTAACACTGTCACAATCACATCACAGAATTCGAAGAAAAGTCAATTTTCCACGGTGCGTATGTAGAATGGGCGCCGTTTCAGACGCGCGAGTCGCGACTGAATTTATTTATAAACACATACATTACATTAGACGCTACAATATTTTCTAACGGAGATATGTCCGGCCTTGACTCATATCCTACCCAAAAACAAGAAAATATTTCTATAATGGAATATCGCTGGAGTTTTAACTTATACACGGTGTTTCAAAAATACCCCTTAAGCGAAAAGGGACCCTCCCTTATATAGAGCTCATTGCAATTCATTTCATTTTTTTATGAAGAAATATTAAGTTTTTTGCAAATAATAATATTAAGCTACGGAACTTCTAACACCCTTTTCGCTTAAGGGGTATTTTGGAAACACCGTGTATATGTTACAATTAAAACCTGTTTTTAGATAGAACGCGTTTTCCCTAGTTAGAACTAGTTTTTACTAAATGCCTTTTTTTAAACTAGAATTGACTATTGCTCAAAATGGAATATCAGTTAAAACTAGTTCTTACTAGACAACACGCGTTTTTCCGAAGCGAGTCAGTTAAAACTGTTTTCCACCTGAATAACCTACAACAGGTGTTCAAAATATTTACAGATCAGATTATGGACCCTGTCGGGTACAGCAAATAAAAAATATTATAATAATGCCAATATATAACAAAATCAATATGAAACACTAATAAAAAAAAACAATTTGGGATCAGGCTTTACGATTTTATTTTATAAGGTAAGATTGTATACAATCATTCTCATTTGAAGAAAAAAGTTTGGAAAGTATATGTGTTTTGTAGAGATAAGGTAATACTTATAAGTTTTATTTGCTAGTAGGCTTTTTTTTAAAATGAACATGCGTTCGGACATGTTATGTAATAAAATAAATAAAGATATATGACAAAAATAACCACGAGTGTAAGAGCCTTTTAATTTAATGGATTCAGCCTAAAACTTATGAAGAAACAGAATCTTTACTGTATCATATTTCATAAATGACATAAAACAATGTATAAAATTACACACATACACACATACACACACACACACACACACACACACACACACACACAAAGACAAACACACACGCACACATGGCACACAACATCTGCATAACCTTTCTTGATAGCAAATACTTATGCTTAGCTTTAAGTCCTACTTTAATAATCTTAAGATAATTTTCAGCGTAGACGGTTTATTGTTTTCTTTAACACAGGCTATATTTGCTTAAATGGAGACTACAATCGATCATTTTGTTAACAAGGCTATTGTAAAAGGAAAATAAATTATTATTATTATTTATTTCGTTTTGACCTCATACATTTTGCTCAGGTCTGTATAGCTTTGTATCAATGGATAGATAATATGAAGCAGCTGTTTAAAAGAATATTACGTAGAGTAATTTAAAAGACGCGTGGAAAGGGTATTTGGTCTTTTTAGCCGACTTCAAAAAAGGAGGAGGTTCTGTGTTCGACTGTATATTTTTGAATTATAGACTCGATATATATACATTGGTTTTGGTAAATTACAAAACTTCACATGAAATACCTTTTAATGTAGGACTTAAAAAAGATAGATTTTTAGAGGCTTTCCGTGTTCGTTGCCAGTGCATCTTGGACAGCTTTTGAATTAAACTAACGAGGAAGAAATAAACAAACCAGTAATTAAGAGAGGTATGGCATAGCTGATTTTTAATTCGTATTGAAGCATCCGTCTGACAAAGTCACTTCCATCTTACAGAAGACAACAGTAAGATAACACTTCCTTTTGGTGATGTTATTTTACTGTGAGTTAGGTTCCAGGGTTACACGAAGAGGGGTCTTCGGTCAGGATAGGCAATTGTTGCTGAGTAACTTTCCAGGGCTCCACAAGGTAGAAGAGTGGGTCAGGGTAGGTAACGGCCTAAGGGTTGTTTGACACACTTTTAACTTAAAGAAGAAGGATATTTAGAGCATTCCTGTATTTGTTGCCAGTTGTTCTAGGATAGCTCTTAAACTAAACTAAACAAGAAAAGCATATCGTTAAATGCATTCGCCCGCAACTTATTGTCTTCAGATTTAATTATCTAGCAGTTATAATAAACTACAATAGGTTATTTGACAAGTTTTAGATAACGATCTCACGTTATTGACTAATGTTTATGGAGTCCGTAAAAGTGAATATTCATCATTCTGTTGTGTATTTCAGTAAAAATAACCAAATTAAAAACTCCATTTCAAGTTGCCGCGAAAACGTTTCTCTGGACAATATGGCGTCTTACTAGTGTGTGACGTCACACGACTGTTATTAAAACGTCAAACGATACAATGTAATGTCACTTTAACCGGAAGTTTACTTGCGTGTGACGTCATTTTAGGCTCCGCCAATCCCAACCGTCACGTGACAATAGATAAGAAAACTATTATCTTTTTCGTGGGTTTTTAGTAAAATTATGAATATTTTTTTTGTAAAAATAGTAAAAAGCCCTGCCAATATTCATTCTAAACACAGATGCTAACAATTGGCACTTTATTTTTAATACCGTCTAATACTCTATTGCTATTTCTTCTTTCAAATGTTTAATACTGGTAAAGGTATTTGAATGGCGTCAAGGCTTTCCTTCGACGTCCCTCCCCCGTCCTTTGACCCACCTGAACCCACACTTCCACTTTCCACCTGGATACCACTGACCTCCCAGCCACGCATCCCGTTATCCAAGTAAAATGATCGTCCGTAAGCCGACTTTAGAGGCAACCAATTTTATTCTGCTTACCTTATTTCCCTCAGTTTCGACCTCCTCAGGCACCACGCTCAGGTCGTGGAATCCGACGCGCGGCTCCCCGTCTGCGCTCGCGCACTCCGGGCAGGCGCTGCACATCGACGCGCTGTCCTGCCACACGATAACAGTGCTTATTCTCAACGAAATAAGGTAGTGGTTCGTTTAAGATATCAGAGGGAATAGATTCCTAAAAGCTAAGGAATGCTATCAGCAGTCTGGGAAGTTTTGTAATCTTAGAAAAAGTGTAGGTATTGTCATGGGTGTATTAACAAATCTGGCGGTTAGGTTTTACACTCTCCCACTAGAATTAGTAAATCAAATCAAAATATAGGTAAACACGTCCCTGGGTAGTTTTTTAATCTAAAAAACCGTAGCTATATTTCTGGCCATAGTGGTTGCGGTACTCTTGTCAAAGCAGACAGTTGGTTCCGTTGGGCTCGTTGATAAGTTATCCATTTTTCCATTCAGATAGTCTGTAAAAGTCGCTTTCGCTCAAGCAGTATTTATTTTTATTTTCCCAATAAATAAATAAATAAATTTATGCAATAGACGGTCCTGTTGTTTGTCCGTTCTCCGTTGGTCCCGGCTGCAGGCAGTTGCAGTCTATAACATCACCCATCAATCCGCTCAGGGACCGCATGGTGGGTCGTGGATCATTTTGGCTGTTCCGTGCATAGGAAAAATTAAGATATTGATAGCGCAAAATATCAAATCATATTTTATTACTGCATAGTTAAATTTATTTCATTACATAGTGGCCGACCGCATTCGTTCACATTAAATTTTGTTTTTTGAGAATATCTCTTAGGGACCTAATATTTTTAAGGTAAAAAAATGTCAATGTCCTTTGGCACACATATAGTTGTGTGTGCCAAAGGACATTGGGCAAAAATTTATGGACGCCGCACCCACGTCCGCCACAGCTTAAACTATATTTGTTTGAAAGGTATTATAGCCATGATCATCTGTGCCAAAGCGCATCAAATTCCATCCAGGGAGTCTTTAGTTATTTTAAGTTAAATATGTACAAGTACTATAACGAACGAACATTAATGAAACAATTTAATTTAGTTAGTTCGACTCTACATAGGGGGCTCAGGCATTTTGGGAGTACTTCTCAAGGTGCAAAGGTGCCCTCTTATATTATTCTGCTACGTTGGAGTAAATCCAAAAAATCCCGCATGGGATGGGGTTTTTTAAAACAGTATGTTCGTTAAAGTTAATTGTCTTCTATGTAAAACGGAGCGACCACAAATCACACAAATTGACACGCTTTGGAGAAAACATGATTTTAGTTCATCCATACTAATTGATAAAACCGATTATCGTGTTCCAATGTATAAAGCGTGTTAGATAAAAATCCATCAGTGACAGGGAGCGCACAATCACAACTAAGTAAGACGAGTCGACTTTTTGCAACTGCAAGTCCTTCAACCCCCGTAAACCGTTTTGAGGTGGCTCAGTAAGTGCAAGCGCAGGATGGTCGGCAGGCTTTGTCGTATATCTGGTTGTATAGTAGGCTATGGTATATTATTATGGTTACTAATAATATAAAATGAAGGTACTATGACATGAATTTATTTAAATTTTTTAAAATCCCAACCCCGAGCACACACTGCAAGACCATCAGATACTATTAGTTCTTTTTGTTTGCATAATTTAACATAAGAAGGAGATAGAAAGCCTCTCTTGAGTTTGTTTCGCCGGTTCTTCTCAGAAAGGTCTCCCAATTTTGGAACCGGTGGTAGTTTACGGTAGTTAGGGTCAAATAAATAAACTCAAAATTACAAAAAGAATTTTAAATAAAATACTTTATTAAGTAAATTATATAATAAATTCATACATAGACAATAAAACTTAAAAATCGAACAATGAAATAACCAAACGCTCAATAAAAGTCTTTCGAAGGTAGCTCGACAAATTAAATAAAAGTTTTATTCTGACGACGAAGCCTGTAAAGGCTACGAAACGTCAATAAATAAATAAAGTTTCGTGCATTAACCCGTAAAAACTAGTTTTATTTAATGAGTGATGTGCGTGAAAACCTAAGAAACAAATATAAATTTATTTATTTTACATATATATGCCTATCTGTCTTATCTTTTGACGGAGCTGGGTGTGTTTTGCCCATTGTCTTTTCATCCAATTCAGTTCAGCATTTTTTGAGTGATTGAGTAACAGACATTCACATTTATAATTATTATTAAGAAGGAAGTAGAATATAGGAGTGACTTAGTGATTAAGGTTCCAAGACGATGACAACTTTCAATCGGAACGGAAATTTGACGAGATGGTTCTATTATTACAATGGTTAGTATATCTTTACTTCACGCTATTGCACTATTGATTTGTGCATTTTTTTTGAGTGTGTATACTGTTGGTCGTAGATGACCTTTACAGCGTTACCGGGTTTGGAGATGGCGAGATCCTAAGGGGACCTCAAGCCGAGAATTGGCGAGTGCCTCTAGAGGTATTCCAGGTGGATGGCATCTCCCCACGGGGGAAGTCTCCTCTCCATCTGGAGCTTCTAGACCACTGGAACCTGAGGGGGTAAATATTTTGTACACATCCTGGTACACTCATATACCCACATCCGAGTGCTCGGGCGAAGATCTCCTCTCGCGCAGCATGCTATCCAAACGATCGTACTCATATCTCAGTGCCGAGATCTCTCTTTTGAGTTGGTCGTTCTCCCTTTTTAACTTCTTGATGTCTGATTGTCCTGTGGATGTAATAAGAAGGAGATGAACAAGTTGTTCTAGAGTTTATTTACTTCATCATCAGCCTATTAATGTCCCCACTGCTGGGGCAGAGGCCTTCCTTATGGATGGAATAGGGAGATTGGGCCATGACCCACCACGCGGGCCCAGTGCGGATTGGCGGGTGCTAACGACTGCAGATGCAGCTGGGACCAACGGCTTGTCATGCCTTCCGAATCACGGAGGAACTCGAGGTAGAAGATTTTTGGTCACCCATCCAATGACCGACCACTGAGAAAATTGCTTAACTTGAACGATCGCAGCCGAACGCGCTAACCACCCGCGCCAACGAGCTTCTCATCCTTCTTCATTTACTTATTTTCGGGAATTAAAGCTTTCCATTTCTCAAAAAATAATATAAACTCTTTTTGGATCACTTTACTCTGTTGTCCGTATGTCAAAATCTTTTTTCTCATGTACGCATCAGAGTTAAAAATTATGAAGGAATAACCATAACCACATCTGCAGTCTCTTGGGGCAGTGAATAAAATCATACTGCTAAATCAATGCAATCGGAAGATAAGACCGTATGCTCAAATAGGGACAAACTTCGCAAGATATATTATATTATAGGAACCCTGATTGGTCGTTGTCCCCTAAACTAACACCTATATACAATAGGAGTAACAGACAGCCCCATATGTAGAGGATGCATGGAGGCAGAAGAAACGCCACAGCGTGTCATCATGGAATGCAGGAGTGTGACCGACCAACGGGCACGACTTCTCTAGTCGCCAGAATCGCTCCCGGAAGCTTGCAGCAGTCTACCACGGTTGCTTTCCTTCTGGACTAACATAGCCTGGCTAGAGTAAACTGGAGTGTTTGAGACACGCACAATGGTCCAATAATTAGGACTAAGTGCGGAAACTGCCCTGTAAACTAAACTAAACTAAACTAAGACTGCATGCTCATTTAATTCCGTATATTCGTTTTCGAATGCACTATAATGCAAATAGGATGCTTTCTTGAATTTGTTTCTAGTTAACAAATTCTTATATAAAAATCTAACATTTTATACTTGAAATAAAACGAAGTAAATTATTTTTTACCTCTTTCGACTTCAGCATTGATATTGATTGTACGAAGGCGCAACTCCTCGTTTTCGTACAACATGCCCCGGGAGGACTTCCGGTCCAACCTGCCATCCACAGAAAACATATTATTATACTCTGTAATCAAAATAGCCTCATAAAGACCACTGGTTTATAAACGCAGTATACATTCGAGAAAACATAAATTGAGAAGTATGAAATGCAAGTACGAAATTTACTTTAATGGTATTGAAAGCTTCTCTAGACTATTTACAACATAATGGTCTTTACGCCAACGGATTTTTGAGAAAATCAAAGATGCCACAGTAGTACATGACACTAAAAATTGTCCTTTGATAGGATTTCACTAGCTGCATCAAAAAATTAGCAGCTGGCGCATTTTATGTTCTTCTCCAGATATATAGAAGATTTTCTTGAGAAGATATACGCACAGAGGAGTTACTGTATGAAAAATATTATTAAAGCTGTGCCTCAGGGATCAATATTGGGACCAATTTTATTTATCAATAAAATTTTGACGACCTCTATGAGTGGTTTGTACGCCAGGTTTCAAGGTGTCGCCTACTAGAGAGGTCCCGGGTTCGAATCCGGTGGGATCAGATGTTTGTGTGATGAATACGAGCATTTGTACTCCAGTCATATATGTTTCATAAGTTGATCTATAGAAATATACTTATATATGCAAAGATTTGAATCGTATATATATATCAGTATATGTATTTTATCCGTTACCCTACTATCCCATAACACAAGCCTAAAGTGCTTATTTTGGGGCTAGGCTAATTGGTGTGAGTGTTGGAAATATTCATATTTATTAATTTGTAATAAAAATAATGGCAAAAGTGACTCTTTATGCATGCAAAAACAATCAAGTTGTGCTACTGTTACTTAATTAATTTAATGCGTCCGTACTTGCGGTTGGGTTTGACGTTGACATCTTTGCGGCGCGTGCGCAACATACTCGCTCCCGTCATCCCTGACATGATGTTGTCCGTCAGCCATGCGCCGCCGTAGATAAACCTGTAACAAAGGAAACATTATTTATAATTTTTAAAGCATGTAACTGCTTGATGTTTAAATCTAAAGAAAAATATAACTAGAAAAAAATCCACGCGGACCAGGCAGCAGACGGGACTCGAACCCGCACCCTTCACAATCCGGGCGAATGCACTGACCAATTATGCTACCGCGGCCCTCACGGACCGCGTCGAAATTCTTCTAGCCATTCTTAAGCTGCAAGGCAGCGTCATCTCTTCGCATTATAGGTAACCCACAATGTCAAATGAATACTTTTACAGGTATTAAACATTTGAAAGAAGAAATAGCAATTATAGTTATAATTTTTATTATTGATGTTTTTTCTAGTTATATTTTTCTTCAGAAACATTAATTGGTTGAATATTTTTTATGAGTATTTTCTAATAGGCCAGTAATATTATTATGCAACTGATTTTGCGAAGATATCTCTTTTCTTGTATTTTTTGATGAGTAACATATTTCCTCTCGCTTTCCTGCAATTTGTGGGAGTGATTTCGTGAAATGGGACGGAAGTGTGTAACAGGAAGTCGCGAAAGCGCGCGCTATTTGATTTGATTTTAGAACATAATGTTCAAATGGCTTATTCATTTTGTAGTAGGTTTTATTTCTTTTTTTACTAATATAAGGTGAGGTTTCAAATGTTACACATCATACGCGACTACTGTAATGCTCGCTCGTTTATTGCATTACAGTAACTTGATGTCAGTAGTTAATGGAGTGTTTTATCACTTTAATAACTTGGAGGAGATCACTTACTCCGTGTTCATGGCGCTTGCAACAGTGCCGAAATATCGGAAACTCGCTAAAAACAAGGTACACGGTAACAATCCAGTTAATCTTAGTATATATAAATCTCGTGTCACAATGTTTGTCCTCAATGGACTCCTAAACCACTGAACCGATTATAATAAAATTCGCACACCATGTGCAGTTCGATCCAACTTGAGAGATAGGATAGTTTAAATCTCAAATTATAGTCGCAATTTTAATTTATTGCAAATTATTACTTTTGGGCGGTACGAAGTTCGCCGAGTCAGCTAGTAACATATATTACTATAATGTTAGTGACCATGAAAGTTTAAACAATTTATTGTATTATCACCTGATACTTAAGCCCCCCCATGATTACTACTTTTATCTTATATGCCAAATAACACTACAATTGGTCATAGTTGGAGTATGTGGGGCTGTTTTCTATAATAATCGATGTATCGTGTCCTATACCAAGGTATGAAAAATTATGTAAGTTTGAGTAGGGTGAGTGACGAAGACAATCACGATTTATTCGAAAGTTTTCATTAGGTGTAAAGTGGAGAACTCTAATCTAGGCGTTGTAGGATCCTTAGTCTAAGGAGTTAGACAAGTGGTGTTCTTTGTATACGTTGTATTCAGCTTTGAAGATTAAAAAAAAACGAGTGTGCTTATGACCACACGACTGAAGTGAAACTTCTTTAGCTCCATCTGTATGCATATATATACACAGTTAGGTCATAAGTATTGTCACACAATATAAACTTTTCTTTTAGAATGCTGGCCACAAAAAAGTTTATTGAATTCGAATTTCGAATTGTTCATGAAAATAAAATTGTATACTTTTTATAATTTTACTCATTTTTAAATATGGAGTGGACGCTTAAAGAAGACCGTGTTGCAGTTATTGCGTTGCATCGTTGCGGTTACGCGCCAATTCAAATTTTTGTCTGTCGGAGTTATCTGTGCTAGTTATGTTAAAACTTAAATGTATAAAAAATAAGACTACAGTGTGAATCGTCGTAACTCACCGAGTGGCTGGGTTAATCCGACTAAGACACGACCTATCTCCGGGTACGATAATTAGATTATGCGAGCTGACAAGGCTGTCGGGGTGGGTATTTTTTACGCGGTACCACAGAGTATGAGCAGACACGGTATCACATCTTTAGAACCTGTATACAAAGTGTAGATGTTACGCCTTGAAACTTATTTAAAGAAAAAAAACAAAAGAAAAAAAAATAGAAAAATCATAAATTTTACTTATTTAACGAATAGATGGGTGCTACGGCTATCATGATACCATCCGTTAAAAGTGCTTGACGAAGTATGAAGTATATCGTAGTTAAAAAATTATTGGCCACTTTTCAAGTGAACTAAAGGCGATGTTTACATAAATATTTTATTGTTTCCTGCATTAAATTTGGCCAAATGGATACAATCAATGATGCTGGGTTTATTTACTAACGGAACAGGTACATTCTACTTTGATTCTACTAATACGAGTATTATTATAAATGTGCGTAAGTTACGTACCTGTACCTGGTATAGCGTGTAGTGTGTAGACCGGGTCTTCGCACTCTTATCCTACGGGTGCGGTGTCTGCCTAATGCTAAGCTAGTGTGCAAGTATGCTAGCTGTGTAGTGTTGGTGTTTGTGGCCTGTGTGGGAGGAATCGGAGGCGCGTTGGCGCGGGGGACTTCGTCGTCGGGGTACTTTAAGACGTGCCTAGGCCGACGGAATCGGAGTCTATTGAGCTGTTGCGAGAAAAGTTAGTCGTCATCTCTATTATAGTATTGTCACCGCATGATTAGTAATATATTTCATATAGAAATATTATATGATTATTAATGATGTTTCCAAGTTCCAAATAGCTTAGTCACGGTAATATTATCTATACAGTATTGTGACTCCGCCCTGTCCTTGAAAATAAATGCCTACACCGAACGCTGCGTTGGCACGCGGTAGGGCCGCCAGCCTACAGTATTTTATGTAGTTTTGTTTTTAACGCGAGTGTAGGTAGATTACTCGTTTGTCTCTTTTTTTATCCTAACCACTTATTTATATATTATTCCAGATATTTTGCCCGATGGAAAAACCGAAATACCTAAATATTAGAAACAAATAACGTACTAGTAGATAGGTATATAAAAAATATTCTATAAAGGTAAGACACCTTTCCAATATTTCAGGTAATTTAAAAAATGATATCTCTGGGTGTGTTATTGAAGAGTTCAAGCAACCAAAAACAGCAATTGTGCTGTTGTACGATATTGATGGTCGTTTGTTCTTTTCCATACTAAATTATGTAGGTATCTACTTAATTAAATCAAATATTTACAATACAAAACGCATGTTTAAGCACGGCTAACTGCATAAAAAACAATTCAGACCGTTCGGTCGTCGTTGCGGTGCGGCGGCGCATTCGCGACTGGGTGCACGCCGAGAGCACATCGAACTCGAGTGGCGTAGATATGACTCGCTTTCCGACCGTTTGTATGAAGATAGAATACTGTATAATATTATTACCGTGGCTTAGTTGACAACAATCGTGATAAAATTAAATTCTTAACAATATAACTTGTAAGGTACTGAGCGTGTTTTAGCAGTGGTTTGATACTTCAGGCCTCTTCAGTGGAACCATGCGCAATACAGCCTTCGCAGGTATACCATCAAGATAAAGTTACGGATGTTTTCATATCATGTTGTGTTCATCTTATACTTTTTTTTATTCACTCCGCCTTATCAGATTTTGTGTAAGTGGAATTATGAATATAGCTGAAGTGAAAGTGGGAAAAAGATTAATTCGAACCATACGAAATGAATAAAAGATTCATCTTTGCTTCGCCTGTCTGACCCTTATCCCCTACTCCGTGGAGCTCTGGGTAAAACTGTACTTCTAGGGCCCAAAAGGTGATACTTGTTTTTTTTTTGTAGAAAAGGTCTTTTTAACAGTTTTTTTTTCTGGCGCTTCGCCGGCCGCTGCCGCGGCACGCTCGCTTTGCTCGCTCGGCTCGCGCGTTATGGTCACAACACTAACCTAACCTAACCTAGTGTAAAGTATCACCACTTGATAAGAAAAGTAAAAATTTTCAGTATTTTTTTCTAAAAAACTACCAGTGCATAAGTGTGACATTTTTTTAAATAATGTGGTTAACAGAAACATTTTTAACAACAAAAATGCGAAATTATAACCAACAAAACTGTGAAGTTTTTACTTTTGGGCCCTGGAAGTACAGTATATCCGAGCTCTGGAACCTATCACACTAACAGTATAACATCACAGACAAATTGAAGTGTTATTTTTTGTTGTTCTTCTGTAAGTTGGAGGTCACTTGAAGTGAAGGACGCTAAAATTCTAGTGAATTCGTTATATCATGCGTATATTTTTTACGCATTGCAGGCTATGAAAACATTTAGAAGCCCAATCAAATGTTAACTTTATAACACTACACAGTGCTACGAAATATCGTAGCAATAAGGTATTTGACAAGTTTTAGAAAACGATCTCACGTTATTGACTAATGTGAATGGAGTTCGTAAAAAGTGGATATTCATCATTCTGTTGTGCATTTCAGTAAAAATAACCAAATCAAAAACTCCATTTTCAAATTGCCGTGAAAACGTTTTTCTGGACAATATGGTGTCTTACTAGTGTGTGACGTCACACGACTCATTAAAACGTTAAACGATACAAGGTAATGTCACTTGAACCGGAAGTTTACTAACGTGTGACGTCATTTTAGGCTCCGCCTATGCCAAGTGTTTTGGGTCACGTGACAATAGATAAAAAAACTGTTATCTTTTTCGTAGGTTTTTAATAAAATTATGAATATTTTTTTGTATAAATAGTAAAAACCCCTGCCAAAATTTGCTTGCCCCTGCCACAGATGCTTACAATTGGCACTTTATTTTTAATACTGTCTAATACCCTATTATAAAGTAATTTATCTTTTTTTGAAGTGAAAGTTTTTTTCGAACGGGGTGTATGTGGAAAAATTCTTTAGAAAAGATAAAACGGAAATGCGTCACAAGCATCACAGGACTACATATAACACATATATATAAATATATACACATATACAGGGCGTCCCACGGCTACCTCACACGGAGGGAAAGTATAATAAATATTGAAGATAGGACATTTTGCTGAAAGAAGACATCATTTTATTTTTAATAATAACTAGAACTGCATTCACACATTTATTATAAATCGCCTGCTGCAACTGGGAATCAAACTCGTGAAATTTCGAAAAAAATAACTCGGCATATTTTATGATAACCATCGAAAGGGTTAATCATAAGGATTATTTTTTGCTATTTAATAACATAGCATTTTAAATGAAAGCTTAGATTAAAACAAAAAGGGTAGATACGGCACTAGCCTCACAAAAGTGATCCGCATGAATTGTGGTCCACGACCCTAATCGCTTTAGTCACAACTTGACATGCAAACGACGTACATGTGAACGCAAAAAAGAAATATTGCTAATATTTTGTGTTTATATGATAAAACAATGCCTTAGTGTGTTTTTAAAAAGTGCTCAAATTGCTCAAGAACTATAAATAACACCCACAGCATCACTTTTCATTCGTAAGTACTATAAAATATATTTTATCATAAAAATTGCTGTTTGTTTTGAATCTTATCCGGTAGTGACGTCGAGTACTGGTCGCGTGATTGGTCGGTAGTGCAGTGACGCGGATCTCGCCGTCCCGTTCGCGCTGCCGTGGGATCAGTTTTTGGTTGATGCAAGTATGAGCGTACCGTATCTACCCTTTTTGTTTTAATCTAAGGAGGCTAGTGCCGTATCTACCCTTTTAGTTTTAAACTAAGGCCATTGTAAGTAAATTAACAAAAAATTGCAAATAAAAGAAAATGAAACTCACGAAAAATAAAAGAACACAGGCTTGAAAAGGACAATGTTAAAATTGGCCTAAGAACCAACACCAATTTGGCATTTATGATAATTCTTAATATATTTTTTGGGATAATTATCAGTATTTAGATTGTGACGGACACTTCCAGTTAAGTAAGCTAAATTAAAAAGCTAAAAAATAATCTGAGACAATAAATACCATTTTATGTGTATAATCTATGACAGCGCTGCAAACAAAACACTCTTTCTTCCTAATGCCGGCACTTCACTTGGCTATTCGTATTTGCTATTTTAAAACATGACATCAGTCTGTCCTTTCATTCCTTATTAAGCATGACAAGGACAAACTGTTGTCAAGTGAAGGGCCGGCATAAAACTCGATACTCTGTGGTTGTGGTGCAAGCTGCGGGTCAATTAAGCTTCAGTAATAAAATCCTAATGTGATGTCAATATGATGTTGATGCCAAGTTGACATTGTTTTTATATGGTATTATGAAACATTCCTATGTGACATCAAGATCATATCAATATCATATCCTGTATCACATTTTTGACGTTTATGCGATACTATTTTAAGTCAAAAAGTTGAACGTAATACGCATTTAAGTTGATATCATTTTAAAGAGTTGATCATCATCATAGCATAAGTTGATGTCATTTTGATATCGCATTTTTCGGAGAGCATAATACGTAATGTGAAATAGACATCAAAACAATATCACAATTAGCGAGCATAATTGGCCTGCAGGCAGTTTGCATTCATAGTAATCTGTGGCATTCGTGCATTCCAAAGAGTAGTATAATATACAGGAAAGTGCATTCTCGTTTCAGATTACCTATTGTGTGTGTTTATTTGCGATTGTTTTTCCTTTAATTTAACTATTTCGGCTATCTAATATGCCATTGACGTTACCAAAGAGCAGAGACCTTATTACCAATTTCTAGTGAACCTGTGCCACAGCATCCTGTGAGGATCATACGGCCAAATTATTCAAGAACACCTGATACACATTCACGCTGCATATTTACACAATATACTTGTGATATACAAATAAATACCATATACAATATGATACAATTATGTGAAAAATAATCAATAAATAAGAAGCAAAACTACAGTTTTTATTTTATTCATGATTCCTACCTGTCCAAGGTTTTTCTAATAGTTATTCTTTAAAATCGCACCGAATAAAATGAATTAGTTGTAATATTAATTCACTTCAATCTAAGTTCATAGGATGACCTATGTTTCATTGAATATTAAACATAACCTCAAAAAACATTTAGTTTTCCTAATAATTTAAGTTCTCAGAAGTGTCCGTCAATAATCTTTGTTTTTATAGTCATTTACTTACGATTTCGAACCTAGAAAATAATATTCCATGGTTGTTGGTTCTTAGGCTAACTATGTATGGACGCTGAACAATGTCCTTTATGTGTTTCATTTTCGAAATATTCTTACAAATTTCAGCCAATCGCATTGTAACTGTATTCAAAAAGAAATGCATACGTACTACAATTTGTATATCACTTTATTATTTTTATCACGTAATAAGACCATCCTTTCATTTAAAATGCTATGTTATTAAGCAAAACATAATCCTTATGATTAACCCTTTCGATGGTTATCATAAAATATGTCGTGGTTTTTTTTCGAATTTTCACGAGTTTGATTCCCAGTTGTAACAGGCGATTTAAAAAAAAACAGTGAATGCAGTTCTAGTTATTATTAAAAATAAAATGATGTCTTCTTTCGGTAAAATGTCCTATCTTCAATATTTAATATACTTTCCCTCCATGTGAGGTAGCCGTGGGACGCCCTGTATATAAGCGCCATCTCTTCGCATTGTAGGTAACCCACAAAGTCAAATGAATACTTTTTTAAGTATGTATTAAACATTTGAAAAAAGAAGCTGCCTTGCAGCATAAGAATGGCTAGAAGAATTTCGACGCGACCATCAGGGCCGCGGTAGCATAATTGGTCAATGCATTTGCCCGGATAGCGAAGAGTGCGGGTTCGAGTCCCGTGGAATCCCGTGGCTGCCTGGTCCGCGTGGAATTTTTTCTAGTTATATTTTCTTATGATATTTCATTTTATTTAGTGTTGCTAAATGGCATCATTAAAATATAATAGAATAACATCATTGTTTATCTTTCTTCGTAACTGCTGTATAATACATCACACTAATATTATAAAGGCGAAAGTTGGTGAGTGTGTATGTTTGTTACTTCTTCAAGTCTTAACGGCTGGAGCGATTTTAATAAAATTTAGTATGGAGATAGCTGAGACCCTGGATTAACACATAGGCAGCTTTTTACTGCGGTAATATGTCCCTAATAAACCACGGGTAAAACCGCGGGGCACAGCTAGTATGTTATAAGTAAACAACATCTGCCGAGTACAACTATAATCCTTTAATACAATTAAAGGATTGTTGGGTGACCACACAATATGTGAAAAATTTTGGTCTCATAGTTTTATTTATCTGGTTTTAGTTAGGAGTATTTTGTCTTTTGTTACGTTAAGTTTAGTAAGCACCACAGCAGTTATTTGCTATATTATTATTATATTACATAAATTTTGCTACAATTTTCTGTTGCAAACAATGTACAAGTATAATAAAGAGTTAGTATATTGTGACTCATTGATGATCGTAAAGAAGTAACAATAAATCTAAAGATGTAACTAGAAAAAAATCTACCAATTATAACACCGCGGCCCTGATAGCCGTGTGGAATTCTTTCTAGCCTTTCTTAACTTATAATTGGTCAGTGTATTCGCCCGGATAGCGAAGGATGCGGGTTCGAGTCCCGTTTGCTGCCTGGTCCACGGAGAGTTTTTTCTAGTAATGTGTTCTTTAGATTTAAACATCGAGCAGTTACATGCTTAAAATAAATTAAAATTATAACTAACAATAATTTGACAAATATTAAAAATATTTTTTTAACCGACTTCAAAAAGGAGGAGGTCAATTCGTTAATTGATTTTATTCGTACATATCTCAGAGGTTAGTGGACAGATATGGATGATTATTTTTTGTTTGAAAGATAATTTTAGAGAAACGTTCTCATATTAATTTGGTGAAGTGAAGAATTTTCGGAAACGGAACTCCTCAATTATAAACTTTACCCCGAGCACGAACCATTATAGAATTCGAATAGTTTGCGAGTGCGAAATGTAAATGTCAAATTTTGTATGGAAACTTGAACAACAGCGCCGCAAAGTACGTAAAGATAACTAAAAATCAGTATACATTTGACAGTGACATTTCGGACTCGCAAACTATTCAAATTCGATTTGATTAGTGTTAGGGATACTGTACACAAATGTTTAGTATTTTACGTAATTTAAAAGAATGGTTGCCGGTCAGGCATCTATACTTAGTAAATTGATGTTACTCTGGATTATACAAAGTGAAAAACATTTTTTTGACACAAATATAAACCAACTTCAAAGACAAAACCACTGAAAATTAAGAATCATCGATATTGTTCTTTAGTCAAATTAATATTTTGAAGTCAGTGCAAAAAGGGTTTTAAGTGGTTTTTGAAAGAAAGAAAGAAAGAAAGAAAGTATTTTATTAGCCTTAAAAAAAATAGATTATACAAAACAAATACAATAACAGAAAAAAAGGCCAACTAGGTCCCTGCCTCAGCATAGCGCCACAGCGACGCCAGGGCCGCTGCGGCGCTGATATTCTGGCAGGGCCTAAGGTTGACGAGGCTTATAACTATATGAAACAATTATTTACAAAAAAAAAAAATACAAATCTATACTTACTAACAAAAAATACTAACATACAAAAGGGTGTTATAAAAAACTATCTGAACATGCTTAGTGAACAACAGAGTATCTTTTTGTACATTGTGAATATGTAATAAACGAATTGAATTGAGAGTGGGTGGCGTGTTCCCCAAATATGTGACCGTTTTGGCCACATGTGAGAATGATAATTAATTTACACTTGTTTTAAGTATTGGCCAACAACCCAGAATCATTCCCCGCAAGCCTGTTTACGTAAAGTGAAATACTATAAATTGAGTCGTAGATTCTATGAAAAGCTTTGCTTATGTAGTAAATGTGTTTTCAAATGTTTCCTAAATGTGTAAATTGTATTCAGATTACGCATTGGCGGCGGGAGATCGTTCCAGCATTTCGTGGCTGCAAATCTAAAGGATCCACGAAAAGCTGCTGTTCGGTGCTTCATTGTTACAAAGATATGCCCACACTGCCTTACTGGGTATCGACTGTGATCCCGCATCCATACAAGTTTATTATAAAGATAGCTTGGTCTTTCCTTGTCCAGCACATCAAATAATAGTGTAGCCAGATGAAGTTTCATCCTTGCCTCCATTTTTAACAGTTTTGCAGCGTTCAAGAAAGGAGTCACATGTGAACGAGGAGGTACATAAAAACAGAACCGAGCACAAGCGTTCTGTACGCGTTGGATGAGCTTATTTGTTCTAGACATGAGGCAGGGCCCAAAAACAGTATCACAATAATTCAATTTAGATAAAACAAGCATTTCACACAACTTGATTCTCAGTTGTTCACATAAATAGGGTCTAATTTTATACAGTAGCTTCAATCTATAAAAACATATACGGGAGCAATCAGCAATGTGGCTCTCGAAGTTTAGGTGCTCATCTATAATCAGTCCCAAATTCTTTGCTTTACTTACACGCTGTATTCTCTCCCCATCTATATGGACATTTAGTGTAATATCTTTAAAATAATTAACATTTTTTTTGGAGCCAATCAACAACAATTTTGATTTCTTAGGGTTGAGAACCAGGGAGTTAGACCTGCACCAATCAAAAATACGTTTCAGATCCTCATTTAACTTTGATACAGCGCTATTATGGTCAGAATACTTAAAGGGGAGATACAGTTGCAGGTCATCTGCATACAGGTGATATTGGCAGTTACGAATGTTATTTGTGATATCGCCACTGAATAGAGTATACAGAGTCGGTCCTAAGATTGAACCCTGAGGCACACCACGGGTCACCATAAGGTTGCCGGAACGCTGTTTTGTTCCATCTACCTTAGTCAGCTCAACACACTGCCATCTATTGTCAAGGTAACTATGGAACCATTTTATCGAGTGGGCATTGACTCCATAATAAGCCAGCTTGGAAAGCAAGAGATTTATATTTATGGAGTCAAATGCTCGCGAAAAATCGAGCAATACCAGAATACTAAGGCACCCCTGATCCTGAGCCGCCAAGAGATTATCCACAACATCTGCTAGAGCAGTTGCTGTGCTATGATCCCGGCGGAACCCAGACTGTCGCTCCGGTAGTATATTATTAGCCTCAAGGTATCTTGTAAGCTGCTCACACACAACTTTCTCCAAAACCTTAGAGACAACGGGTAGCAGACTTATAGGTCGCAGGTCGTTCACGGTGACTGGGTTGTCGATTTTAGGTAAAGGCTTAACCACAGCAACCTTCCAGATGTCCGGAAATACACCCTCTGTTATGGATCTGTTTATAATTGTTGTGATGGCCTTTAGAGTTTGCGGCAAGGTCAATTGTACCATATCCAGTGACAGATCATCATACCCTTGTGCATTCGATTTAAACCCTCTAATGGTTTTTAGAACAGTCTCGTCGGTAACAGTCTGCAAGGAGAAAACCGCAGGGCCATATCTGTGATATTCAAAAAATGTAAGTTGCGATATTGTTACCCGCCCATCTCCCGGGATGTCGAGGAAGTGCGCATTAATTATGTCGGGGTTGTTGAAATGTGCTGGAATGTCAACTTTTTTCTTGCTATCAGCAATTATACAGCTTTTAAGGTTGCGCCATAATTTTTTCGAGTTTTTACTATTTTTATTTATATGTTGAGCAAAATAGCATCTTTTCTCCATATTAATTGCCTCTACTACAAGCTGTTTCATATTTTTATAGCATATCCTAAGAGCTTCCGTTTTCTGTACCTTAGAACGTTCATGATAAGTGTCCCTAATTCTCATCATCGACTTGACACAGTCAGTTATCCAAGGGTGTGGTGGGTGTTTAAATATTTTCTTCTTAATCGGTGCATGCACGTCGAATAAGGTTGTCAAACACTGTGCAAAACTTTCAGTTAGGGCACTTACACTCTCAAGTTCATAGAATTTATTCCAATTAATGACATCTAAATCTTTATTTAGTTGGTCGATCAGAACATCTCTTAGAGGCCTGTAAATCACTGATTGAGGTGATAGACGTTCTTTTTTTATTTTGACCTCAGCTGAAATTATTGCATGAGCCCCAAGATCAGGAATATGCTTGGTGATGACCCTTAAAACTCTAGCATCGCTACAGACCAGATCAATTAGGGTAGAACTGTGCTCAGTGAAATGTGTGGGTTCTGTAACTAACTGTTTCAAGTCAACGCTGTGCAAGAATTGTAATAGTGATTTAGATTTGAGACTTGCTGTGTCTAAGAGATTAACATTGAAATCCCCAAGCAATATCAGTGCATCCCGACTAGAAAAAGAGGAGATGGAGTCTGTAATAGCATCCAAGAATACTCCCACATCCTGCCAGGGTGGTCTGTAGGCAGTGCCAATTATAACTCTTTGCCTATTTATGCACACCTTCAACCACATCTGTTCCACTCCAGAGTCATTTGGATGCTGACAAAGACGAGCATTGATACCCCTACGGATGTAAAAACCTACCCCGCCACCACGTCCACCGCGCACACTGTCCGGTCTAGGGATATGTCTCAGCCGATAACCCGCAAGCCTCGGCGCCCTATCGTCCTCCCCAGCCCTCAACCAGGTTTCATTAATAGCCAAAATATCTAGGTCTAATTCATCCATTGCCACAACCAACTCGTCATGTCCCGTGCCGAGAGACCCCGCATTAAAGAGTCCAACCATAAAGTTCTTAGATTTTAGCTCTGTGTACCAGTAGTTTGAATTGCAGTCACAGAAAGGACAGTAACAGTTGACTTATTTTTATACAAATATGTAGTGGAACTTTGAATCAAGCAGTGTGTGAAAATGAAAACATATACAAAATTAACAAAATAAAAACAGAATGCCTTGCAATTAACACAAACTTGGTCTAGATTATAAATAAATTTAGTGAAAATTGATAAAGTAAGTAGTAATAGTGTAGTTTTTACAAATATAGTGAATGAAAATAAAAAATAATTTATTTTCTTGTATGCTACTCGTAAACTAAAATAAAATTGCTGGTGGTTATAAAAATATTCAGATATGCAATTAACGAAAAACAAAGTATGTACTATGCTATCGACTGAGTATAATGATGGTACACAAAAGCAAACACCGAGTCACTTCTCAAGAGGTCCCAACACACGTTCGATATCCGCTTGGGACCTGATTTGGTGAACGGATGTTCCATCCGCCTGACGGATGTACACTCGACCTCGCTTCGTCCACGAGTACCTCCACTGCAGCTTCTTGCACTGCCCACGGACGAGATGGAAAATCTGCCGGTTGTGGCGTGTGAGTCGCTCATTAATGTACACGCGATGCTCGGTAGGAGCGGGCGCGGAGGCCACTTCCCCGTCTCCTTCGACAGGTGCAGGCGCAGGCGCTACGACATTGCGACGCACGCGCGCAGCCTTCAGCAGGTCGTCGCGCAAGTGGCGGCGCGTCAATCGCACAACCACACGGCGCGGCCGCCCACCCGCCTCCGAAGGGGGCGCGCCCACGCGCTCTGCAAACACCACGTCCCTCGGCTCCAACGCGACGCCTAGTCGCGCGGCGAGGACGGTCACCGTCTGGACTACGCTTACACCTCTCTCCTCTGGAAGCTCGCCTATCTCAAGGTCTGTCAGGAGGGCCTCCTGATCACGTTCGTTGAGCTCCTGTTTTAGATCAGCGATGGTGCGCTCTAGCTCCGAAGTGTCGCTTGTGCTCATTTCCGCCTGTCGCTGCTCCACCAGACATAACCTCTGTTCAAAGTTGTCCAGTCTTACTGACAGAGATTCACGCAGAATATTCATTTCCTTACGGAACTCTCGCATTTCTGACATGAAAACGGCCAATTCCCCATGGCCACAGTCTGCTACGGTGTTATTAGCCCCGCCGGAACCCTCCGGGGTCAACACCGCCGAGGTGGGCAACGCGTCACACATTCCCTTCACCGGCGTCTGGCTGTTATCGCCTTTTCGGATATTTTTTTTGCAGTTTGGACAAACCCAATCTCTGCTAATATCAGCCTTGTCCGGCAGCGCCAAACACGCCTTATGGTATTTTAACGGGCAGGCGGAACAGGCAGCGCTACCCGTCGCCGATACAAATCTACCGCAAGCTCCACAGTTAGCCATGACGTTGAAGAAAAAAAAAATTAATAAAATAGCAGCAAAAAACAAGCACTAAGCCAAACTAACAAAACGCTATACCAGCAGTAAGCTCCACAGATAGCAATCTTCAAAAAAAAAAAAAAAAGTTTGTCTTGCTAACCATAACCTTTTAAATTTTGACCACTTTTAGGGAAAGTTTTGAACACAGCAACACTCAATTGATTTTGACACTTGTCAAAATCAAAATTGACACTGTCATTTGATTGTGACACTAGATATACAGTGGATACGAGGGTACTTGAAAGTAATAAGCAGTATGTGGGTATATAATGTTTACTTAGCTCCCTTTGTTTTAGTGTCCACGGGCGGAGAAAAATGCTTATAACACTGTCACTGGTGCCGCTAACAATAATTCACACGATAACACTATAGTGGAACACCTTATTAGTCGTTTAATATATTTTTAATTTAAGCGTATAAAGAATGACTATTACGTTTGAGCAATGTTGCCAACCTCGTTTTTAATGCAATGCAAGGAATATTTTTTTTACTTATTGACTGTTAAAATTATATTAATATTTTGATCATTTCAAATATCTTTACGCTGTACGTTCTTTTAAATAGATCTAAAGTCAAAATACCTTTATTAAACTTGAATGGGCAGTACAACTCTTTTAAATCGTCCTTAGTTTTTCCCTATCACCATTTAAAAACAATTTTTTAGCTGTGGAGAAAAATGACAAAAAAACTTCACAGCGTTAAATAATTATGTAACAATATTTACAATATATTATACTGTTATCCGCATCCAGCGGCTCCCAGCACATTTGACGACCGTCAGTCAGTCCACCTTGTTGGGGGCCGCCCCACGCTGCGTCGTCCGGTACGTGGTCGCCACTCGAGGACCTTTCTTACCCAACGGTTGTCAGATCCTCGAGCGATGTGTCCATTGCCACTTCTAGCATGCTACCTCTTCGGGCTATGTCGTACACACCGGTCCTTCTACGGATCTCCGTATTTCGGATCTTATCACGTAGGGAAACACCGAGCATAGGCCTCTCCATAGCACGCATCGCGACTATGAGTTTTGTTATGAGGCCGATGTCCAGAAGTGGACGGAGAAAGGCTGATGGATGGATCGATGGATGATATTGTTACGGTGTCAATACAAAATCATATCATCTTCATCATAGTTATAGAAAAAGCTTGCTGGAACGTTTGGAACAGTTTAAACCCAAGCATGTTTATCTGAAATATAATGAGACACTTTATAATGGGCAAAAAGCCTACTTTTTAATGGTAGTAACTTTGAATATTGCTAGGCATTTTATTGTAGAAACTTACGCAAAGACCTTTAAATGAATTATTGATTTTGTAATTGGTACAGCTAATTTATTATTGTTTCTAGTATTAAGCGCGTTCTTATTACTATTTATAGGAAATCATGTAATATTTTTTCGAACATACATTAAATTTTCATAAATGTACTGAGAAGCAACAGTCATTATATCGATTGCTTCAAAAAAATCTCTTAAAAAGTCTCTAGTCTTAAGATTGTAAATTGATCGAACAGCCCGCTTTTGCAGCACAAAAATAGTTTGGTTGGAGGCAGCATTTCTCCACAGCAAAATACCCTACGACATCATACTATGAAAATAAGTAAAATATACTAATCGAACAGTATCTACGTCAGTTAATTGGCGTATCTTCATTACTGCTTAGGCTGCAGAGCTAAGTCTCTTCGACAATTTCTCAATATGTGGGCCCCACTGAAGCTTTGAATCTAGTGTAATGCCTAAGAATACTGTAGTGTCCCCAAGGGTCATATTCTTATCTTTAGCCTCGATGACACGGGGCGAGTTCACAAGCTACAAGCCAACGAGTTCGCTAGCAGCTTGTAAACTCGCCCCGTGTCATCGAAACTTTTGATAGTTTACAGTTTCAAAAATCAAAGGGGGAACACTGCCAGTATCTTCGGAACCTTGCTTAAGGGACTCCTTTTAGTAATATATTTTAGTTATTATATTATATTTTTTAAGGTTTTTAGTTTAAGGTTCATTGTTATTGTATATATTAATGTACATAATCATTTATGTTAGGATTATCTCCAATGTCTGTTCTTTCATTAAAAACTTTTTGATAGTTACACTGGTTTGTGTCTGCTTTACATCGCGTATTAAAATTTTAAACATTTAGTTTTACCTTCATTAAGAAGTAAATTATTAGCGTTAAACCAGTGGACTACTTAAGAGATGGCATTGTTTACATAGTCAATAAGTGGTTGATTTCGTTTAATTTTAAATAAAAGTGAAATTTCATCTGCAAACAATCCTATCTCGTGAATATCCCTTACAAAGTAAGGTAGGTCGTTTATATAAATTAAAAACGAGATGGACCAAGAATCGAGCTCTGAGATGATCATGGGCACCCTAGTTTGAGTGCATCAAGGTGTTAAAGTGCAACGTGGCGTTTTCCTTAAGCCGTACAGTTCTTCAGTTTCATTGCAGGTTTTTCTTGAACAGTTGTTTAAGTGACACCGTAATAAGTGTTTACTCGGTAACGAAGTGTATATAGTTTAAAAAAATATCGTTGAGTGTTTTAGGTAAAAAGAGGTTGCTACCTTTTACATTATTAGCAGTGATTTTAACTTCGATCGAAATAGTACCTACGCATTAGGGGTAAAGACAATAGTTCGTCTGTTTTGTGCGAAATTCATTAAAAGCAAACCTACTTGAAAAAATATTTCCGGCTTTTAATTACTAATAACCTATTTTAACGAGTGATCGAGCACGTTAAGTAGAATTTGTAGATATTGTTTTTGGATTTCTCCTAGTGCTTAGGAAGACCCAGCATAGGTTTTCTCTAAGATGCAATCTCACTTACGATCCCATTTATCCGGATTTCTAACAAATGTCAAATATCTAAAACTGGTTGCTTCTACAGACATAGGGACATTTTGACGTCTAATGGCGTAATGCATATCAAATTAATGTCTACTGAAATCGGAAGAGTGATTCTATTCTATAGAACATCCTACTGGTCTGCAGACGTTAATAACCTAACCTAACGGCACTGGTCTGATGTGGTAGTCACGGCTTATTTTAACACGACTGCCCAAAATAAGGGTGCAATGTTTTCAGGGTTCATGTATGAATGTATGCTTCTTCATTCCACTAGATCTTCTAAATGCCCGAGCCGATTTTTCCTAATTAATCAGTAGGAAACGCCTGTACACCAGCAGTGGGAATATTAATAGGCTGTAGATCAGAATGATGTAAATTATATGATTTTTATACTATTTTAAAAATAAACGTAATGTCTGTATTATTACTAACGCCGTTAGCATCTTATGTGTACATAATAAGTTTCTATAATTGGCCTAAATATTGTTTTTATATTTTATTGTATTAAATCCGCAAAGATCGCTGTAGAATCTTTGATGAAGATAAATAAATAAATAAAGTTTTGTGAACATGGCGCCCGAACGTGGGCTCAAAAATCATGTAACTTTTGTAACGCATTTTTTTATACCCGTCACAAATTGACGCATTTCTCGATCGAAACAGTCTTAAATATAATAAAAAAATGTGCTTTTAACAGTGAAGTGAGTGAAACATTGATTAAGTGTTATGTGTTAATTAATTTCCGAAGATGTTGGTAACAGTGGGTAATTTACTCACACAGTCTACCACCAGTCTTAGACTTCAAGGGGTAAGTTTTAATAAGGTTTATTATAAACACACTAATATTATAAAGTCGAAAGTTTGTGAGTGTGTATGTTTGTTACTTCTTCACGTCTAAACGGCTGGAGTGATTTTAATAAAGTTTTTATGGAGTGAGCTCCCACCCTGGATTAACACATAGGCTACGTTTTACTGCGGAAAAATATCCCTAATAAACCGCGGGTAACACCGCGGGGCACAGCTAGTTATAAAATAAAGTGCGGCCGAGTGCGTGTCACGCCACGCGTAATGTAATGCCAAAACTTAACTTATGTACTTGTAATATGCCTTATAAGTTTGACGGGTTTACTTTAAAGTGCTTAGATTTGGAAAAAATAATGAGGCTGCAACCTCATTTATTTCATTTCAGTGAAGAGAGCTTTTTTGCAACTCAAAAACTATAGATACGCAATATTTTGAAGAGAAAGTGTAGGTTTATTTTATTGAAACATTTTGTTTTTTTTCTGTTTAATGAAAATTGAGTAAGCCGTTTTAAGTTTGTATATGTTTGCAAATAGTAATAATTACAAGCCCCTTAAGCTCAAACTTTTTTAAAAATAAAGAGAACTTAAATTAAATTAGTTTACATCAGCGTAAGGCTCTTGAAAAACCTATGAAATGGTTATTGTCAAACTTGGTAGCCCTAAACCATAAAACCGAGATCAGCATTGTAACATTTTTATTACAGCACTGATAAAGATGATTATTTATACTATTAGACACGACACTTATGTTAAAATTTCTATGAGATTTCACCGAAAATGATTTATTTCGAGTTTTCACGTTGAAAGTTTAGATTTTGGCGTTTGACTAGAAAGAACCAACTTTTCAATAGCTATTACTCCGTTAGTATTAGGTTTAAGGATATTTAAAACCAGTATTTTGTTTATTCTTTATAAGCTAAAGTTTTACTATGAGTGATTTCTTTTCATGAAATATTAATTTTATAACTTATTCATGAAAAACCTTTGAAAACGTGATTTTTTTTATATTTGACTTTTCCACTGTCGAATAAGTCGAATAGTATTGACTTCAGTAAAAACTTTCTAAAACAAAAGTTGCTTAGAATTAGTCAATCTAACCCTTTCCAAACTTATTTTTAGTAAAAAAATTTAATCCCAGAAAAGGGGAAGTGTCGTCCACCCCCAGGGAAATAGCAACCCTCGACACATTAAGAATTTTGAAGTAGACGGTAAATATAATCCTCAACTAAATTTTGGTGTAAATTAGTGCTGTTTGGCAGAATTGTCACGGATTCCCGTTTTTTTCGTGCATTTACTTGACTTATAAATATAGCTGTCGCGTCGTCGGAGCTACCCTGACTCCTCCATTCCATATCCGTTGGAGCCTTGAGACCTCAGTCACCGATAGAATAAAGCAAAGGTAATGTTAATCAGTGTGGTCTTCTGTAAGGTAGAAGCTACTTTCATAGACGGTTTCATTTTTCACGGGTCCAATTTGAGCGGACAATCCGCAATTTTCTGTTATAGTAATTAAGTATTTCCTAAATCTAAAGAACATTTTACTAGAAAAAAATCCACGCGGACCAGGGGCCCAATTGCCTAAGGACACTGCAATTGCTATTGCTATCGCAACGATTTGATTTTGTTATTTCTGACCGCCGAAGGTTTTCAAATGACTCGCACTCTTTTTGTTTTCTTTTGCATTGTTAATAACAATATTCATGAAAATGAGCGTGAGGTATTTAAAAACCTTCGGCGGTCAGATATAACATAATGAAATCGTTAGCGTTAGCCATAGCAATACTGTTAGGCAATTGGCCCCCAGACAGCAGACGGGACTCGAACCCGCACCCTTCGCTATCCGGGCGAATGACTGCACTGACCATTATGCTACCGCGGCCCTGATGGCCGTGTCAAATTTTCTCTAGCCTTCCTTAGGCTGAAACGCTCCTGCCTGGTCCGCGTAGCATATTTTCTAGTAATATTTTCTTTAGATTTAAACATCGAGCAGTTAAAATTGAGTCATCGTTGTCAATTGATCATCATTAGCCTTTCGCCTTGCCAGGTCTTGGCTATGTATCTACCTGTCTATAGGAATGACCTGGGTTACAATTTTTTGATAAAAGATCTAGACATCATGTGTGCCTCATTATTCTTTTCTGGGGAACGAAAGTTAAACAGACATTTGAGTTTAGTTAAAACATTTACCATGTGCATTTACTAAAATCGTTTAATTTTGGACAAACAACAAAGCTTCCTATTGGCAAATATTTATTATGCCTTCAAAAAAATATTTACATTATATAAACAGACTGTTAGTTTATCACTTAACTTTAATAAGTACTTTTGGGTATGATTTTCATTCATAACAATGAATTTATTATTTACTAGCGGTCCGCCCTCGCTTCGCTTCGGTGTAGAGCTGAAGTATAGACTACAGTTTTTGTTGTCAGGCTTGTATTATACACAATGACATTCATCTATGATTCTTCTTATACCTGCATGCAAAGTCTCAGCCCGATCGGTTTAAAATTGACAAAGTTTCATACAAACTTTCATTCCCTATTTTATCCCCTTGGGGGTAGAATTGATCAAAATCTTAGCGGATGCCTACGTCATAACATCTACCTGCATGCCAAATTTCAGTAGTTTGGGCTGTGTGTTGATAAATCACTATGTCAGTCAGTCACCTTTGACTTTTATATACATATATAGATAATAACGGTCATTTTTATTACCTGTATTTATAACCAAACTAAAATTCTCATATTTCCGTTTTCCAGTACTCATTTTCTACACGTTTACATGATTTATTTGCTAATTTTGTTTACAAATGTTTGGTTTTTATTCTAAGATAAGCACGGTTTCTCAATATCAATTATTGTCTGTCAATAAGGTCGAACGCTCTGAACGCATCAACAGCCAAATATTGAATGAAGCTCGCTTTCTTTTTTTTTGTTTCCTCCCAGGCGGGGGAGCGGGTGTGAAATCCTCATGGATACCCTACAGCCGGCTGTAGAGTTATGTCAGACTCTTACTGACTAAAACACACCCGAGGGGGGTGCCTATGGCCTTAGGGGCCTTACAGGCTTCATCTGATGCGATCAACCCCTGAGAAGGGGATGATGCAGCGCTGCCTTAGTAAATACTACTGCATAGTGCGCTTAGAGGACGGATGCACCCTGATGTGCATCGCCACGACCCGTGTCGAGCGCGGCAGCCGTTACACAAAAATAGTCCTTAAAGCATGATTCAGTATTCACGTGCGACGGCGCGATGGCTTATTTCATGTATAAGTTTGGTGTTTCTATACCGATTTCTATGATTCTTCTTTTATTGAATAGGTAATAATGTTAACTTTTTTAAATTAGGGATGAGTGAGAGTATTATAAACGTAAGAGTAAACAAATATAATCAGAATGCTCCGAACTGCTAAGCTATCAGGAGTTACACGTGTTATTGTGAGTCAACCTTAAAAGATAGACATATGCTGTTGCGGGATATTTTTTAGACAATTTTATGTAGAATATTTCTGTCATACATGATTTCTATGTAACTTTAACCATTAAGGCTCCACACGCGACGGAAGCTTAAAAAATGGAGTAACTTCTCCCGTTTTCCCAACATTTCCCTTCACTACTCTGCTCCTATTGATTGTAGCGTGATGAAAAGTATACTATAACCTGCCCAGGAGTATGAAGAATAATTGTACCAAGTTTCGTTAAAATCCGTCGAGTAGTTTTTGTTTCTATAAGGAACATACACACAGACAGACAGACAGACAAAAATTTTACTGATTGCATTTTTGGCATCAGTATCGATCACTTATCACCCCCTGATAGTTATTTTGAAAATATATTTCATGTACAGAATTGACCTCTCTACAGATTTATTATAAGTATAGATAATGAATGTATTTGTAACTCGCTTGTTACAAAATACTCGCTGATTCTATGTAAATCGCTGCGGTTACAGCAAGTGTTATATTATTCGATCCGCCTGCGACACGACCGCGCCTCGATATATTTTTAACACACTTTACGCTATACACTGCGTGTCCACAAGAAGAAATCGATCAGCAAGTTCTCAATACGCGAGTATTGTATCGCAACCGATCGAAGAGCGCGCAAATGCACGAGCGGATTACCTATCGACGCGTGTCGCGGGGAGCGGGCCGACGAGCGAAGAGGACAGCGATATTATGTTGTACAGCGAGAGCGGGAGCGAGCTTGACAGCGGACGCGCGGGTCACGCGGTGGGAGACGGAGCGGGGCGGAGCGGTCAGTATCGCGCCGCGCGTCGACGCTGCCGCTCGCCGCCTGCCGCTCCCGCTCGCGCATCCGCTCCGCGATGAAGGCGAAAGTGAGAGCCAAGGGAACGCGTTCCAAAAACATGGACAAGCTCATTGCGGCTGTCCAAGCCCGCGAATGCCTCTGGGACAAAAGTTACAGAGGCCACAGGAACAGATTTAAGCTGGAGAGATACTGGAATGAGGTGGCCGCTGAGGTCGGGACCACCAGTGAGTATGTTTTGTTCCTCGCTAGCGGAATGCCCGCCATATTGTTTGTAAGCGCGTGGAAGGAACCATGGTTGCGAACTCAGATTGTAAACGCCGACCGCGACCGCTCGGCTACGGTCGAGTCTCGTTTCGACCCGCTAGTCTTGTCCATTAGCGAGTTGTGCATCATAATGTTTCGTATCTGTGTGTATAAAAAGGTTGTTAATACTTTGATAATGATATCATATTCAGGCCATAAACCTAATTAAACTTACTAAATCGATTGAAGGAAATGAAACTTTATAAATGGCAAAGAATACAAATTTTGCATAATTAAGTTAATTCACAGAGTCGAATAGGTAGTATATTATAATCTATTTAACGATGTAATATAAAATAACATCACTTTACAGATGAACGGCATGTAAAATTTAATACTTAAAGTATAATAAACATAAGAGCATTTTGTTCTCCACAAAAACGTAAACACATATAGACATAATTGCATTTCTAAAAGTACGATTCTAATCAATCTGCTGTCTTCGCAAGAATCGCACGTTGGCTTTCCTTGAAACTTAATTATAATATTAAGGCGTAATGTAAATTACTGCTGTTACTTACAATAATGATCTTTACATTATAAGCAAAAACTTTGATATACTTGATTCCTTTAGAAGGTTAAAGTGTGAGATTTTGCGTAGGTAGGTATTTAAAGATCAAATAGATAATTGTGTATCTCATTTAAATAATGATAATTATTATATAGTAGAACACAATTATAGCAATGATTATACAGGAGCACCCCTGTTTACTTACCATAAATGAATTGCGGTAATTTCAAATCAAAATTATTTGGTACTACAATAAAGATTTAAGTGATACAAATAAGGCCGGCTCAGCTTTCCATTATATGTAATTGAGTTGCAAGCTGAAATTTTTGTCACGCAAAGTATTAACTATTAAAAACACGTACACGAAATCTTTTTAGGCGGAAACGAATAGAACTCGAGAAAAAACTTATTGAAAATTAATATTTTTGTAGGTTATGAGTCAATTTTGACAGCAATTTTGATCTATTGATTTGTGCTGCCATTTTTTTATGCAAAAATAACATGATTCTCGTTGTCTATGGTAAATATAAGTTTATTATGTTGGTACTATTGTCAAAATGTGACAATTTACCGCCATTAATGAGATCTGTCAGTCAGTGTTTGTGTTCGTCGCAGTTGAGAGCTTTTTCGTACTCCTGTTGACATCGTCTGACTACCATGGCATCCTCAAAGCCTTCGGCCTCGAGTTCTGCTGTCCCATCGCCTGAAGAGTCGAGTGTAGTGCGAGTTTTGGACTCTAATGAGCCACTTGTGTGGTGATACTTCACACTAGGTTAGGTTAGGTTAGTGTTGTGACCTTAACGCGCGAGCCGAGCGAGCGAAGCGAGCGTGCCGCGGCAGCGGCCGGCGAAGCGCCAGAAAGAAAAATTCGTTAATAGAGACTTTTTTTTACAAAAAAATCAAATATCACCTCTAGGCCCTGGAAGTACAGTTTTACCTTTAAAACCCCTCTATTTTTTTATAATTATCATTTCTGTAAAAAAACGACCCTTCCCTCTGAGGGGTCTTCCCTAATACCTATCCCCCTGAAATTCCACTACATATAACAGATTTAACGAATTTTTAGGTTAGGTAAAAAAAAACTGCATTTCCGCCAAAAATCTTTTATGGCGGGGGGGTCGGGGGGAGCCCCCCCTCCCCCTCCCCTACAAATTACCCCGAAATTCAATTACATATAATGGAATTAAGTACCTTAATTTGTCGTAATTTTTATCGAATTTCAATACGTTATTCATTGAAGTTTTGTTTCAAGCAATGTATACGGATCACAATATAACTAATCAAAATGTTAACTTATGACTTAAAATTGCAAGTTTTAGAATATGCGAATTAAATACTGCTTCTAACTTTTATGAAGTATAATACTTTTATGTAATAATGCAACGAGGATAGCTGGTATAGCAGGTAGAACTGCTGTATTAGCTATCTTCGCGTCTGGACTCCTCTGTCACCTAGCATCAGCTGGAGTGAAATCATTTGTCGGACCTATTTATAAAAACAGAAATACACATTCTGTGAATATGGTTAAGGTTCAGGAGACACAACTCGCTCAGAGACTAATAGACAGCAGTCTTAGTAATAGGATCTTATTGTCACCATTTGGTAACGAATCCTTAAAAAGCGTACTAGTTAACAGAAAAACTCGATATAAAATTAAGTTGATAATGTTCTTAATACATAGCGCTGAAAAGAAAACCTTCTTTGACCCTAATATGATAAAGAGCGAATATGTATACTTAATGTTTAATTTTATTCCGCTTAAAAGCATTACCAGCGTTTTTTTCACGTACATGTATTTTAAATTATGATTTTCTAAAATATTAATTTGTATTTATTGTGATAAAACCACAATTTCAGGCCTCAATTGCAGAAAGAGATGGAAAAACTTAAAGGACCAGTGCCGTAAGGAGATGAAAAAAAACCCGGCTGATTCGGAATGGCCACATTTCGACAAACTGAAGTTCATTCACAACCAATTCTTGGCGGAAGACGAAGAAGGCGACGATGATACCACAGATGAAGTTTTCAATTCCCTTGATGAATCTATAAAGACGCCAAAACTCGGATATACAATGAGAAAGAAATTGTTGATGAACAAAAGGAGAACAATAGACGTGGACATGAACAAACTGATAGATTTGGTGAGGGCGAGAGAGATAATTTGGAATAGACAACTGAAAGGGCACCACAATTGGTACAAGTTGGATGAGAGCTGGAAAGAAATCGCACAAGAATTAGGAGTAACACGTAAGTGTCTGATGACTATTCAATTTATAATGCGATTCAACTAAGAATAGGACCGACTGGGCGCCTTATTGTGACGTCATAGCTGTCAATTCAAACCAAATAGGTAGAGTGAGCAAAAAAAGTTTTTATTTAATAAAACTTATTTACTAAGATTAAGTGAGAAAAAACATCACATTTTTTTAATTTTTTTTTTACTAAGATTGAGAAAAAAAACAACCGATTTTCAATAATATTTATTTATTAAGACTGTGTGCGAAAAAACATTAATCAGAATCAAACTTTTAAATTCCGCTCATCTCTGCATTACCGCCGGAGAAGTTATGAATAATCATGCACTATTACTAGGTCACACAGGAACATGCATTCTTAAAGACCTATTGTAGATGGATGTAATCCAGCAGCGTACCAACCAAGGTGACCTTGATGGGAAGTTGGTTTCCATCCGCGTTATGATTTTCGGCTACACGGATGTAATCCACGCGCCAACACGCATTCGCGAGCCGTCATCTGGCGTGAAAACACGTATGCACTTGTATCATGCGCGGACTATATTAACCGTGTTGTAAACGAAAGTTTCAAAAAGAGTTTACGCAACTCAAAGTGACATTTGGTTGACGATTTAGGTTATCAACCAGTCATAGTCAAAGCTCAATAAATGAAAAAAAATATCAAACAATATTAATTTTAATATTTGTTATTTTTTGTTTACAAATGTTTGGTTTTTATTCTAGAATTAGCTGAGTGCAAAAAAGGGTTCCAAGATTTTTTTGCAAACCGTACTTTTCAAGCGACATTTGACAGATGGAGGTCATTGGTTTTCCTATTCTTACTTGAATCGCAAGATAGTTGCTTATACTTTATAATAGAGTAAATTGGAGCAAATCTGCTTACATATATTTTCAATGTCCCAAACATTTCTAAGGATAATTCTACTAGAAAAATATATACTCGTTCCACGTACCAATCTGGATTAGAACCAACATCCTTTGCTATTCTTGTGAATACACCAATAATAGTAACAATTTATTATATTTATTTCTTACACTACAAAGCTAAATTGCGCGAATTGTCCACAATAAAGGTTCGAAGATTATAGACCGTTGTACCGAATGCACCATTGAATTGCACTAACGAATAAACAATGAACTCTAAATTCTCGGTTAGTGCAATACAAATTTCCCTCATTGTTATTACGAAAATTTACTCCAGTTACAATAATTGAATTAAAATTGTAAAATTAATATTTATAACATGCAAAGCCAAAGCTAACTAACTACCTGATGGGAAGGATAACTACTTTAAGATGTCGCATACCTACGCAGATATCATAAATCGACGTGATTTCGTGTTAAATTTTCATAGTAGAATTAATTTAGTTGTATTTTGAAAGGACAATGTTAAAATTGGCCTAAGAACCAACACTAATTTGGCATTTATGATAATTCTTAGTATATTTTTTGCGATAATTATCAATATTTAGATTGTGACGGACACTTCCAGTTAAGTAAGCTAAATTAAAAAGTTAATAAATAATCTGAGACAATAAATATGTGTATAATCTATGACAGCGTTGCAAACAAAACACTCTTTCTTCCTAATGCCGGCACTTCACTTGGCTATTCGTATTTGCTATTTAAAACATGACATCAGTCTGTCCTTTTCATTCCTTATTAAGCATGACAAGGACAAACAGTTGTCAAATGAAGGGCCGGCATAAACTCGATACTCTGTGGTTGTGGTGCAGGCAGTTTACATTCGTAGTAATCTGTGGCATTTGTGCATTCTTCAGTACTTTTTATATACGGAAAATTCTCGTTTCGGATTACCTGTTGTGTGTGTTTATTTGCGATTGTTTTTCCTTTAATTTAACTTTTACTATTTCGGCTATCTAATATCCCATCGATGTTACCAAAAAGCAGGGACCTTATTACCAAGTGCTAGTGAACCTGTGCCACAACATCCTGAGAGGATCATACTGCCAAATTATTCAAAAGCACCTGATATACATTCACGCTGCATATTTACACAATATACATGTGTTAAACAAATAAATACATTATGATACAATTATGTGAAAAATAGCCAATACATAATAAGAAGCAAAACTACAGTTTTTATTTTATTCATGATTCCTACTTAAGCAAGCTTTTCCTAATAGTTACTCTTTAAAATCGCACCGAATGATATGAATTAGTTGTAATATTAATTCACTTCAAACTGAGTTCATACTAAGTTTGTAGGTTGACCTATGTTTCATTGAATATTAAACATAACCTCAAAAAAAAAATTAGTTTTCCTAATAATTTAAGTTCTCAGAAGTGTCCGTCAATAATCTTTGTTTTTACAGTCATTTACTTGCGATTTCGAACCTAGAAAATAATATTTCATGATTGTTGGTTCTTAGGCTAACTATGTATGGACGCAGAACAATGTCCTTTGGTGACTCATTTCTTTGTCGCACTATCCGTAAATGGAATGCTCTGCCCGCTCACGTGTTCCGTCCCTCTTACAACCTGGGATCCTTTAAGAGGCGTGAAGAAGCAACATGCAGGCCGGCCGGCAGGGTGAGGATGGCTGGTGTGGCAGGTAGAACTGCTGTATTAGCTATCTTCGCGTCTGGACTTCACCTTCACTTAACATCAGGTCGGGTGGAGTCATTTGTCGGACCTATCTATAAAAAAAATCCTACTTCGGTTACTCCGATGATTATGATCGGGTAATAATGTAAATTAGTGGATATTTAAAATATAAAATAGACATTATTTTATTCTAAGAACTAAGATTATTATGTGTTTATTATAACTACTTAATAAGCGCTTATGGCAAAATAATAATGGTTTAATATATTTCTTGTCATTACATTTCTAGAAATATTGGTTTTGGAATGGTTATTAAAACTAAGACCATCGTTAGTCGCAGACTCGGCACTATGCAAGTAGGCACGTCGCTTGCTTATGACCATCTGTGCTAATATTCATTACATATGTTATAAATCTTATGGTTCTTACCACCAAGCGAGGCTGCATCTAGTGGAGTCCTAATCATGATAATTTCTGAGTTGTCGTCGTCGAGGTAGTGAGATCTCTTTCATTTGTGCCAAAAACTGCCAATCAAGCTTTCGTCTATCATTCCATAGTTCTTAATTTCGAACGCTAAGTAAATTAAAGGTTCTCACTTAGAGCATTCTAATGGTTCTCATGATTCCACGGAAATGTTTCTTATATATGACGACCTCCGTGGCCGAGTGGTTTGTACGCCGGGTTTCATGGTGTCGCCGACTCGAGAGGTCCCGGGTTCGAATCCCGGTGGGGGTAGATGTTTGTGTGATGAATACGAGCATTTGTACTCCAGTCATGGATGTTTAATATGTATTTCTATATAAATATACTTATATATGTACAATATATGTATTCTATCCGTTACCCTAGTATCCCATAACACAAACCTTACAGTGCTTACTTTGAGGCTAGGCTAATTGGTGTGAGTGTTGGTAATATTTATTTATTTATTTATATGTATGCATAAATATGTATGGAAACTCTTAAAGATAACTTTTGCTCTGATTCTCTAGAATTGAATACATTTAAATGAAAAATTAACATATTAAATTACAGGTGACGAAGCGCGCCTGAAGTGGAAGTACCTACGTGATCAAGCCCGGAAGGAGGTCAGGAAAGATGACTCAGAATGGGAGTATCTCCCCAAAATGCAGTTCCTCATCAACCAGTTCAATGATTACGAGAACAATGACATCAGCCAAGACGACCAATACCACGACTATGATACAGGCGCAGATCAGAGCAGCAGCTACTACTGCGTCGATCCACCTCCTCAAGAAGTCAATGTCAATGTAAGCGTCAAAGACGACGACTTTGATGAATTTGACACTAAACCTATAATTCTTGAGACTGATTTCTATGATGACGAGGATGACGCACAAAAGAGCGCAGACACAAACAATGACGGTTGTGAAGGCAGCAAAGATGAAGACGTTGGATTTTTCAGCAGCTTGCTACCCCACGTAAAGAAATTGGGCCCAGCCAAGAAGCTGATGTTAAGGATGAAAATACAGGAATTAGTTTATAATACGGTGTACAGCGATCCGTAGGATATGCTCGACGCTTAATTAAAGCAATATCTGTTACACATTTAGAGAATGTGTGTAGTGATAGCATTTGAGATTCATTGAATATTTTGAAACTGTCTCGAAATTATCAATCGTAAATTTTATCATTGATGAATGTGATTGTTGGTTGATGATTATCAATCGGAAATTATAGATTTAAATGGAAGTGATTGTTGATTTGGTAAAACTTTTGTTTTACTTATCCGTGGTGAGCATTTACAGCTAACGGCAACCAATTTGGTTACTTTTAAATCCTCGATTTTGTTTTAAAAAAATTCAAACCCCAAGGACAGTAGAATGTTTCCAGTTAATAATGTGTTTGAGTTTTCTAATAATAATTTCAATACTCAAAGTTATTACGTATGAAAGGTAGAAATTAAATGGTTTGTTTGATTCAAAAAGTTGACCATAATTATTCGAGGACAGAACAATGCAAGTAACAAACCTAACATCGATTTAAATAATCAAAAAAATGAATGGATATTATTAACAACTTATTGGGTTGTTAATATTGACCGTCAAAATAATGTTTAGGTTAAATATTTCATTTTAAAATATTTATTATTTGAATATATTGAAGAGTCAATTTAATTTAATATTTCACTAATATTGCCACCGTCTTTATATCTAGTCCGGTTGGACCTGGATATGTTTTTAATTTATTTCAGTCGATGAAGCAAGTGTGTGTATATCCTGCAGAGGCTTAGGTTAGAAAATAGTATATTATGTTATATATTAAGTTGCAATTAATTATTACCGTCAAATATCCGCCGTTATTTGATTACCCAATTATTATTAATTATAAAGTTTTATGGATTTAAAAATATTTATGCATTGAATTCACTAGAGTTTTGATATATTTAAAATTGTATTAAATTTCCATCTCATGACTTCTCCTATAACTTTAATTGGATACTTTAAAAGAGATGTAGGAACAGTCTTATCTTCGCAACATAATAACTAGAAATATCGGATATTTGATATTGATGGTAGGTGACTCAACAGCCGTTCTTTCATACTCCGCAAAAGATGTTTTTAATGTAAATATTGTTTTAAACTTTCATTGGTGTAAATCTAGTGAATTCAAACTTAACAAATTTTAAATATTGGTACAAACATATTAAGTTACAAACTCCACACTCAGATGTTAAGACTCTTAACACGCAACGTGTTAAGTTAATTCTGAAAATGACTTTGTAAATATTGATGCTTTATGTAATTGATGTCTTTTAATTGGTTGTTAGCAATGAATTTACATACCTAAGTTGTTAGTCTTTTCGAATTTTACAGATTTATCAGTAGTACGCAGTTTCGTACAAGAAAAATTATAACTAATAGCAATTTTTATTTATAAAACAAAGGCAGTCGTTTTTTTTAGCCTTTCCCAAGTAAGTTATTATAATTTCATAATTTATTATTTGCATCATGTCGCGATTGTAACAATATTATTTTTTATGGTGAAAGCATGATTGAAGAATTGAATCCTTCTACATTAAAAATTCTGTTAATTTTGCTAGGAATTCGTAGGTGACTCTAAATCTTAGGTGATTTTAATAGAAAGTATCAGAAGCATACTAACAAACAATTATGTATAAAATTGTTCTCTTACTGAGGATATTACACAAACATACTAGATTATAATTTTAAACTTTATTTAGTGTTTACCTATGTTATAATTACGAATGAAAGTATTTTATAGCAAAGAGAATTTGAATTTCGTATTACGAATATGCGCAAATTGTATGATTAATGTTTGTTGTACATTCCTTATTTTGAAACTTATTCAAAATAATAATTAAAAATATCTTCTAAATAATGTTTGCTTTTTATTTTTGTTACCTAGTCCAATTAATCCAATTGATATGCTCCATGGGGTAGGGACTAGGCATTCAGGGTAGGCAACTGCGTAAGTGATATTTTTGGTATCGCAAGCGTCAAGTCTGGTGGCCGCTTACCATTAGGCGGGCCAATCTTTAGCACATTTCCTCAAAAATGCATTTATGAAGGTTCTATACATTGTTCGAAAGTTCAAAATTGCAGGTCATACAACGGAGCGTGCGGTAAAACGTTTAACTGCACGCTCCCATACATGGTGCCGTGCGTATCTTTTACGGTTTTTTTAATTTCGGTCGAACCTCCTTGGCTTTTAATCTATACATTTGTCTCACTTTAAAACTAAAAGAAAAAGAGACTACCTACTACTTCTGATTTTCACCAACCGCACGTGGCACCAGCCTGTGGCTCAGTAGTGGGAACATTAGTAGTGCCAATTTTGGCCTCGCTAAGGTGAAATTTTACGCAATTACATTTAGCTGGTAGCAGAGGTACATATGAAAATACCACTTTCTCCTGGTTCTGACAATCTCGTATCGTAAGGGCTGGCGTAGTCAGTAGTAATTTAAAAGTATGTAAAAGTTGTATCTTTTGTTTATACTTACTATATTTTTATTTCCAGCATAACATTGTAAATTTTTACAGAGTAGCACTATTGGGCATAGTTGTTTGAGTGTGTTGATTTCTTATATTTCTTAGATACAATTTTTATTATAATCTTATATACTTATAAAATTCTCGTGTCACAATTTTAGTTACCATACTCCTCCGCAACGGCCTGACCGATTTTTATGAAATATATGCATATTCCGTGGGTCTGAGAATCGGCTACTATCCTTTTTTTTACATATCCATAAGTGATAATGGTTTTCCACCTGCAACGTAGTGCTCTGAAACCTGCTTTTGCGCCTTCGCGCCAAAATTCAAACTATTGGGTATTATAACGTAGTGTTCTCATATGGGTTAGGAGGAATGTTATTTGGGACATTTTTTTTTTAAATGTGGTATTAAAAAATACATACAACCCTAAATTTTCTGTTCTACCACCTGCCCCTTTTTTATGGCGGTACGATGTTCGCTGGGTCAGCTAATAGCATATATTTTTGTTCAAGGTGGACAAAAGTATCTGAGTCGTGAAAAAAATGACTGCCAATGACTTATTACGGACTCAACACCCACACGACGCGTGCTAACATTTGCCGCCCGATAATTTAGGGAAACGCACGCCATGGAAGTTAGTTTAGGTATTTAGTTTACGTTCCGTTTGTAGTGTTAGTGTTAACTACAAAAAAAAACTTTTACCCCAAGACAATTAATACTGAATTTGGTTTCTACCTGCCCTCTCATTACAAAAATATGTGTCTTATATTTTTATCTCGTCAAGTTTTTTTAATAAATGAAGTTATTTCGCTAACTTGTTACAGCAGTACCATGGAGTTACCATGGCGCTGAGTTAATATTCGTTTTTGTTGTATTAAACATTTTAGAAAGATATAGCAAATAAGAAAGATAATTAAAGATAAAAAATTTCATAGTCATTTATCCAGTGTCGAAAAAGATACTTGGTATTCATTTAAAGCAGTAGGTAGTAAAAAAAATCTTGGGTAATCATAAATCAGAAGATTACGAAAAATTGTTTCCAATTTGTCGAAGAATTACCATAAGATGGGGGTGAATATTTCGTTAAAAATTCATTTTTTACATTCGCACCTGGATTATTTTCCTGAGAACCTGGGAAGCGTAAACGATGAACACGGTGACCGTCTTCAATAGATTTGAAGATTTATGAAGAGAGGTATCACGGTTTTGGGATAAAAATATGTAAGGTGATTACTGCTGGTCTATGTTAAGCGAAACTGATGCTAATCAGTATAAAAGAAAAAGTTATCTGTGTCATTTTTGATTTATATATTTTATATAGGTCGCACATAGAAAATTGTTAAAAACAAATATAGTAAATATTTAAAAACGTCTTTTTGACGTCCTATTCTTTTCTAACTTCAGTATCTAACATAGGGTTTATTACTCTACTGATTCACATTAATTTCATATATGGGTAAAAACCTTGTGAAATAGTGTAATTAACTGAAGTTTAAGAAAATGAGCAGACATTTTAAAGGATCACACGGGGTCCATTTCTTGAAATCGGTTCTAGCGCACAACGTACAGTAAAGTTCGATGTGTGCGTTGCTGCGCCTAGTCACATGAGTTCTATTTTTTTGGAGACTCCCGCGTTACTTTTGTCTGCCGTAATATATTGCTTACAACTGCATCCAGTAACAAACTCGGTGGATTAAAAATATGTACAAAAAGTCCTCTGAACTACCACGGACACTAAGAAACCTACGTATGCACAATGGCGCATGAAATCGATTGTAAAATTTTAATATAAGATGCAGAAAAGAGAACTCTTATAAATAATACATCAAAAAAAGAGTATCACCACAGAAAGGACAATGGCGAAATATTTGTTGAAGGAAAACTGTAAGGATAATGGCGAAATATTTGTTAGATTTCATCATCAGAAATGCAAATAAAATAATCTTAACGGATTTATCAAATAAGTGAGGAGGGTTAATTGTCTAAGTCTGGAATTAAAAACTTTAAATTAAGTAATCACATTTTTTTTGTGGCTTAGCGTCATGCCTTTTGAGTCTTCTATTTTCAGTGATTAAATCAACTTCAAGTATGTTGTTCGTATGTTTTGCATTGCTTTACGCCAAAACTATATTTAAGTATCTTTTGGAAAGATCGTGAAAAATTGTTTTATTCAATATTATAGTGAAAGCATAATAAAAAAAACTCAACAATACTAATAAACATAAGTAATCAATCCAATATAAAGGGATGGACCCTGTGTCCTCTTTTAGAACATTTGTTCTTTTTCTTAAACTTCATGTTGATTACAATACATTGTAATCTCAGAATATTGTTTCTATAGCGTGCGCTTCACTAAATTTCCGAGCAACAAATGACCGCGTGAGTCCGCACACCATATTATGTTCTCGGCAGACAATTTTTTCATAATACGCGGATAAAAATCCTTTGCGGTTAAAAGTCCGTCATCTGCTCAGGCCACCAAACTAATTTTGGTCGTAAGCTTCAAAAATCTTCTCATTTGCAAACCAACCATGAAATCCTTGAAATATTCGATATTAAAATTATCACGCCTAAGGCCCGTATTATATTAGAAAGATTCTCAGTAATGAATCTAGTCTTTTAAGCATAAATAGAAAGGGATGTCGCTATATATAGCACATAGCGACATCCCTTTTTAACTGCATTCAAGTAAAGATCAACACTTAGTTGTCATTCTGTAATACGGGCCTAACAATACGTTGTTGAAATACAATGAATTTGGTATTTCTGTTTCGCGGAAACCTAAGTAACACAAAATAATAATGCTATTACATATAGCCACCTAAATAAAGATATTTTTAGTTTATTACATCATTACTCCCTGCTTTGACTTATCCCTGCACTCGGAGTTATTGTTTACGAATTCTGTCTTGAAATATACATACCAAATAGTGTGCAATTAGTGTGTATCTAGAGTGTTTAGCTAATTGATTTTTCACGATACGATCTCTGTGGGTAATGTAAACAGATTTTTGAAAGTGCGTAGAGTGCTTGTTATTACCGTTCTCAAGAATAGCAGGCAATGCTCGATTCTTAATACTTCCGTAAAACAAATGTAAACTTTTAAAAAGTACTCTTAAAAAGTGATTACATAGCTTAAAAATGTTTTCGGACTCCGTATTCACAGAATTAACCCTTTGTGAGTGTAATATTAACTTAATTGTTCTTTTCCGAACCCTTCATTAAACACGCTCCAGGTTTAAAAAAATATTTTTATTTTGAAGAGCTTTTTATTAATAATAATCTTTTATTTTGCCAAAGAAGTGTACAATATTTTAAATTATTAAGTACGTACTTTTTAACTTATAAAGAAGTTAACAGTAAAAGCATTCTAAGGCTTAAGAGTTTTCTGACATAGTCACACTGAGCCCTAGTTAGATTATAAAATAATCTGTGTTAAGGGCAACAGTCTCGTTCCCTCGTCGTCACCCACAGAAAGTCGATTACAAAGGCACAAACATACAATATTACATGTACATACTTTAAGACCAAATATTATTAGCCGCATTTGTAAATGTGTTTTTTTTTACCGTAAACAAAAGTTGTGGTTGAGTGGTGGAAAATTTATTAACTACGTATATATCGAGTTTTTCTTTTATATATGTAAGTTCTTTAATTAGATTTTTAGGATATGGAAGTTAGTAAGGTTTCAGTTTCGTCATATGACTTTGACATAAGCCATTCTCTGATTTGTTTTTTACAACGTGAGTAATTAGGATCGACATTACAGTCGTTGTTAAAATATTTAATCATGTTGAACTTCGCTTTGCAACTTTGAAAAGTTTCTTTTGATTAATTATGCAGCTTTTAAGTTGTTTTTTGGAAACAGTTTACAAATTATACTCAAAGTTTGTGAGAACGTAGGAGGAAGTTATAGGGTCATCTAGATATTCATAAACAGTGTTGGTACGTGCGTTAGAGAATTTCTAAACAGATCTATTGTAAACTACACCGCAGATGCGCACTTGGGACGGACGGACGGGCGTTTACGATGAAATTTTACAGCGGCTTTTAATCGACCATCTAAAGATGCCGAGCGTCTGAAACTGAAATTCGTTACAAAGTGGTTGTGTTTTGTTTTCGTTTTCTTTTTACTGAATGAGTGATTGATACTTTTTCAAACGTGCGGCGAACTGTTTTTTACAAAATTCGAATATGAATTCATGGTTAGGGCCATAACGAAATTTCGATTCAGTTGCAATAAGAATAAGCAGTTTGGAATTAGAATTAAAACAAGAGGTGTGTCTTTTTCAAGAAGCTGTTATAATGTCACGAGTTTTTGCCTTTATGTAGTATTAATGCTGTTTTTCATTTTTTTAAATAACGTCTGACAATTCCAAGTTGTAATAGAAGCGCAATTTCATAACACATTTTATGAATAAATAAATATAATCGTAATGTAATATTGGTTCAACGGTACTCGTCAAGAGATACAGTCATAATTTCATTCCCGAATTAATTGACAGAATTTTCCAAATGCAAACATCAACATGATTTTTAACACAGTCGTACCTTAAATTGAACGTAATTTCGAACTAACCCAGCAATTTCATATTAAGTTCTAATTTGAAATTATAATCAAATTTTTCATTGGAACGAATTTCCTTTTCGGAAAGTATGAACTCGGCGGATGAGGGCAAAAGACTGTTTTTGTAATCTCGGAGACAAAAATGACACATGCAAATGTCAAGTTTGCAAATAATGATTCCAGGTTTTGTTATGTAGTGTTGTACCCGCGATACCGGTTTTTTATATTTTTATTTGACAGTTATTTTTTATATAATAGATATTTTCCAAAATTTCTAAAATGATAGCACACTTTATAAACGACATTTTTATTTTAAATAAAAACAGTCAAACTGGGTCATAGGCGACATTATCGAACTTTTATCATAGTAATAGATGCCGAGTCTGATGGCGACGTTTCAGAATATTCATATCAGATTAGTGTTATATGCTTATCTTATTATGAACTTCAAATCTTTCTGTAAATAAAGTTGTATTCATGATTTAATAATGAAGATATTGAAAATATATATTAATACAAGTTAATTTTGTATATGTACCTGTGGGCCCTCTCATTAGTGTCTTCATTTAGCATTTTCTACCGAATAAAAGCTACTTATTGTCACGTGCATTTTTTTAACTGACATTAAAAAGATGCTCAATTTGGCCGGTATTTTTTTATGTATGTACATACCGGTACCGGTACATTTTCATGTTACTTTGCATACAGCTTTTTAGGGGTTTTTATGTACCTATGTGCAGGCACTTTACACTAGAATAGATGAATAAAAAATATTTGTCAACAAAAAACTCAAACTGATTTTAAATTGAAAACTGAAAAGCAAAAAATAATATCCGATTCACACGAAGTTATCAAATTGATCGGGTCCTACAATGAATTGGAAGTCGGGCCGGGTCAAGATTTAAACACATATTTACCGATTAAAAATTAAATCTATTCCAAGTTTCAATATAATTTCTTACTTTTAAATTCAACTTTTGAATTTTTAAGTCCGTTTTTATATTTTGATTTTATATCAAAGCAACGACATACAGACAGACATGCCGCTAGGTGGCGAGCGGTCACAATGGTTCATAGACTTCCTCATAACTGGAAATCCGGTTCCGTTAATGCTTACTTAAACTCTTTTATATAAAAAACAATTCTAAATATTTTATGAGCGTTAATTTCCGATAGTAGTACATCACTATTTAAGAAATGCATTAGACCGGCAACACAGGTAATATCATTTTTGTCTCTAAGATTAAAAAACAGACTAACGGCGAAAAAAGTGTAAGATTACTCCGTCACAACCGTCATTTGTTTCACAGCTCATTTTTAACTTCGTTCCAACTGAGTGTTTCAAGACACTCACGTTTGCTGTTTTTGTAGTACTGTATCTTTATAAATGCACATTAAAATATAAGAAGAAATCCAGTAATATCTATGAAAATTTATATACTCTCTTTTCTTTACGTAGACTGAATTATTGTAATTTTTCTCGTTGTAAAATTGGTATGGATGTGGTGCGGCCATACAATATTAACTTTATCTTTGGAAAAATCATGTTTCTACTTTTTAGTTAAGTGGCATTTCAATGGGTTAGAAAAATCGATGATAATGTAGCAAACAAGTAAATCAGGTAAGTTATTTGTTTTTGTCCATTATTTTGCGTCAAAATAATTGATATGTTCATCAGCATCAACGTTCAAATCAAAATGATTCATTTCAAATAATACCGGTTTAGAATCAGTGATAGCTTCATTTTGCCATAAAGTTGTGTTTGTTTCCCAAACATGCTTGGCGTAGGTACTGCGTAGATCATGTACTATAATATAACGCTTTGGAAAACATGCGTAGGCGCCGATCCGCACGGTTCAAACAGGAAGTTTCACTTATAGAACTTTAAATAAGCTCTAGATCGGGCATATCGCACCGCGTCCGTCCATTGTTTGTTTTGTAATCTTACGTCATATGTAAGTGAATTCGTTGATTGCAATCAAACCAATCGACAGCGTCACGTAACTGGTATAAAAAATATAACTGTCTTTTAAGGTTATGTGCCCAAACTGCCACAAGGGTACAGTTACAGTATTACTAAGAACCGGCAGTCCATTGTTCGTCTGCCGGCGAGTGGTATCTCATAAACCGTATTCATTTTTATGTTAAAAGGGTGACAAACATGCGCATGAGTTGATGGCAAACGTCCACCATAGCCTTCACACGCTTGTGATCCAATAACCTATTCCGTGGAGTCCTGGAACCTTACTCACCGGCAGAAACAAAACACCACCAAAAGGTAAGAAAGAAAGAAAGAAAAAGTATTTATTGGCCATACACGCAAATACATATGTAGAAAAAAGAAAAAACAATGAGCAAAAACAGAATAAAATTAAACAAAACCGAGAAATACGAAAGAGAAAGAAGAATGGCCAATCAGGACCCTGCCTCAGCTTAATGCTGTTATCGTGGGAACGATTATTTGATTTTACTTCTATAAGCTGGAGACCATAAAAGATGATATATAGTGTCGCGGACATCTTTATAGAACTTTTAGAGCAAGCGCCTATTGAGCCACTAATCGATGGCTTGGCTGAGCCACTTGTGGTCGGGTTTAGTAGCTTAATGTGCGCTTGCGCTAGTAGCTTAGTGGGGGCCACTATGGAATATGTTTTCCCATTTTTGCGATATTTTTCATTAGTATTCCGCTCTTATTGATAGTAGCGTTGTGTTATAACTATCTAAATATAGCCTTACTCAATACTTACACTATCCAAAACAAAAATATTTTTTAAAACCGTCGTCGTGGGGAGAATAAGGCAATAACTAAGAGGGTTCAAAATGCCTTGAAAGAATTTGTTGCTTCCCGTCCAGCAGACTTTTTCAAAAAGGGAATAACTACTTTGGCTACGAATAATAAAAATAAAAAAATAAGAAAGAAAGGGCGTTAACTTATTTTATGAAACACGTCAATCTGATAAGAAAATACCAACATTAGCAGACACAAAGATACCTACTCTTTTCGATACTCAAGCGATTAGCGCCCCAAACTTACCTACCTGCCTTCAATAACAAAGGGAAATACTCAAAATTAATTTTGTATGTCGTCACTTTCAGATTTTGCACACAATTCCGTTGTCACGTTTGATTCGGAACGAGAACAGAGATATTTTGTGTAACAACTGCTAACTGCTTGCATGCGTTACGAGCGGGCGGCCGATGAATGCTGCACTCTTCACGTCTGCAGGGGGCAACTCGAATATCCTTCTTATTTTAGAACCTCTATTTTTGAAGTGAAACTCCTTTAGGCACGCTTGATTTGAGGGGTAAACTGGCGAATGTATTACGATTTCGCGTTACGATAAGTGTCATTAGTGACTCATCAGTAAACAATAAACAATACCCGTCACAAAATACGTGAATCTAGTGCTTGGTGGGTGATAACGGACCCAGCGCGGATTGGTGGGTGATAATGGACCCAGTGCGCATTGGAGGATGATAACGGACCCGTCACGACCCGGACAGTCGTGTTGTCATAAGCACACTCCATTTTTTTTATTATAGGGAGCATACGAGGTAACGGCTTACCTGTAGTGCTATTCTGTAAGAACAAGCAAATTTTTCACAGCGGAATTCGCCGCTGTGATTTTTAATTAAATTTATTTAAAATTCGTATTTAAAATTATAATTTTTATTTTTTAAGTAGATAATTTTTTAGGAACATTCTGAAAATTGCGTATAAAAATTTCAAAATTTTAATTTTAGCTCTCAATGATTTCTTACACAAAAATTAGATAAAAGAAAGAAAGAAATTTTACCCCTAGAATAATAAGTATATACTAGGCCTCGAGTTTTTTTTTGTAAATGCTTATTTAATCTCCACACTACACGTCTTTAGTGGTGATAAAAATTTGTTTATTTTTGTCATTTTTGAGGGCTTCTATTTTCTTTAAAACACAAGATATCGAAAAAAGGAAGACATGGGAGCAAAGAATGAGGAAAATAATATCTCTTATCTAATAGACAAGTCCGTCCGTCCGTCCGTGGTGCTGTTTCAGCGGCCAAACCGTAAGAGATAGATATAGAGAATGTTTAAGTTATAAGTTAAGAATAGTCTGATAAGACTACAAACCGGATGTGAGTAACGTAGCACTTCCGGTTTTCGAGAAATCACGTGATTTCTATTTTAAACGAAACCACACAAAAGCTCCGAAGTTCTCAATTAATTAAATACATTTTTTTTAATTTGTTTTTGGTGAACATTTGGTTCACTGGTTTGCTAGTTTTATTTCTAAAGCGATAAAATCAAGGGGGAATCAGTCGAGAACGTATGGAAAAAACATTGCCCGCCTTTGCTCTTTAGATCCATTCCGAATAAAGCTGATAGGTTTTCTACCCCGGCCGCGGACGGTTTGAGGTCGGTACAATCGTACAAACCGTGCTCGTGAACAAACTTAACCATGCTTAGACCCGGCGGAAAACCGGCGTCAACAAGCGCCCTTAGACCAACGGAACTCACAAATATTGACCAAATTACTGTCCATATTACGACGTATTCGATGACCTCCGTGGCCGAGTGGTTTATACGCCGGGTTTCATGGTGTCACCGACTCGAGAGGTCCCGGGTTCGACTCCCGGTGGAGGCAGATGTTTGTGTGATAAATACGAGCATTTGTACTCCAGTGATGGTTGTTAAATATGTATTTCTATATAAGTATACATAAATATGTACAGTATATGTATTCTATCCGTCACCCTAGTATCCCATAACACAAGCCTTACAGTGCTTACTTTGGGGCTAGGCTAATTGGTGTGAGTGTTGAAAATATTTATTTATTTATTTACGAGTATATTACAAGGTCACTGCTCAAGTCAAATCTCAAACCCAATGCAATAAAAGTGTCATTCTAAGACAGCCTCACAATTTTGACACTCGAGATGCTAGTGAGAATCTTTGCATCTCCAATATGCAGCAAGTAACAGTATCGGCGTTCACTAAAAACAGCGCTAAAATTCTGTGCCCGCGCACGTGTCCTCTCCTTTTTTCAATTCGGGATCCTTTAAAATTGCGTTAAGATGCAGGCTGGCAAGGTGAGGATGGTTTGTGTGGCAGTTTATAACCGCTATCTTCGCGTCTGGATTTTATCACCACACAACATTTGGTGGGGTACAGGAATTTGCCTTTTTTACTAAAAACAAAGTTTCAATCTACGGGAAATACAAAATAATGACGTATCATATGGTGGACCCCCAGGTTCGTTCACCTCAGAGTAGATAATATATTTAATGCAAACGATGACACAGACACGACATGCTTCTGTTCAACATTGGCGAGTGTCTTTTGGCAAACGTTTGTGCACCTTGTCTTGTCAGCGTGCGGTGGTCACTATGTTAAATTTTCAATACAATTTGCTGATTTAAATTTTATTTACGAATTTTGGTAAATATTATGTAAATATCGTATAGACTAGCTATAATATGTAAGTAAGTGATGAAATAACTTGACAATCTGGACATGGAGTTTTGGCGCCATTTGTTGGAGTGCGGTTAGTATCCTGTTATCATAATACGGTTGGAATACAATTCATTCTCGTTGCAATTATGTAGAATGAGCCAAATTCTTAGATTAAAACAAAAAGGGAAGATACGGCACTCGCGGCTCAAAAGTGATGCGCTTAAATTATGGTGCATGACCACAATTCGCTTTAGTAACAATTGGACATCCAAACACGCAGCATGCGCACACAATATAACAATATTGCATATATTCTGTGTTATAAAGATAAAATAATGCCTTCGATACTTTTATAAAGAACACAAATTGTTCAAAATCATATAACAAATGCCTCGGCAACACTTTTCATTCGTAAAACTTTAAAAACATTTTTTTCTGAAAAAATTCGGTTTGTCGTGAATGTTAATTACGTAATCGCCATTTTGTTATCAAGAAAAGGACAACAATACAGCTCAGCCGTGCGGACTCGGAAGCGGACTTACCTTTTCGCTCGCGCTGCGTTGAAGCGTACAGTTCTGTCTCGCTGGCTCGATTGAATGTCTATTTACAAGCGTGTGCATGTGTGAGAGTCGCTTATGTAGTTGAGTCGGAGCATATTTTATTTGATGCTAGTATGAGCGTACCGTATCTTCTTTTTTTGTTCTAATCTAAGGCCAAATTATATAAAGTTTCGCCAAAAGTATTCCTGCACAAAAGGAAACGAAGATAAGTTGACTGTCCCTATTACTGAAAAAATAAAGGAAATATTTTAATGAAATATGGTATACCCAAATTAGTAATCCCGCAACATTTTGAATTATAGGCATTTCCAAATTTACTGTTGACTATGTGTATTCTTTGCCGCGCTTTCTCAGTTTTATGTGCTATCAAAACGTATACAATCGCCAAATCTGTCTGTTTGTTGTTATTTATGACTGAATCTATTATATCGGGTGCTATTGGCTTGTATTATTTTGTTCACGCATCTTTGGCACTGATTCAACTGAGTGATGAGTTATTGTAGTTTTTTTCTAACATGTTCGCGTCTTGTATAACATACATGTTTTTTTATTTACGATATCGGTATCGGTGTACTATAGAAAATTTATTTTTTCGAGTAAATGATTCACCTTAGCGGTAATTTATTATGTATATTTAATAGGGAGACAATATACAAATTGCCATTAAAAAAAATTAAGTACAAGTCTGTTTCTTAGGTTTTCACGCACATCAGTCATTAAATAAAACTAGTTTTTACGGGTTAATGCACGAAACTTTATTTATTTATTGACGTTTCGCAGCCTTTTCAGGTCTGCATCGTCAGAATGAATCGTTTATTCTGACGATGCAGACCTGAAAAGGCTGCGAAACGTCAATAAATAAATAAAGTTTCGTGCATTAACCCGTAAAAACTAGTTTTATTTATTAAGTACAAGTCTCTTATGTCGGATAAGGCTCACGGAGACTACAAAAAGTACAATAAAATACAGTACAATAAAAGTACAATGTATTAAACGGGTAGCAAACAAGCATAAGGTTGTTTTTTTTAAGGTTGTTAAGGGCAGGTTGTTTACGATTGGTTGGGTTTGGGATGGGTGACAGCGATTATTAATAATATGCAGGTTGTTTACGATTGGTTGAGTTTGGGATGAGTCACCGCGATTATTAATAATAAGCAGGTTGTTTACGATTGGTTGGATTTGGAATGGGTGACCACGATTATTAATAATATGCAGGTCGTTTACGATTTATTGGGTTTGGGATGGGTGACTACGATTATTAAAAATATGCAGTGTTTACGAATGGTCATGTTCAAGAGATGATATCATTAATAAGCTCTGGTCTCTCTCTCTGATTTATTTGTAAAAATAACCTGATTATTATATTCATTTCTCTCCATTACAAAACAGACCAAAGGAAATTGACACAAATTCGAACGAATCTTCTCTCTCTAGTGAACGCTAACAAAAAATACACATAATACAAAACTTTAGAGGAAGTGACGTATTGTTTGTTCACTACCACCTAACCCATAACATTGAGACGGCAACATATAAATTTACGATTTTCTTTTCACGGTGAACAAAGTTGACAGAAAAGTAAAGCATTTAGGCTTAGAATAGTAACGCGCTAAGTTACAACAATGCATGCGTTTTAAAATCAATATTGAAAATTATATAGGAAAAGAAAAAGTGTCTTAGTAAAAAATGTATCTTTAAAATACTAAGATACTGAAAAAAAGTATTTTTCAATACAAGATACAAATACGTATTTTGTATGTTGTAGTTGTATCTTAGATACTTTTATCTAAGATAAGTCACATCTCTGCTTGCGATACTAAAAATATCAGTCGCGCCGTTGCCTACCCTGACCCAATCCCCTATCCCGTGGAGCCCAGGAACCTTACTCACCAAAAGGTAGTGTTATTTTACTGTGATCTTCTGCAAGGTGGAGGTTACTTCCCCAGACGGGCGCTCCAATTCGGGCGGAAAATCAGCTAAGCCCTACCTCTCTTAAAATTTAACAACCGTTTTACTTTGAGAATAAGCATCTTTTCTAAAAGTAGTGAAATACACTGCTCGTTTGGACCGCCACTCTTTTTTTATATTACTTATATAAAAATCGGGGTTTGAACGAAAGTTTTGAGTGTGAATCCGGAACATCGGGAGATTTTAACTGATGATAACAGTGTTGCTGTTTACGTTAGACAGCAGAAAATTTTTTGTCTAATGTTCATTCGGTTCCGCGAAAACTGGAGCAAGTACTTATTGCGTTTCGATCCGAACGATCCAACATATTTTATACTTTTTAGGGTTTAGTACCTTAAAAGTAAGAAAAAGAACCCTATAAGGGTTCCAAAAAACTACAACAAAGTGATACTATCAGGATCTTTGAACTATATGTCAAGAGCCTTTATTTCGGGAACGCGGGAAGGTATAGAGTTGAAATTTAAACTTTATATTTAGAATAAAACTTCTAAGTTAACGTTAAAAAGAGATACGTTTGTTTATGTTTTGTACTTCCTTTGTACGGAACCCTTGGTGGGAGAGACTCGCACATATCCATTTTTTTTTGTTTCTTATTAAACAAATCGTTTCTTCTGCCGGTTTTTGATGTTTTCGTCCGTCATCTTGTGACTTCGTAGCAGAGATTGGTTTACAATACAGACACTGCGTCTCCATGACTCATGAGTTGCATTGCGCGTAAAGGGAAAACTTTCATGTAAACTCATTAAAAATGTATAAAAATTATTGTTTTCCAGAATTTTGTTGTTATCTTCCTTAAAGATTGTTGGTTGTTGTATTTTTAAGTCTTTGTTAACTAAGGAATTGTAAACTTAAATCATATTAAACTTTATACGTCACTTACGTATTTGAGTATACATATTTAGAGATAAATTGATTATTCATAAATTCAGTAAAATAATAACATATTTATTGGATTACAACAGTATTCTAAAAACAAATTACAGTGAACCTTTTTAACTTTTTCACCTTTTACGCTCACGAAATAAGTACGTTGACCAACGATTTAGTAAATCCTTAGATAAAAACAAAAAGGGAAGATACGGTACGCTCATACTAGCATCAAATAAAATATGATCCGACTCAACTACATAAGTAACTCTCACACACGCACACGTCTGTATATAAATATTCAATCGAGCGAGTGAAACAGAACTGTACGCTTCAACGCAGCGCGAGCGAAACGGTGGATCCACTTCCGAGTCCGCACGGCTAAGCTGTATTGTTGTCCTTTTCTTGATAACAAAATGGTGCTTATGTAAATAACATTCACGACAAACTGTGATTTTTGAGATTTGTTTTTACAGTTTTACGAATGAAAAGTGTTGCCGAGGCATTTGTTATAGTTTAAACTACATGTTTGTGTTCTTTAAAAAAGCATCGAAGGCATTTTTTATCTTTACACACTTTCTTTTATTTTTGCTTATATAGCAATATTGTTATATTGAATGCACATTCAGCGTGTTTGAATGTCCAATTGTGACTAAAGCTAATTGTGCACCACAATTTAAGCGGACCACTTTTGAGCCGCGGGTGCCGTATCTTCATTTTTTGATTTAATCTAACAGTAAATCTTACGATTAAAATAGTCGTATGTCATAAGAAAATACCAAGCTTAATATTTTCCACAAGTATACATAAGTAGGTAATTGAGTAATTGGACCTTTTTGTCCATCCCAAGGGAACGCATTAAGGGCAATTCCCTCTAAGAAAAAAATCCCGATGCCCCTTAATAGATTGCTTGTACGAATTTCGGAATAACTGCGGGTATTTTTGTCCGTCTTAAAATAACCAAGACGGTTGGACGGTGCTTGTATCTTCTTCTATCTGTCACTGAAATCAAAAGCGTTTTCTCTCGGCGATGTTTCAATATCATGTTTACGATGTGTGATTTATTTAGTAGCTTTTGAAAGTATCATTTGTCATAGTGTCACGCCAAATCTGTATAGGTTAATTTGATAGTAATTTACTTCTAAATACTGATCGCTCGCTTTGGTTGGGTATAGGCAGACTAGGTTTGTTGAACGCGCTTATCACAGGAATAACTGTACGCCTAGCACGAACCATTATCGAATTCGAATGGTTTGCAAACCGAAATGTCAATGTCAAATTTTGTATGGAAACTTGAACAGCAGCGGCACAAAATAATAAAAATCAGTTCACACTTGACAATGACATTTCGGACTCGCAAACGATACGAATTCGATATTGGTTCGTACTAGGAGTACTGATCTTGTGTTGGATAGTCCATGGTTATAGAATTTAAGTCGTAAGATAATTTGATAAATCAAATTTCACGAAAATCCGAGGGATTGTGCGATAATTATTACTGTGGCCACTATTCCTACACGAACAAAGAAATTTGGTGACTCGTTTCTTTGTCGTACTATTCGTAAGTGGAATACTTTGCCCGCGCACCTGTTCCCTCCTTCCTACAATCTGGGGTCCTTTAAGAGAGGCGTGAAGAATCATTTTCGCAGGCCGGCAAAGTGAGGATCGTTGGTCCGGCAGTTTATATCTACTGTACCATCTATTTTCGCGTTTGGACTTTATCACCACTTAACATTAAGTGTAGATGATGGATAATATAATTAGACAATGGCGATGAGAGTCGTGCCCAATCTTACTGTTAACAATATTTTTTCTGACGCTTCGCAGGCCGCTGCGGCATCCTCGCTGAACTCGCTCGGCTCGCGCGTCATGGTCACAACACTATTTTGATCTAGTATGTACCCAAGAACCCAAAAACCCAAGAATATTTACAATAAGGATCTTACTGAGGCGACTCGCGTTTTCGCCAAAATCCTATCTTTTTTCAGTAAATTTCAGAATTGTTATCGCCAAACTCCTGGAATTTATGCGGAAATTCGATTTTTCGAATCATCCTACGGCATAGACGTAGGTGATAAAACTATAAAAGTGATATGAGTGATATATCATGGTGCTGATTCACCTCAACCCCCCTAGCATGAGTACCGCGATATGATATATGACGCGTTTTTATCACGCTCAATTGTCAAATTACTATGGAGTTTGACAGTTAGAAGCGATAAAAGACGTGATATAATGAAAATTGTAGGGCTCATGGTACAGGGACTGATGCTCTTACACTGCGTAAGCGGTATATTGTGACATTATTATTTAACATTAAATTTAACTTATTTATATCAATATTTAGCCAGTATATACGTCATGGGCTTCAACTAAGTGTCAAGTAACTAAATAGGTATAAGGGGTCTACTCTGAAACCTACAATATAAAAGAAAAATGTAACCTGTTATAAGATTATTATTAATTGGAAAATAAGCTTGGATTTTTTAACGCAGAGTTCACCGTCACACTTTGGAACTGAGTTGGAGACGTACTGCGCATTTTCAGAGCTGAGGTTTTTTAAAGATGGGTCATGGGTCCTTCCATGAGGTGTGAATAAATATTTATAAGGTCGACAAATCCCGTGTGATACTCTTAGTTTTGCAGGTCGCGGTGACCACTTACAATCAAGCAGACCTTGTGCTTATTTTTAAACGGCGCGCAAGAAATTACCTCCCTCCAGCCAATTATAAGTGTAAGTGGAATCCAGTCGCGAAGATAGATGATGCAGCAGAGACATTTCATCCGAGCTACTGAGCTTTATTCTCCTTGCCGGCCTGAACCCAATCTCCTACTCCGGGGAGCCCTGGAATCCTACTCACCATCAGAAACCCAACACCACCCAAAGCTAGTGCCATTATACTGTAGTCTTCCGTAAGGTGGAGAATTGTTCTCCAGACGGCCGCACTAATTTGATTGCTTCGCGTCCATAGACCATAGTGACTGCTTACTATCAGCCCGACTCTATAGTACAGTCAATCTGTAGGTTGAGTGGTGAAAAAAAAACCTAAAGGGTAAGTCTTGTTTTTTCTGTTGCCAAATGACGTCAGTAAGCCACCTTGGCGATGGGCATGTTCAACTCGTAGGCGTTTTTTGAAAAACTCAAAAAAACCGTCAAAAATTTTTTGAAACGCATTTTTCTTGTTATACAAAACAAGAAAAATGCGTTATACAAATTGTTATACAAAACAAAAAAATAAAACTATTTTTTTTATCTATTTTCATTTTTTTTTGTTTTTCAATCATGAAAAAAAATAAAATATAGTAAAACGTACATTGAAATGTGTACTTGAACTGCCCAAAACCGCTGTATTGGATTTTTCATACCTGCGCAATTTATAACTTGAAAACGCTAAGTAATACAAAAAAATTGTTTATACAAAAGTTGTTGGTAATTATGTACGAAACAACTTTGCCATTTAAAGTTTTCCATTAAAATGATATTTTCAGGGTGAAAAAGTGAAAAAACACTTGTTTTGAGACTTTAGCGCCACCTACAATGCGCATTTTTTGTTGTACGAGATTGCAACAATGACATAAATTGTAGCACTTAACGCCCTCTACAATTATGGTCGAAAAAAAAGTTTCTAAAATGCATACAAAACAAGAAAAATGCGTTTCAAAAAATTTTTGACGGTTTTTTTGAGTTTTTCAAAAAACGCCTACGAGTTGAACATGCCCATCGCCAAGGTGGCTTACTGACGTCATTTGGCAACAGAAAAAACAAGACTTACCCTTTAGGTTTTTTTTCACTGAAACGATATTTTTTTCGACAGATTGACTGTACTACTATGCTTTTATGCCTACCTAGTAAAATATAAAGAAGTCGAAGAACAGAGACAGAACACAGATACTGATTGGACCTCTGTCTGAAAATCAGCATTGTTACATGTGCTGAACTTGAGACATTTTTGTTACCGTAACATCTGTTTTTAGAATAATGGTGTCTATTATCTGTAGATTGTAATACTACAGTTAGTAAAATAAATTATAGTTTGGTTTATTCATCTTTCTGATTAAATATTACCAACCTCACACTATGTATATTACCTAACTTAGCTAAGTAGTTTCTTAGCTCTTTAGCACTAACTCTTTGTTAGGTCACATTTAGAAAGTCGAACCCTTTGATCGATTCTTTTTCGTGTGTTCTTAGCTTTATCGAAGGAAATCAGAGTAGGCCCCCACAGATCTTGGCACACTCGATGTCTCTCTCGTAAATCCATCGGCAGCTCTAATTCGATCGTGGTAACACGTGTTTTTTATATTTCAAACAGGTGGAAAACAAACCTAACATGAACCAACTGACGATAAGCGGCCACTGGGGCTTCGCATAAAATTTAAAGTTATTTTTATTTAGGTTCATATCTTTTCTATAATTTTGACGCATGTTTCTTATAATATCCAAATTGTATCTTGTTTTTCTGTACTTTTTCTTCACCTAAAGAGTGAAGAATCCTATCTCTGAACATCCTTCGTGCATCTGTCTGTCTTTCAGCGAGTTGTACTCACATGAAGATGAAATTTCGCGTTTTTCTTTTTTCCCAAAGGTTGACTGGGAGAGAATGCTATTAGCATTAAGTCTGCCTTTTGTACCATTCTATTGTATTTGGGTCAATAAAGTTTAAAATAAATAAATAAATAAATTTTTACATTCACTTGTATTCTATTTTTCACACATTTTAAGCTTTGACTCCGCAAAGCCTATTTCATCTTTGAACAGGAAACTGCTAAATCCCACTGAATTATATGTAGACCGCTCAACTGAGGCGGACCGTGAGAGGTGCGGGCGGCAAGCACATTCTTGTCAAAATTACAAGTGTCCGCCGCCTGTACCTCTCACGGTCCCCATTCCCGTCCTCCCCCACACCCTGTACCCCGCAGGCGAGGTCTCAGTAAAGCGGTTTACTTGTATTCGAGGAAATACGAAATAAGGTTTACAACTGATTTAAAATAAAAAAATATATATATAAAACTCAAAGGTGAATGACTGACATAGTGAACTATCAACGTACAGCTCAAACCACTGGACGGATCGGGCTGAAATTTGGCATGCAGTTAGATGTTATGACGTAGGCATCCTCCAAGAAAGGATTTTGATCAATTCTACCCCCAAGGGGATAAAATACCGAAGCGAAGCGAGGGCGAGCCACTATTTAAGTATAAAGGACGTGTTGGTATAAAAACTTCTTATAAGTGAACTAACTGAGATTTCAAGAATTTGAATATAATGACAGCGGCTTATTTGTGATAGTGTTAGAAATATTTTAAGTAAAACCTAAGGCATACATTATGATGTAAATACATATATATTATTACTAGTAGGTGCCCGCGAATTCGTCCGCGTGGAATTAGTGATTTGTGGTGCTTTTTTTATTCATTCTGCGTTTTCAACAAACTAAAATGGCAAACGTTACTTGGATAAGTATTCATACCAAGTTTTAAGTCTATTGACTCAAAGAATAAGATTTGTCATAGAAACTTTTTTACCCCCTTAGGGGGGATTTTCGAAAAATCCTGATATATATTCTTCATGTCTGGTATTTAGTAAAAATGCCAAGTTTCGTGTTAATCAAAATACGCGTGAAAATTCATGCATGTAAAAACTTCGACAGCCTGCCGATCCCCCTTTAGAGGGTAGTTTAGGAAAAATAGTATTGGTGCTAAGTTTCAAGTCTATTAACTTAAGGAATTAGACTTTGCATACAAACTATCATCCCCCAAAATTGGAGTAGCAGACCCAGCGGTATGAGCTGTGCGTTAATTGTCAGTCAGTCAGTCAAACACTCAGTTTCTTAAGAACGCGGACCAGGCAGCAGACGGGACTCGAACCCATACTTTTCGCTATCCGGGCGAATGCACTGACTATTATGCTACTGCGGCCCTGACGGCCGAGTCGAATTTTCTCTAGCCTTTCTTAAGCTGCAAGGCAGTATGTTAATGCAAACATTCCCAGTTTCTTTCTTATATATTTAGATATGTTTAATACACTAACATATTTCTTGCGTGCTTCGCAGCGTGTCTATTCTAGGGCAGGCGGAAGCTCGCCGGAATGCAGTGCTAGCATTTATTAGAGCACTAGAATTCATGAAGGAACTAGCAGCAAGTTATATGCTTGACATTTGTGATTACTAAAGAGGAATATTTTTAAATCCGAAAAATATATACTCTAAGCTTTTAGGAAAATATATTCTCCACTTTATAAGGTTTTTTTTATAAATATTCCAACAAAACAATTAAGAAGTTATCGTCCGTTAAGAATTTCAAAATGTAACACTAACTATCGATAGTATTCATATTTCAGCAGGGCTGGTGCATTGTTAAACAACTTCGTCAATGAATATACTTCGATCGACATAATTTAATTTGAAACCTGCAGCTATCAGACGGTTAATGGCTGATATTTTCTTTGTAAATCCTTGAATTTAATTTTTCCTTTATTTATCTAAATTTTTCTCAACTTTGTATAATTAAATTTCCAATCTTAAAATATCTTCATATATTTATAAGTGAAAACTTGTTAATGGCTATTAGTTGTTAAATTTTTTAAACCAAATTTAGCATGAATAGCTGTAAGTTTTCCAATTCAAATTAATAAATAAAATATTTAAATAAATCTCTTTCCCGCGGTTTCGCTCGCGATATAGATTTGATTTTGAGAAAGGATTAACTTCGCGATCTTTATGCTCTATACAATCTTTGCATCCTCGTTTTACCCGTTGAGGGCGTTAGATTTCTTAGAGCACGCCTACATCATAATAGCTATATGTGTGCCAAATGTCAACGCAACCTGTTAAGTATTTTGAGCTGTGCGTTGATAAATCAGCCATTCAGTAACCAGCCTCTTATACTATATACAAATTTTCATATTCTTTTGTTAATAATAATATTGCCGTGATAATGTTTCTACTACGATTGAGAAGGACATACAAGCTTCTTTTTAAATCTTTATTTAGTGAAATTGGGAAGAGACATTTCCTTTTCGATATTTAAATAGTTTGAAATAAAAGTACTACGAAGCTTGTGCAATGTTTTCCCGTTAAATCTTAAGGTCTAGATGCTATTAATACTGACGCTACTAATATATATATATTAAGTATATTTTTTAAATTGGGCATAGCGGATTTTCCTTTCGAGTCGGAATGCCCGTCTGGGGAAGTAACCTACAGAGGATTATAGTTGGATAACACTACCTTTTGGTGGTGTTGTGCTTCTGTCGGTGAGTAAGGTTCCAGGACTCCACGGGGTAGAGGATTCGTTCAGGGTAGGCAACGGCCCGAGTGATATTATTGGTATCGCAAGCGTCTATGAGGAGCTCGATGGCGCCGAGGAGCTCGATGACGCCAGTGGTTAGCGCGTTCGGCTGCGATCGTTGAAGTTGAGCAACTTTCGTAGTGGTCGGTCATTGGATGGGTGACCAAAAATTTACTATCTCGAGCTCCTCCGTGCTTTCGAAGGCACGTTAAGCCGTTGGTCCCGGCTGCATCTGCAGTCGTTAACACCCACCAACCCGCACTGGGTGGTGGGTCATGGTCCAATCTCCCTAATCCATCCATAGGGAAGGCCTGTGCCCCAGCAGTGGGGACATTAATAGGCTGATGATGATGATGATGAAGCGTCTATAGGCTATGGTAGCCGCTTACCATCAGGAGGGCCATACGCTTGTTTGCCATCGTTTAACATAAAAAAGGTGCAGACAATACCTATATCAATTATTGGCCGTAAGACAGCTTGGTATCTCCCTCATTTAACTGCCCAATTTACTTCACACTGGGACAGGAAACGCTAATCAATATAATCTGGACATCTTCAACGCCAGAATGAACAGGCATCTTCTAGGCAGGCGTGTACCAACCTAGGCCCCATCATCGCTTTTCTTTCCATCAGGCGTGGTTTTGGTGAAACGCCTTGCCTATTAAACATAAAACTTCTCCGCCCGATAATTCATTACGACAGAATTAAATCAAATTTCCAACACTAATTTTAGCGCATTAAATGCTAAAGCGTTACCAAAGCCGCTCAAAGCTTCGTCGCACAGGTGTGGGATAAGCATAAGACTATTCTGTCTATAGGTATACCAACAGTAATTTGTCTAAAAATTCAAAGGCATTACTTTAAATGCATTCTATAATTACTAAATCTATTTGTACTCCTCGGTCCGGTCACTGGCATGTTGTCTATTCTCGTTTCGATGCAGTGGCATCGCTCAATAGAGTGCTGTACCATATGAGTAAGGAAGGCATAGAGGGTTCATGCTGTGCGCGTGTATTAGTTACCACTGGCAACTTGTCGCCGCCAATAGAAAACGTTTCCCAGCATACGCAATTGCCAATGCTACCGAAAAATTGGTATATGAACCTATTTTTAAGAATCTGCCGATCCACCAATACGATGGACGCATAATATACCGATAAACAGATTTTTTATCAATATTTTTCAATGTAAATTTACTGAATACGAAAACCCGAAATGAACATAAACACTACATTACTTATTGCCAATTTATATACAAAATGCCTTATAGCTCAAATTATACGTTTCCATTTTGCTTTGGACAGTAATTTATGAAATCATATGATGTAAATTGGCAATAACTTATGTGGAGAAAAAGTGAAAAAGTGAAACTGATGAATGAACAGAAGAAATATAAATGTGTAATCTACCGATTTTTATTTTATTTCAATATACCGTTTTATTAAATATTTTTTACCGAATTCTGCTTTTTATGATCGCCAACACTGCGATATACCGCCAGTGCTCAATGACACACACGCAAATGAAGCTTTCCCTCTGTGCCTTCTTTATTCACGTATCTGTACACTGAACAAGACGCGCGCCCTGGATTCGTATGCATTTGAATTATGTGAAGCAATTATTTGCTAATGAAACAGACATAACTTCGCGCCTTGCCCGTTGTGCTTGCTCCTCGAAAGATGACGTAGTTCATGAGAAAGACAAAACCCTACAAATATTATATGCCGACACTTCACTTGGCTTTTCGTATTTGCTATTTGTAATCTTGACAACAGTCTGTCCTTATTGTACTTTATAAAGAATGGAAAAGACAGACTGATTTCAAGTTTACAAATAGTTAACTCGAATAGTCAAGTGAAGTGCCGGCAAAAATGTGAAAGTTTGTATGTTTGAAATTTGGTACGCATAAAGTTAATAACCTGGATTGAGCCATAGGATACTTTTTATCCCAGAAAATGTCAGGTGCCGGTAGGATTCTTATAAACTAAAGTTAACGCAGACGAAGCCGTAGGTTAAAAATAAAATGTACTTTTACCACCTCATGGTGCAAACCAACAGAGATTTTACCGACAGCCCAAAGAATCTTTGTTCTTAAAAATGGAATAATTTACGTATAAGAAAGTTTTATTAAAAGATGTCTCACTAGGGCAACTATATTTGTAAAAGAATCAAATGACAAATCATCTTGGGTTTTAATATCCTTGAAATTATCTCTTTCATGACCTTTGCTAATGTGAATAAAAAAAATATCTATATTTCTAGCATTCATAATATTTCTTAATTTATAAAATAATTAGTGTTTAACTATGAAATGAAACTGATAGAAAAGAGCAGTTCTCACTGAGATTTTTGCCGATTTTCATCATTACAACTTCCCGTCGTAGATTTGTTGCGAACGATAGGCATTTCCACAATTATCACCTTATAAATGCTTGTTAAAGATCAAACTGAATAAATTAATATTATTGATATGCCTTATTTACAATGTTAAAAAGGAAAACATTAAGTATCTGTTTTTCTAGGTGATTAGTCCTACTATTACCAAATTTATTTCTGGTTTAAAAGCGTGTCAAGCAAAACCACTAATGAAGCTACCTTAAAGGAATAAATATCTAACTAGGTAAATATATTTTCTCTCGCAGATCTCATCACGAGTTGCGGTGAAAGAACATCACTAGAAAATTTATTACTGTTAGTACTTATTACATTTAAATAATAACCCATTATTAGGGATCAAGCAATTTATGTTTTATGATAATCTTTCTCGTTTTGAATGGCTTGGAAAGTCCCTTATTACGGCGGTTAAAGCTTTTAGACGTTACCACAATGACAAGTTTTATTTACAAATTTTGTACTTTAATGATTGTATGATGATGCAGGTTTTATACAGAAAAGTATATTTTTATATAGTCGTTTTAATATTTTAAGCATTTAACTGCTAGATGTTTAAATCTAAATACATTTTATAATAGAAAAAAATCAAGGCGGACCAGGCGGCAGACGGTACTCGAACACTATTGCTATTTCTTCCTTTCCATTCATTCCATTTGACATTGTTACCTACAATGCGAAGGGATGGCGTTGCCTAGCAGTCTAAGTAATACTAGAGAAAATGTGACACGGATAACAAGGCCGCGCTAGCATAATGGTCAGTGGATCCGCCGTCTGCTGCCTAGTCCGCGTGGATTTTTTTCTTGTATAATTTGCTTTATATTTCGTTATGTTAATATTATTCGTTTAGAAAACAAATAAAATTACTTTTTCATTTCCAACAACTTTGCATTATGTTATTACTTGACTGTTATTCTAATGTTTTCTTTCTTTCTTGATATTGTTTAAAACTTTCATGGTCTTCAACTTTAGAATAATAAACTGGATTGCTAGAATGCTCTTTAGTTTGTAACAGGGATGAAGACTGGGTAAAGTAAATGAAATTCTATTTAATTGATACGTTATATTGATTATCAAAAAATAATAGGCACTTATTTGTTCTATTTTTTTTTTATGTTATGGGGGGCATACGAGCAGACGGCTCACCTGATGGTAAGTGATCACCGTCGTCCATGGACACTTGCAACACCAGGAGTATCACAAATGCGATGCCGGCATTTAAGGAAGGAGTACGCTCTTTTTTTTTTTTAGGTCATTTATTTATTTATTAAAGGTCTGCCAACATTTTTACACCTTAACTTACATAATCACACTTATATATAACAATTTTCAGCATAGTGCAAAAACAATTACTGGCAAACTCAACATGAACAAAAAAAAAAAACGGAAATACATATATATATAAAGTATTACACTGGCATTATAACTAAAGGATATTTAATATAATTCTTACATTCGTCTATTCGCCTGTAACAACCAACTCACCACACCAATGTCATAAATAACCATTGCACATTCAAGAAACTTAAACTATACTAAAAATTAAAACAAAAATGCATTAAAACACTAAGTTAAATGGAATATATATTAAATTAAATTTGAATTTGGCTTATAGTTGGAGTTCTTATCAGATACAGTAATTTTCGAAAACGTAACAAAGAAAGAGCATACAAGTCAATCGATCTACAAAACCTATTATGTTCGTCACACAGTCTATTGAGCACACTATGTGCGCCTAACTTAGTTCTAAAAAATTTCAATGAAAAGGGTTTAAAATTTACCATTCTGGTGTTTGGTCGAGGTATTTTAAATTTCACATTACTTAGTAATTTAGGGCACTCTGCTACACTGTTTACAATTTTATACAACAAGACCTGGTCGGCCACCCACCTATGATCCTCCAGCGAAGTAAACTTGAAATAGTCCAGTCTATCCCTATAAGATAACAAATTATATTTTTTACCCTGATGCACAGACAAGAAAAATAGAAACTTTTTCTGGACCTTTTCTAATCGCTCTATATGACAGTTATATTTAGGATTCCAAATACTCGAGCAATACTCAAGTGAACTGCGCACCAATGCAAAATAAGCATACTTTAGAGCATCAATTTTCTTAAAACGCTTGCAGGTTCGCCATATAAAACCAAGAAGCTTTAAAGATTTTGCTATGATGTGATCATAGTGATGACGAAAAGAAAGCTTACGGTCTAAAACAACCCCCAGATCACGAATGCTCGAAACTTCTTCTAAAAGATGGGAATTGATAGAATATGATGTATTTAAAGCGTTGCGCTTTTTTGTGAATTTTATGTGTTTGCATTTATCCGGATTCAATGGTAGTTTATTAATTGAAGACCACTCAGCTATTCTATTGAGATCCTGTTGCAGTAATATGGATTCATTAAAATTTTCAATTGTTTTGTAAACTTTTAAATCATCTGCAAACAGTAAACATTCCGAATGTTGAACGACATTGACAAGGTCATTAATAAATATTAAAAAGAAAATAGGTCCTAGATGAGAACCCTGGGGGACGCCTGACGGAACGTAAAAGGGACTCGACTCATAGCCACATGCAACAACTTTTTGACACCTCCGAACAAGATAAGATCGGCACCAATTCAAGAGGGAACCATGCACACCGACTGAATGCAGCTTCTTTAATAATATTATATGGTTAACCTTATCAAATGCTTTACTTATATCAGTGTATATAGCGTCCACCTGTCGGCCCCGGTCTAGCTCCTCTGACAAATCCGTTATGAAGCAGGAGAGATTAGTGACAGTAGACATTTTCTGGCGAAAGCCATGTTGTTGCGAAGCAAGAACAGATTTAAAAGTATTAGCGAAATACTGACAAACAAGTGCTTCGAAAAGCTTAGAGAAACCAGACAGTAATGAGATAGGTCGGTAGTTTCTCACATCATTAGATACACCGGTCTTAGGGATTGGCAAAACATTGGCTTCCTTCCATCGTGTCGGAAAATTCCCAGAAGAGAGTGAGTGGCTGAATATGAGATATAGTGGATAAGATAAAACAGACGCGCAGCTACGAAGAAATATAGGTGGTATACCGTCTGGTCCGGCTCCTTTCTTTGGATCCAATTCCTTCAGAGCTCTCTCTATACTAACTTCTGATATGGAGATATTGTTAAGGATATTATTTAAGGAACAATCTGAATCGACATCTTGCTTTTGAGATCCATCAGCATCAGCCACATAAACGGACGAAAAATGCTTAGCAAACGCATTACATATTGAACTCGGGGTATCATACCTGCATCCATCCAAATACATTTGACCTGGTATAGAATCAATATTTTTACGTTTATTTTTAATGTAACTCCAGAACGCCTTAATATTTCCACAACTAATGGACTCCTCAACCTCTCTCAAATAGTTTGTATAACATTTCTTGATTAGGTGGTGACATCGAGATCTAGCTTCGCTGTAATCGAACCTATCAACAGGATTATTGTACAATTTTACTTTTTTATGGAGTTTTTCCTTTTCACGGATAAGCTTATGCTTGAACAGCATTAAAGTTGGAGTGTAAGCCCCTGATATTGCAGAAATCCACGTTAAACTTGGCGGGGGGTGACGTATGACGCTTGCTCTGGCCTCGAGCAGTTACAGTAATGAGCGCGGTTTCGCCCTCTCGAGAATACGAAGGGCAGCCTCGACGTCCACGTCCAGAAGGAGACAGTTCTGGGCATGGACGTCCAGAGGGGGATTTTCCAGCGTGAAAACAGCTGGTACCCTCCTTGGGGTATTATCCTATTTAACTGCGCCATCATGAGGAAAAGGGGGGGGGGGGGGGGGGTTGGGCCTCCGGTAGCCTCACTCACTCGGCGAAACACAGTACAAAGTACTGCTTCCCGCCGGTATTCTGTGAGGTCGTGGTATTCCTGCGTGGCTCTCCCACGAATTTCAATCGACCAATAAAGCACGTCAAAGTTTGGGAGAGGGAGAGCTCGTGACGTCACAAGTAAAAATTGTACCAAGACCGGCAAGAATTATGAATAATCAAAATATTAAATTATTATATCGTAAAGCTTAATTTTTTATATTCATGACTAATATTGTTAAAAGTTTAATATTTTTTCTGTTAAATTAAAAGCGTAAAGTATCTTAAACTAAATGTTACATTTTATTTCAATCACTTAAACGTTTAAACTTTAAAATGGTTTATTAAGTATTATTCGCTATAACTTTGTGATTTTACGACTGTATGTGAAGAAAGCTTATTGTTTTATGGTGATATAAAATCAGCGGAAACCGACTAGGGAGACTAGTCGATTTTTACGTAGGGGCTTTTAACCTAATTTAAGTCTTATAGTGTGAAGTAGGAAAAGAATTTAGTTAAGTATTATTTGTTTTTTTATATGAACAGTTGAGGAAATCGGCAGTAAACCGCTTTTTCGTACATCCGGTCTGTTAGGATAGATTTTTACATTGTGCAAACAAATGTTTTAGTTTAAAGGAAAGAACGTATTATTTCCGAATTATTATTTGTTTCATCTTTATGTTTGTTGAAAGGTTTATTTTCTTATGGGCACTGAAGTTCTCTTTATTTGTTCTTTCTGTATATTTTTATATTAAGTAATTTTAAAATTACCTTTACTAATTGTAGAAAAACAAAAAAAAAACATATTATCCTTTCCGAAACTAGCAGTTTCGGAGAATGTAAGAGAGGGGAAGGTGTCCTTTTATTGAAATTTAGAACCATGATCTGGATCCTTAGCACGAACCAATATCGAATTCGAATAGTTTTCGAGTGCGAAATGACATTGTTAAATTTTGTATGAAAACTTGAACAGCAGCCCGCCATAACGGACGTAACGAGAATTAAAAACCAGTACACATTTGACAATGACATTTCACACTCGCAAACTATTGGAATTCGATATTGGTTCGTGCTAAGGGTACTGGATTGGTAAACTCTAGCCGCATGAAGCCAGGTCGGGTGGCCAATTCTACTATGTCATGTTATATACGTAAATTTGAATAAATTTTAATTATAAAAGAAAGCTCCCTTGCCGCGACTATGTGCTTACTTGTGACGATCTCAAAAACTACTAAATGAACGAACCTATACCCTTATCAAGAACCAATATCGAATTCGAATAGTTTAATCCAAGAAGAAAGAAAATGTCAAGAATTTTTTAATGAAAATTTGAACAGCGCCACAACGGACATAACGAGAATTACAAATCTTCCATGCAAAACTTCTTGACATTTGACGCGTATTGACAACGACTTTCAACTATTCGATTCGATATTGGTTCATGCTATGGGTACTGTACCTTTAGCACGAACCAATATCGAAGTCAAATAGTGAGTGCAAAATGTCATTGTCTAATTTTGTATGGCAAATTGAACAGCAGCGCCATAATGCACGTGACGAAACTTAAAATTAATTCACATTTGACAATGACATTTCACTCAATGACTCGCAAATTATTCGATATCGATATTGGTTTGTGCTAAGGATAGTACCCTTAGCATGAACCAATATCGAATTCGTACAAAATTTGATATTGACATTTCGGTTTGCAAACTCTTCGAATGTGCTAAGGATAGTACCCTTAGCACGAACCAATATCGAATTCGTACAAAATTTGATATTGACATTTCGGTTTGCAAACTCTTCGAATGTGCTAAGGATAGTACCCTTAGCACGAACCAATATCGAATTCGTACAAAATTTGATATTGACATTTCGGTTTGCAAACTCTTCGAATGTGCTAAGGATAGTACCCTTAGCACGAACCAATATCGAATTCGTACAAAATTTGATATTGACATTTCGGTCTCGCAAACTCTTCGAATTCGATAATGGTTCATGCTAGGGGTACCGTACCCTTAGCACGAACCAAAATCGAATTCGCAATGTTTGCGAGACCGAAATGTCATTGTCAAATGTGTACTGATTTTTAGTTCTCGTTACGTACTTTGTGTCGCTGCTGTCCAAGTTTCCATACAAAATTTTAAATTGACATTTCAGTTTGCAAACTATTCGAATTCGATAATGGTTCGTGCTAGGGGTACAGTAGTCTATTCCGATGCGAAGCGAGGATGAGTCACTAAACTCGAATCGCAATGTATTGCTATTATCTTTTTGATTATGATATTGATTTAAAAAGTTAGTTGTGGAGTAAGAGTAGAAGATCTTTTTGAGTGAAAAACAGGATATTCCTAGATCAGACCATGTATTTTTCTTTACCTTTTGTTGTTTCTTAGATCTTAGTCCAGACTCATCAGACTTGCGATTTAATAAAAGTATGTCAAATTCAATAAAATAATGAAAATTGCAAACATATGGGTACAATTTGGGTGATTTTTCTTTCCCAAACCCAAATGTCTGCAGCATCTCGACGAGGTCTCGGATACTTATGGGCCTATTCTACTAACAACCGATTTCTCTACATCACAACGCAACACAACTCGTCATCAACTTTTAATGTAATTAACAAATAAGCGAACAAAAAAGAACAAATGTCCCTGAACTTTTTTTATATGTTTTGTTTTTTCGGAGCGCAAGATTACCTGCCGTGTAAAAGACGTTAAAGAAACGTTCTCGAATAAACAGCAGTTTTATTTTAATTGCTGCTCTGGTGTACTTTGATTAATGACCATTCGTATCTTTTATTGTTTTTAATCCGACTTTATCTGCGAAGAGGAAGGAGGTCGATGTCGCGGTCGGTAACGGTCGTGAAAGTTAAGTAGCTGTAGCAATGGCCAGTTATAAGATGGGTGACCAAATTTTTTTTATTTCAATTCTGTCCTAGCTTTGACAAGCATATGTAGACTTTAGTCTCGGCTGTATTTGCAGTCGTTGGCATGCACTAATCCGCACTGGGCTTGCGTGTTAGGCTCATGGTTCCGTTTTTTATGTTTATGCAGGCAACAATCAGTCCACTTGATGGTAGTGGTCCAGCCGCCCAAGGACCCTTGCACTCATGCGTTGCCGGCTCTGAAGGATAAAGTTATCCCGCTCTTTGAAGACCATCATATAGCTAAAAGGGAAAACCGCTGTGGGAAGCTCGTTCCAGATCTTGCTGGTACGCAAGAAAAAGGAATGCACGTATCGCATGGTGCTAGACCGCCAAGCGTCTACCGTAACGCATAGTGCTAGAACGCCTAGCGTCCACCGTAACGCATGGTGCTAGAACGTCAAGCGTCCACCGTAACGCATGGTGCTAAAACGTCAAACATCCACCGTAACGCATGGTGCTAGAACGCCAAGCGTCCACCGTAACGCATGGCGCTAGAACGCCAAGTGTCCACCGTAACGCATGGTACTAGAACGGCAAGCGTCCACCGTAACGCATGGTGCTAGAACGTCAAGCGTCCACTATAACGCATGGCGCTAGAACGCCAAGTGTCCACCGTAATGCATGGTGCGAGAACGCCTAGCGTCCACCGTAACGCATGGTGCTAGAACGCCTAGCGTCCACAGTAACGCATGGTGCTAGAACGCCTAGCGTCCACCGTAACGCATGGTGCTAGAATGCCAAGCGTCCAGATGGTGGAGGTGAAACTTCTCTCTGCGGCGTGTGGTGAGGTGAAGGAATTTCGCTTGTGCCTGAGGCTGATAATGACGACGATATAAAGTTTTTTCAATGGTCTGGCTTATCTAATTGAATATTGCAAAATAGTTATATATTTATTTTTAAAGCATTTTTTTATCATCTATATATAGTATAGCTATTAACGGGATTGTTACCATGTACCTTGTTTTTTATGAGTCTCCGATATTTCGGCACTGTTGCAAGCGTCATGATCACGGAGTAACTGAATTAATTGCGGGTAGATGTTATTGGCAGACATATCGGTCTACCCTCTGACGTCGTCTTTTACTGCGCTCGATACCCGTACCACTGGTCACATTCTCACTATTCACTCGCACTTGTTCCCGACACACAATACTCACAGTATCAGATCGCGGGACGACACTTTTTTGATGTTTGCGGTTTTTACTCATACATACTTATTTTACACGTACTATTATCTATACAACATTAGACACTATTATCATAATATAGAGCGAAAAAATCACGTTTGTTTTACAGATCGCGGCACGTAACAGTAGCGCTGAACAAAACGCGGAGGGGATAACTGCGCATGGGCACGACTGGAGAGCCAATCGGCGCAACGCACGCCCACCCGCGCACCTCGTTTCCCCCTAAGACATTTTAATTTTTACTTCTGCGCAATAACGGTCAGCGCTAGAGTTTCGTGCCGCGACTTATATGCCCGACTGAAATATTTGTTTTATTCTGTTTTTAGTATTCGATGTTATAGTGCAAACAGGAATACATCATCTGATAAAATTCAACTGTCAAGCTATCACGGTTCATGAGCTACAGCCTGGTTACAGACAGTCGGACAGTGGAGTCTTAGTAATAGAGTCTCGTTTTTGCCCTTTGGGCACGGAACCCCAAAAATAAATTTCATAATACATTTTCATGTCACCTGGATGCTGTGTGTGTATATCGGCATATCCAGCGACTTGTTGGCTTAAATTAATTCACCCTTGACTACGTACGGAGGGGGTGGCATTTTCATCTCATACATTATGTATAAGGTCGTCGACCTGCCTAGTTATATAAGCATAGGGTTGGTAGAGCAATAATGGTGCAACACTGCGGAATATAAGAATATAGCTCACCAACATTAGGCTATGAGCTTATTTGTGAAATGATGAAATTGAATTATTTTTTCTGCCTGTAGTTTCTATAGGTAATACGCCTGAAATTATTGTTTTTTTATGTCAAGAAGATGGCAAACAAGTGTTTGGCCCCTCTGTTGGTAAGCGCCCATTAGCATATGGACACTTGCGATATCAAAAAAACACTCGCGCCGATGCCTACCCTAAACCAATCCTCTACCCCGTGGAGCCCTGGATCTTTACTCACCGACAGAAACACGACGCCATCAAAAGGAGAACGCGGGAACTCCAACTCGAGCTCGAAATCAGCTATCTCGCTTAAAATAATTCCATCTTATGGTTGATTTGATTTTACGTAACGGATTCCATATTTTTGCTATCACTACACCGATGAACCTTAAGAATTTATTGAAGGGCGAATTCGATTTTATAAATAATTTTACACGCAGCCAAGTGTTCGCAATCGCTGAGAAACAGTAATTTTCCATATACCCAGCACTGTTAACAGACATAGAGTAGCATACCGAATAAACAAACATTCCTACGTTGTTCATATATTTAAAATATCTGGTAATCAACCTTGGCAATCTAACGTCAACAAAATTAAATGAGATATCAAGGAACTCGGGCATGGTATAAAGCGTAGAGGAAGTACTGTAGGGAAATGTAAAAGAAATATTTTTGTTCGCGAATATTTACAATATCTTTTCGTATTCTAGCCGCCCGCGACTTCATCCGCGATGCCTTTGGTTATTTGAGAATCCCACAGGGACCTACATATTTTTCGGGATTAAAAGTATCTTATGTCCCAATCCAGGTCACAAACTATATGCGCACCAAATTCCATCCAAATTCTATCAGTGGTTTATGTAATTGAGTAACAAACATACTAAATTTCACACATTTTATAATATTAGTAGTAGTCCTGGTCCCTCGCTGCGTCTTTTCGTCTGTAGTTTTATGATGATCTGGGTATTCGCTGACGGAATTTTCAAGGACTTTCAAACCAAAACTCAATTATGAACCCTGGACATAAAAAGATCTCTCTGCTAAAAAGAGTCTGTGTTTCTGTTCGTCTGTCTGTGGCATCGTATATCCTAAACAAACGGGCCAATTTGAATACGATTGTTTTATTCAAAAGTAGGTTTTCTTTCGATGGTTCGTATCTATAATTTACTCAGGGGTTTAAGTTTACCAGCTTATTTCCTGGGCACCTTATAGTTTATGTATTTAAGAACTGAAATATTATTTATAATTGTAAGATTTTATAATTGTAAGATAATTAAGTTTCAAATGAGCTCTCATTTCATTTCTGAAATCACAGTGTTTAACTGTTTCAAGTTATTTTTGTTTTATATTACTAGAGCAGACGGCTCACCTGATGATAAGTATTCACCATCGCACATAGACATCTGCAACATCAGAAGTATCACAAATGCGATACCGGCCTTTAAGGAAGAAGTACGCTCTTTTTCTGAAGGTTTTCTGGTCGTATTGGTGAGCTAAACAATGGCATTGCTGCTAAACCTAACGTGTTCTCGGAACTTACAGTTCTGAAACATCTAAAAGTCTGTATTATGTTCGCCGTAAAACAGTCGAGACAGTAAACAATTTCATTCACCGTTCCCATATCACATGATACGTATGAGTAATACGCATTCAACAATGAGTAACCTATAAACCGAGGCGGGGGATCTGGATTGCTCCCTCAGATTGCTCCCCAGACGCGATACTGTGATTATTTCTGACGTCATTGGTTAAATAATCACCTACAAAGTAGGATATATACTCGTATATGAAATTGTTTTTTTACTAGCGAAAAATCCAATACTATTTTTTCTAGTAAACTTTTCTTTAGATTTAAACTTCTAGCAGTTAAATGATTAAAAAAACATATAAAATTCTATTGCTTGATATCGATATGATTGTCTTTCGATTATATCGATAGCATCGAGCATCGTATTGCATGCGATATGTGGAATATCTTAACCTTCTTGGGGTATGCTAAATGCCGTTTTTATTATAGACGTGCTCGCGTGAATAACTCCGGACAAACTAAGTAAGAAATCAATTTGATTTGAGTTAAGGTATAAAATTTTTATCTATTGCTATTATCGATACAATCGTTGGTCATCGATAAAGTCTATCATAGTATTTTCTAATCTATCGACTATCGATATTCTAATATTGCTGCAACACTAGCCGAGACCTGGAACCTTACTCACCAACAGCTTTCTTTAACAGAATTTCTAGTAGTACTATTGGTAATGAATATTGTATTAGCAGGTAGGTACCTGCTATTAGTAAAATTAGTCAGTAAAGTTACTTAAAAAAAGAGGATCCCACCACGGGCCAATGGGTTGCGATCACCTTATTTACGTATTTTATTTGTTTATTTGCCCTGCAGATATTGGAGTGGTCAGCCAATATAATGTAGGGCAACATATTGGTGCGTGACTAAACATTCTGAGCTCATTGGCACGGCATTGTCAATTTAGATTTGGGTAACTTGATAGTTAGATAATAGGTTAAATATACATTTAATACCTTGGACTTTGTAGAGTTCATCGTTAAGAGATAAAAAACATGAATTGAAATAATGATGAAAAGTAACAAATTTAACTTTAACCTATAGACATATTTGTTTCTTAGGTTTTCACGCACGCTTGAAACACCAGGTTTTTTGTCTAGAGTATCGATGGTGAGAAACCCAAACCATATGAGCCCATATCTACAAGAGTCTGGGAAAGTAGTCATATTTTAGAAGATCACAGTAAAATTATACTGTCTTTAGTGGTGTTGTTATATCTAAAGACTTACTATGTTCTTTAGGACGGAGGACAAATTGATTGATGGAGAGATCGGCTCTTTAACAGAAAACGTGTAAAAACTAAAGGCATTATCTAACAATTCGATCAACAATACTAGATTGAAGATTTAATTTGATATGTAGTCACTATACACATTATGTAAAGCGTAGTGTGTTTTAGTATTTTTATCATAGGAAGTATAAGAAACGGTTTACTGTCGAAAGAGTTACATTCGTTAGTTACGTTGTTAGATATAGAAGTAGTTTTTATTTTTTTTAAATAGGGAAGCTTCCTAATATCTCTATGAATTAATAAATAGTGACTGGAGTGTGAACCGGGTCTCATCCTTAGATTAAAACAAAAAGGGTAGATACGGTACGCTCATACTTTCATCAAACAAAAACTGATCCCACGGCAGCGCGAACGGGACGGTGAGATCCGCGTCACTGCATTACCGACCCGAGCGAAACAGCACGTTAAGTTTCAACGGCAGCGCGAGCGAGACGGCGAGATCCGCGTCACTGCACTACCGACCAATCACGCGACCAGTACTTGACGTCACTACCGAATAAGATTCAAAACAAACAGCATTTTTTATGAAAAATTATATTTTATAGTACTTACGAATGAAAAGTGATGCCGTGGGTTTTATTTTTAGTTCTTGAGCAATTTGAACACTTTCTAAAAACATACTTAGGCATTGATTTATCATATAAACACAAAACATTATCAATATTTCTTTTTGGCGTTCACATGTACGTCGTTTGCATGTCAAGTTGTGACTAAAGCGATTAGGGTCGTGGACCACAATTTGTGCGGATCACTTTTGTGAGGCTAGTGCCGTATCTACCCTTTTTGTTTTAATCTAAGGTCTCATCCGCGTTATCTCACTTTGCAAATGAACCTCACATAAACTAAACATTATATGGGAAGGAGTTTTTTCGCTTAGAGTAAGGAATAAGGCTTATGCCTTACTGTCCAGAGGCAACCGTAATTATTTAGCAATCTATCTATGTCTATAAAACTCAAAGGTGGCTGACTGACTGACATAGTGATCTATCTATCAACGCACAGCCCAAACCACTGGACAGATCGGGCTGAAATTTGGCATGCAGGTAGATGTTATGACGTAGGCATCCGTTAAGAAAGGATTTTGATCAATTCTACCCCCAATGGGAAAAAATAGGGAATGAAAGTTTGTATGAAACTTCGTCAATTTTAAACCGATCGGGCTGAGACTTTGCATGCAGGTATAAGAAGAATCATAGATGAATGTCATTGTGTATAATAGAAGCCTGAGAACAAAAACTGTAGTCTACACTTCAGCTCTACACCGAAGCGAAGCGAGGGCGGGCCGCTAGCCTAATATATAAAATTCTCGTGTCAAGGTGTGCGTAATTGAACTACTTACTCCGAAACGGCTCGACCGATTTTCCTGAAATTTTATATGCATATTCAGTAGGTCTGAGAATTGGACAACATCTGTTTTCATCCCCCTAAATGTTAAGGGTGATCCACTCATTCTTAAATTTTCATGTTTTTGGTCAAAATTTGAATTTTTTATGATACATCATACAAAAATACACACAACCTTAAATTTTCACCCTTCTACCACCAACCCCTATTTTTTATTGCGGTACGAAGTTCGCTGGGACAGCTAGTATTTATATAAACAGGTGGCGAATACAAAGTCTATATTGTAGCCGCTGTATCTTTCTTATTCCTATTTTATTATAAGAATGTTGTTAAGTGTTAATAAAGGTCAAGATAGCTGATATTGCAGAAAAGTTTGCTGCGTAAGCCATCGTCACTTTGCCGACTTGAACCCAGTTCCCTACCCCGTGGAGATTTGGAACCTGACTCACCAACCGAAACACAACACAACCAATAGGAAATGCTATTTGACTGTGATCTCCTGTGTGGATGTTGCCTACCCATTCATGGTACGAGTGGCATGTACGCCGGGATTCAAGGTGTTGCCAGGCCCGTCTTTCCCAGTGGGCACTTTGGGCAAGTGGCCAGGGCCCTCTCAGATACCCCACACCTAACGGGGGTCATAGGGGCCCCATTATCCTAATAAACTCAGGGCCTCTAATAGGTCAAAGACGGCACTGGGTGTTGCCTACTCAGAGGTCCCGGGATCGAATCATGGTGGGGCAAATGTACGACGAATGCCACACGAATGCGAGCATTTGTAGTTATGAATGTTTCTATGTATTTCTAGACCATCATCATCATCATTGGCCTATTAATATCCCCACTGTTAGGGCACAGGCCTTCCCTATGGATGGAAGAGGGAGACTGGGCCATGACCCACCACGCGGGCCCAGTGCGGATTGGTGGGTGCTAACGACTGCAGATGCAGCCGGGACCAACGGCTTAACGTGCCTTTCGAAGCACGGAGGAGCTCGAGATAGTAAATTTTTGGTCACCCATCCAATGATCGACGACTGCGAAAGTTGCTTAGCTTCAACGATCGCAGCCGAACGCGCTAATCACGAGCGCCATCGAGATCCTCATTCTTTCTTGATAAATATCCTTAATTCTGTGTATTCTAACCCTTACCCTTGTATGCCATAACACAAGCCTTACAGTGCTTACATTGGGGCTAGGCTAATTGGTGTGTGTTAGCAATATTTATTATCACACGGATGCTTCGATTCCAGCGGAACATCCGTTATGCTTCTCTTAAAAGCCCAACGAATAAGTATAGTTTTTGTGTCATATTTGTTTGTGTTTGAGGAATTATGATCATCGCTCAATATAAATGGACCAGCTGGAATTCTTCTTTGCTTTCGGGGTCAATGGCATCGTAAAACAAATCGTCAAGTTTAATTTTGGGATACCACTCATCTGGAAATACCCTACTCCATCGAAACCATATTAAAATATACTAAGTAATTTGTAATGAAGGTGGCGTCATTATTTAATTTGGACGCGTTTTCATAATAATTGAGGAGCTGGCGAAGAAAACGGTATAATTACGCATCTGGTCAAACTACTTTTTTACAGTACGGTGGTTTCCGGGCCGTTGAATTTAATCTCATATAATTTTCAATCAAAACTACCTAAAACAGTGTTAAAATTACTAAATTTATAAATTAAAAACCATGCCAAAAGCTCACTGGAGGTATGTCATTCAGTTTTATACAGCTCCTGTAAAATTTAATTTTATGCAATTATACCGTTTTGTTCGCCAGCTCTTCAATTGATATTTAATCTAGGATATTTAGGTTATGAAGGACTCTTAACTATCTTAGAGTCCACGGGTTGGATTTCTGTTACAGCCATCGTATTTTTTTTTATATGGTGCTGATTAGCTTTGAGGTCTTTTCTTGAGTTTTCGGCCCCGGGACAAGGCCTTTTATTAATCTAGAGCTCGGTAGCGAGCTAACAAAAGTTGAGTTGGCAACTTTTGCCGTAGAAATGAATGAAAGATCAGGGTGGCTCCGCCTTTTATAGGTCCGGAACCATTTAAATTTGGATACGATTCGAATCGAACTAAAAAGAATCAAAGTAGGTGGTCTGTGGAGGTTGAATAGGCATAGACGTAGTTGGAAAGAATATCTGTGTCAAGGGTAGCCATGGCAATGGATAAAAACATTAAGGTGTCACAAATGTCAAGAAAATATATAAACAAAATTGTGCCTAAAAATAAATAAAATCGGAGAAATACAATGTAATAAATAACAGAATATAGAGAAATGCCGGTAAGTGTCCAGCACTCTGGAATAGTGATTTTAGTAAGATGGGATTCTGATACCTATTTACGAAATGATGAATAGTGCGTGATATTTTTGAAATTGTGCGTTTCCAGGAATTAATAATGAAAGACAAGAAAGAGAAGTGTATAAATATGATAAATAACCATGATGATAGATGACAAAATGTGTGAAATGGAATCTATACTGGTATGGTGACTGCCAAAAACGAAGGATCGTCCCTGAGGTACGTTACAAAGCTTAATTATGGCCCACCCGATAATAAGCGGCCACCATAAACTATAGACGCTTGCGATATAAAAAATATCACTCCCGCCATTGCCTAACCTGACCCAATCCCCTGGGTACCCCGTGGAGCCTTATTGGAACCATACTCACCGGCAGAAACACAACAAAAACAAATGGTAGTGTTATTTAACTGTGGACTTCTGTAAGGCGGGCGCTCCGATTCGAGCGGACAATCCGCTATGTCATACCTCTCTTAAAACACACAGTGATACAGCAAATTCAGCAACGTCGATTATCGTCTTTAGTGAGGTTGCTTTCCCATTCATGGTACGAGTGGCTTGTACGCCGGAATTCAAGGTGTCGCCTACTCTAAGGTCCTGGGTTCGAATCCCGTCTGCTGCCTGGTTCGCGTGGATTTTTTTCTAGCAAAAAAAAACTTTATATTCAAACATCTAGCAGTTAAATGCTTAAAAAAATATGTAACTGTAATCGTCTTTAGTTAAGGGGAAAAGATATATATATATATATAAATAAGAGTTTTTGTTGTTATAACGTGTATATTGCCTTATGAATTTTTATGTACATACTCTATTTAAGATAATCATTGTACTCGTATGTAGAATTGTAGACGAAGGCAGGAATAAATAAAATGTTGAAGAGGATAAAGTACCTAGGTGAAATGATGATTGAATTAGTGACCTGTCTTTGAAATTGATTGAAGATCATACCAAATAGGTAAGTATTAAAATAAGAAGAAGTTTGAAGTTGAGTACCAACACACAATCTCAAATTAAGTTATCAAAGTAAGGTCGGTATAAAATAGCAAATTGAATCAAACGGTTAAGTACGAGAGTCCACGACACTTATTTCACAATCGCTAAGTAAATCTAAATATACTACTTGGAATTTAGCTGCTCAGTTAATAAATAGGGATTTTGACTTTGCCGCTGACAGAGCACTCTTGGTTGCTTATAAACGCTTTCCCAAAAATTTACAAGATCCCTATTCTTTACTGCGCAAATTAGGTTGCTTAAAACTTTACTCAGCGATTGTGAAACAGACACTAAACCTAGTTTGATAAGTCTCCTAGATGATAAATAAGTATTTATAATTAGTCATGACATTAACGGGGAAACATGAAATGATGCTGCAATGCAAAAAACCTTTCGGCACTATTAAAAAAATAAATTGAAAAAGCAACAAAAAACTTTTTTTTTGTATGATAAGACTCCCAAATTTCGTTTGTTCCTCGGATCAGGGGAGAGTTTGGACTGTACGATAATGCAGTGCTGCATTGCCCTCCAGACTGGCCTTATCAGTGGCAACAGCATATGAAGGGCCCTCAAAACTGAGGTATCTAGTATGATTTACTGCCCCAAAACACCAATGCTCATCTGAAAGATCTGCAATTTCTGTGTAAGAAAAACCACTTCTGCATTTTTAAACAGTGGAAAAAGCGGTTGTTGCGTAGATTGAGGGTCACCCTCCACGCAGCTGGATTTGGCTTTTCAATACAGATTACAGTTTTTTCAATTAATACCTGGTTCAACATGCAAGTAACATTTAATATTTATTTCATTAAAATTGGTGTCCCTTTTTCAACTTAAAACGCATGGTAGTGCTTTCAGAACATTTAACTATCAGTAGTGATAATAGATGGCGCTGATTTATTTCTACATCGCACCAGGTTTACAAAGTGTATGTTTTTTTTGTTTAAGTACTTTCAGAAACTAGTTATTAAGAGCACAAAGTTAACAAACCATGATATTTTTTTTACATCGCTTTAACCTTGTTGCCCTATTTGATATTCTGGCATTTTATGCTTTCATATCGACAGAGGAAAAAGAAAATCGCTTCTATCACACTTTGGTGTTGCTTAAAAAATTACTTAGAAGAAAAACTGAAGTCAAGTTAATTTTTAAGCAACACCAAAGTGGGGTATAAGCGATTTAGCTTTACCACTGTCGATATTTGTTGATCCATTCTTGTCTGTGGTAAGATTTATATTCTTAAAAAGTTTACTTCTTGCCAGCTTCATAGCCTGTATAAAATCGACTCAAACTACCTTTGCTCCTTTGATATAAAAAGATCAAGCTGACATTAACCATTTCCTTTGCATGAAAACTGTGATACGGTGGAAATCGTTAATTTGATTCACGTTCCATTTCATTTTCGTCTGTTTTCTTTATAGTTTCCTATCCCACATCAGTACGTTAAATCATTTCTTGTTTGTTGTAGTTAAAAGGTTATGAAAATGAGCATAAATTTAATGAATAAAATATCTATAACATGTAAATACCTGATAATGTTTTTCTCCCTTTAACACGAATCCAATAAAACACAAATAATACCTCTAGCACATAGTCAACAAACACTTGTAACAAAACACTATCGAAAAAAAATAAATAAAAAAAAGCAAAAGAAAACAAAATTAATAAAAAATATTTTCCCGCGCACTTTTGCGTTTCGTTTCACTAATGCAGAATATCCAGAAGAGGCCCGATTTTGTTCATAAAAATAACTTTACGTGGATGCTGATGAAAAACATCGCGTTCCGTGTACGAATGTAAACATTGGTCGCGCGCTGAGCACAGGTGCGTTAGGCATCGCGATTTCGACTGGCTAATTTTAAACGGTTCCTTTGGATGCAGCATCGGTGTTGGTAGGGATGGCACCTTTTGATATTGCTTTCGTGAAACAGTACAAAATTGACGGTTTTACCATATTTGGTTCATTAATTATTTAACTCTTACTGTTTTTTGACTGAGACTTCATTAGAGAATTTCACATTAAAAACTTTTATCCCATATTTCACCCGTAGTACCTATAACATTCGTGACAAAAAATGGCTCATGTGCTTTTTATAAGCAAACCTTCGCCCCTTGCACAGCTTATCAACATTTATCTAAAATGGATTAAGTGACGTTGGCGTGAAAACGTGAAATGGTGTGAATAATTTGTAGTAGTTTTACGGTTTATGAGTATCTATGGGAATTGTTAGTAAAACAACCGTACTTTGGGGCTACGCTAATTGGTGTGAGTGTTAGTAATATTTATCTGTCAATGTAAAACTTACGACTTCATTGAAATACTTTTGTTTATTTTTAATTTTGATTAAAGCTGATGCTGTCACGTGGCTGTTTTATTGAAAATAATGCTTTGTGACCGCTTTATAAAACATAGTTAAACGGCTGTTGTATTCTTACAAACCTATTTTCAAAGTTTACTATTGTATGTAATCATGTTTTAATCGTTAGTTATTGAGACCGCGCTTTTGTTGTGCAGCAATTAAAAAAAAATATATGAAATCGTCTTTATTAGAACAACAGAAAATTGGAATATCCTAAAAGTTAGTTGCTTGGGAGTGGGGACTTGTTTGGCGCTTTGTACCACTGGATTATTATTAAAATAATTAGTATTTTGACATATCTAAATAAATTTATCTGAGAATAAAATTGCGTGTAAGTTTATCATAATTTTAATATATTCTATTAATGTGTCAGTGATTATCTCATTCAATATTATTAAAATTCCGTTAAATGTAATACATTGACACTTAATTTCGTAACCTCACCATTCTGGGTTCAAAACGGAAAATCAGTGATTTATTTATTCTCTGAGTGAATATACGCTGAGTTTTCGCTCATTCGCATCGCTGCTGCACACGAAATAATTCAATAATTGTTGTTTGTTGATTGTTGTCAGTTATGCATGGGTGCATGTTGGTACAAATAAAGTCTTGATCTATCTATCTATCAATTATGATTATACACACGAGTAAGAGCTTTACGATTCCATGTTATAGCTTCTATTCAATTTGGTAATGAGAAGTGTTTTTGGAATTTCCCCATATCACCTTTCTATGCGTAATTTTATATAAATAAAGAGTGAAGGCAAATGAAAAGCCCACAGTAGAAAAAAAAACGAATATGCTTATGACCACACGGCTGAAGTGAAACTTCTTTAACTCCATCTGTATATATATGTGTGTACAATACATATATGTATGTACATATACATATTTATTTACTAGCTATAAGAGAAAGAGAGAAAGAAAATGTGCGCGCGCACTGCTTTCTCCTGCTTATACCCCCCACTCAACTCCCGTTCGTTTCGCCCGAACACACTTTTCGTAACGCGTAACGCATTCGCTAGCTTACCCCCCAGTCGAGCGTGCGTTAAGAAGTTTCACTTCAAAAACCGACATGCAGTGACAGAAACCCTGTGTGGTAACCCTATTAATAAACGAATCAGAAACTGAAATCGATGCGATTCAATTCGACGGGCCGAGTCATTATCCGATAGCGTTTGATGTGCAGATGTTTTTAAATCGTTACAAATGAAACGAGGCTCTTTGCGAAGCGAAGGCCTTCTCATTGTGAGATTTACTGAATATCAGTAACATACTATATTATGGTTTAAATAGTTCTCTATACCTACGTAGTATGCGTAGTGGAAAAATGGTACGGCCGTACTTTGATTCATACTAAAAAAAGTCTATGACTGTAAGTAATTATAGTATATGAATAAATAGATAAAATTTTAAGTGCTGATCGTAAAAGAGCTTATATTTTCAAATAATTTAAGCTATTTACGTTCAGCCCTAAAATTCTATTCAAAAAATAATTAAAAAAACGTCAAAGAAATTTTATTGATCATCTAAGTTAAAGATCGAATGTGCCAATAGCCTAAAATAATTAAACTATTTGGTTTTACGCAATAAAGATAATTATCAGTGCATAGGAAGATTGTAATACGTCCAGTCAAATTATTAGAGCTTAGATCCGACTAATATTTTATCAATATATTATGTCGAAGTGTGTGTATGAGATAAATTATTTTACGGATTTATTACGCAAATTTCGTAAAAATTTGATGCTGCATCATAGAAGTATTTCTTTATTGGGATGTAGATAAATTTAAATTTCTTGCAATTTATTATGAATAATCACATTCCAAACTAAAACTAGATTTTTCTGAGTTTTGAAATTGTGTCATCACCATTTCATATTTTGTAGCTGGCCAAAAGTATTACTATTACAAACTTTGACATTATAATTTTGAGTACTAGTTACAAATTTGGAGTACTTTTGTAAAATCATTAACATCATTCTATTTATAAACGATAGATTTAATTAAAGAAGTTTAGACAGTTCTACCTAGTGGCGGCAACCCTAACGACTGACTCGATTACGTTGCTAATCGATGCGCCCGATACATCGAGTCGACTCATCATCGATAACGCTGTGCAGATGTATAATTCTATATACATAGCGTGCTCTGCGGAATTCGGCAATACGATTCTAATGAATGAAAGCAGTTTAGTTTCTAGAGCGCGTATCGTGCTGTGAATCGACTCTCACTTTGTCTTGTAAAGGATGGGTGACAGATTTTTGCAAATGGATAACTAACAAAGATTATTTATCATAATCATTTTATAATTATTGTGATTGCGGCAAGGCATGGTATTGTGTACAGTATGGTATTTATTAATTTACCGTATCTCTTTAGCATTGGCTCTTAGATTTATTTCCGTATGAAGAATATGTTTAGAAATATGTATATGAAAGCTCTATCCATTGGACTTTGCCATCCATTTGAGAAATTTATATTCGACCATCTCTTCAAAAATATCTAGTACATACAAAAATATAATTACCTACATATAGTTTTAGTGTACAATTTTATTTGTTCCCTTCCTTGTGCTACATGATATTGGTTCTTTCCAAAGCAGAACAACCACGTTATATGAGGGGGTTGGTACAGATACTAATTTCTTTGTACAGAAGCAAAATATATACTATTGTAAAGTTTATTTTTGATGGATACTGCCAGTCTTTAATTCGATTCGATAGCTAGTTGGGTTAATGCGATATTTAGATTTGAATTTATTTATAAATATTTTTAGTATGAACAGGGTTTTTCTGGTGTAATCTACATAATAAACATCAGTTTTTTATTAACTTGGAACAACTAAATGTATACAAAGACATAGCAGCCAAAATATTCAATAATAGCAAGCACGCTACTATGTTGACATATATATCTACAATCCACATAAAGATGGTTGACCAGCCACCCATTCGCCCACTTTTTGAATTTTCTCAGTGTATAACTAAAGAGAAAATTGCATATTCATCGATACTTTTCAGAACAAGTATCTTAGCGCCGTTATAATAAAACAGTAGTGGATCACTAAATAGCTCGGTGTTTATCACTTCCATCTGTCAAAAACAGTTAGCGAATAGGTCTACTGATGGAGAGTGATGCTGTTTATATTTTTAATAATTCATCAGAAATTATATAGTGGTGAAACTCAAAAAACGAATGTGCTTATGACCACACGACTGAAGTGAAACTTCTTTAGCTCCATCTGTATGTCTAAATCTAGTCATCTCTCATCTCTAACGAAAATGTTGAATAATAGCACAAATCACAAAATCAAAAAAAGCAGCGGTAAAACACAATTCAATGTACATATTTCATCCACTCATTAGAGAAAGAGAGAACTTTTAGCCTAGCCTCTAAAGGCTAGACTAATTGGTATCAGGGTTGGAAATATTTATTTATTTATTTAAAATGTTTGAAAGAACTGTGCAAATATATTAGTTATGGCCTACTTTTTAGTGGACCTTTGTAAGTCCTAATTGCTTTTCAGCAGCTTTTATACCGCTATTATATTACCAACAAAGAAAAACGACACTGAGAGTGAAGTCACGAGCCAAACATTCGTAAATACATTTGGAGGGTAGCCGCGCGTTGGATTATGTCAAGATGTCTGCCGTTAAGGATGGATGGCGGAGACCAAACAAGGGGAAACTGTTTACACATCACTCAGACAGTATCGAATGTTATATGAGATGTTATCTTATGACGAGAAGACCAACCGAAGCGCTAAGGCACTACCTGCTTTTAATCTAACTGAAGCGTTTCGTAATTTTTTGAACTCTTATAACTCCCAAGTTATATTCCCCCATTCCCCAGTTATATTCTCCCATGTTTTGTTTATCTGGTTTGGATTACACCAGATAAACAAAACATGTTGTCAATAGCAAACTTATTAAACAAATAAATTTTAAATTGCATACCTCTTATAATTAAGTTTTTTATTGATACCTGAAATACCCTGATTTCGTCACTGACTCACAGATGAACATCAAATTAATCCTTAGGGTATTTCCTGATGTCCTAGAAAGCTGAATTTCGGTATTTAAGCTTCTTTTAGTTCCCAAACAAACACGTTAAAACTTGTAACTTTTATCCCTCAACCCCTTAGTGTCGCCGCACACGGGCTACCGACCACAACCACAAAACGCCGCCACCTTCATATTTCTTGTAGTTTCCATACATTTTAGATGGACTCGCCACACACGATACGCCGGTGGCCGCCACACGCTGCAAATCGTCGTTGCTCGCTTCTTGTGGCCCGCACCGGCCACTTAATGCGCCGATACAAAACGCCGCCACACGTCACTCGCGCGATTCCCCACCCCTCTCTCCCTTACCTTAGTCGGCCGCTGTCGCGCGCTTCAGCCACTTTAGTAGCCGCTGCTAGGTTCTCGTGGCGGCGTTTGTGGCTTTGGCGTGTGGCCCGTGTGCGGCGATACTTAAACTCGGACAGTGAAAGTGGAAGTTTGTATGAGACTAACGCAATTTTTACGCTACAGGTCAAAAACTGGGCTACAGGTCTGAAAACTGATAAAGGGATATTTTGTCACAAGCAACTTACAAAAAGAAAAGAAATCCCACCAAAAACATTTTCATTTAAAATGTTGCCAAGACGAGACTATATGTCAAGCACTATCAAAAAAAAGTATGCCTGCAGTACCCTTAGCACGAACCGTATATCGAATTCGAATAGTTTGCGAGTCCGAAATGTCATTGTCAAATGTGTTCTGGATATTAGTTCTCCTTACGTCCTTTGTGGCGCTGCTGTTCAAGTTTCCATATATGACAATGAAATTTCGAACTCGCAAACTTTTCCAATTCGATATTGTTTCGTGCTAGTGGTACAGATCGCATGTAGAGCGAAGCTCTAACTCTACACGCCGTTACTCTAGACGGACTAACTTCACAGACTCTTCACCCCAATGAAAATTTTACTAGAAAAAATTCACGCGGAACAGGCAGTAGACGGAACGCGAACCCGCACTCTCCTCTATCCGGGCAGATGCACTGATCATTATGCTACCGCGGCCCTATTTGTCCATGTCGAATTTCCTCTAGCATTACTTAAACTGCAAAGCAGCGTTCTCTTCGCATTGTAGATAGCCCACGATGTCAAATGAATTCCTTTACAAGATTTAAACATCTACCTGTTTAATGCTTAAAAAATAAAAGTCAAAATATGCGGCTTGGCTGTTGTTACTACAAGAACTATAGTACAACAGATAAGTAATGTATAGTAGATAAATCACCTTACGCCCATTTGAATGTAGCGAAATGGCCGAGCCACATATTTTGACTAAGTGTCGCCGCACACGGGCCACCGACCACAACCACAAAATGCCGCCACCGGCATATTTCTTGCAGTTTTCATTCATTTTATATGGACTCGCCACACACGGTACGCCGGTGGCCGCTACACGCTACAAATCGTCGTTGCTCGCTTCTTGTGGCCCGCACCGGCCACTTAATGCGCCGATACAAAACGCCGCCACACGTCATTCGTGCGATTCCCCACCCCTCTCCTTTACCTTAGTCGGCCGCTGTCGCGCGCTTCAGCCACTTTAGTAGCCGCTTCTAGTTTCTCGTGTCGGCGTTTGTGGCTGTGGCGTGTGGCCGTGTGCGGCGATACTAAGGTGGACAAAACACAACACCACCAGGTAGTGTTACTTCATTGTGATATTCTGTCTGGAGGTTTCTTCTCTAGACTGATTCAGACAGTGATTCTTAAGTGTATTAGCTAAAAACTATTTGTAACAATCCTGAAGTTGGTCTTAAAAACGTTAGCCTCAATGTCTCAAATTTGGCCAAATATTAAAAGTGATGCGTTACGGATATTATGGTACGACGTGAAAGAAAAGGAATACAAATGTAACAATGAATTCAATATAATTTATGTAAAAACTGTCGAAAACTATTCATTAATTTAAGTTTTATGTCCTTAAGTAGTTTAAAATAGTTAGTCAGTACATTTTTATTCAAAACATAATAAAAACCCGCCATTCCCAAAGAATTTGCACTACTCTTATTGAAGATGTATTTTTTGTAATTTATTTCTTAAAATCAATAGTTTTTTATATTAAATCACATAAAATGCCACTAAGGTATATGAAGCGTTGTAGTTCGTCGCATACCCAACCGCATACCACCATTCAAATCTTTCCTTTTACCCACCATTATCACATATCATCATTAAATAGTTCATATTTAATTTCATTTAAAAATAGCATTTAAAATTTACACTTTAAACTGTTTTCACTATGCGAATCTTTAAAGTCTGGGTCCATTTTGTTTATGAAATAAGGTAACAAGAAGTCGACAGTGTAACTGCCGTAGATGTTGTGTGCTGTTGCATGACCACAGAAAACAAGAAGGTTAGAAGGGTTATCATATACCATTTCTACGAGAACCGATGTCGCCGGCTCGAACCCCCTACACTTCCACCTAATAAATAATAGCGAATCAAACGACTCGACATCAAACAATCGAACAAATCAGCGCAGACACCCGAGACCAATGACGCATTCAGAACCAAGTTTCGGTCAAGTTATGAGCATTCGCTCCTTTCTATAATCTGGGGTCCTTTAAGAGAGGCGTGAAGAAGCATTTTTGCGGGCCGGCAAGGTAAGGATGGTTGGTGTAGCAGTTTATAACTGCTGTACCAGCTATCTTCGCGTTTGGAATTTATCACCACTTAACATCATCATGGGGCATTTACCCCGCCCACAACCTCTTTCTGTATTCTGTGGTCGTGACTAGCTAGGCGCGAGTGATCGCGCGGGTGTCTTTATCGTGAATTATGGGTTTTCTAATAGAAGAATTCTTCTTTAAGTAGTTGAAATGTACACTGTTCGCTAACCGGCGATACGTTACAATATAAGAATAAATAGCACTTTCGCCTGCGGCTTATTATTGTTTTAAAAGTCAAAAGAAAAGGTTTGCCATGACCTCGTACTGTTCAAATAAATATTAACGTTTCTTTATAATATGGGAGATTTGCCAGCAGTTGTGTTTGTAACGGAAACGAACTTTGTGCGGTTATTGCAACCATATCCTGTTACAGATAGACAATCTTGGGAGATAACGCGATAGGAAAACAGTATATTGCCAGTCGGTTTTGGATATCCGACAAAAATCGCGGTTTAATCTCTGTAAGGAATTTGGTATTGTAGCCTAGCCCTAGCGAATCCTTTTCCCTTGTTTGGGGAGCTACCTGCGCATTTTTAGGCGTATGGGCTGTACCCTTAGTACGAGTTTTACAATTACGAAAACTATGATAGTTTTCGTGAGCTCGCACTAACGGTACTGATTTTATTGTTTTCGTTTCAATACAAATAAAAAGTTATAATTTTTATTATTTTTAAAGCATGTAACTGCTTGATGTTTAAATCTAAAGAAAATATAACTAGAAAAAATTCCACGCGGACCAGGCAGCAGACGGGACTCGAACCCGCACCCTTCGCAATCCGGGCGAATGCACTGACCAATTATGCTACCGCGGCCCTCACGGACCGCGTCGAAATTCTTTCTAGCTATTCTTAAGCTGCAAGGCAGCGCCATCTCTTCGCATTATAGGTAAACCCACAATGTCAAGGGTGCGGGTTCGAGTCCCGTCTGCTGCCTGGTCCGCGTGGAATTTTTTCTAGTTATATTTTCTTTAAATAAAAAGTGTTTAAATTCTATCATTAAATCATTTGCGTCTTCTTAAATTTTGAGTCTATTTGGTAACTTTTCACCAAAATGGAAATAGAAACATAATTTACAATTACGAAAACTATGATAGTTTTGGTGAGCTCAAACTCGTACTAAGGGTACTAAAAAAAGTGACCATGATTTAGTTTTAGACTTGTTTATATACAAGTTTAAAAAAATGAAATGCAAATCTACTGTATTAAGATTTAATAAGTTTGAATTGACCAAATATCTCTTTTACTTAGGATTTTTTTAGTTGATAAGATAAACAAGAAACTCAGTACCCTTAGCACGAACTAATATCGAATTCAAATAGTTTGCGAGTCCAAAATATCATTGTCAAATCTGCACCGAATTTTAGTTCTCGTTATGTCCTTTGTGGTGCTGCTGTACAAAATTTGACAATGACATTTCCGACTCGCAAACTATTCGAATCCGATATGGGTTCCTGCTAGGAGTACAGAATTTTTTGAATTGCTAACGACTGCATATACCTCCGGGGCCAACAGCTTAACTTGCCTTCCGAAGCACGGAGGAACTGTGCTCGAGATAGTAGATTTTTGGTCACCCATCCAATGACCGACAACTGCCAAAGTTGCTTAACTTCAACGATCGCAGCCGAACGCGATAACCACTCAGCACTGCACCATTGAGCTCCTCAAAATAAAAACAATATAAATATGTCTTATTAAGGTGTGTGTCTGGGGCCCAAGCTTTTTCGCCACTTATTGCTCTCGTGAGTACTCAAAATCTGATACGCTCGGTTTCCATTTGATGCAATTGCGGCATCTTCTTCAATCTGTAATGACCCTTCATGCTGTGCCATGTGCGATATATATACCTTTTCAATATAAATTAGCAGATCCCAACTTTGACCAACTCTGTCCTATTGATTTACTGATAGGCGCAGACCTCTTTTGGAATATTTTATTATGTGAACAAAAACCATTGGGTTAAACTATAATTATTCTTCAAATAAATAAAACTAGTTTTAACGGGTTAATGCACGAACTTTATTTATTTATTGACGTTTTGCATCCTTTTCAGGTCTGCATCGTCAGAATAATATTTTTTAACCCCGAGCACACACTGCAAGACCAACAGATACTATTAGTTCTTTTTGTTTGCATAATTTTACATAAGAAGGAGATAGAAAGCCTCTCTGAGTTTGTTTCGCCGGTTTTTCTCAGAATCAGATCTCCCAATTTTGGAACCGGTGGTAGTTTACGGTAGTTAGGGTCAAATAAATAAACTCAAAATTACAAAAAAGAATTTTAAATAAAGTACTTTATTAATTAAATTAACTAATAAATTCATATATAGACAATAAAGTTTGAAAAATTCTTCCAATGAAATATCCGAACGCTCAATAAAAGTCTTTCGAAGGTAGCTTGACAAATAATAATAATAATAAATAAATAAATATTTCCAACACTCACACCAATTAGCCTAGCCCCAAAGTAAGCACTATAAGGCATAAGGCTTGTGTTATGGGATACTAGGGTAACGGATAGAATACATATACTTTACATATATAAGTATATTTATATAGAAATACATATTAAACATCCATGACTGGAGTACAAATGCTCGTGTTCATCACACAAACATCTGCCCCCACCGGGATTCGAACCCGGGACCTCTCGAGTCGGCGACGCCATGAAACCCGGCGTACAAACCACTCGGCCACGGAGGTTGTCTATAAGTAACAAAGTAAATAAAAAATCATTATTTTTACGATGCAGACTTGAAAAGGCTGCGAAACGTCAATAAATAAATAAAGTTCGTGCATTAACCCGTTAAAACTAGTTTTATGTAATGAGTGATGTCCGTGAAAACCTAAGAAACAAATTATTCTTCAAAATTCTAAATTAGGCTGGCTTGTTGGTGGCTCTTTAAATTTTGTTAAAGGTAACAAAATTCACTGTAATACTTTATTACATCTTTTACGTCACTTGTGACAACATCAACATTTCTGTCAATTAATAAATCCTCCAAATTCAGTCTGAGTTTATTTCTCAAAGTAAATTCCATCTCTGTCTTCATAATCTAGGGTATTATTATACATTTTGCGTAGTGTCGTAGAATCGTGTAGCTGTGCTACGGCGATGATGTTTTTGTTAACGTACGTAGCTGCGTAGAGCCTTTCCTCCCACAGCTTTATTAGTCTAAAGCTGACAATACATGTTGGCAGATCTTGATCCAACGCGAGCATAGACCAACTGATACAAGGAAACTGCTACCGTCTTGACGTTGGGCAAGTTTGAAGAAGACCAATAGAGTTGGCCCATACGTTGGTGCGCTATCAGTTAATATGGATAAATGTTGGTGAGCGACGCCAATGAGATTTATAGACGTTGGCGCTTCCCTTTACTCGGCAAATTAGGCAAGCGACACCGAGCTTGACAAGGCAAGACAAATATGTTGATATTGGCCTTCGCTTCGCCAACATGGTACAGGCAGCAATGTAATAGCCAGTGCCGTCTTTGACCTATTGGAGGCTCTGGGCATATTCGGATAATGGGGCCCCTATGACCCCCGTTCCGTGATCTAACAGGAACTAGGTGGGCCCCTTTCGATAGCGGGGCCCTGGGCACTTGCCCAAAGTGCCCACTGGGAAAGAGGGGTCTGGTAATAGCAGTAAATTTAAATAAGTACACCTTAATTATAAGTGCCTATTCCCTGGATTAATTAAAAAATAATCATCACCAAACAATCTGTCATAATCCAATTAGAATCACAATGATAACGTCATAATGATATTGATTAATTCAATAGCGTTCTACGAAACTAATTGTTATTAAGAGAATTGAGCTAAGAAGATTTAAAGGTAAGGGAAAGCTGGGCGACTTGGCCAGGTGGGAGAGTTGACACATCTATCAAAATTGAATTTTGTATAATTTAGCGCAACAAAACAGTCTCGCATGTGACCAATGAAGGAATTGACGTTTTGTTTGCGCCAAATTTAAATACAATTTTCGGGAGAGTTCAACTCTCCCACCTGAGCAAATATCCCCGTTTTCCCCTAAGTACCTATCATCCAAACTATATTTTCTGGAGTAGAAGCGAAAAAAAACTATGTACATACAAGTTGCCAACTTTTTCACACAGAATAATTAAATCTCTTTCAACAGATGGGAGGGTAATTTAGTGAATGTTCTAGGATAAGGACGGATAATGCCAAATGTGACGTCATGAAATGGGGGCTATACGATAGCACTAACATATATCTAAGTATATAAGTATCTACCCTATGCCCCATCGTGGATTCATTTATCTGAATTGATTTCAACTTATTGAAGTGAAACTTCTTTACGCACGCTTGACTTGGGGAGTAAGCTGGCGAATGCGTTACGCGTTACGAAAAGTTTGTTGGGCGAAGCGAACGGGAGTTGAGTGGGGGATATAAGCAAGAAAAAGCAGTGTGCGCGCACATTTTCTTTCTCTTTTTCTCTTATAGCTAGTAAATGAAATGTGTATATGTACATACATGTATATATTGTACACACACATATATATATATACACATACAGATGGAGTTAAAGAAGTTTCACTTCAGTCGTGTGGTCATAAGCACACTCGTTTTTTTATTTTATTCATATGGCTAAAATCTATTATTTTAATTTAAATTAATAACTTCCAACTTGTTATAAACATTTACTGTCTCACATGAAAAGCTAACACTAAGTTACCCTTTAAATTTTTGCACACTGTGATTCAAAGTTACGTAAATTATTAGAAGTAACAATACAATTAATACTATCATAAAGAAGATTATACTAGAAAAAAATCCACGCCGACCAGGCAGCAGACGGGACTCGAACCCGCACCCTCCACTATCCGGGCGGATGCACTGACCATAATGCTACCGAGTCACTGGTGGCCATGTCGAATTCTTTCTAGTATTTCTTAGGCTGCAAGGCAGCGTCATCTCCTCGCATTGTAGATAACCCAAAAGGTTTTTTACTAGTAACATTTTATTTAGATATAAACATTTAGAAGTTAAATGCCTATAAAAATAAAGATATAATAATAAATAAATATTTCCAACACTCACACCAATTAGCCTAGCCAATTAGTGATACTAGGGTAACGGATATAATACATATACTGTACATATATAAGTATATTTAAATAGAAATACATATTATACATCCATGACTGAAGTGCAAATGCTCGTATTTATTACACAAACATCTGCCCCCCACCGGGTTTTCGAAACCGGGACCTCTCGAGTCGGCGACACCATGGAACCCGGCGTACAAACCACTCGGCAACGGAGGTCGTCGATAATACTATCATGTTCTTAATTACATTACATTTATCACCTTCCATAGATAAACTTATATATTCGATGGAAACATTTCTATAGAAATGGACGGGAAAATATTTGCATGATCCTCAAAAAAATAAAAAATATATTTAATTTTATTTATATTTTCTTTAGATTTAAACATCAAGCAGTTACATGCTTAAAAAAATTATCTAATACTATCGGTAACCAAAAGGTTAGATTAATATTACTTAAGAGGATCAATTACTATACTTTGTTAATGATCATTTAAATATGTGCCTTAAATAAGTTTGTACAATAGGAGTGACCGGATTCATTGATCGCCAGTGTGAAAAAATATCTCGTGGGACTTTTTCTTAATTTGGATACCTGTCTGTTATATTGTTGAACTCATTCCGGGAAAGCATTTTGTATTTATAAAAAAAACATATAAAGTAAATCTGTCTTATAAATGACAGTCGAAGATTTTAGAACGACAGGATCGTTATCCATTTATTTGTGATACTCAAAAATCATCATTCGGAGGATTAAATAACGAGTGCCAGTAAAAATAATGTGTAACAATTGCGAAAATCGCGACTCATCACCATTAACACAGTTTCAATTTATTCTCTACCTACATTGTTGGGAATTGTGCTAGAACCCCTGCCGTTGTTCCGCTCGGGCTATTAAAGGCCGGCCGTTTGTGTATCTCCGTCTCTTTGTCGGTCTCGCAACTCAGTGTCTGACATTTCCTTGCATGAACCTTCTGCATTATCGATTCCACTTCCCACTACGCGCGAAACGACCGCTATAACTGGCCCCCTGGAAATGTACGCCCGTCCTCCCGCTTGCGCGTGTAAGACTACCGCTCGAGAGGGAGAACAGAGGTCTCCGTTAATTTGCCGAGTTACACGGAATCACGCACACAGAAACCAACCCCCGCGCAGTCGCAGAGGGATCTTTCCACCCCACCCAAGTTCACTTGTCGCGAGCCGGCATACCCCTACACCCCCGCGGTGAACGTACGTCGGTAACATAAAACTGTACATTCCTCTCAATCGTGCATTGAAATCTACTAAAAATTCTACAAAGTGGCTCGTACAGCTTCGATCTTGGCTTAGTGCTATCGTAGTTAAGTTTTTGCAAATCAACGGGCAGCAATATGGCGGACGCATGAGCGTCTCCCAAAGGAAGGATATCGCGATTGTCAGTTTTCGCTCGCAACAATGTCGACGGTGGACTTTGGTGGAACACACGCGTGATTGCGAGTGAAAAAGCTAGATCGATACTGATGATCAGGACTGCTTAGCGTTGAAACGGTTTTACGCTGACCAAGTTGAGCAACTGCTGTTCATGTCAGAAAAAGAGGAAGAGTAGCATAGCGTCTTTGGAAGACATGACCACGGAGACGGCGTCGCCTAACCAGGTAAGAAAGAGGGAGATGTTTAGTTTTTGTCTGTTTCGCCCAGTTTTGCCGCAGAGCGCTCGCTCGGTTTACGGCCGTGTCAAGGACAGTGCCCTTTGCTGGATTCCGAATATTATGTAACTGTCTCGCTCGTGCCGGCTTTAGTTCGACCGGCTACTAGAACTGCTGAAGGAATGCGAATCTGTAAATATAATTTAGAAGGTACTTACTTATCGATCAGTTTCTTCAAATTGTACCTACCTATATTTAATTCCTGAAAACGTCTTGCTTTCGTCCAATGACAATATTTAACTTTACAATAACAGTTTATTTTAAAAGAACAGCATATTCCTATAATTTATTTTATTATTATTGTAGTCTAGTCATTATAAACGTTGTTACTTCATGTGACATTTTGTGAAAGCGTCTTCACTTCCGAAGCTGATTATATATAGAAATTATTGATAGACATTATCGAATTTTCGTACCTCTCTACGTTGGTAATTTAGGTGTTTATTGGGGGAGAAAATTCTTAATATCTTATTATTTCATCGGTATTTAATAAAGTTAGGTGAATCTATTTATATCTTCATATCAAGGGCGCACGTGCAAAACGGAACTCCAAGATGGAGAATATTTTAATGAATCCGTGTGATTGCATGAGAATGAACAGAAGCAGTTAATTTAGAATCAACTACATATATATATTATATAACTATAGTCAATAATATTCCTACTTATTTCTTAAATTTTCAAGCATACTAATAATTGGGTTAAACGCTTTTTGTACGCACGATTACTTCCATCTGTTTTACTTTATCATTATTCTTTACGATTTGGATCCTCATCTTCATTAAGTATTTTTGCACTCTTACGTTCACTTAAATCCTCGATCCAGGATTTTTTGCGAATTGGATTTTTTAGAACTAAAGTATGTCTAAAAATCCATTTAAGAATGGGCGACACATGTAAATTTCCCTGGATGAATCATCGATTGAGAAATAACTAATTTTATTAAGTCGGGTGTAGATAGCAGGGCAACATAACTCCAAGGGACGTGTACAATATCTGCATTTTCAAGAATTCCTGATTATCACGAGAAGTGGAAAGCAATACCTCCTCTGGAGTTATGTTGCACTGGTACCTACATCCGATTTATTATATTTTAATTATTTTCACAATTTATGATCTGCGAATAGCCAGGCAAGTTTGTTTCACCCATTCTTTAATGCATTTTCAGACACATGTTAGATCAAAAAAATCCGCTTTAAACAAATTTTTTGATCATTGATTAAGGTGGACATAAAAGTGCAAAAAGATCCATCAATGGATCTTTACAATGGATGAAAGTGGCTCGAGGGAGAAAAACCAACTTGCGACCGAGTTTCGGAATTAGTTTACTGTACCTTAAGCACGAATTAAAATCGAATTCGTTTACGAAATAATGTGAAATTTGTCATTGTGAAATGTGTACTGATTTTTAGTTCTGGTTGCGTACTTCGTGGAGCTGCTGTTCAAGTTTCCATACAAAATTTTAATGACGTTTCGGACTCGCAAACTATTCGAATTCGATAATAGTTCGTGCTAAGGGTACTGTATAAAATCACTATCAAATCAAATCACAATAATTGTCGTGGTTCAAATGTTTTAAATACAGTAAATGTAAAAATAACAGATTTGTAAAAGTAATCGTTTCTCGTGTGTGGTGTTGTTGAGGTACATTTTGAATATTGTGGTGACTATTATATAACACCAAATCAGATGCAAGTAAAACATAAGGCAATTTGACAGTATAAAAATTAAGTACCAATTCTTGGCATCTCTATTTAACTTTTCTAAAAAAATCATTAAATATACATTTTTTTTGTTTTTATGGGCATGTGACCGAAAACGCCTAGGATTTGCGTAGACTCAAATAAGTGGTATACGTAATAATACAAGAAATAAATAGACTAAAATGACGTCACACGCTAGTAAACTTCCGGTCAACGTGATATTACATTGTATCGTTTGACGTTTTAAGACGGGAGGCGGGCAATGATTTTTTCCATACAACCGTTCTCGACTGATTCCTCCTTGATTTTTATCACTAAAGAATTGAATTTCATACATAGAATATATTTTTTTTCATTCTATGCTCCTATGTCTTTTTTTTTCGACAACTTGTATTTCAAAGAAACTAGAAGCCCCCGAAAGGGGCCAAAATTAACAAAGTTTTATCACCACTAAAGACGTCTAGTGTGGCGATTTAATAAGCATTTACAATAAAAATCAAAATATAAAGGCATAGTGTAACTACTTGTTATTTTTTGTGTAAAATTTCTTTTACGTATATCTAATTTTCGAGGAGGAAATCGTCGAGAGCCCGAACCTCGAATTTTACAATTTTATACGAAATTTTCAGCGTTAACTACTGTTGCCACACACACGGTATTTTCCAATGCGTGACAGCAATAGTTTTTTCAAATACCTGTTTCTCAAATGTCTTTCAGCTCGCGTCTGCTCTTAATGACAACCGTGTGACGTCACATACCAGTGAGACACGATAATGTCTAGAACACCGTTTTCGCGGCAACTTTTAAAATGGTATCTTTGATTTAGTTGTTTTTTACTGTAATACACAACAGAATGATGAGTGTTTACAAATGTTTATGGAGTCCTTTTTATGGATTCCGTGGTATGTTATTTAACATGAGATAGCTTTTTAAAATTAGTCTAAACACATTCGTGCTATCATTGTTAGATCGATCGGAAGCGGCGTCGGCTGTGTCGGGGCTGCTATTTCCATTTTTACGATGAATAATAAAAAAGAAAACAATTGGTCAAGTGCGAGTCGAATTCGTATTTGAATAAACTTTATAAGTAGAATTAGATTGTTGAGGTCATCAGAAAATAACGACGTTCTTTCTGTCTCCATTAAATATTTGATTTTGTTGTCAAGTTTATCAATGGTTTTGAATGGCAAAGGCTTGCTACGAGTAAATACGGTTCTATGAAGTAAAAATGAATGAAAACTAAACTTTCAACCCTTATTAATAAACGAGGAATGAACTTAGAATAGTTACGCCATGTTTTGTTCATGACACTCAAGTGTCATTTGTCATTCAATAAACAGAGTCAAAATATAGAGTAACTAATCCGAGCTTAGTCTTCGTTTATTAATAAGGAGGATTGAAACTTGTAAGCTAGGCTGATTTTATAGTAAGGTGTTACCTGGTGTTGCCATAGGGACGGAACGGAAGAAACATTTTCTATTAAAAATACTTAATATTTTCTTTTCTGTCCTCTTATTATGTTTGTAGTTATTATATTTAAGCAATACTTAGCTAAATTTAAATAATTTTAAATTATATTAAATCATTATTAATAATAGCCAAGGTTTGGTACGGAAATAAAATACGAACCAGAGAGGATTACTTTAGGTAGGTACAGCCGATGTATACGCAATATGTACCTACTTATCTTGCTTAATACAGCCTTTATATTGGGCTGACAACCGACAGATTTTGCGAAAAAAGTCATGTCTATTACGAAAGACTGTGAATTTATCTAAATATAAAACACTTCATCCAAGTCTTGTTTAGAAATGGTTTTTAACATTGAAAATGTTTCTTCGTTCGCTCCAATGTGTCGCACTTTTAGCCATTTTCGCTAAAAGTGCGACTCGCCCGTGATACCCTGAGGTTTAAAGCCACGAGGACGTGTGAGGGCTGAAAAAACGCGGAAATTGAAGGGCTTTAAGATACTATATAAATTATTTTGGTAAAGTCAAAAACTTTTTTAGAAATTAAAAAAAAACTTTATTCGGCCGAAAAATCGTGTGTTTTACCACAGAAAATTTCCGTTATCTCGAGAACGGGTCGAGTTTAAAAAATATGAAGAAAAGGCACCTCGGTTTAATAGAACCAAGGAACATTTTAGGTCATTACACTTTTTTCGATATTGGTGACGGTTGAGGCTGTAGAAAAAAAAATATTTCTTGTTATGAAATGGATAAAAATATACAAAACGAAAAAGGTTGACATATCTCCTTTTAATTTCCGTCTTTAAATAACAGTAAACGAATTTCGGTGATAGATATTTAATGACAATCCAATTTCCGTCGAGTCGTACAGAAATAGGATGGCATGGCTCGCCGCTAGATGGCATTCGGGTGCTTAAAAGACATTACTCGAATTCTTTTGGGTGCCCACCTGAAGCAATATTTACACTGGAATATGGGCTGGAAGACGGTGTCGGGTATACAAAAGGAAATCTACCCGAATATGGGTTTACTCGACATCGTTCATTTACACTTAGCCGTATAACCGAATTCCATTGGCACTCGTATTTGCGCAGACAGTTAAATGAAATCGCGCCATCACTGTATAAAACGAAGTAAGTGAGCTTGGCCCGCGCGGGACATTTTATTTTGATTTAAATCTGGGACGTCTGGCAATACTGATCCTGATCCGTAGGGCTTGGATCAGGGTGAAAATGAAAATGTCCCGCGCGGGCCAAGCTCAATCCCGCTTTTTGGGAATAACTCGACCGTGCGTACAGCGTAATGAGAAAGCGCGGGCGGGTGGCACAGACAAGTGTGGACTGGCCGCCTACCCGACGCGAAATGAAGAACTCTAAAAAAGACCCAACTATTGATAGGGTAAATCTGATTTAAAATATCATATTTTTATTATAATACATTTTCTACGTGGATCCCTGGAACCTTACTGACAGAAATAAAACACCACAAGAAGGTTGTGTTATTTTACTGTGCTATCTTCTGTAAAGTAGTGTAGTAGCTCAAATTCGAGCGGAAAATCTGCTATGCCGTACAGAGGTACTTAAAATTACTTGTGATGTATAAATAAATGTTCATTAATGTCAACAAAAGGTACAACAATAATTAAAAATTATATATTTCATTGAGTTCGCCGCGTTGCTGCAGCCTTGCAGCGTTGCCTCGCTGTATCGCTAAACTAATTCGTTGAGCAAAAAAGCTACCAGATCTTGGGTCCCCCGTACCCTCGCACAGGCGAGCAGTCATATTCTTAAGAAATAATCTTGCAGCAGGGTCCCAAGGACCCATTGTCGCTACAGCAAAAGGCAGGAAAAATATGTCTATGATAGGTAAATATATGACTTTCGCCTGGGATAGATTTAGTATATACAGGAATAGTCTACGAACCTAAAAGGAATACTTTTTACCTTTCAAGGTATAACTCACCATCATCACCAGCCTATTATTGTCCCCACTGCTGGGGCACAGGCCTTCCCTATGGATGGAATAGGGAGATTGGGCCATGACCTACCACACGGGCCCAGTGCAAATGCAGCCGGGACCAACGGCTTACTGTACCTTCCGAAGTACGGAGGAACTCCAGATAGAAGATTTTTGGTCACCCATCCCATGACCGACCACTGCGAAAGTTGCTTAACTTCAACGATCGCAGCCGAACGCGCTAACCACCCGCGCCATCGAGCTACCCCTTAAAGTATAAATTTTCACATCCCCGTTTAACTATTTTCACAGCCACCGAACCAATCCAATCTATTCTGTCTGAGGAAAAACGATTGCCTCCGGGATAGATCACGTTTGGAGCAATTTTTCGTCCCATTACAGCTTGCGATTCGATTCCACGCAAAACTTCCTACGCAATACGAACGAATGAAAAAGAACTTTAGGCAAGTTTATACAATGACAAGAAATACGACGAGTTGATAAGTTATATGCGGGGAAAAGAAAACAAGTTCTCCAGTTCTATATTCAAAGTCAAAGACATAATTCTTTTATTCAAATTGGACGCAACAACAATGCTTGTATAGAACTTCGCTCTTTTTCGGGACTTTTTGTAGGTATGGAGTAAATATACCATTGTTTATTTATAACGCAACTATTACAGTTATTTTTTTAAGCATTTAACTGCTAGATATTTAAATCAAAAGAAAAGTATACTGAAAAAAAATAGAACAGACGGGACACGAACTCGCAGCCTAAGGCTAGAGAAAATTAGACGCGGCTGTGAGGGCCGCGGTAGCATAATGGTCAGTGCATTCGCCCGTACAGCTAAGGGTGCGGGTTCGTGCAACTATTATAGTTAAGTGTTAGTATATTTGCTTATTGTTTCAGAAATCAGAAATCCATATATCTTTATTCAAATTGGATGTATAGTACAACTCTTTTGAATCGTCCAAATGTTTTTTCCCTACCACTCGTTATTGGACATATTTTTTAGCTGCGGAGAAAAACAAGTGAAAAACACTCCACAACATTAAAAGCATAATGTAACAACATTTACAAATCATTATGTTGTTACAACGTCAATACAATCACGATTTATTTAATATAGAAAACCGTTGGAATGATTGGAATAGTTCAAACCCAAGCATTTTTGTCTGTAATATAATCAGACACTTTGTAATAAGCTTTTTAAAAAAATAGACGAGTGTAAATGGCCATTTAACGGGTAAGCCGCAGAACACAGAAAGTGGTTAAAAGGGTGATCATAGGCCGTTTGTACGGGAACCGATGTCGTCGGCTCGCCCGCACTACACTTCCACATAATAGATAATAGCCAATCAAACGACGCGACATCAAACAATTGAACCAATCAGCGCTCACATCCAAGAACAACGACGCAATCAGAACTAAGTTATTTACACGCCTGCCTGGCCCACAAGGCCTTATTAACCTCTATCTGTGTTCTGTGAGGTAAGCGCAATTTACGTTAGACAGCATAGAGGTTTTCCATACGACGATGAATGCGCAAGACCTATACTTATTTAAAAAAGCGGTCAAATGCCAGTCGGACTCGCCCATGAAGAGTTCCGTAGCAGCAAGTAATTATAACGTATTATAAAAAAACTACTTACTAGATCTCGTTTTAACCAATTTTTAGAAAAAAATGATATTAGAAACCTTAATATAATTTTTGATGATCTATTCATATATAAACCACACGTATGTATGGGTTTGATGAAAAAAATTTTGGAGTTTCAGTTCTTAGTAGGGATAGGGAACCCCCAAAATTTCTCGTTTTATTTTTATTATTATGTGAAAGTCTTAATGCGGTTCACAGAATACATCTACTTACCAAATTTCAACAGTATAGTTCTTGTAGTTTCGTAATAAAGTGGCTGTGACATTCGGACGGACAGACAAACAGACAGACATGACGAATCCATAAGGGTTCCGGTTTTTGCCATTTGGCTACGTAACCCTAAAAATACATGAAAATTTACTGTAATCTGTATGCTTATAGGTTAACCGTTTGTGTTGACCTGTGACCCTGGTCGCAGCCCTATTGTTGTAAGACCTTGACTCTTTAGTATGGCTTCAGCAATCCCTGGATTTAGCGAATACTGAATAATGCCGTTTACGGTGGTTGCCATGTAGTAAAACTTATTGTTAAATGCTCTGACGCGAAACACAGCATTTTCTTAAAACGTTATTAGGTTTTTTGGTGCTATTTCATTTTTAAATCAGTTTTATTAAAAGTCTTACTTATAGTAGTGCCAAAATAGAAAATATTTAAAAGAAAAATATTTCAATGTTCCCCAAAAAAATGAGAAAAAATTTAAATACAATTGGTGGTTAGGATACCAATAACTGTATTTTTTTGAGGATTAATAATTATTATTTTTTGTTGATCATTTATATATGTGCCTATTTAAAATAGCAAAAGAGGCTGATCAAACAAAAGTTATTTTATCACACTAATATTATAAAGGCGAAAGTTTGTGAGTGTGTGAGTATGTGAGTGTGTATGTTTGTTACTTCTTCACGTCTAAACGGCTGAAGCGATTTTAATAAAATTTGGTATGGAGTTAGCTGACACCCTAGATTAACACATAGGCTACTTATATCCCGAAAAAATGTTAGGTTCCAGAGGGAGTTTCAAGAAACTTAGTTAACGCAGACAAAGTCGCGGGTGACCTCTAGTATTACATATTGTTTTAAACTTTCATGGTCACTAACATTATACCTATTAACGGGATTGTTACCATGTACCTTGTTTTTTATGAGTATCCGATATTTCAGCACTGTTGCAAGCGCCATGATCACGGAGTAACAAGGTACATGGTAACAATCCAGTTAATAGGTATAATATTTTATTTTAATTTATTTTTAATTATAAACAATAAATCCTTTAAAATTACTTCTTGTTATATATATATTTTATGTGTATAAAACATTGGTGGATCAACAACAACAATCACCAGTGTACGCTTAGTTCGCGTGGTGGGCCACGACTCATAGCCAAATCTGCCTATTCCATCCAAAGGCCTATGCCGTGCCTCAACAGTGTGGATGCAATAAGTTGATGATGACACATTGGTATATACCTATACGGAATTATTTAGCTTACGACCTTAACAAAGGCAGGGAATAACGGATTTTACTTTCCTATTGGAGCGCCCGCTTAATGTCGCCGCACACGGGCCACCGACCACAACCACAAAACGCCGTCACTGGTATATTTCTTGTAGTTTTCATACATTTTATATGGGCTCAAACGGTACGCCGGTGGCCGCCACACGCTAGAAATCGTCGTTCCTCGCTTCTTGTGGCCCGTGCGGGCCACTTAATGCGTCGATACGAAACACTGCCACACGTCACTCGCGCGATTCCCCACCCCTCTCTCCCTTACCTTAGTCGGCCGCTGTCGCGCGCTTCAGCCACTTTAGTAGCCGCTTCTAGCTTCTCGTGACGGCATTTGTGGCTTTGGCATGTGGTCCGTGTGCGGCGACACTTAGGGAAGCAACCTCCAACTTACAGATGACCGACATTTAAATAACACTACCCTTTCGTGATATTGTGTTTCTGCCGTTGAATTCTAGGTCCAGGGCTCGGTTGCGCGGCCATTGGGAGACTCTCGGCACGCACTAGGGGGACCGCTGTCCTCAAAATGCGTGTCGGGTGACGGTGCAGGAGTATTGTCTGGTTTTTAGTAGCCCTGTTCAGGGCGTAGGTAGGGCCCTGTTCGCTTCAGCGAGCTCCAGGGCTGGCTGAAGGGGACAAGGAAGGAGTCCCACATACCTTCTTCTCGCTCCCCCCAGTGGTTGAAGGATGCGTAAGGCATTTCCCAGACACAAAAAAGGTCCAGGACTCGGTAGGATTGGGGGTTTTGTTCAGTCTGACAATATGAGGGTGGCTGGAGCGAGATACCTTCTGCTGCATCATGTATCTTGGGCTCCACTTACACTTAACATCAGATGAGGTGGGGTAATTTGTTGAGCTAACTAGTATAAAAAACCAGTGTGCTTATGACAACACGACTGAAGTGATACCTCCTTAGCTCCATATGTATATACAATATGTGTGTTAACAATATATACATGTATGTACATGTACATATTTCATTACTAGCTATAAGAGAAAGAGAGAAATAAAACTCAACTCCCGTTCGCCTCGCCCAATCACACTTTCCGTAACGCGTAATGCGTTCGCCAGCTTACTCCCCAAGTCACGAGTGCGTAAAGAAGTTTGCTTATATCTCCCACTCAACTCCCGTTCGCCTCGCCCGATCACACTTTTCGTAACGCGTAGCGCGTTTGCCAGCTTACTCCCCAAGTCAAGCGTGCGTAAAGCAGTTTCACTTCAAAAAAGCGTAAGCGCAGAAGTGATAACTTAAACTAATCTAAGCGACGCTGCGGGTCACAGTGAAAGAAGAGGAGCCTGCCTACCGCTGCCGTACGCGTGAGAGGAAGGGAAGCCAGACATAGTGGCGCCGTAACGCGTTACGTAACGAAGCGGTTTACACTCCCCCCTTGAAGTTATCATTTCAAAAATGTGACATATTTTTTTTTCAAGAACATTTTTGCTTTATCGTTCGCTGACGCTTACGCTCGGCCACTTGACTTATCCAACACATTACTTTGACTGTGTCAGTCAGTTGATCGATTTTCTGTTAAAATTAGCGAATCCCTCGTTGGTTGGATCGTAATCCAAGTCTAGACAATACGCCTCGTTTAAACAAGTGAATGGGCACATTTCGCCTATTTGTGACGAAGTGTATTCATGACGGCATGTTGTTAGCTTGAGCCTTGACGCACCGCACCTTGGTGACGACACCCATTATGAGTTCATGTTACCCACTAATTGGGGTAATTATAAATTTTTGCGTTTTTTTTTCGATGTTCGCATTCGATGAAGTCATTACAAGTCCGAATAAAGTTGAGTACAGACTACGCTATACTATTTTGGTTTAAATAGTATAGCGCGGTGGGAATGTGTTCTATTCAAATGTATAGTGCTCCATAGTATGCTATGGGCTCAGATTAAAACAAAAAGGGTAGATACGGTACGCTCATACTAGTATCAAATAAAATATGATCCGACTCAACTACATAAGCAACTCTTCTACACGCACACGTTTGTATATAAACAATCAATCGAGCGAGACAGAACTATACGCTTCAACGCAGCATATTGTTGTCCTTTTCTTGATAACAAAATGGCAATTACGTAAATAACATTCACGCCAAACCGTGATTTTTGTGAAAAAATGTCATATTGAGTGCACATGCAGCGTGTTTGAATGTCCAATTGTGACTAAAGCGAATTATGGTCATGCACCACAATTTAAGCGGATCACTTTTGATCTGCGAGTGCCGTATCTTCTCTTTTTGTTTTAATCTAAGGCTATGGGCTATTAAAGCTAAGTACCTATAGTTTAGTCTGAACGCACATTAAACTTTTACCGGAAAGTGGTTAGTTTGGCGTAGTTATAAGATCACCCGGTTGTAAAAGTAACCTCTATTAAACAATACTTATCCATAAATAAATAATAAACATTTCCAACACTCACACCAATTAGCCTAGCCCCAAAGTAAGTTTTGTAAGCTTATGTTATGGGATACTAGGGTAACGGATAGAATACATATACTGTTACATATATAAGTATATTTATAGAAATACATATTAAACGTCCATGACTGAGTACAAACGCTCGTATTCATCACGAAAACATTTGCCCTCACTGGAACTTGGGACCTCTAGAGCAGGCAACACCTTGATACCCGGCGAATAAACCACTTGGCCACGGAGATCGTAGTTGTCTGCCATTTTAACCAATACATAGAAAAAGATCTAGTAACAAGATTAGAAATGTTGAGAAAAGCTTTGGCTCTTCTAAAGCTTTGGCTCTTCTCAATATTTCCAATTTTATCCCCATCCCCATATTATCCAGAAATAGCACGCTTTGCTTTTCAAAATATTTCCAACCTTTTTTGTCGATACAATAATAATAATAATGTATTAATAATTTCATATCAAACTTTCTTCGAATCAATTCACTCGGGGCGAATGCACTGCCTCTTGGGAATAACCTACATTGTGTTCGTGTCCACTGTTGCCAGTCGCATTATGCACCTTAAGGCGATGCAGTAAATATGGTTACCGTTCAATTGTAGCTAATAGCTCTCTGCAGAACTGTTATTTATAAAACGCAATCTGAGTTCAGTCATTGGGGTGGCTATCGTTCGATCTTTGGGGTTGAATCGTGTCGATATCGTAAATGGGGGCGAATTATGGAAAAGCTATGGTGTTAAGTATTTTACTGAGCAGCGATTTCATATTATACGAAAATTAACAAATGTATGACTTTGTTCATTCATGTAGGTATAAAAAAGTTATTCTCTCCTTAAAATGGGAGCCTGGTCATTAGTGGTGGCGTTATTGGTTGAAAAAATGTATTAGTTAAAAGTTAATCACACTAATATTTATATTTTGTGAGTGTGTATGTTTGTTAATTCTTCACGTCTAAACGGCTGGAGCGATTTTAATAAAATTTGGTATGGAGTTAGCTGACACCCTGGATGTTAATCCGCAGAAAGGCTACGTTTTACTGCGGGAAAATATCCCTAACAAACCGCGGGTAAAACCGCTGGGCACAGCTAGTAGTTGAATAAAAATACCAGATAATTTTAATGGTTGAAAATATCAGTTAATATTTTTGTTCAAATACAATTTCTGAATATATTTAACAAGTTGATTTATAGTAAATATTTTATTAGTTCGGTCTGTGATTGAAATTATTCATTGCGATTTCATTTATCTATTCGAATTAATATTATTCTTGCGTTAAAATCAAGATGAATTGTATGAATATTTTATTCGATATGGTTGAAAATATTTATCGGATATACGTGTTAATTTTATTTATTATTTTAATTTAACAGTTGATAAATATATATTCAACGACACTGCATATTAAGTGGGCCTCATAAGAAATTAAAGGCTCATCTTTATATGTACTTTAGTTACTTAAATATACAAAGTTTTGAATATCTGACTCTGAATTTTGCCATAAAACAGGCCTATTTATGAACATGTCTTAATGAATCACAGTAACAGTACCTAACATATTCCTCAATATACTTGAAGAAATATATTAGGATATCTGAAAAACATTTATTTATTTATTTTAACGTTAGGTGACGATTTTTTTTAAAGTGGGCTATTTACCATAGCTTTGGCAGGGTTTATATTTTTGCCATTCCATCCTTTCCCTTCCCATCACTTCAAAGTGGGGAAAGAAATTCTATTGTCAAATTGACATCTTTTCTTATATCTTTAAGGAAAAGAGTTAAACTGAGAAAATGATTCCAAAGAAAATTTTACTAGAGAAAATCCACTTTCTGGTTTCAGACGGGATTCGAATCCGCGTCTTCTGCTTCTCTCTGCGTCTCTGCTGAACACAGAAAGTGGTTAGAAGGGCCCTGTAGGCGGGGCAAGAGCGCCACAGTTATGTGTGAGCAAATGCTCATAACCTGACCAAAACTTGCTTCTGATTGCATCGTTACACTCGGCTGAGAGCGTTCATTTGTTCGATTTTTTGTTGTAGCGTCGTTTGATTGGCAATTATCTATTAGGTGAAAGTGTAGTGGGGGCGAGCCGGCTACATGGGATCCCGTACAAACGGTCAATGTCCATCCTTCTTTCTGTGTTCTTTGGGAGGCACTAACCAATCATGCTACCGAGACCTTAATGGTCGTGTAGAATTCCTCTAGTATTTCTTAAGCTGCAAGTTAGCGGAAGATGCGGGCTCGAATCCCGTCTGAATCCTGGATCGAGTGGTTTTTTTATAATAAAATTTTCTTTTTGAAAAAGTTTCAAACTTAGTGCAGTGAAGTTCTTCAAAATATGAATGTCATAATAATCTAGAAAATTATTAACTCTACCAGGTACTTATAATCCGGAAACCGAATGTAACACTATTTACTCGCAACAAAACGCAATAAAAGACTTCGTCGGAGGGTAGACCGATATTTCTGCCAATAACAGCCTACCCGCAATTACTTACTATTTACTCGTATATACGGCGAATTTGCTAATAAAATTCATTAACAGCAGATATTGACACTTCGTTGCCTTGAACGTAGTCTTTCAGTATATATTCGAGGCAGGATAAGGCCGTGACCCAGTTTACCTTGTTTCGAAGATTTAATCCTCACAGATATAAAAGCAGATTGGATGATAATTTTATGAGATAACGCTAAGCCATTTTAGTATATAGTAAATACTTATATTACTATGGTAAATCTTTTATCGCTTTCGTAAAAGTAAAGACCAATTGACGACCTTCGTGGCAGAGTGGTATGTTCGCCGGGTTTCAAGGTGTCGCCTACTCGAGAGGTCCGGCTTCGAATCCCGGAGAGGGAATATGTTTGTATGATGAATACGAGCATTTATACTCCAGTCGTGGATGTTTAATATGTGTTTCTATATAGATATCTTAATATATATAAATCTCGTGTCACAATGTTTGTCCTCAATGGACTCCTAAACCGCTGAACCGATTATAATAAAATTCTCACACCATGTGCAGTTCGATCCAACTTGAGAGATAGGATAGTTTAAATCTCAAATTATAGTCGCAATTTTAATTTATTGCAAATTATTACTTTTGGGCGGTACGAAGTTCGCCGAGTCAGCTAGTACTTATTATATATGTATCAGTATATGTATTCTTTCCGTTACCCTAGTATCCCATAGTGTTATGGGTGTTAAAAAAAGCCCAAAGTAACCACTGTAGGTTATGTAACCTACAGAGATTACTTTAAGGTTTTATTTACGGAGGCAAAACCTCTATTCAAAGACGTTGGTCCCCATAAGGGGCACACCAATGAACGGACCTTACTTCTAGCCTCTTGCAAGTCTCACGGGTGCTTAAAGGAGAAGCCGTTAAGCAGTCGGTGCTGCTTACGAACGCTTACGGCATACTATCCGCTAAAAAACCCTGAGAATACCCTCTACGCTGTTAAGTGTGGAACCGCGAGATCCCCGTTGAGGGATTTCACCGCGTCAACACTAGTATCCCATAGCACAAGCCTACAGTGCTTACATTGGGCTTAGGCTAATTGGTGTGTGTTGGAAATATTCATTTAATTAATTAGGAACGCAGGCGTTATCAACACGATAGCTAAGACACATAGGCAATTCTCTCACCGCTGACGATGAGCGAGAAGCGAGGAGAGTTAGGAACTAGAAACGAGTTGACAAGCGGGAGTGTGTATTTCTGATAGTTTTTGCGTTATAAGCGAGTGTGCGAGTACGATGCAATTATAAGTCGCGGCATGAAACTCTAGCGCTGACCGTTATTGCGCAGAAGTAAAAATTAAGATGTGTTAGGGGGAAACGAGGTGCGCGGGTGGGCGTGCGTTGCGCCGATTGGCTCTCCAGTCGTACCCATGCGCAGTTATCCCCTCCGCGTTTTGTTCAGTCTGACCTGTACACGTGCGCGCGTTTTGAGACAAGCGAGCATTACTGAGCATGTATTATCTTTGGTAGCTCTTGTCGCTTGGCGACAAACTAGTTGAGAGAAATCCCGCTGGCGGTGTGAACAGTCAGCGATCAACTATTAATATACGCATCTCTTTTGTTTACATGGAATGTATAATCTGATCTGATATAATAAGTCGCTACCTAGCGGGCGGTCGGACGACTAAATCTTATTATTATATTAATTTGGAGCGAACAGAGTGAGTTGTCCGAAATTTATTATTGTTTACCGTCTCATCCCTAAGTATCTCATCTTTAATACTCTGTTTACTCCCCAAAGGATATATGATATGCCGAGACAATTCATACGTATTAAAGGTTGCTTGTATGATGTATATAGGCTTGCTATCTCTTTTTGTCGAAATAAAGTACATTTGGATATTAAAGGTAGAAAAAAGTACATTGTGTCCAAAATAAAGTACTATTTATTCCACTTTATTAGTAAGCCACCAATTCGCGCTGGGTCCGTTATCGTCCTCAAATCCGCACTGGGTCTATTATCACCCACCAATCCGCGCTGGGTCCGTTATCACCCTCCAATCCGCACTGGTTCTATTATCACCCACCAATCCGCGCTGGGTCCGCTATCGCTCACCAATTCGCACTGGGTCCGTTATTACCCACTAAGCACTAGATTCCTGTATTTTGTGACGGGTGTTGTTCATCGTTCACCGATGAGCCACCCATGACATTAATCGTAACGCAAAACCGTAAAACATTCGCCAGTTTACACCCCAAGTCAAACGTGCCTAAAGCAGTTTCACTTCAATAATGGACGGAATAGGGAGATTGGGCCATGATCCAAAACGCGGGCCCAGTGCGGTTTGGCGGGTGCTAACTGCAGATGCAGCCGGGACCAACGGCTTAACGTGCCTTCCGAAGCACGGAGGAACTCGAGATAGAAGATTTTTTATCACCTATCCAAGCCTAACCTAGACCGATAACTGCGAAAGTTGCTTAGCTTCATCGATTGCAGCCGAACGCGCTAACTACCTGCACCATGGAGCTCCTCAAGATAAAAATAACTTAACTTTATGTTAGATATTCTAAAGGCTACGGTAGCCGATTTTCATCAGGCGGTCCAGATGCTTGTTTGCATTTGACCAATTTAACATAAAATAGAGACTCGCTTACGTATCGTTATAACAGAAACGTTATCTATATAATACTAACAAGAATAAATTTTCCAAGAACGTGAACGTTGAATCATCAATCAGAGAGTGTCCTTCATACTCCCAGCCCGGGAGTCCTTCAAGGCTCGGAGCTCGGCCCTGACCTATATACGTGGCTCATAGGCAGTTCAATAATACAAGCTTGCTTTCGTTTCTGTGGAACGTATGAGATTAAGGAAGATTGGATTACAATTGGCTTTCCTTATGAGATTGTTTTTCAATCAAAACAAATGTTTTGGGTAAGGAGAATAAGAAGTTCTGCTTTGGCCGGAAAGTCGCTTTTAATCCAAAGGGTAAAAATGGGACTCTTTTACAAAGACTCCACTGTCCGTATGTCTGACTGCCGGCCCAGTTTTCGGGTTCAGAAAATATACTGTCAGTTCCCTAAACAACTATTTTTTTGGGGTTTATTTATTTTAGTGAGAAAGATTAAGCGAACGTGTGGTCTACAGTTCGTATTTCAGCAATGCTTTGTCTCTTTCCAGAAAGCAAGTTATTCCATCTTAGTAGGTACCTGATTTAATGTTTTTCAAGTAAAATTTTTCCTTAAACAACTCTAAAATCTAGCAGTTTACTAAAACTAAAAATAGTTGTAAGATGGATTTATCGAGAAATACATGTCTGTTATAATATATGGTATGGATATGGATAGGTATTATACCTTTTACAAGCTCCTTTTTATCGTAGAAACAAAGTCAATAGTTATTTCTTGACAACCGTTAGGACTGCGGGAAAATGGGGGAAATGGAGCCCTTGTCACTAGATACATAGCTAAAAGCGATGTATCGGATTTCAAAATAAATCAAGTAGGTTGTATTGTGAATAGAGGATATCAGACTTGTGCGCATTACCTACGCTATTGTAGAGAAAGTATCGTAGAGAAACCTATAAACAGTTTACTAAGCTAAAAATGTATTACCAAAATAAATTTTCATCCTTTGGAAAAATGCAAGAAAGGTGTAATTTTTTTAAGAAAACTTGTTATTGACGTTTAATCTAAGATTGTCTTGTTGATCTTGTATGTAAATAAATATACGTACTTTTCTTACATCATCATCATCATCATAATCAGCCGATGGACGTCCTTTACTGGACATATGCCCTTATTACATACTCGTGGAGCAGCCAGCGAACAAAACGATATAATTACATAAAATTAAATTTAACAGGAGCTGTATAAAAGTGAATGACTTACCTCCAGGGAGCTTTTGGCATGGTTTTTAATTTTTAAATTAAGTAATTTTAACACTGTTTTAGTGTAGTTTTGTTTGGTTTTAGGCGGTTTTGGTTGAAAATTATTTGAAATTCAAATTCAACGGGCCCGAAACCTCCGGACTGTAAAAAAAATGATTTGACCAAATGCGTAATTATACCGTATTGTTCGCCAGCTCCTCAGTTTATAGCTTAGCATTTACTTATTCTCAGAGGGTGATCTAAATTAGAGTATCCATCTTGGGAGCAACACTGTTTTAAAGCTCGAGCGACGTACTTTTGATCGCTCGCTACGCTCGGAATTCTACTTTAGAATTCTTCGCTCCAATCTGGATTCAAAAACTCATTCGCCTTCAAAATAGTTCTTTGCTCCCTGAGTAAACAGTCTATTACTAAGGAAAAAGTTAAAATATAGACTTTATGAAAAGACCGAATATCTTTAAAAAAGTTACTGCGTTAAAAAAATACATTTCCGAAATTAAATATCTTATTTTGTTAATTTGGACTTTAAAAAAATTAATCATAGTTATAATTTTTATTTTTTAAGCATGTAACTGCTTGATGTTTAAATCTAAAGAAAATATAACCAAAAAAAAATAAGAGAAGAGTCCCGTCTGCTGCCTGGTCCGCGTGGATTTTTTTCTGGTTATATTTTCTTTAGAAGTTAATCATTATTCTCAAGAAAATTAAATTGAAAATCTTTAAAACAGAATAAATGTGCTTAATGCCTTCCCAAAAAGGTTCAATTTGGGATTAAATAAACACCATCTGCGTACTACTTCCAAAATAAAACCGTATTCGGGCAGATTAGCCATCTTATTTTGTATGACCAAACTCACACAAATTAGCACAACAGTTGGATACATGAAAAACTTATTTTTTTCGTGAGGCGTGCGTCTCATTTGTCGGGAGGATGAACAAAAGCAGCTAGACAGACAAGCTGATGGTTTTTTTGTTTGCACGCAGTTAACTTGCTGTTTGTATGAGTACTTTTGTGTTAACTGTGCGTTCTCTTTTTCTAGACAACCCAGTAATGAGAACAATCTACTTTTTTATAAAGCCTAGCAAATGATGGTATAGTGAACTGAAATTCAATTTGATAACTATGGTAAGAACAGAACGGAAAAAAATCTGTTTGGTCCTATGGGTCATAGAACTATAATCATCAAAAGTGTTTAGGCATCAAGTATTTTTTGTGACCAAAATAATGATAAACTATATTTGCACTTAGAGATACATATAGAGGAGCTCGATGGCGCAGGTGGTTAGCGCGTTCGGCTGCGATCGTTGAAGTTAAGCAACTTTCGAGGTGGTCGGTCATTGGATGGGTGACCAAAAATCTTCTATCTCGAGTTCCTCCGTGCTTCGGAAGGTACGTTAAGCCTTTGGTCCCGGCTGCATCTGCAGTCGTTAGCACCCGCCAATCCGCACTGGGCCCGCGTGGTGAGTCATGGCTCAATCTCCCTATTCCATCCATAGGGAAGACCTGTGCCCCAGCAGTGGGGACATTAATAGGCTGATGATGATGATGATGATGATACTTGCACTTCTTGCAAGTTATAGTTTAGTGTATTAGAGTCACTGATTAGAAATGTATACAGATATATGTATAATAACTATGGTAACCTATGTTTTTTGTTTATTCCGGCATTCGCAATCACCTTTGCAATAAGGCGCTGGCTGAAATTCAGCGCTGCTGTGGTATCGCGAAAGCGTTTACCACAGAGCATAGCTGAGACAGCGTCCTATTGGTCTTACACGGCACGCACCTACTAATTATTTCCCATGTTTTTTATTATGTCTATATTTTATTATTATAACTACTTTTTTTTCGATATTCATGCCGTGAAGGCCAATAAAATGTTTTTCTTTCTTTCTTTCTTCTAGGAAATTTAGCACAATTAACGGCGCACATATAAGCGAGCCGGCATTAATCGGCACAGCCGGGCTGTAAAATAAAATAATATGTAGATAAATGTTCGGCATTAATTACTAAGGGTCGGCTTTGTAGTTCGACAAATACTGCCGATCCGACTATGAAGGCCTGATTATGTGTGTAGCTATTCCTACATAAATGGCACCCTGTCGTATAAAATTATACAAATACAAATACAAGTGCTTTATTTCCGTACCCTATTATTACCTTATATATAACTAATAAATATGAATAGGAAATAGGAATAGGCACAGCGCAGCTGGTTTTAAGCCTACCCATCGTCAAATTTTTGTGGTTAGTTATACAAATTTCAATTCAATTATTAATAGCCAATTAAAAGTTAAATATATTAATTACAATGTCAATTTATTTAGTTGTGATTCAAAGCTTAGTCAATTTAATCTTAAGTAATATTTAAAAAGTCAATGTTTTACTTGTCACTTAATTATATTTATATAATTCTTACACACAATAAATAATAATATATAATCCAGGTAAATTAATTAATTTAGTACATCTACAATTAATGATTATCTGTAATAATGGTGATATTCTTTTGGAATTCCGCTAAGTAGATTTTGAAATCATCGCGTATACATAGCAAGGCATCTAAGGTAATAAGTACGATATTGAAAATCGATCGAAACCTCCTTTCAATGATAAAAGCACTTAAGGTGCTCTAATTCGGCAAATCGGAGCATCCTTAACCGATTCTTTTGTTGCGGCTCACTTCAGGCAATCGATTATCACCCCTCACTTCGGTGACGTCACCATGACGCTGAAATATCGTTGGTTCGGCGAATACTACAGACTATAAAATAGTGCAGAGGCGAACCAAGGATCCCCTGGTCTGTGTACCACTCAATTTTGATTTTCACGGCCGGAAAATCAAAAAGATTTTCGGCCCATTTTCCTATTATTATTCGAATTCTATTTACATCCAGGTTTCATTTATGTCTTTAATCAATCCTGAGTAGTTCTCTACAAACTTATTTAAATTAGATGTGTAAATTAAAAACTATTACTAAATATGATAAAACGAAAAATATGAAAAATTTAAATAATTTTCTCAACTCGTGGCAGAAATTATCCACTTACTCTGTGTAAGAGGGGTTAAAGATTTATTTGTTTTAATGGCCGGTTGCATGAACATTCTTAAATCAAGTTTAAGGCGCGTTATTATGGGTCGCTAATATCAGATGCATTTTGCGATATCTGGTTTTAGTAAATTACGCATGAGAACGGTTACGAAGTTTCATATTGCAGCGATAATAGCGACGCAATAGAAATATGGGTATTTTTTGCTTCTGATAACGAAAAAAAATATTTTGATCAACTTTACTTAAAATAGCTGTTAATATCAATTAATTAGGACATTACCTACTATAAAAAAATATGTACCGAGCATGCACGTCCATGGTTTACAGTTTTTTAACCATGGAAATGACTTCAAATCATGGACGTGACATTGTATGCATTTTATTTATAGAGTTGGAAATTATGATGTGTATGGGATTTCTTAAAGAAAACAAATGTTTGAAGATAAACTTTTAATTGCTTAGAGCTTTTATTCGTAACCTAAATCACATCTTTTATCTTAAGATTGTAGTATCAACAGTATTTTGTAATAAAATAATTAACATATTTATTTTCAAGAAGAAATATTGTACTTACGGCAACCTCTTATTTCAGTCTCAATAATATCTTATTATTATATTTACAAAAGTTCCAATTACTTTATAACTTATATATAATTGAAATATTTTGCTCGCTCTCACTGTCAAAGATGATTCTCTTTTGAGCCTTATTATCCCGTCCCTTATCCTCCTGTTCTTCAGTCTCACTATCAAGCTTGTTTTCTTCGTGTTCTTTAATCTGATCATCGAGTTTTCAATTCTTCGATCACACTATCTAGTTCCTTAAGTTATTGTTTTTCAGTCTCACTACCCTCACTATTCAGCTCATTATCTTCTTGTTCTTCAGTAGCACCGTCAAGTTTCCTATCCTCTACTTCTTCAGTCTCACTGTCTAGGTCCATATCCTTCTGCTCTGTATTTTCACTATCCAGTTCCTTGTCTTCCTGTTCTTTCGCCTCACTGTCAAGTACCATTTTCTCCACTTCTTCCGTTTCATAATCCGGTTCCTTATTCTCCTGTTCTTCGCTATCTCTATCATATGTTTCTTCCTGCTGCAATGGGTAGGAAAATTCTACATAGCTGTTGGGAAACGAGTAGTGTAGACACCGTTCTCCAGGGGCGCATGTGAGGCATGTTAAGTTTCATAAAAAAAAAATTGCGCAATTCTCCCAGTCCCATGTCATTTGATGAACTTTTGTGATTCTAGGAACACTATTGATTTTTCTTTGCAGTAGCTTCTTAAATTTGTTTTGTAGTTACGGTGGAAATTATGACTATGTTTTCATCATTCTACACCATTTATGTATGCAGACGACCTAAAGTTTGGGAGAATAATTGATTCAGTAGCTGATTCGGTACTACTGCAGTCAGATTTGGATAGGCTTGTGGTGTGGTGTAATCAAAACCGGATGAACCTTAGCCATGAAAAATGTTTTGTGGTTAATTTTACACGAAAAAAAACAAAAATAATTGTAACTCTCGTATTGAAGATACGCTTGTTCAGGATAAAGATATAATAAGGAAATTAGGTGTTATTTACGATCACAAGTTGACATTGCCATCCATCCATGCCTCTTATGGAGGACATTATTAAAAGAGGATCTAAACTACTAGGATTCTTGATAAGAAGTACCAAATCGTTTCGAAACCCAAAAACAAAAATAATACTATGTTACTTGGAATACTGTAGTGTAGTCTGGAGACCACTCTATGCCACCCATTCCCTCCGTATAGAAAGGCTTCAAAAACGATTTGTGCGAGTTTTGGCATTTTCCATTGCAAAGTTAAGGAACTTTGGTCTTACACTGAAAGGCTAAGATATTTTGGAATGTTGTCCTTGACAGACAGGCGGGATTTACTAGATATTATATTTCTTTCTAAATTCGTAAAAACACCACTGACTCTCCGCAGCTACTAACACTCTTCAAATTCCGAGCACCATCTTAAATACCGCGCAAACCAATTACACCACTTTGTTCACCCTTGAGAAGAACGGTACTTGGTTCCAACTCCCTCATTGCGAGATTATCCTATACTCTAAACAAATGAAGTGACATTGTCGACATACATCATGACTCTGTGATCTCATTTCGAAATAATTTGTATGATCACATATTTCCTCTGAATTCATAAAAAAATATATAAAAATATATTGAAACATATTTAAAGAAACACGCACACACACATACACACTTAATATTAATTAAATAATATCTGCTAATATATAAGCTTAATGTAATGAATGCTGAGTTCGCCTATAAGTGGTTACACATTAAATCACTGAATGTAAAATTGTATTAAATAAGATGTATTGCTGTAGTAACTGTTGGTGATCCAATAAAGAGAATAAAAATGACAATGGTAGTGATCTCGTTTTAAGGTGCCGCCTACTCGAGAGGTCGCCGGTTCGAATCCCGGCGGGGGCAGATGTTTGTGTGATGAAAACGAGAACTTTTACTCCAGTCATGGATGTTTAATATGTATTTTTACATAAATATACTTACCCATAACACACGCCTACAGTGCTTCCTTTGGGGCTAGGCTAATTGTATTTTGGAAATATCTATTATATATATTTATTATTTCACATTTAAAATATATTATGTAGTAGGATTGATACGATTTCTATTTTCACTAGCGCCTACACTTTCAAAAGAAACAGACTAGATAATAGAGTTGTAAACTGTCCTGCCTAACCCTGTTTTATGTAGACCCTTTGCACCAAATAGTACAAAGTTGCCCACTCACCCAATTTAAGGGCACGCGTCCACAATAAATTACTGGGGTAGCAAAAAAACCAAGGGGTCTATTAAAGGTCGAGCCTATTTTATTAATATAAGTCGAATTTTATTTTAGCGCCTTTTTTGTAGTAACAGTTCGTTATTGCAGCGGCCAGCAAAAGAGGAATTGTTGGACGAACGATTACAAACGTAAGACCATCAACGTAATAACATGAAATGTTGTTGTGGCCAAGGCTTTTATTTTCTCTAATAATACGCGGTAAATAAAACTTAGTAGTACCTAGGCATAACTTTTTACAGATAGTGCAATTTTCGAAGATGCGCTCCACCAATTTTTGGTAGAAGGATCATTAGTGATAAAAGGATAGTTAGATAATTATCTCATTATTATTTATTAGTATCATAGATAATTAGTGTGTGCCGATAACACTCAAATGTTGGCGGAAGCCGGCACACATTTACTATAAACGGTTAGGAGGAATAGAGGAGCGCGTCTTTGTGGATTGCAATATCTGTATCTGTACTAATATTATAAAGAGGAAAGATTTGATTGTGTGTTTGTTTGTATTGTAAGGCTCCATAACTACTGGACGGATTATAAAAAAATGGGTGCGTGTACTTATGTAGGCGCGTGAGAAGTTATCCTTCTTTGGCATCGTTTAAAATTAGTTTTTAATTGCATGCAAATAATTAATTACAATAAATTAATAAAAAGTCTGGAAAAGGACACAGTCAATAAAGTTCAGTTTTAATTTGAAAAAACAAATAAATAATCAAAATATTCAATTAAAATCGCTACTGAATATAATTTATTAGAACATATGTGATTTGCACTTGTATGAAACTCAAACACGTATTCCGAATATACAAACTAGAAACATGTGGATAAATATTATGAATATGAATACCTATAACTGTTACTCTATTACAAAAAATAAAGATGTGGTTTTTGGTTCTACTACACCAATGGTCAAGAGATGGCGCTGTAGTCTCCTGAATCGCGCTTTGGTTCCGTTGTTCCAGATTAATAAATACTTTTGATATTATAAATATGAATACCTATAACTGTTACTTTATTACAAAAAATAAAGATGTGATTTTTGGTTCTACTACACCAATGGTCAAGAGATGGCGCTGTAGTCTCCTGAATCGCGCTTTAGTTCCGTTGTTCCAGATTAATAAATACTTTTGATAGGCCTTCACAATGCATGCAGTCGTTAGCACCCACTAAAAAGAGATTCTATTTCTATTTTGTTGGTAGATTTTCTTAATGTGCGGTAAACACAAAAGTAACGCATGAAGTTGGTCGCTAAAGCGACCAACTTCATGCTGTTAAAATTTTGTGTTACAGTGATGCGCGCGCATCTTAAAATTTCATTCTCATCATTTTTTCATAACGCGCCTAAAGAAGTATAACTTCAAAAATATTTCAAATTTAGTATTCTTGATAAAATCTTTCAAATTTCGTATCCTACATAATCTCTGATGAACATAGGCTATAGAGTATTTTCAAAAAAGTTAGGGTTTCGTTTGAAATCTTTGTTAATTTAACAAAACAGTATCAAAGGCAACGTTTCCAAAATAATGTTCAAATTTTCAAGCATGTTTGAGAAAACAAATGTTACTTCATTTTCCGGTTCCATGAGCTCCTTTTTTTTAGTGACTTCTGTTCGTGTGTTTGCACACCGGTTTTTGTGGTAATAATATCACAGGGGCCTCAATCTCGATCCCTCTGCGTATGAATCTTTAGAAAACCAGCTTTTCTTATTTTTTTCGGGTTTGGATATTACCGATCATCATCATCACCATCATTAGCCCGTTAAGACTGGTAGGGCATTTGTATTCCAGATACATTAATTATGAAATAGGAGTGCAAAACAGATTTCCACACTGTAGAAGAGGTAGATGGTTGACTCTGGAGTTGTTCTATCTCTGCGGGATAGTCTTGATTGTAGATTTTTTTTGACAAATATATCATTACTGTCGCATTTACACAACATTTTGTTCATCCCCAGTATCTTCATCAATATTTAAATATAATAACTAATGGCAATATATATCTTTTTGTTAAAAAAATCTATACTCTGGTAATAAACACCTCATGTTTATCTTGATTTTCCAAATTATCAATGATCTAATTGTATTTCAGTGATTTATTACGAAAAAACCTAAAAAACCTACCGGATGTTATATAGCTCTAGAGCATAATCCTAAGATTTATCCTTTTTTTTATCACAATGAATATACTATTTAATAAAAAAATGGGTGCGTGTACTTATGTAGGCGCGTGAGAAGTTATCCTTCTTTGGCATCGTTTAAAATTAGTTTTTAATTGCATGCAAATAATTAATTACAATAAATTAATAAAAAGTCTGGAAAAGGACACAATCAATGAAGTTCAGTTTTAATTTGAAAAAATAAATAAATAATCAAAATATTCAATTAAAATCGCTACTTAATATAATTTATTAGAACATATGTGATTTGCACTTGTATGAAACTCAAACACGTATTCCGAATATACAAACTAGAAACATGTGGATAAATATTATAAATATGAATACCTATAACTGTTACTTTATTACAAAAAAATAAAGATGTGGTTTTTGGTTCTACTACACCAATGGTCAAGAGATGGCGCTGTAGTCTTCTGAATCCCGCTTTGGTTGCGTTGTTCCAGATTAATAAATACTTTTGATATTATAAATATGAATACCTATAACTGTTACTTTATTACAAAAAATAAAGATATGGTTTTTGGTTCTACTACACCAATGGTCAAGAGATGGCGCTGTAGTCTCCTGAATCGCGCTTTGGTTCCGTTGTTCCAGATTAATAAATACTTTTGATAGGCCTTCACAATGCAGTCGTTAGCACCCACTAAATAGAGATTCTATGTTGTTGGTAGATTTTCTTAATGTGTGGTAAACACAAAAGTCGCTAAAGCGACCAACTTCATGCTGTTAAAATTTTGTGTTACAGTGATGCGCGCGCATCTTAAAATTTCACTCTCATCATTTTTTCATAACGCGCCTAAAGAAGTATAACTTCAATAATTTAAAGTTTATATCCAGTATTTATTTATGTAACCGCTTCATATCACACCTTTTGGAAGTCGGCGTCAAGTAGAAATACTTTATTACAATTTGGAACTCAATTTTAGTAACAAAACAATCGTAAACTTTTTGATTAGTAGTTGCACACATTACTCTGTGGCTTATACATAATAAATATGACAAGAAGATAGTAAAAACTTATTATCGAATTCGAATAGTTTGCAAACCGAAATGTCAATGTCAAATTTTGTATGGAAACTTGAACAGCAGCGGCACAAAGTACGTAACGAGAACTAAAAATCAGTACACATTTGACAATGACATTTCGGACTCGCAAACGATACGAATTCGATATTGGTTCGTGCTAGGGGTACTGTTCTGTATGACATTCCGTCACCAACCAATAATAATAATTTTGATTTGAAAGCACCCCAATGGTAAAATTTCCAATGCACTTGCCGCACAGTGGGGCATATCAAACGGTGTGTTGTGTTTCTCAGAAATATTTCTCACCCCTGTGTGGGGGTTTTCTCCCTTGCGGCTGCATTTGTCCGATCTACATAGGGGACTGCGGTGATTTGTCAGTACAGTAGGTTAATTTAGAAAGAGAGAGAAAATACATCCTCATTCAGTAGGTATATTAATCAGAATAATAGGGATGATGACTAATTTTTTTTTCTTCGTTTATCAGGTAGATTATCAAAAAGTATTTTTTCTTTTTTCACATAATTTAAACATTGCAGAGATATATTGATTTGAAAAGTCGCATGACGTCACGTCGACCAGCAAGAGTTTGAGAAAAACATCATCGCGGTGTCTAAATATAATGGTATGGTATTATGGACATTGCTTTTATTGACATGCAATAAACATGCTATCAAAAACTAATTTCAACTAAACTCAAATAGTCTACGATACTAATGGCCTCAGTCTAAAACGACATTTAATTTCCCCTGTTCCTAGTAATCTTAGTCTTACGGAGTAGTCTTATCAGTTGAACTACTGGGAATTTCCTTCACAATAGACTTACTAGTAAGACCACTGGGAACTTTGTCCCCTTATTAATAAACGCCGTGTTTTGTTCTTCACACAATTGCCATTTGTCATTAAATGAACAGAGACCAATTATAGAGTAACTAATCCAAGCTTAGTCTTCGTATATTAATAAGGGGGTGACGGTATAAAGTTCCCAGTGGTCTTATTGGGAGTTTTATTTCACTGGTAAGTTTACTAACCAGTGAAATAAAAAATAGTCTTACTCTTATGTAGACCTAGGTAATATATAGATAGAGTACCTACATAGTTTGTGAACTTGAATTTATGACCCAAGATAAATGTAATGGAAAAAATTTCACAAGCGAAGTCTTACTATCAGTAAGTCTATCGGGATAGAAATTCCCAGTAGTTCAACTGGTAAGACTACTCGGTAAGACTATTGGGAACGAGGGATCAATTTAACCGCTCGTCAAAAACTATTTCATCACAAGCAAGAAAAATATTAGAGACATTTAAGGTATGTAGCATGGATCTACTGAAAGTAAAAAAATCTCCATTGATCCATAGCTTGAACGGAATCTAGTCAATGGATCTACTGAGAATGATCGTATTCCCTATTGTTATCTCAAACATAAAGTGCCAATATTAATTCTTAAATTACTATCTCTGAGTTTGCTCTTAAAAGTACTTAAGAAGAGCGTAGGCACTGAAAGTAACGGAGTTCATTAAAAAAAGTTTAGTTCATTAACCTGGCTCTAGAAGGCTCCTCTAATTGGTCGTTTTTGTTTTACGACCCCAAGTATGGGCCTTGTTAAGTCTGGGTGTACACTCAGTCGGCACTCTAATGATTTTCATGCTGCGTAGATGTCACTTAAGTGTTATATGAGTGGATTCTAAGTGGGCTTTAATAATTATTAAGCAAAAAAAAACTAGCTAAGTGCGATTACATTTCACTCCATGATTGAACCTTATATTTATATTGTCTTTATTGTTTCAACCTCGGATATTTTTTACACCCACATCCATAAATACATAAAGCACCAGATTTATTTCTTTACACTACGCTCTATTTTGTTTTCAATTCAACAAATATAAAAGTAATTAGTTCATATTTGGCATCTAACACGTTATAATTATCAATTTTTTGGCAAGATTTAAGTCCGCTGTTTTAACATCCCTTGTTTTCTCTATCCGTCGGGCTTAGCATAAAAAATTAATGAGATAAAATATTTACCCTGTTTTATCAACAGACCTACAAGAAAATTTCGCATTTCTTTGGCATTCAATTAACTTTAATCGTCATGCCATTTGCTTTAACACGAACCAATTTATTCCGTTATTTTTTCATAAGAGTCAAATATTTTATCCCACAAAGAAAACAACAATTTACCAATATCGATACCATTGAAACATTGGCTGTCTGTCCCCCCATCCCCCCCTCTTTGCGACGTCCTCGACAACTTATATTTCATGGCAAGTTGAAAAAATACTGGTGGAATGCGAGTCAGACTTTCACAACCAGAGTTATGTATCAATATAGGTATCTAAGTATAAGATTTAACATTCGTTTGAGCAAAAATATATAACAATCACAATTGTTGCAAATGTCTCCTATTGGAATAGAAAAGAGAATTTCTCATTGTCCTTATAGCTATTAACGGGATTGTTACCATGTGTTCTACATGGTAACAATCCCGTTAATAGCTATAATGTTAGTGACCATGAAAGTTTAAAACAATATTCTCATTGTCCGTTGTAGAGTTTAGATGTAAACATCATTTTCCTTCGCATCTTTACTCAGTGTCCTGTGTCGCTCTTACATGACCCACTGCAACACGATGACATATAGGTAAGCGAAGGGTGTATTAAGCCTAGGGCCAAGAATACTATTATGGGACGGCAAAGCTATATAACGGCATTGGGGCGCCAGATTTTAAAATACTCCCCTTAAGCTATTTCTTTCATAAAAAAAATTAACTTGATCTCCACAAAAGAAAATCATCATTATCTATAAGGTCTTCCTTATCGATAAATAGGGAGATTAGACCATAATCCACCACGCGGGTTCAATACGGATTAGTTGGTGCTCACGAATGCACATGTAGAGTAGCTCGAGATAACTTTTTCTTAATACAAATGGTGTAGAGATAATTATCCCTTAATACCATAAGTATAAGGTCTCGTATCGTTTGTTTCAGGCGGACGCCAGCACAGCCTTCCTGCGCGCCGCTCGCGCCGGGCAGATCGAGAAGATTATCAGTCTACTCGAACAAGGCGTCGACATCAACGTTAGCAATGCTGTAAGTATCATCACCAGCAGTGCTATTCTGTAAGTACAAACCTACTTTTCACCGCCGGTATAATTTGATATTTGTATCTATTTTTGATTACAAAGAACACAGAAGGGTGATCATATACCTTTTGTATGGGAACCGATGTCGCTGGCTCGCCCCCACTACACTTCCACCTAATAGATATTAATAGCCAATCAGACGACGCGACAGCAAACAATCGAACCAGTTAGCGCTCACAGCTGAGAGCATCGACGCAATCAAAACATAACTGTGGCGCGCCGCCGCCGGCCCCGCCCACAAGGCCCTTCTAGCCTCTTTCTGTGTTCTGTCTTTGAATCATCCCGTCAATTCCGGGGAGAAAAGTGAGTTTGTTCTTATAGAATGACACGGCAAAAGGGACCTAGGGCCGAAAAAGGCCATAGCCTAGGGCGACAAGCTGCGAAAGGTGGCAGAGGCTGTATATAATCATTACGCTGCTAGCCTATATTTTGATTAAAAAAAATCTTTGTAATGAATGTAAGATTCAATAAAACGTCATGCGTCGTATATCCACAGGATTTTTTTTTTGGTGCAAATCTTCTGAGGGTCGGCGCGGCAAATTTTGAAGTTCTCCCCTGTTTAGCAGTCTGTTTAATTAATAGATAAAATAAAAAAACGTCACACTCTTTTTTCGACAATCGTGAAAAATATATCTCTCTTTATCTATAACAAATCTTGCTAGTGTAATTTTATCCACATCCATTTTTCTGATTGATTAGAACTTTGAATACATAATCATGTTAATAGGGTTAACATTACTATAACACTGACCTGACCTGAAGATGGAGCGAGAAGGTGGCCATCTGTAATTATAAAAAACAAGTTAGTCGAAATTGAGCTCGTTATTAATCTTGACAAGTAAGTAGGGACAAGTAAGTATTACTTTTGACAGAAGCAAGGGTTACAGAGTAACAAGAGGAATATGTCTGTATCATACCCGATCATTTGACGTCTGATTACAGCTTGTAAGATGGCAGCTTAGGGAACTATAGGTAGACCGCTTAACTGAGTCCTCGCCTGCTAGACGTAAAGGGTGGGGCGGTGGGCGAAAACGGGGACCGTGAGAGGTGCGGGCGTCAAGCACATTTTTGTCAAAATTACAAGTGCCCGCCGCCCGCACCTCTCACGGTCGCCTTTCTCGTCGGAGTCATCTTATACCCCGGAGAGGACTCAGTTAAGCGGTTTACCAATAATAAAACACGTCAATACAGAGTATAGAAAAAAAAGAAGAGGATAAATATAATCCTTATGTTCTCTCCCTTGACTCTACTATACCCAGGATCTGACGATGGAGCTGCAAATAATTCTTTTACAAAACGAGAAGTCATTATTATTCTGACTCCTGAAATATTAGGTAAATACAAACTAGACAGAAACAGCTTTAAACTTTTTATTTATTAGTTCAAAAATTAGCTCTGATTTTCCTTTTTTATTTTCTGTTCTCGTGACTACAATGGCGTGTTTTTATATCATATCCGGAAACTAGGACTCGCAATTTTCACACAAACGTCGACTCTGTTTGATTTTAGTAATAAGGTGCATTTTTGCTCGTGGCTAGTTGCATAATAGTCGGCAAAGAATTTTCGCAAATACATGTTGTCAGATTATGCTATGCAGCTTTAAGCGAGCTAATTGTTTTTATGACACAATTGTTGAAAGAGTACTATAATATGGAGTTTTCAACGCAAAATGTAATTTTAACGAAATTGTACATTTCATAGCGGTTATACGAAGCATTTTAAAAGAATGTCCTTACTTGCTGGTATAACTTGATGTGTGTTTGCGAAAACTGAAAGAACATCCATTCCATTATATTATTTGTAAGAATGATTTAAATTCTTAATTTTTTGGAATTAAAATTATGAGTTCAGTAACATTTTTTTAAAAAATCTTACCCACTAACACCACTCCGCTCCGACCCGACAAAAAGAATATAATTCAAATATCGGCTTTAATCATTGCTCTATAGATATACTTTACATTGACAACATAAATTAGAAGACAGCTCAATTACCGCGCCGTCAGAATACTCTGTTGTTGACGCCTTGCTTACCTAGCACGCGTTCCAAGCAAGCGGTCTGCGCGCTGAATGCTTAGGCCCTTTTCACATGCACACAGTCACGGCACGGCCGCCATGCCGTGCAACCGTGCTAGCTCTTTCACATGTATACGGCTTACACACGGTCGCCGGCTATGGATGTTGCAGTATTATCAAGAATTTTGGGGAACGACGACGTCTTTTATCATGGAACAAAAAAAGATTCTTTTCATTATCATCTAATTCTTCGAAACTACTATTTAAGCCTATACATACTTCTTTCCACGGTTCTTTTGTCTTGTTCCTGTTTTTATAAGACGCGATGGTTTTATCCCATAAAGTAGGACGCGCTTCAACTAGCGAAATCAACACATCAACATCGATTTCGACAGACATTCTGTAACAATCGTCCGTCCGTTCCCCTATGACTTTAGCTGACGAATGGTATTTGCGCTCGCCGTACCGTACCGCGCCCGTGTTCATGTGAACGCGTCTATACAAGTCCATACAATACTATAAAGACGGTTGCCGCGTCAAAACCGTGCTTATAGTGGATAAGGACGGCTGACACGCGGTCACGGCACGGTCGCCGTGCAATGTGAAAGCTCTCATTGTTGCTCATACATTACTATTTTACACGGCACGGCAACCGTGCCGTGTCCGTGTACATGTGAAAAGGCACTTACTGTTACTACCAAGCGATTCGCTGACAGCTAGCTGTCGGAGCCTAGACAGCTGGGTTTCGAAACTACTATTTAAGCCTATACATACTTCTTTCCACGGTTCTTTTGTCTTGTTCCTGTTTTTATAAGACGCGATGGTTTTATCCCATAAAGTAGGACGCGCTTCAACTAGCGAAATCAACACATCAACATCGATTTCGACAGACATTCTGTAACAATCGTCCGTCCGTTCCCCTATGACTTTAGCTGACGAATGGTATTTGCGCTCGCCGTACCGTACCGCGCCCGTGTTCATGTGAACGCGTCTATACAAGTCCATACAATACTATAAAGACGGTTGCCGCGTCAAAACCGTGCTTATAGTGGATAAGGACGGCTGACACGCGGTCACGGCACGGTCGCCGTGCAATGTGAAAGCTCTCATTGTTGCTCATACATTACTATTTTACACGGCACGGCAACCGTGCCGTGTCCGTGTACATGTGAAAAGGCACTTACTGTTACTACCAAGCGATTCGCTGACAGCTAGCTGTCGGAGCCTAGACAGCTGGGTGCCTGCCATGAGTATTAAAGGACCCTGAAAAGTTTCAATCTTTATTACCATAAAGACGAATATTCTATAATAGACTTTTGCTACCCAAATAAGTGCTCCTGTTTGCAACGAAAAGTTAACATACGGCCCGCTCCATCTAACCTCTACACTGTCAAGATTCAAACAACATAACACAAATTTGAATTTGTTTTCATTTTACTAACTTATATTTAAGAATCATTGTTACTGACAATATGGACTTGTATATTCTCCAAATTATTAATGATTTATTATTATTATATAAATATATTAGGAGGAAAATTTCACAAAAAAACAAACTCATTTTTTGTTGAAAGCAAGTGGAATTCTTAGCCCGTTCAATACTGCAATCTGGGGTCTATAAGAGTCTATAAGAGAGACATGAAGAAGCATTTCTGCAGGCCGGCAAAGTAAGAATGGTTGGCGTGGCAGTTTATAACTGCTGCACCAGCTATCTTCGCGTCTGGACTTTACCACCACTTAACATCAGGTGGGGTAGAGTCATTTGCCTAACTTGCTCAAAAATAATTAAAAATATCAAATGGGAAATTCTGAGCAACCCTCGCGTTTGTAGCAAGTATAGTACTACTAACAACTCCCAATGTTCTACTCGGCTCGCCCTTGAAAACGCAGTAGGCACCGGTAAATCCTAACTCTTCGTTGACTACAAGGCCGTCCGGCATAACGATACCTATAATATTACTTATACAGTTCAGTAGATTTTCAACCCGAAAGCTAGAGCTTTTGAAGTAAAATTGAATGGCGATTGAGAAAATTGATGTCCTCGTAGTAATATGATACGTTGTTCACGGTACGTAAACCAAGCCAAGTTCATTGAATGTCTTACCACAAAATGTACAAGGGTGGTCTTACAATTTCACGCAACGTGACGCCGTCAATTCGCGATCAAGTTATGACCTATGAAACAGCTGTAAGTGGATAGAATGAAATTCTCTGAAATAAATAATGTTAATGGCCTGCGCAGACTTCCATTTCTTTGGGGACTTTTGTCCGTAGACTTCTTTGCCAGCCAAAATAGATCGCTTTCAACTGCAACGAGCAACGCACATAGAGGACTTAAACGTCCCGCGTGCAATAAGTCCTCCGAATAACCGAGAACACCGAGAGAAAGGACAGGACAAAAGTACGCCGGAATCCCCGAAAAAATAAATCTCATGTCACTAGGCGCAGCAACGCATACAGAAAAGTTCCGCATTGCGTGCTCGATCCGATTTAAAAAAATGGACCCAATATTTTCATTTAAAATGTCTTCTTTAACTTCATGTTTATTACAACACAACGTAAACTGAGAATATGTTTGCCATAGCGTGCGCTTCTCAAAATTTTCGGGCATCAAATGTTCGCACATCGTGTGCGTTGAATCCGTGACAAGTTTACGGCGGACATTTTATATCACGATTCAGGGACTTTTGTGCTTTTGTTACTTTTCTGCGCTGGCCATTATAAATATTGCCTGAGAAATATGCCAGCTGGTGAAGACTATATTGTTTCCTAGTAAAGCGTAGGCGTAATACCTATGTATTATTCTTATAATAGAATAATAATTCTCTAACCAAAGAGTATATTTTTGTTTTAACACGATTTATAAATTCAAATTTCACATAAATATTATAACATATACCTACAAATGATTCGCTTAATAAAGAAGCAAAGGATCCATGTTTTCGCTATGATACTAGGTTCATGCAATGGCTTTTTGTAATTATTGTTACTAAATATGAATGTACGAGCCTGAAAGTCAACTGGGAAATTTAGTACATACAAATTTTCTGAATATCATGCCTTTCCTTGAAGCATAACATTCCAGACAAAATTTTGTCAAATTTGATAACGTCGCGATTTGCGACTGCATAGATAGGGCCTTCTACTGATATGCTTTGGGAACCTAGTTTCTGAGATGTGATTGATACCCATGGAACTCAGAAATTCAATTCGTTACCTCGATAGCCTATCTTGGCTCGGATTCGAGCATCATTTAAGGGTGAGTACAAGCACAGCCTTGATTGAAGTTTACGCCGCATATACTTCAAAATGCATATAAACTGAGCGTGTCAGATTATATTCTATAAGTACTAACTACAAACAGTTACGTTATCTACATAGATCTATGTCTGTGTGTACCACCCACTGGACCCCCCTCTATGCCAATGCTCGAAAGTAAATCGACTTGACATTGCCCACTAATGGATTTCATACATTTGGCCATGCTTTTACCTATGTTTTGTAAACTGATATAGTAAATATTGTAGGAAGGCCAAAAGGGAAGATCTTACTCCGAGCTGAGTGATGGTAGCTCGGGAGCCGCGGTCCGACTGTTTTTTTTTTGAGTGTATGCTGTTAGTCGCAGATGACCTTTACAGCGTCACCGGGTTTGGGGACGGCGAGATCCTAAGGGGACCTCAAGCTGAGAATTGGGGAGTGCATCTAGAGATATTCCAGGCGGATGGCATCTCCCCACAGGGGGAGTCTCCTCTCCGTCTGGAGCCTCTAGACCACTCGATACTGGGGGGGTCGGCTCAACTAGCGGGCGTCTCTGAGACTCGGATCTCGGCTCTAGTTAGCCATTATCGGGGCCGCGTTGGCGCAGGTGATTTCGTCTTCGGGGTATTCTAAGAGGTGCTTAGGCTGACGGAATCGGAGGGACCTATGAGTGGAGGATGGGAGGGCGGACGTGTGTTAACTAGAGACTTTAACTACGTCCTTCATGTATTTCGCGATGGAATCTAACTTAAGATCACGATACAAATCGATATGGCGCACGTAACACGGGCAACCTGTGGCACCGCGCAACAGACGATTTTGCAGCGTTTGTAAGTGTTTAAGTCGCAAAGGAGGTACGCGCGCGAAGCAAAAACTCGCGTAAGTCATGATATACAGATGCCCTGTAAATCACGGGTTTGTCACACGGAGGGAAAGTATATTAAATATTGAAGATAGGATATTTTACTGAAAGAAAACATCATTTTAATTTTAATAAAAACTAGAACTGCATTAACTGTTTTTTTTTAATCGCCTGCTACAACTGGGAATCAAACTCGTAAAATTTGAAAAAAAAGCACATGACATATTTTATGATTACCATCGGAAGGGTTAATCATAAGGATTATTTTTTCCTAAATGAAATAGTTTCACCTTCGTCCTCGCCCACGCCCTTAACCCTGCAGGCGAGGACTCAGTTAAGCGATCTACTCATAAAATTAATGAGCTAATAAAAAAAATATCCGTTCATATTTTTACCATAAAACAGACTTTCAAATGATATATGTTTCATCGTTGCCATAAACCAACTACTACTTTTGAACCGTCTCCTTTAAGAAACAGTCAATAAATAGATATTTATCTATGGATAACTATCTATTTACTCTAACGTGATCGATAAAACTCTAACGTGCCCGATAACTCTGAACGTGCCCGATAAAACAGGATTTTAGAACCATAGTTCTAAAATCCGATTCCTGTTTCATCGGGCACGTTTAGAGTTCACGGTCTCTAACCAAAAACTAATAAAATTCACTCTTTCTACCACGGAGCCTGTAAAAGATGTTCTTAACCAGCTCTTCATTTCAGAACGGCCTGAATGCCATCCATTTGGCATCGAAGGATGGTCACGTGGAGGTGGTTCGAGAGCTCCTGGATCGGGGGGCTGCCATCGACGCCGCCACCAAGAAGGGGAACACAGCTCTCCACATCGCCTCGCTAGCCGGACAAGAGACTGTCGTCAAGCTACTCGTCCAAAATGGTGCACAGGTTCGTATTGAAAAAAGTTCTATGATAGCCTGGGCTTAGTACAGTTTTTCAGGGCGATTCCACACTAAGTCCTAATTATTGGACTATTGTGTCTAGGCTTAGTTTCCCTACCGCGTTTTTATTTTCTTGTCTGGCAACACTGATTTTTAGTAACATTGTCAGTATTACCCCGAAAAGTAAGCCAAGCGTTCAACACGAACATCAGTATAGCATAACCCTACAAGTCTAGCTCCACGAAAACTTTAAAAAGATGGTTGATTTGGCGGAGTAACTAATTTGATGGAGAGTCCAAATTAAAATCAATTGAAAACGGAAATTATATTTTATTATTAATATGCGTGTACATTACAGTGCGCTACACAAGTTACTCTCATACTGAGAGGGCTTTCTCACGGTCTTGACGGCCGTATAGGTAGATCACATAACTTGCATCTACATAGTATAAAACATGTACATTACAATGTAGTTACACCATTCCCCCCCAAAAACATTTTTTAAAATCAAAATATTGTAAAAAGTAATATAAACATGTTTAATATAAAATAAAAATGCGGAATGGAACTTTCGTTAACAACAATAAGTATCGTTATCTACGTCTCAAGTATCCTGCTAAAGCGAATGACAATAATGCTGATTACAATTTCTTGTCGAAGCACTGACCTACTTACAACGTTATGTTAATCAAATGCAATGCAAACATAAAACATAACTGGAATGTTATGATCACATAAAAATATTTTACAAGTACTTAAAAATAATCAAACCAAATTTAGATTATGCTATTATGCTTCCATACATAGTTATTTTCTAGCAAATTTGTAAATAAAATTCTGTATATAGTTTTGTATAGTGTATAAGTATAAAATATAGAATTAATATTTATTACATTAGTTATATTTTTATTCAAAATAAACATAGACACATACCAAACAAATTTATACCACAAATAACAATTTACATATTAAACAAACATATAGTTTTACAATCAGTAAATACATACTATAATTGTATACCGATTTAAAATTATCTGATTATAAGTTGCACTGATATCAACAAAACGAAAGGATAGCCCACACTGGCTGAAAAAAATAATCTATAAAATACTTAACTAATTTCTATCTTAGTTGGCGGCTGAGGCGCATCTTTGGTTCTACGGAAACTTCCTCTAGTCGTACGCGCTATTTGCACAGCATGGTCCTGTATAGTTTCCACTTGCTTTAGGAGCCACTTCTTTACTTTAGCTGCTCCATATCGGCAAATAAAATAAGTGATTACGACGACCAAGATAACAATCGCCACAGCCCATCCGATATACGATCGCATTGTCATTTCCCTTCTCTCTGCTTCAGACTGAGCGATTACTACTTCATCTTTATTTATTGTGTTGCCCATTATTTATTTATGATAAAATTATTATAATGTAAAAATTCAAACAAGTGAACTAATCGTGTTTAGACGATTAAAAGAAATAATTTTTACAAATGCTTATACCTAGTATATATATCATTATAAATTGAAACGTACGGTCTTTTTCGATATACGGCCGCTACGCGTAGTGTAGCTGAGCGGAAGAGTATTATCCGCTGCTTTTGAGCCATTAGAATCAACACCGTAATTTTTGTTTGATGCGTTCGTATCCGGATTCTTGTCAATGTGACAGGGTGCACTTGGGGGTTCACTAGTGTAAGCGGGTTTTAATCTATCTAAGGAAATATTAACGCTACGACCAGGCATCTGAATCAAATAAAACTTATTTTTTCTTTCTAAAACTCTGAAAGGGCCGTCGTACGGAGGCTGTAAAGATTTCCGTACGAGGTCGTTTCGAACAAACACGTGGCTGCAGTTACTCAAATCTGGGTGCACGAATACTGTGTGTGCATCCTTACGTGACGCAGGCTTGGGCTTTAATTCATTTATTAATTTACGTAAATGCTCAACATACTCACTATGATTCAATATAGATAGGTTTTTGTTATCAAAAAATTCTCCCGGAAGCCTTAGTGTCTGACCGTATGTCATTTCAGCTGCGCTTACACTAGTGTCCGACCGTGGTGCTGCCCGAAGTCCTAACAAAACTATAGGTAACTCTTCTACCCATGTTTTAGAATCTAACCTGGCCATGAGCGCTGCCTTAAGGGACCTGTGCCACCTTTCAACTAATCCATTACTTTGAGGGTGGTAGGGCGTTGTACGAGTTTTATGAATGCCTAAATATTTCATCAACTGTTGAAAAACGTTACTCTCGAATTGCCTGCCCTGGTCACTAGTGAGTTGAGCAGGACAGCCAAAACGTGAAATCCATCCTTCAAAAATAACTTTCGATACCGTTTCAGCCGAAATGTCCCTCACAGGAAACGCTTCAGGCCAACCCGTTTGACGGTCAATTACTGTAACGAGATACCTATAGTCCTGCAAGGAAATCGGTAGGGGACCTACTATGTCAACGTGTATATGCGTAAAACGTTCTGCCAAAGGAAATCTACCAATATCTGATTTAACGTGCCTATATACTTTGGCACGTTGACATGCTATGCAGGTCTTCGCCCACCTGCCTACATCTTTATTCATATTTACCCAAAAGAATCTTTCCCACAATAGCTTTCGCGAGGTACGTATTCCCGGGTGACTAAGGTTGTGAATGTAATCAAAAGCTTTCCGCCTAAATACTTCAGGTAGGTAAGGTCTAGCTCTATCGGTTGACATTTCACACCAAACAGGTAAATTGCTACCAGGCAACAATATCTTTTTAAAATTCAAGTTATTGTTCGGGTTATTTCGTAATTCAGCAAAAACTTCGTCTTTTGATTGCGCGTCGCTTATACCTGAATAATCTAATTCTGTCGAGCAACAAACGGACTCGACACGTGATAACGCGTCCGCTACTACATTGTTATCCCCTACAACGTGGTTAATGTTCGTAGTGAACTCGCTGATAAAAAGTAATTGCCTTACGCGCCTTGGCAGTTCATTATCACTACCAATTTTCGAAAAAGCGAAAGTTAAGGGTTTGTGATCGGTGTAAATTTCCAAGTTTTGACCTTCTACCATATTACGGAAATACTTTACTGCTAGGTATATTGCCAGCAATTCCCTATCATACGTACTGTACTTTTGCTGAGTTGGTGACAATTTCCTAGAAAAATAACCAAGTGGCAACCATACCTTACCTACACGCTGTTGCAATACCGCTCCCACGCTCGTATTCGATGCGTCCGTCATAAGTGCAAGCGGAATATCGGGTTTCGGATATGATAACAGCGCTGCATTTTGTAATTGTAATTTACATTCAAGAAACGCGTTGTTAGACTTTTCATTCCAATCTACTTTCGTTTTGTCTCTTTTCTTAGAATTTCGTAAATATGAATTAAGATCTGCTTGATATTCGGCGGCATTAGGTAAATGTAATCTGTAAAAATTTAACATCCCCAAAAATCGTCTCAGTTGTTCGACTGTTTCTGGCTTTGGAAATGCGCAAATTGCGTCAATTTTCTCTTTCAAGGGCCGAATTCCTTTAGTTGACACTTCAAATCCTAAGAAGTTTATTTTAGATTGACCAAACACACATTTATTTAAGTTTAAAGTTAAACCGAACTTATTCAATCTCTCAAAAACTAATTTTAAATGCTGTTTATGGGACGTCATATCTGGGCTTGATATTATGACGTCATCAATGTACGTATATAAAAAGTCTAAACCCTCTAAAACTGTGTGGTTCATAAACCGTTGAAAAGTTTGAGCAGCGTTACGCAACCCAAATGTCATGCGCGGAAACTCAAATAAACCGAAAGGTGTTATTATAGCGGTCTTCTCTATATCTTCAGGGGCGACCATTATAAAATGGTACGCGCGATTAATATCAAGTCTAGAAAAAATATTTTTGCCTTCTAATAAATATGTGAAATCATGTAATCGGGGGATAGGGTACCTGTCGGGTTTAGTTACAGCATTAAGTGCTCGGTAATCACCGCAAGGTCGCAATTGCCCGTCTTTTTTAGGAACGACGTGCAATGGACTCGCCCACGCACTTTTCGACGGTCTACAAACACCCAATTCTTGCATGAGCCTAAATTCTTCTTTTACCTTTGCGTATCTATGAGGTGGTAGCGGTCTTGCTTTTGCATGTACCGGCGGACCATTCGTCTCGATATAGTGGTAAACAGAATGTTTAGGCGTCTCCTTAAATGAGATCGGTTTGGTGATATCAGGGTACTGTGCTAAAATATGAAAGAATGGATGACGCTCGTCAATAGTTTTAACTGATTGTTCATTACAGTAAACAATAGAAGCTAAAACATTTAAATGCGTAACTTCATCTATTAGGCGGCGCGAACTTACGTCAACCAATAACTTATAATATGCCAAAAAATCGGCTCCCAAAATAGGTTGATGTACGTCCGCGACGATAAAATTCCATTTCAATGCTTTACGTAACCCTAAATTTAAAATTAAAGTTTTTATGCCATAAGTATTTATTTTAGTTCCGTTTGCGGCATATAAATTGTAATCGCAACACTTATCACTTGAACGACTCCCACGCACTACATTTCGCGGCAGCACAGACACATTTGCACCTGTGTCTATTAAAAAACATAAATTACTAGACTTATCTTTGATACACAAGCAATGATTCGAAGATCCTATGCAGCTGCCCACCGCTGAATGCTGCACGGCATTTAGTTTCCCTGATGCGGAGCGGCAGAATCGGATGGAGGAACTCCTTTCCAGGCGCACGGCGGTATGCACTTATGGGCCTTCTCTTTGTATCGGAAATGGTAAAAACACATCCAATCTGCACGTGCTGTGGCGCGGCGCGGCGTGTGACCACGCTGATTTTGGGACCGCGGCCGGCTGCGATTCCGCTCTCTGCGTCGCGACATCGATCGAGATCTGGCCGTTGACATTTTGTCGAGGTGTTTATTGATTTTCGCTATTTCCGCGATTATATCAGTGTTGCTAGAAGAGGTAGCTTTAACCTCAGCGATGGTGATAGGCCTGATGGTCTCCATAACCTTGTCAGCGACTGAAGCAAGGGTATTTAAATCTTTGGTGTCGGTAACGACCAACACGGCACGTACTGAGGTTGGCAAAAGTTTTTGCCACAATATATTAAGTGTGTCGTTATTTACCTTATCTCTTGCCAGTTCCTTCATTCGTCTTAAGAGTTGGGATGGCCTCTGATCTCCCAGGTCCATCTCGCCAATTAATTTTTGTATTTGGCGTGACTCAGACTCTTCGTAGATGGCAAGTAAAGTCGACTTTAATAATTCATATTTTCCTTCGGCTGGCGGACTCACCAGGATGTCAGTTACCTGCTGGACGACGTTCTTGCCCAATTTTGCAATTACTAGATGGTACTTAGCCGCGTCTGAAAGCCTTTGATTGTATAAAACCGACTCGGTCTGTATGAACCAAGTGCGCGGCTGGTCCTCCCAAAAGTCTGGTATGCGCGAAGAAACTGTTATTTGCGCAACTTCCGAGTCCTGACTTGTAGACTGCATCGCGTAAACTGAAGGGTCCTGCTCATCCGGCATTATTTAAAAATGTCACTCACTAAAAGTCAAAGTCACAACTATTTGTCCGTTTTTTAATCACTGTTTAAAAGTAATAACTTTGTTCTACTTTTTAGCGCGGCACTGTATTTATAATAGTCGGATAGTCACCAATTTGGCGGAGTAACTAATTTGATGGAGAGTCCAAATTAAAATCAATTGAAAACGGAAATTATATTTTATTATTAATATGCGTGTACATTACAGTGCGCTACACAAGTTACTCTCATACTGAGAGGGCTTTCTCACGGTCTTGACGGCCGTATAGGTAGATCACATAACTTGCATCTACATAGTATAAAACATGTACATTACAATGTAGTTACAGTTGAAACCGTTGGTTAACTATCAGATATCGTGAATGTAAAAAAAGAACTCAAGTTTGTATATATTGCCTTGAAACAAAATCTTTGCAATCAAAACACTCTGCTATATGTTTTTGTCGTAAACATATCGTGATCGTGACATTGATAAATCGCCCATCAATAAAGATCCAAAATATAAATAGCTATAAATGTAGATTCATACACAATAAGAAATAATGGGACTTCAAAAATAATACGTCCTTGGCGTGTTCCCCATTACGGTATGTTGTGTTATTTATGTACAATATGTATGTGATAATGTATTTTTGTTGTATTTTCAATATCGTATAGGAATATCTTTCATGTAACCGAAGCTTCTACGTTATCGTTCTGAAGAAAAACAAATCATCCATCATCAGTAATTTTCATTTCCTCCTTTATACTTTATCGAGACGATCCTCATACTTCAATCAACGTCTACCAACCTAATGATCCATTAGACTGCTATTTAAGAAATGGTTCTTATAAATCAAAGGAACAAAACAGACTGTACATAGAGAGATAGAAATGTGCTAGAAGATAAAATAAATATTTCTAATAATAGCGTTGTCGTATATATGTTGCAAGATGTTTTGATTAATCGAATTGGTTATCGAATACCCACAAATAATTGTTCTGATAAATGACTCCACCCCACCTGAAATTAAGTAACGGTGGACTTCAGACGCGAAGATAGCTGGTACAGCAGTGTTACAATGCCACACTAGCCAACCTCATTTTACCGGCCTGCACTTCACGCGTTTTCTAAAGAATCCCGGATTATAGGAGGGAAGAAACACGTGAGCGGGCAAAGCATTCTATTAGTAGTGATATAGTGAGAAAAAGAAATGAGTCACAAATTTCTTAGTTTGTGTTGGAATAGTGGCCATAGTAAATCGGTAACAACGTAGGTCAGCGCGCGTGGTACTCTGAAGAAAAAGAAAAGATGGAGAAAGGGAGAACAGTTATTCTGAGTTCCTCAGAACACTTCATGGTTTTGACTGTAAAACGTGCTTAATGACGCCACATCCCGGCGTGATAGTAGAGGCTCGAGGTGTTTAGTCATCTCCTCTTCTCCAATGATGCAGATCACGTGCCTCTATAAACTATCCAACGCAACAAGTAAGTACTTGGCGGACTCATCCCAGAAGTGCAAGCTAATTCCACGCAATACCGCAGTTTGCCGACGTGAAAAAACTCCGCATCTTGTTCAAGACTCCAAGTTTTGGTAAAGCTGTTTTGATCACGGTTTCAATGAAGTTCTTTGGATTTAAGTCTGAGCGAGCGCCAGTGCAGTGCCCTAAATAGAGGGAAGGGGAAGCAATGGCGACGCTTTTGCTGTGAAAGCGCAAACCTGGGTTTTCTTAGAATGGCTTACCCTATTCGAAAATGTGGTCCAAAGCCTAATTGTGTTCAATGACAAGATTCTTATGTTTCTACCTGTCTAGATGCTGTGTGTCCGAAATATTCCGCGTGCACTGTACTATGGTCTGCATAGCAAATAATATTTTAAGAGGAATTGAATCATTGATATACAAAAGAAAGAGTGTGGGGTATAGGACAGAGCCCTGAGGAAAACCGGCATTCACGGAATTGAACTGCGAACTACAATCGTGCGTAGGGATGCGAATTCTATGCCCATGCTCCTGCGTCACCACCACCAGTCAGTCATCCAGGCACAGAACTGAGCACGCAGACCGTATGAAGAAAGCTTGGAGAGATGACTTTTGTGCCAGACTCCATCAAATGCCTTGGCGATGTCAAGGTTGATATAGCCAGACTTATCCGGCTTGTCAATATTTCCATCCCAAATGTGTGTCACGTACGCTAGATTTGGCCTAAACCCGTATATACGATCGTTGATTAGAAAGGGTCTTCTAGGTACCGAGTCAGATGTTTATTAAGGACCCTTTCTAAGACTTTGCATAATACTATGCTTTGGTGTTATGTCCAATATGAAATTGAAAGCTGTTTTTTCTATATTTTGGAAAATCAAATCGCAAATCAAAATGATTGGTGAATAAAAATATCTATGTTAGTGACCGTAGCTATCTTTGATTGGCATCAATCATAACAAATCATTCCATTCCGACTTCCGAGATGCTCCCGAACGTCTGTCAATCTTTTAAAAAAAATGGTTTGCTGACAATTCGCTGTATACTTAACGTTTTCCCACTATTTCCGAGTTTATTGGTATACTATATATAGATGAACTTTTTCTTAATAATTTTCTTGATTATATCCAACTGAGAATGATCTAGCAGTTAACTCTCATAATACAGAACGTAAATTAGGTGAATTTTTGGAAACTGCTGAAGGTGACATGCTTGTCACCATTGTTTCCGGAAAACATTTTGGATTCGAATGCGACTTAAAAAGCAGTTGTGATGTGATTTGGAGAGTCATGTTTATACTTATTTTTTCGTAACTAGCTCATCAACATGACCACATTAAAATTAAAGGACGATAAAATATTATCTAAGGAAATGAGTATCGTATTTTACTTATTCCACATTTTTATGTTCACGAAATAAATCAATGCTCTTTTCTAATGTCCTGTATTTGTCTCGTATTTATCTATTAGTACTAAATGAGAACAGCTGTTTAGGTGCCGAGAGACCAACTGATAGAAAAGACACTTTTATGATTGAAATATTAATATTTTTATTTTTACTCGTATTCCACCAATTTCGCAAATTCATAACGTAAGTATTGGAGAATAATGTACGCACTTAATTCGTATTTTCTTCAAATAGGTTAACATCCAGTCGCAGAATGGCTTCACACCATTGTATATGGCAGCGCAAGAGAACCATGATGGCGTTGTCAAGTTCTTGCTGGCTAATGGAGCTAACCAAAGCCTTGCTACAGAGGTGAGAAATTTTATTATTGTTAATTAATAAAGAGTTCCAAGTTATTAAAATTGTAGTTTTTCAGAAGATAAATACTGAAACTGGAATAACGGTGTTTGTGGTACTTTAAGAACTTTCAAAACATGGTACTTGTAAAATTTATGTAATCATCATCATCGTATCAGCCGAGAGACGTCCACCGCTGGACATGGGCCTTCTCCAAGGAATTTGAAACCGATGGTCCGGCGCTGCCCTCATCCAGCGGAACTCACATAATTTATTTTAATAAGAAAGAAAAAACTAGACCGTCTTCTGAAACAGTATCATCAATAACGTTATATCATTGTGACACACCGTTAAGCGATCCTAAGCTGTATAACTCTAAAACTGTATTCTATTTTCCCTAATTAGGATGGGTTTACCCCATTGGCTGTGGCTATGCAGCAAGGGCACGAGAAAGTCGTCGCTGTTCTCCTAGAAGCTGATACACGTGGGAGAGTTCGCCTGCCAGCACTTCACATAGCTGCTAAGAAAGACGACGTGAAGGCTGCGAACTTACTACTCGAGGTAAGAGCTGAGAAAATTGCTAGACTAATATTAGATTTCCATCAGGAGTCCCACCAAGTATATGTTCATTTAAAAAATAAAAGATTTGAGTGCGTTTGACCACAATCACACCTGAACGGTGTGGTTTAAGACGGAGGACGCAAACTCAAATAATGCCTATTTATTCTTGCCTTGAAGGTTTCTATTTCATTCCCTAGCGGTTCGCATGATATAAGTGGCTCATGTAAAACGATGATATTATTTAAATGTAAATTACATGACAACATATATTTCTTTATAGAATGAACATAACCCGGATGTGACCTCAAAATCAGGATTCACGCCGCTTCATATAGCAGCTCATTATGGCAACGAATCCGTAGCTAGACTGCTTTTGGCGAAAGGAGCAGATGTGAACTGTGCCGCCAAGCATAACATATGCCCCTTACATGTTGCAGCCAAGTGGGGTAAGTGGTTTCGAATTTTATAGATATTGTTAGTCATACATGGATGATGTTATTATATGGTCATAACTAAGATCAATGGTCATATCAATGGTACATTATTCATGGAAATAACGTGACCGATTGCTTTAATTCTGAACTGTATTCAACAGGTAAAGACAACATGGTCGCTTTGCTATGCGATAACGGTGCTAACGTAGAAGCCCGTACTAGGGATGGACTAACTCCTCTGCATTGCGCCGCTCGGTCAGGCCACGAGAGAGTCGTTGAGGCATTGTTAGATAGAGGGGCACCTATCACTAGTAAAAGCAAGGTAAAATTTAGTATTTTATAATTATTTAACAAACAACTACATATTTGAGAAAATTTTAATATATAAGACATATTTATATCAAAACTTGGTTACATCTGCTTAGACTGCATATTGTAATAGACAAGTCTCCTTTGTTTATGAAACAAGAGTGAACACCTGAAGGTGATAACAATACTGAAGTATTTAATTTTTTTCTCATTTCTTCAGTATTTGTTTTTTTACATCAAACCAATATCTATTAAAATTATTTCAAATACCCTTTTTTCTATCAGAATGGCCTAGCCCCTCTGCACATGGCAGCGCAAGGCGACCACGCTGAGGCTGCCCGAGTACTTCTGTCCAGGAGAGCTCCAGTCGATGACGTCACAGTGGACTACCTCACCGCCTTACACGTGGCTGCACATTGCGGTCACGCCAAAGTAGCCAAGCTACTGTTAGATAGGTCAGCAACATAGAATTTTGATAGAAGTAAATCCCTAATACCTTTAAGTGCCTTTAATTCTTCTCCTCTTCCCCCTCGGACGCCACTCGGAGTGGACGTGAGTGCATAAATCCGTATACAAATAAATTTAATAATTTTTTAAAAGTTCTAAAAGATTTTCGGTGCCTGAGGATTGAACCCGAGCACTCTGAGTAAGTGAGCCTGTGCATTTTACGCCGAAGCCACAATTGCTTGGCACACCGTTGTAAAATTAGTAGCCACAATTGATCCTTTCAACGTGCTACAATCTCTGCGAGCGACTACGAAGATAACAATCATTATACAGAGAACTACGGAACACTCAATTGCTCACGCCACTACGGAGTATATTATTAAATAAAAAAATTCAAGAAGAATAAACAAATCATTTCCATTTTGTAACATCTATTTCGATATATTTTTTTAAGATTATATTACGCAGTCGGACGGATTTATTGGATGAAATCGTTGATCGACGGCAAAAGTGAAACAGTGCAAGAAAGTGATACACCCCAAAAGATAATTTATATTATTATTATTGTTTTCTCCAAACGTTATATATATTTTTTTTTATTATTAAATTAAAATGCCATTACGCCGCTCACCTCCATCTACCTCTCCCGGCGTTCCAGTTCAACAACCTTTAATTATCCCATCATGTGACTCAGATTCAGAAAGAAGTGGCGGCGGTTCAGCACCTCTGCGCTTGAAGCGAGCGCATGGAAATGACGACATACGTGACCTCAGGACGGAGATGCGAGAGTTGTTTTCAAGCTTGTCTAGCTCAGTAACTCAGCGCCTTGGTGAGATTAAACAGCAAAACACTGAATTAAAGGAAAGTCTGCAATTTATGTCTGACAAATATGACTCGCTTCTTCTGAAACTCCAGCATATGGAAGATGAGAGAATACAGGATAAGAAGTCTATATCACTGCTTGAAGACAAAATTGATAGCCTGGAGCGAAAAATAAGAGCTGCGAGTATTGAGGTCAGGAATATTCCAAAGTCTGTATTAAATGACAATAAGGCGGAGACAAAGGTAGACTTATATGCCATTGTAAAATCTTTAGGCGAAAGCATTGGCACAAATTTAAATAAATCGGAAATTAAAGATATATACAGAATTAACTCGAGTAAAGAAACCAACAAACCGTTAATCATTGAATTCACTTCTGTATTAATGAAAGAGACCTTTTTAAACGCCGTGAAAAACTTCAATAAACAAAAGGCAAAGGGAGAAAAACTAAATACAACACATCTTAAAATCCCTGGTTTACCAATTCCTGTATATGTCTCGGAAATACTAACTGCTAAAACTCAAAAAATATTCTATTTGGCGAGGGAATTTGTGCGCAACAACGGCTACTCCTACTGTTGGACCTCAAAGGGAATAGTTCACTTACGCAAATCCGATGGTCAACAGCCCATTCGTATCATTTCCGAAACTGATTTAGCGAGACTCAAAAGTACAGAATGACTATACTTGGTGAACTTTATTACAGCTATCTTAATTTTTATTATATTTATATTATTGCATGAAATTAATTATAAGGTACAAAAAAATAGAAATCGTTATGGATCAATTCTTATATATTATCGTTTTTATATACCTTGCGTTGCGGCGACAGATTCGTTATTTATAACAAACATATTATTGTTTTTATACAGGATTAGCGGTTACTCATATGCATTATGTAGATCAATCCTTTACAACATAGTTATCAAATGGCAGTTGAGCTCAAGGACTCCAAAGTATTTTTTGGTGCACGTTTCAGTCATTGCTATAATTTATCATTATAATTCGATCCTATAAATGACATAGCTAGCAATTTAGATCTTGTTTCTGTGTCTGATGTCCACAGTTGTAATGCCGAAGATTGCCAAGAACTGCTTAAATTTGATCAAATTAATTTAAATATCATTTCACAAAATATACGCAGTGTTTCCTCTAACCTTGACTCCTTCCTCGTACTTCTTAGTCAAATGAAAATGAATTATGATGTCATTGTCCTAACTGAGTGTTGGCTGTCCAAAAATCCTTATATACCAACTATAGACGGTTTCTCCTTCCATAAATCTAGCAATCCTCATAATCAAAACGATGGAGTCATAGTATATATAAATAATGAAATTTCTAAAGTTACTGTCTTTGAACCTCAATTTGAGGATGCTAGTTGCTTAATAGTGAAAATTGGTGAAGATATGGCAGTAATAGCCATCTATCGCCCTTGTGAATTTGTAAATACTTCGAACTTCATTCGATCATTAGAGAAAATACTGCATAGTTTGAGATCAGTTCAGCATATCATTCTTACGGGAGACATTAATATAGACATAGTCCCATCAAACACTAGTGAAAAAACATTAGAATATCTTAATCTCCTTGCAGCAAATGGAATGCTTCCATCCCACAACTTACCTACTCGAAATAATGCGTGTTTGGATCACTTTTGTATTAAAACTTCTTATCCAGCTACAACATTGATCATTAACTCCTCTGTAACTGACCACTACACTATACTCCTCTCCCTAAAAAGTAAAAAACATGCCAGTACTACTAACACTCTGAACAAAATTAACCATAAAATGTTATCAGATGAGATCTCCAAATACGATTTTTCTCCGGTTCTTACTTCTTCTGATGCAAACGCAGCTGCTGAGACCTTGACTGATGCTCTGCGTGTTTTAATACAGAGAAATACTACCACCAAGTTCTTACCTAAACGTCAAAAACCTATAAAGGCCTGGATCACGCCTGGTCTATTAAGATGTATTAGAAATAGGGATCGCCTACACAAGAACTTTAAAAAAGCTCCTGGAAATGAAACGCTCAAATTAACTTACACCCGATATCGCAACTTCCTTGCCACCTTGATAAAAAAAGTCAAAAGGGCCCATTTCATGGATCTTTTGCGCAAGGCTGGAAAAAACAACAAACGTCTATGGGAGGTTATAAGAGATGTATCTTGCCTAAAAAATAGTTGTCTCTCGTCAGGTGTCCTGTTATCAGGTAGCTCTCCTCAACTGGCTCTTGATGAAACCAATAAATATTTCGTAAATCTAGGAACAAATTTTGCTACTAAATTTAACATTACCAACCCTAGAAATGCAACTTCATTACAATCTTTTCCCCGGTCAGCCTACTCATTTGTCTTGATCGACCCTGAAGAAGAGGAAATAAACCAAATCATATGTGGCCTAAAGACTGATTGTGCTGCAGGTTGGGATGGAATCTCCTCTCGTATCATTAAAAATAACAGTAATATTCTAGTTCCCTTATTAGCTCATATATTTAAACTTTCTATCTCACAGGGGATTTTCCCAAAAGTATTTAAAAGTGCTTTAGTACATCCAATATTTAAAGGAGTCGGGGACCGCACAAGAGTCGAGAACTACCGACCTATATCTATTCTTCCGACTTTGTCTAAGATATTTGAGCGCATCTTAAATAACCGTCTTATCAAATTTCTGGAAAATAAAAATCTTCTTAGTCAGAACCAATATGGTTTTCGAGCAGGGCGATCTACTTCTCAAGCTGTTCTTGAACTAACTTCCAAAATAATTGAAAACCTGGATAGGGGTAAGAAATGTCTTACAATATTCCTCGATGTGGCTAAAGCGTTTGATTCCGTTCCAATATCTATATTATTGCGCAAAATGGAAACACTTGGTATACGTGGTAATCAACTTAGCCTTTTTCAAGATTATTTATCAAATCGTAAACAGGCGGTCGTGATTGAAGGACAGAAAAGTTGTGAGTTCCAAATTGAATACGGAGTACCGCAAGGAAGCATTCTTGGTCCTACACTGTTTTTAATTTATGCGAATGATCTTTGCACCCTTAATATTCCAAATTGCTCTCTTCTTTCCTTTGCGGATGACACTGTTCTCTTCTTTTCTAGTGATTCTTGCCGTGATGTCTTTCTAAATGCACAATCTGGATTTGATATGGTTTGCGAATGGCTAAACAATAACCGTCTCACACTTAATGTTCAGAAGACCAAATATATCATTCACTCTATAAGAACGGTTGATCTGCCAAGTGAGGAATCTCTATCAATTACTGCACATACCTGTTGGGGTACAAACTCTTGCTGTTGTTCGTCCATCGAGCGAGTTAATGAAATTAAATATCTTGGAGTTTTGCTGGACAGCAATTTATCTTTTAAACTACATATCAATGTCCTTGCTGCAAGAATTCGCAAACTGATCTATATTTTCAAGTCACTTAGGACAGTAACTGATTCATCACTCCTCAAATCCATTTACTTCTCTCTTTGTCAATCCTTGATTCTGTATTGCATTACATCCTGGGGTGGCGTTCCTAAGACAACTATACTCCCACTGGAGCGTGCCCAACGCGCAGTTCTAAAAGTAGCTACATTCAAGCCGTTTCTGTTTCCTACCGATGCCTTATACTCATTCTGCGAAGTTTTATCAGTACGTAAATTATTCATCTTATATACATTAATACACTAACATTCCAAACTACCTTTAGATCCTTATAAAGGAGAGGTTCGTCGCAACAAATTGATTTTCAAGAGTAAACTATTTAATAAATCTTTTAGCAAACGATTTCTACTTTTTCTAGGTCCTTTTATTTATAATAATGTAAACCGGAGGTTGAATATATATTCACTAAATTATTGTAATCTAAAACGCATACTCACTCAATTTCTTCTTGCACTGACTTATGAAGAAACTGAGAAGATGTTACTACACATGACTTGATTCCTTACTCGTCTTGCATGAAAATTATTTACAAAATAAAACTAAATGTTGGTTCTAATTCTTGTTAAAAAAGTTTTTTTTTTTGTTTGTTAATGTAACTTAAATTTTCGTTTTTCATTTAAAATCATATTTTCTAATCAATGTGGTATCTTGTAAATTTACTTTATTGTGTCACTGGAAGAGAGTGGGTACTTAAGTCACAGGGTTTTCCTATTTTAAGTACCCACAGATCCTTAGTTTTAAAATATCCTGTGCCTGTATTTGTAAAACCATATTGTATAAAAAGTTTGGGAATAAATTATTATTATTATATTATTATTATTATCTTCAAACCGCTTTATTAAATTAATACTTTGAAGTCGGAAGATAAAAGATAATACCAAAGGTCTGCAAATATTTTTTTATCAGACTGCGGCCAAATATTAATCGTAAATACAAGAGCGTTCTGGCAATGAGCAAAGTTTCTGGAATAAAGAATTTGGAATCAGATTGCTTTAAATGGTTACAGTTCAACCAAAATCTACACTTAACCTAAATTAAGTATATAATGACTTAAATATATGTAACTTAAGATTATGAAAGAATAACTTGATTTTTTTTTGCAAATAGGAATGCAGACGCCAATGCTCGTGCTTTGAATGGATTTACCCCATTACATATCGCTTGCAAGAAAAATAGGATTAAAGTAGTCGAGTTGCTGTTGAAGTATGGTGCTAGTGAGTATAATTTCTCTTTGTTTTTTTTTGTTTTCCCCTTTCCGGGTTTCATGCTTAGATTAAAACAAAAAGGGTAGATACGGTACGCTCATACTTGCATCAAACAAAAACTGATCCCACGGCAGCGCGAACGGGACGGCGAGATCCGCGTCACTGCACTACCGAATAAGATTCAAAACAAACAGATATTTTTATGAAAAAATATATTTTAGAGTACTTACGAATGAAAAGTGATGCTGTGGGTGTTATTTTTAGTTCTTCAGCAATTTGAGCATTTTTTAAAAACACACTTAGGCATTGTTTTATCATATAAACACAAAATATTAGCAATATTTCTTTTTGGCGTTCACATGTACGTCGTTTGCATGTCAAGTTGTGACTAAAGCGATTAGGGTCGTGGACCACAATTCATGCGGATCACTTTTGTGAGGCTAGTGCCGTATCTACCCTTTTTGTTTTAATCTAAGGTTTCATGTGTATAATATTTTAGTTTATCTTAATTTGATATGATGACAGATGAGATTCCACATATTATTTGCAATTGTGATCTGAAATATTTTTTACCTCTAAGTAATTTTTAGGCTTATTACTACAAAAGCCAAGTTCTTGTTATAAGCTCACACTTAAAACCACGTGCTGAAATCTGAAAATTTATTTTAACAAGCTAATTTATTGAGAAAGTAAAAAATGACGCAACTGTATCTGAAAGAAAACTTTAAAATAACGTCCAAATTCTAAAGATTATCAAGGATTGCAATTTAAGAAGATTCTTGTCATATTGATATTTATACTGTTTTTCGTTAAGGTATCCAAGCGACTACGGAATCAGGGCTAACTCCCCTCCACGTGGCAGCGTTTATGGGCTGCATGAATATTGTCATTTACCTGCTGCAGCATGAAGCCAACCCTGACGTTCCCACCGTCAGAGGGGAGACCCCGCTACATTTAGCTGCTCGAGCTAATCAGGTAGGTAATAAAATTAGGACAAGTTGACTCGACCTTATAAATTATTAATGACCATAACCTTATGAGAATTTTCAAATCTTTTCCGTGTGTGGTATGTGATGTGGAAGGCCCAGCATGAAACCACGATTAAGACATTAATAGAGATATTGTCGGTGTAAGATAATGTAAAAGCAAAACTTAATCAATCACAATAAAATCAAGATACAAAAGTTTATCAATTGAACAACTAAATTATCCTTTAAGTAATAATAAATTTTATCCTTTCAATGTGCAATTTACCTATAACAAAACTTGCTAAAATATAATGTAAAAATGCAGATGTTCCTAAGAAGGCCAATATGTACGATATAATAATAAAATAAGCTCAAAAAATGTAGGTTATATGTCTTTAGAGATATGATTAGTGTTCTGTAGCTCAGGTTTTTCTGGAACCTCTTTCAGGTACTAGTACCTTCACTCACAACTCAGTACAGGTAAATTAGCCTAAGGCACCTACATCACTGAAGCCCGCACGCCGCCCGGTGAGGAAGGCATCTTAGAATCATTATTGTGAGGGAAAAGAAAGCGAATTTGTTAAATTATTATTATGTCACAATCTGTGTCAACAGACTGACATCATCCGCATTCTACTGCGGAACGGCGCCGCGGTGGAGGCGAAAGCGCGCGAGCGACAGACGCCGCTGCACATCGCGTCGCGACTCGGCAACGTCGACATTGCTGTTTTACTGCTGCAACACGGTGCCGACGTCCGCGCCATGACTGCCGACCATTACAACGCGCTGCATATAGCGGCGAAGCAGCATAATCATGATGTGAGTCAATTCATATGTAGATACTTCTGGCTACTATGGCCCCGCTTAGAACTCTATTTAAACAAGTTAGTGGAGTGCCACCAAACTAGCGCCGTATATAGCGGCTAAGCAGCACGACCACGATGTGGGGCACTTTATATGAAAAGGTTCGTGATGATTTAATTCATAAAGCTGCACATTGCCTCGGCAACGTCGACATTGCAGTGCTACTGTTGCAGCACGTGCTGACGTCCGCGCCATGACCGCCGACCATAACAACGCGCAGCATATAGCGGCTAAACAGTACAACCATGATTTGAGACAATTTGTAAACATTGACATCGCACGCGCCGACGTGATGGCGATGACTGCCGACCAGTACAACGCGCTGCATATAGCGGATAAAAAACACAATGATGATGAGGGTCAATTCGTATGCAGATACTTTTAGCTTGGTAATCTTCCTGCTTATAATCTTTTCTACGGAAACGAGTAAGTGAAATTTACCACGAGTTTTATCTGGGCAATGAGCGTAGCGACGATATGAACGCTTTCGGTAGGTTGAGATTTACGCTAGCCCCGTCGCTGCGGACTTCTCTTCGTGGCGTGCTTCTAACATTTAAGTAAATTTGTTCTCATCGCTTGGCGCTGCCGTTACTCATTGTGGCAAAGGTTGTGATCGAGCCGTTAATATGCTCTATATTATAGTGTTAATGTAACACATCCATGAAGTGAGTCTCTTGTCTCATATAACACTTACTGGGATCGATGGACTGTCCTTGCTTTGCTTGCCTTCTACTATATTCCCAAAAGTCAACATTTTAATGATTAGATCTAGCGATGGGGTTCCTCACCACCGGCTCTACTGTCGACCTCACACCTATGCAAATACCAATGATAGTGTTGCGATATAAATTTTCATCTTAACTGTTTCTCAGGTTGCAGCAGCTCTCATCGAACACAATGCTCCTCTCACGGCGACCACCAAGAAGGGTTTCACAGCGTTGCATTTGGCCGCTAAATACGGCAATCTAAAGGTATATTTTATACACATTTTATTTAACAGCAAAATATAAAATGTTCTCTGGCAATAAGCAAAAAGATTTATTCAGCAACTGAAGCAATAATTATGACGACTACAACAAAAATCTATTTTATTTCGGTGCAACACGAAGTCGCACTAGTTAATGCTGAGGCAGGGTTCTGGTTAGCCCTTAGATTTTAATATTCTATATCTTTTATTACCTGCTACACCTGTTTTAAGGGCTAATAAAAACGTTTTTCTTTCTTTCTTATTAATACTGATAGCAGACAATACACACTGATATCACAAGTTGCACAGCTATTTTTAAGGGTGGGACTTGGGTTGGAGATGACGGGATATAGATTAAGTTTAGACAACTTTTTTTTTTAATTTTTAGACAACATTATTAATATATGCATTGAAATATTTGCTTACTTGTAACCATCCATGTAACCACATGACTGCAATAAATTGAATTGAATTGAATTGAATTAGGTGGCAAACCTGCTGTTAGCGCACGGAGCATCTCCTGATCAAGCTGGGAAGAACGGAATGACACCTCTGCACGTAGCAGCTCAATACGACCAGCAAGCAGTCGCTACGACCCTTCTGGAGAAAGGCGCGGACGCTAAGGTATATGACAGGCCATTCTGACCTGATCCTGAGATGACCTAAAACGAAATTTGACAAGAGTATGTCCTTAGCATGCTGCATAGGGAATAAAAAGGAAATACTTTTGTGAAATTAAGATTTAAGTTTAGAGATTCCTGCCAGAATGTCTGACTGTCTACCCTTGCAAGAGTGACTTACACCATTATTTTGTTGTATTGTGATCAAATAATAGGATTCAAATATCAGGTCAGGCTGCTCCCTACCACTAGCCATCTTTCTAGTAAGTATAGGTTACCCCAGGCTCGGATCATCAGTTGTAACAATCTAGACCCAATGTACGATTAATGTATTTATTTGTAATTTTGACAAATTCCTAAAACCTACATACATGTAGTGGGAAATTGATGTCACAAAAGAGAGTTAGTCAGGTCAGAACATTTCCGTGATAGAGAGAGGTACGCCAAATAATGCCTAGAATTTAACTAGTTATGTTTTCGAAACATTTTCCTGATGACACTATAAAATACTTTGGTTAAGCATGCTATTTGGGTCTGTGTTTGAAATATAAGTAGTTAGAAGGTAGACTAGCGGACGGATCTAATTTTAAGCCTAATTTTATCAGCAATGCCAGTGACACAGCCATGCCGCTGCCTTTCATGGAACACTCGATTTAAGCCTCTCTTGAAGTGGACCATTTTCTAGTTCTGGGGGAACACCGTAGAGGGGAGCTCATTCCCTAATTTTATTGTCCGTGGAATAAAAGATCTCTGGCAAAGAACAGTGTTTGAAATTTAAGTAATATGCCAGTAAAATATATCTATTCTTTTAGGCGGTTGCTAAAAACGGGCACACTCCGCTTCACATAGCTGCTCGCAAGAACCAGATGGAGACAGCGGCCACACTCCTAGAATATGGCGCAGTCACTAACGCCGAGTCCAAAGCTGGTTTCACGCCACTACACTTGGCTGCACAACAGGTTAGTGGTTTAAACTTTCACTCAAATCTCCCCTTTCAAACTCCGGATGAGCTAATCCGTGCATAGAACTTCGTGATTTTTGTGTGACATTGTGCCGGACGACGCTCAGTGGGAAGACCCGCTACAAGGTGGACCGACGATCTAGTGAAGGTCGCGGGAAAACGCTGGATGCGGGTAGAGCAGGACCGATCGTTGTGGAGATCCTTGGGGGAGGCCTATGTCCAGCAGTGGGCGTCGTACGGCTGATATGATGATGATGTATAAAATGTAGTAATTCCTTCTTAGCATGTGATGTTCCTCGGTACTGAGGGTTATGACATCTCTAAGAATAAATCTGCTGTTGATTATTACTTTATCCCTGTTTACCCTTGTAAGAGTGACTTACACCATATGTTTTGTTTTCTCTTGATCAACAAATTGGATTCAATATCAGGTCGGGCTGCTCCCTATCTCTAGGCACCAGTCTCTAGTTGTTTATCAATCATGTTAATTCTTTATACAATGCCCTAATACAAACGTAAATTTTTATAGGGTCACACAGAAATGTGTTCTTTATTACTGGAGCATGGTGCAGAAGTAGACCAACAGGCTAAGAACGGCCTGGCTGCATTACATTTGGCAGCTCAAGAGGACAGGGTGCCTGTTGCGCAACTGCTGGTTAAAAATGGAGCTGAGGTAAGTTAGTATTCTACTTGACAAATAATCAGAAATCCCAACTAAAGACCCGAAAGAAGAACACACGTTATTAACGTTAAGCTTATTATTTAAAGTATACTGGAAAAGTTTTCGTTTAAAATGATATGAGGTTCGTAATTGTTCTTTCGAAAGATATGATTATAAACCTTAAATGTTGAGTTATCTCAAAGGTTCAAACGCCAGCCATGCACAAAATTTATATATAATAGCCGCTAGATTTACCCAAAACTAAATATTACAGGGCATTTTGTCTCCCGAAAACTCAAAATTTAACTCATCTGAAATACGATTTACATTTATGAGCATTTTAGATGTGACTTCTTCGTTAGTATTAGGATTTTCAGGTAATATAACTTAATTTTTCAGGTGGACATTTGTACTAAGGGTGGATATACCCCTCTACATATTGCTAGCCACTACGGCCAAGCAAACATGGTACGATTTCTACTTGAGAGTGGTGCATCTGTCAAAGCTCAAACTAATCATGGGTAAGTTAGAACCATCATTACATTCCTAAAAAATGAAATAATAAGTCGGAGTAAGTAGCATTATATCATGAAATCAAAGCTTACGATTTACTCAAAGGGTACTGAATTAGGTGCCATAATTTTTATACCCTATGATAATGTTTCTTCCATCAGGTACACAGCTTTGCATCACGCTGCTCAACAAGGTCACATCAATATTGTTAACATCCTGCTTGAACATAAGGCTGATGCGAACGCCACAACCACAGTGCGTATTGATTGTATTTATGAGCTAATGGAATAGTTAGTGCTGATATTGCTTAGGATCTTAAGAATAAATTAACTACATAAAAAGTTATTAACTACCTTGCTCGTAGTTTTTTTTAAACGACTATAAGCCTGGGATCTTGTTCTTTTTTATTTACGTTTTGGGACCCAATTGCATATAGTCTTAACAAACTGTACCGGGATTTTATCACTTTTAGGTAAATTTTCAGAAAAAACCCATTAGAAAATTTTTTAGACGATGGTTATACATACGATATAATTTAATTAGAACTTATTTCAACAGACTGACTTCAAAAAATAAGACCTATTAATCTTTCCAGAACGGTCAAACACCATTGGACATAGCGTCCAAGCTGGGTTACGTGACCGTAATGGAAACATTGAAAGAAGTTTCCGAACCTTCTATAGCACCAGCTTCACAAGAAAAGTACAAAGTCGTGGCTCCGGAGACAATGCTTGAGACATTCATGTCAGACTCTGAAGAAGAAGGAGGTAAGGGTTCTCTACAGTACTTTCTGCATTCATTTGTATATATTCTTATACATAAGTTTTTCATGTACCGATAGTTTCAATGTTATTACTAGTCTGCTGGTTTGTGATTATGGTGGACTTAAGGTTATTTCCGATATTCATGGTGAAATCAATGAATTAGACTTGATGGTATTTATGCGAGTTCCATTGGTTCAATACGACGTATAATTAATTGAAATCTTCCAACTATGAACTGTTCTGTTTTAGGAGAAGATGCAATTTTAAACGATCAGCCATACCGCTACCTAACTGCTGATGACATGAAATCGCTCGGTGATGACTCCTTGCCTATTGACGTGACCAAGGACGAGAGAACTGAGTCGGCTATGAGCCACAAGAACATTATGGAGATATCTCAAGGTAAAAAAAACTTTCTACTACAATCTTCAACATGATTGATCAGCCAAATGTTCCTTTCCTATTGTTCGGGCACTTGGGGAGGGAAGAACAGACCATATTCTACCTAGAGTAAATCAGTAAGTGTTAACAGTATAATCTTGCACTCCACATTAATAATTTACTTCATCCATCCAATGTATGGCTTTGGCAAAAGATTTAAAGCCTCATTCATGCCTACTAATATAGAAAATTTAAACTTGGAAAAAATAACTTTTTATTTCCAAGCAACATTTTATTACCTTATTTTAGTTTATTAGTGCACTATTTAAGGCATGAAAACATTAAAAGCAGTAATAGGTATCTTAAAAAAAAAGATCTAATATCGGAAACTCATGTACTTCAACAGGATCCGTGAATGGTATTCCATACCAGCCCGCCCAGGAAGTCGTAGTGAAGAGTATCAGTCGGTACAGCACAGCGCATGCGCCAGAGGGATACTGCTACAACGTCGACCCTACGCAACCTAAGTCAGTATATTTTATTACCCGTATGTATCAAGCAATTATGGACTTTGATAAGGCCTTTGACTGTATGGAAATCCGCAGCATTTATACTTAAAAAAATATCTGAATACACCGATAAAGATTTAGAAATATTTCTTTAATAATAAGGAATTACTTTGTTACCGTCATATAATCAATACAAATACAAAATGTATATAATTCTTTCTGACTACTATTCATCTAGAAATGAAAGGATTGGATGGATCAACCGAGTTGCATCGAATTTTGAAATAGAATTGCCCTCCATCTGATTTTAACTTTATTTACAGATGATTTCATGGTTATCAGTGTCTAATAAAACTATTGTCATGCACGCTCTCTGAACTCGGATTCACAGGAAAAAATTACAATGGAAAAAGTGAGTGTAATTTTAATTGTATTTAAAAGTTCCTCTTGAGATCGATTTAATTTGTTCATATCTTTAAAGTTGTTATGATAATAATTATAAAGTGTTTAAGTTATCCTATTTTCTTATAAATACAACTGCATTTATATATATATATATATATATATATATATATATATATATATATATATATATATATATATATATATATATATATATTATTTTAGTTGATACCAAACGAACTACCTGTTCTGATATCTTGATTTATTTTTTGTACTTCACACTAATGTCATCTACTAATAAAGAAAATGTGAAATTTACTAATCCTCGTATCTATTTACATACTCTACAAATTGCCGACTCTTTCTCAAGTAAAACTCTTCATAAATCATATTATGAGTATGGCAATACATGAGATATATTTGTAATGATCATATTGTCTTTTTGTCTCCAGCTTCCTGGTGTCTTTCCTCGTGGATGCCAGAGGAGGAGCCTTGAGAGGTTGTCGAGGTGGTGGTGTGAGAGTTATCGTCCCACCATTGTCAGCCCAGCAACCTACCAGGATTACATGCAGGTAAAGAATCGCTTCAATCAAGGCAAATAAATAATAGACTAATGTTGCAAGGGACAGTTGAGGGCAAAAGATCTCGTGGACGTTCTCCTATACGGTGGACAGACCTTATCAAATCGGAAATGCACTTCAACGTAATTAATTGCTCCCGCTCTGCAAATCCTCGAGCTACACGGCGACGAATTTCGAATGCATCAAGGCAAAGGAATCGACCAAGTCAGGAAACGACTCTGTCAAGAGTGCACAACTAGGAAGAAAGGATTAGACTGAGTTTATTTACTGGTTTTTTTCTTTAGCATCGAGAAGAGAAGTAGAATGATGCTTATATTTTGCTGTACCAGCTCATTGACAATTTAGAGGCATAGAAAATGTTACTGATTAATTTTAATGTTCGTGCATAATGTTTCAATTACGTATGGGGTCTCATATTTAATCAATTTTTGTTAAATTTATGTAGGTCAGGTCAGGTAAGCAAAAGAGGAATAGCTAATGAAGATATTTTGTGGATGTTGGATTACTACTTCTATATTAGCGAGAGATCGTATGCTTAAATATTTTGGACCACCAATTTAAATTATTGTTTTTTTTTAGATATTTGAAGCCGTCTCGTATAAATCATATGCCTCCCTTAATGGAGGGTGAGGCTTTGGCAGCTCGAGTGCTCGAGATGGGGCCTGTTTCTGCAAAATTTTTAGGGTGAGTCCTTAATTGAATTGATTTCTTGATCTTAAGACGTGGCATTTTTTTACAAAGTGATTTTACGTTATGATTATTCAATGAAAATAACAGACTATTATTAAATCAAGTTAAAGTTCAATCATGTTTAATATCAACTCTTTCAAAGATAAATAAAGATAGAATGCACCTTAAACTTTTAAGAACTTTGGTGCAAGTAAGCCTTATAATGCTTACTGCTCAAGTGTTATAAGGGGTCGATACCCTGATACTTTAGATACTTGAGATATAAGCGATGGTATTTTAATGCAACGGATTTTAACATTTATGTATTATAAATGAGTTGACTTTGACTAGGCCTGTGATACTGGAAGTACCCCACTACGCGTCCCTTCGTGGCAAGGAGAGGGAAATTGTTATTCTACGTTCAGACAATGGGACAAGTTGGAGGGAACATAACGCAGACGCCACAGATGATGTTGTCCAAGACATACTTCATGAAACCCTGGAGATTGAAGGTAAGTCCAGGCGTAAAGATCTGCATCAAATTTATTAAGGATTTCCAATTTATGAATATCGATTTACGACACCAGAACACTCGCGAGTTGCTCACCTTGGCCTGATTCCTTACCCTTAGAACCCTTACTCACCGAAAAAAACACAAACATAACTAAAAATGTAATGTTGTGTTACTGTGGTCGTCTATAAGAAATTGTTCTCTTCTCTTAATAGCAATATAATAATATAGTTCATAGTAAGTCTTTGGCCTGACAACAATATTAGTTTAACAAACACCAAAAGTTTACAATCACTATTTAAAATTAAGAAAGTTTTAAGATATTCTGTATTAATGTAAGTAAATTTTCGGTATATAATCTATCATGTCTTTCAGAAACCAATGAAGATGAGAAAGGTTGGGACGCACCGCGCGTCACTCGAATCCTGACCCACGATTTCCCGCAATACTTCGCTGTCATATCCCGGATTCGACAAGAAGTGCATGCTATCGGCCCAGAAGGTAATATTAAGACTTACCAAAGGTACAAGTAATATTAAAAGTCATCAAAGTTACAAATAAACTCACGCCCAATACCCATTAATGGTGATCATCAATGAGAGAGGTCACGGCAAAGCCTTATGAATATTAAGCATTTTGGGCTCTAAGACGTTAGCCAAAAATATACTACTGTTACTTCAATGACAACCAGTTATGGTTGCGTGTAATCTATCTTAACCAGTTAACTATTTTATAATTAATAGCGCCTAAGTTGCAACAATAGTAACATGTAATAGAACAGGGCGTATGCTATGATAACAGTAAAGTAAAAATAAAAGGAATTTTAATTCTAGGTGGCATGGTTTCCAGTTCCGTCGTACCTCAGGTGCAAGCCGTATTCCCGCAAGGTGCACTCACCAAGAAAATCAAAGTCGGTCTCCAGGTAAACCTGTTCAAACCACGCACAGGCGTCAAAGATAAAAATCTCAAAAAGATCACAGTTAATAACGTGTCTAAGAAAAAACGCTTCTCGTTGATATGGTAGTAGAACTACTACTAAGTTACCATGAGAGGTAACGGTAGTAATAATCCACTCAGGAGGACCATTCACACGTGCTTTCATCTGAAAATGAAGTATTATACTAGGAAACTTTAAAACTATCTTTCGCGTAACATTATCAGAATGTTATAAGTTCATTTTACCATACAACTGTGTAATTACGAACGTCTTTTAAAAAATGTTCTTCGTTGAAATCTTACATTCACTTAGTACGATAGCTTTAATATTGTATACTCCACGTGTATATAATTTTATTTATTGTGGGCTATATGTAGTTCTAGAAAGAAGACTGCGTTTTATTTTTTTACTACAAACCACTTTAAAGGGCTCAGTATTGTGTATAACGAATCAAACAGTTTTGTTGAAAATAATGAATTTATCAAATTTACCAGACAATAGCATTAATCTAATGACTAATCCATCATAGATCTGGAGGATTTATGACGAAATTGGTTATTTGAGTTTGGCAAAAACACAGCTTAAGTTTTCGTGGTCAAAATTTTACATTGTTGTAAGTGCTACGCTATTCTTCCTTCTTTGCCGGCTCAATTCTGCTCCTATACGTAGCACTTCATAGTTCGTTTCTTCCTCATCAAAAACTTGTTAGCTTCTGTATTAATCTGATTACTTTGTTACTTGATTTAATCTTAACAGTTGTTTATAAAAACAGGAACATTTTGTAGTCCCAAATTTTAAAGGTATCGATTCTCTGTCTTCTCGCAATGGGTATTTCTTACAATTTATGTTCTGAAGTTTATCCATGCTCATTTAGGATTTGAAAAGTGTCTTTTAGATGTTAAACAAGTAGTCTAGTATCACAATCACCTTCTCATTAGAATTTACTACTCTAATGTGTCTGTATGGTTTACAGATGTTTTTAAAATTTACCTCTAGATTAAAGAATATGCTCTAAAAGATCTGACTTCGAGACAATGATGACATGAATCACGGATTCATTTGTATCTCTGTTACAACAAAAAAAAAACAGTGAAATGTTCAATAGGCATGTAGTGATAAATAATAAGATATAATTAAATACATCTTAATTTATGCTGACAAAGTCGGTTCACCCTTTTTATATTTAAATAAAACCTATGTATAAGATTCTGCATATATATTTTTAATCCCTCGTATACTTTATGCAAACTCTTTTTTATCATATTTGGAGTAATTTTATGTACAATATTAAACATAGAAGTGATTCTATGGATTTTATCGCCAAAAACTTGTGTTCTCTTATCGATGAAATTTATTGAAATCATTATACTAAAGTACAAAATCAAATGCCAAATTTTAACTATGTTTTAAATTCATTAAGAATTGCTATTTACTACTTAGTTCACACTTATATCTTTGCGATCAATATATTTAGTTTTTAAGTCAACTCACTTCTGTAGCACACACTTTTGTCTGCTTTTATCATTAGAAAACAATTGATGTAGTGAGAAATGAACTTTTAATACGAAAAACTTTACAATTTTTTGAATTTATTGAACTCTCTGTTGCTTAAAGAAACCTAAGATTATTTTATTTCTTGTACACATTTATTAGGACTTTCTACATATCGTTAATATAACTTATAATCGCAATAATGTTCATTTGCGATTCGATTTTCAAACAATAAACGAAGATGTCATACAATACTTAGAATAAGTTGTATTCGTCGCTCCTATAGACATCATTTCATACCCAATAAATTTAGAATAAACCTCAAAGTACGCTATTTATAAAAATGTAGTGAGTACTGAAATAAAAATTATAAGAAACTATTTGTTTGATTTAAATTTAAGCATTAATGAATTATATGAAATCACTGTTTCAAGTGGTAGGTTTCTCACACTGCGTTTTGACGCAACACTTTCTCTTGTTGGTCTTTAGGCGAGAAATACAAGCATGACTATTATGTATGTTGGATATAATAAACTATATAAACGTTTTAATCTTATGACTATGTGCGTTATCAATACATTTATTATTATCTGCTATGTGTGATTTTCGAATATATGGTTGATATATTTTTGGAGTGACGTATTTGTTTGTATACATTATTAGTTAAGTAAGTAGCAATAAATGAGTATTTTAAGGTAATTGCTAAATTTATTGGGTAATGTCTGCGAGCTTTTAAACTGAAGTGTATAAATGTTATGCAAATATGTAAATTGTTTCCTAAAGACCAAACGTGAGATTGCATGATATATATTTTAGTTGTGTTGCTATTATTTTGAACGTTTTAAGTTTATTTATTAGTATAAAGTGTGTGGCATCTTGCTTTTGAAGCGCATGTGTGAGAAATAGATGAGTCTGCTAAATATGTAAAAGTTTAATTTAATCTTAATGCTTTTCCTGTGATTTCATATGTTCATACTTGCTTAATTTTGCACCAAGCTCTCAGCCAATCACCCTTTTATTTTAAAGTTTGATCACTGTTATCAAAGGAAGTTTACAAAACAGTTAGTAGTTAATGTTTATAAAGTGCTTCAAAAATTCCTTAATTTTAAATACTGTATTAAAACGGGTAAGTAAGATTTTGATTATTTCAAAGGGTTGCCCGAACTTTTTAATTTTCGCCAATCACAACAAGCTTAATCATTAATTAAACAATGCGTTTGGTCTTTAGTCAACAATAAATAAATATTTCATTTAATAATAAATGACACTTCACAAAATTCTAATTCTTTAATTCACAGGCTCAAATTATAGACTCAGAGCTAACTGCGAAACTATTGGGCCGAGGAGTAGCAGTATCTCCAGTAGTTACAGTAGAACCAAGGAGAAGGAAATTTCACAAAGCTATAACCTTGAGTATGCCAGCCCCCAGGCCTCATACTCAAGGAATGACGAACCAGTATAGCACTTCATCTGCTCCAACTCTTAGATTGCTATGCTCTATATCAGGTACGACTAAGATAGTTCGCTTCTTTTTAGCAGATCTGCTTGGTTATAGATTTGGTCAAGGGGTTTTATCAAATCAAACAACCTCGATTATATTGAGTACACTATTTATAACTTTTATTTATAAATTATGACTTTTTCAATTTTACATGATATATTATTCATCAACTCGATTGATAAATACTCCTTTCCCCTATTTAGCCAACCAAATCTGTAAAGTGTTGCAATGGAGTATGGCTTGAACTCGCTACCTTGATGATATAATAATATGCTTGCACAATAGGGAGGTAAGTACGCCTTATTGATCGGGCTTCCAATACTCCTTTGCTTAGTATCTAAGTTAGGTAAAATAAAGCAAAATAAATACATTGTACCAATATTCCATTACAACACCTTAGTAAAGTAGATAATTATCATAATTGTATTTAGATATTTGAAATTAAATATATACCGCCAAATTTACCGGATTAAATAGACTTACAATTGTATTATTTTGAGATCGGTAGATAATAGATTTAATCATGTTTCCATAAAGATTTTATAGAGTATGGATTGATTATTTTTAGATTTCAATGAGGCAGTTGATTACAATAGATTTTTTCTTGTTGATAAATTTTATTGAATAGTGTAGTTTAAATTTAACCACAGTCATAGAATAATACTCCCATTTTTATAGACAAAGGGATGAGCATGATAATTGGAAATATAGCGTAGATTCATTTTATTACTTAATAAACAAAATAATTTACGAAACCTGAATAACGAAATAGGAAAACGTTTTATTCAAAAATTACGAAATACCGACCCTTACAAAAACGCTTATAGCAAATACACCAAGCAGCTAAAGGGATTTATCCCTGTGTGTGCGTTTTGTGCGTGTCTACATTGTCTTTGTTCTCGTGTGTTTGTGTGTGTTGCACGCTCACCGTGTGTGGCGCTAATTAATGTGCTGCCACCTATCGGCGCGCACCAACAGGGGTATTTCGCAAACGATCTCTCGAAGGTAAAAAATTAAAAATACTATATAAATACAAGAAAACAGAAACGAAATGTCGGTTTCAGTTTCATTATTTTCAGTTGAAATTTTCTTTTTCCTAACTATGTAAATTTTTGCGTTGTTGATTTATCACGAGTCATTGTTTCTAAGATAGTTTTACTCTTGAGCTTTGACCTTATAAGAGTATAACTATCTAACACATTATTTACTTCCCTCTATCACTTTTTGAATGCTTTTTCATATAATGCTTCTCATTCATTCTTCCTTTCTGCACGGGCTGAAACTTTTACGCTTTGTTAATTCACATACACTCTGTATCATAACATAAATATAATTAAATTTTGGTACGTACGAAATGCACTACGACATGCTCACTGAAATTATCGGTATAGAACTATGTATAAATATACGAAACCTAGATTAATCAATATTGAAACGTTACGAGCACGTTATAAGAACTGTTGACACGAAATACTTACCTGTTTGTTTGTGTAATATAAGAGTGATCTGAATCAAACCATTCGACGCAGTTCCATTTAAGCCATCTTCATTTCATTCTTCTGCGTCAATGTACCCAAAATTTCCTTTAGTTGCTTGTACTAATCAAAGTTCTTTTCCAAAACGGCCTATCAGTTTTATTCCACTTCATCTTCTCTTTGTTTGTCTCATTTCTGTTCTTATCATTTTCCACTAAACACTTTTTAGTTTCACCGTTTTACTTTGTCTAATTGGATTTTGGGTTATGTTCAGTGAATGTCCTTCGAGAGATCTGTTTTCCGAAACGAACCAGACCAACAATTTTAACAATTTGTTTGATAAAGTAGATTCATTGTTTTCATTTTGAGGCTAAAGCACTATATTTTTAAGAATCGGGTGACAGTTTACAGAGTGCCACATTATCAGCCACTTTTTCATTTGTAAACAATACAAAATGGTACGTTATTTATTGTTTTTGTGTGATGCGTTGTCTTGCTTGTTGTGTGTTTGCTATAGGCCGTTTTGGAAACATTTTGTGTTGGTTATTATTTTAATTTCTAATTAACCTATCTCTCTGATTTTCTAATCTTTCTTCTACATTGGTTACAAAAAAAAGCATAAAGGGAATTCTTCTGTTTAGAGTTTACGAAATTATGAACAGTAAAAGTAGCTTCAAATCTGTATTAAAAAGCAATTTCTATATCTCTGTAGTAAAGCTAGTTTAATATTTAAGTAGAACAATAGAGAGGAAGTAACAAAATAGAAGGCCTGCTTTGGAATGCCACAAAATTGTAAGTAGGTAGTATCATGTTCACTATGGCAATTATTATTGCTAATTTTGCTAAAGGCTATTTTATTTTAATAAAAGCGTGTAATAAAGAAGTCTTATTAATGTTAGTTATATTTTGAATAGTATATCTTTTTGAGCATGATCTATTTAGATTCGTTGAATTTATATTAATTAAGTTGTTGGCACAGGTGGCACCAATCGCGCACACTGGGAAGATGTCACGGAAAATACGCCGCTCACATTTGTCAACGACTGCGTATCTTTCACTACAACTGTATCAGCTAGATATTGGCTTATCGACTGCCGGCATATCGAAGATGCCACTAAAATGGCAACTGAATTATACAGGTTCGTAAGAAGTACTTAAGATAATTTTAAATTTATTCCGCCTTATTACAAAATGTAGACAAAAGTTAAACCTGCACTTAAACTGATACTGTCACTATTGTTTGCCAAAATGAAGACAAAGGCAACATTAGGTTTAAAACAAGACACATTTTAGTCTGCGTTTTGGATTAAGGCGTTTTTTTTTTTATTTTTACCTGCTTACAATTTAATTTAAACCCCTTAATTTATGTGAATTATCTGAAACAGTCATACATTGATAAAAAATTAGTAGGTACTGAATCATAAATTGATTTTTCACAGGGAAGCTATCCACGTTCCATTTATGGCTAGATTCGTGGTTTATGCAAAACGTACTGATGAGTGCCAAGCTCAACTACGTTTGTTCTGTGTGACAGACGATAAGGAGGATAAAGCTTTAGAACGCATTGAACGGTTTATTCAGGTCGCCAAGAGTAGAGATGTAGAGGTAAAAATATCATAAAAGGTTTATCAATATGCTGTTAAAAAATAAGACTGTATAGTTAGTGAGTTCTTAATCTGTATTTTAGGTCCATGAGGGTAAACCCGTATATTTAGAATTCGGTGGGAATCTAGTTCCTGTTGCAAAATCAGGAGAGCAATTATCGATACCGTTCCGAGCCTTCAGAGAAAATAGACTTGCTTTCCCAGTGATGATTAAGACACAGGACTTAGAGCCGATCTGCAGGTGTCAATTTATGAGAGATCCTAAAGTTCCTAAAGGAGAACCATCGCCTACGCCGGTATGTGATACTTGCATTTTTTATTACAAAAGCCACAATTGCAGCTTACTATGCACCATCATTAACCTGACATTTACTAATTAAAAGTTAATATAACATTTATATTATCAGATCGCTGTTCTCAATATAATGGTACCTGATGACATGCCGGTAGAGAGAATCAGTCCTCCTCCAACAGATACAGAGGTACCAAGACGCACTGAGGAACAAGAGCTCATCTGGAGACAGCGTTTGAGTGATCCTAGGTATAATATTCATACAATACATATAGACATCTTGGATAAATATTGCGATCTAACCAACGAACTAATTAAAAATAGCTATCTAGTTAATTGCTATGCGGTAGAAGTAGGAGCGAGATGTATACCAGCAAAATCTATCTATAACCTTCTAAAGACTTCGGCCTGTCGAGAACTGCAGTAAGTTCAATTTTGGAACGAGTAACTAAGGCTGTTCTTACATGTTCCTATCAAATTTGGCTAGGAAGGGCGGGCAACTCGAGTAGTGAAGGTGAGCGTTGATGCGCATATCAAAGAGGGCCTCCTTAAACTTACACCTGGGTCGCAAGTCCCGGGAACTGCTCAGAGTTCCTCTCTCTCCCTCACGATGGACCCGGCACCCGCACGGCGAATCCATGGATTCTTAAGAAGTTCGTCTCTCTTAAACTAAAAGGAGCTTACTATTATAAAATATCTGTTTGGAATCTATATTGATTAAACATTTATTTTTCTATGTTATTGCATTAGGCTGGAAGATATATGTAACTTACTTGGCAAAGACTGGGTAGCGCTGGCTTATGAACTTGGAGTTAGTGTCGCTACAGTAAATCAAATACAGGCAAAGAGAATCACTGCTGCTGAACAAGCCCAACTAATGCTGAAGCTTTGGAAAACTCAGTCAGGAACCAAAGCTCAAGGTAAACAAACAAATAATAATTGTCATTTTAGGTCATTATTTACCATCAACTGTATTCCTTAAATTATTGAACATTGCTGAATTATAATACGTTTTGAAATATTTATACTATATTTTAGACACAAGTCTCGAGCTTGCTTTGTGTCGTATTGGTCGAGACGATATAATAGCACCTCAATCAGATATCACCAATGAAAGACGCATTCTACGAAACATTTATCAAGAGAGGCAAGCTTCAGAAGAAATCGAAGCTTATAAAGGTATGCAACAATCAAGTAATATGGTGATTGAAATAAAAACCCGTACTGATATTATTTTTATTGTAAGGCTGGCCATATATGCTTTGTTTCGTAATTTTAGCTGAAGAAGACAATAAGCTCAAAGATAAGCTATATGATGAAAACCAAATTGAAGAACGTCTCACTAGGGAATCAGATCAGGATCATGAAGATGAAGCTAAGTATTCACCAGAAGAAAAGTCTATAGTAGACAAAAGTGAGATTGAACGAACCCCCACACCAAGTGAAGATAGCGAAGAGGATGAAGGTAAGTTACTTTAACAGGCAATTTGGTCTTTAGATTAAGTTATATTTTTATTTATTTTCTTATTAATTTTAGATGTTAAGAGAAGCGTAGCAGAAAGAAAAGAACAAATAACTAGAAAACTCAGTTCAAGTAAAATACCCGCTTCGAAGCAAAAGAAAGAAATTCGTGAGGAAATAATAGAAATAAAAACTCAAATAAAACCTGATATAAAGAAGTTCCACGATATAGAACAACAAGTACGTTTGAAAATACTTATTGCTGCTATTAATTTTTTAAATACTGTTTATTAATTTTTAATTTATATATATATTTTCAGGTAAAGGATAAAGATACTAAACTAGAACGGTCACGGTCTAAAACATCGCCAGATGTAGTTGAAGAGGAAAACGAAGTTGAAGTTTATACACAAGAGACAGTAGAAATAAAAAAAGAAGAGGTGAAAGTTTTAGATAGGTCTCAAGAACAGTTTAGAAAATTCGATCCATTGTCGCCAGCGAAGCCTACGCCTAAACACCTTCAAAGGCATATGAGAAATGAATCAATGAGATTTCCTTCAGGTGACTTCTCAAATGTTACTATCACACCTAGAAAATCAATAATTGAAACCACAGAAACTAAACATATATCTGAAAAAACAGATTCATTTACAAAGGAAGTCATATCGCAAAAAGAAATTGTAAGTTCTAGAGTGGAAGAAAAACTAGATGATGGCGATCGTTCTCCTGATCTAGTCACAGAAGAAGACAAAGACATTGCGGAAGCTACTTTAAAACAAAAAATTAACTCTTTTGAATCTAAAATATCAAAGGAACCGTCAATTGAGCTACCTAAGACTACTGTCAAATTGACAAAAGAAGCTTTAAAAAAGCATACGATGGAACAGGACCAAGGAATAGAATATACACAAGAATTCGTGAGAGAGCAATCTAAGCAAACATCAAATGAAACACAGGAGGGCACAACAAAGAAAGTAGTTGCTGAAACTGTGGAAAGTACTGAAATTGTTAAATCTGTCAAAGAGACAATTCAGCGATTTGATTCAAAAATAAAGCATGATGATAAAGGTAAGGTGTTTTCAAAAGCTGTAAGAACAGACTCTACTCTCGTTCAAGTTTCATCGGAAGAAGACAGTGAGTTCTTGAAAAAATCAACGGACTCAGAAACTGAGACTGAGTCACAAACAACCGTAAAGGCTGATAAATTAGAACAAAAAAATCTGTCTAAATTTGATATGAAACCTAGCTTAGCCGAATTTGACTTTAAAACAAAGGATATTAAAGAAACTGTAAAACAGGACAAAAAGTATGACGACGACAATAAAAAGGATGATCAGGGGTTAGCCATCAAGCTTCAAAAACAACTGACAGAAGAGTTGAGAACAAAAGTAAGTGAAGAAGAAATAACGGAAGCGTTGGAAGAAAAAGATGTATCTGTTGGTGAAAAAATTAAAGACAGGGTAAGTTGTTTACATGAACTTATTATAAAGCTTCGCATACATGATTCTCTTAGTCACATCTATAATTCTTTTCTATTTAATTCCATTTTTTAAAGCTTATTTATTATATTTCTTACGATTAGATAATTGACAGTAGGGATTTCATAAATATTTCTTAATTTTTTTGTAGATTGAAACTCAACCATCAGTAGCAAGTACTAAATCAGATATAAGCAAACATACCAAGACTGATTCCATGGGTTCAGACGTACAAGATTTAGTTGCTCGTAAAATATCCCAAGAATCGTCATTACCATCTGGTATAGACAAAGCTGATTCTCTCGCTGACTTACAGCAAAGTACTGAAAAAGATTTCAGTTTTATTTCGCAAACTGAATCTAAGGTAAAGTGCTTTGAATAAAACCTAATGAATAAAAATACCATTATACAATGAAATAGATTCTTGAGCTTACGCGCACACTACTCATTTGACAATAAATACCCTCGAACTGATTGATATAAATCACGTATTTTTTTTGCCAACACCAACGGCACACACTCCGTGTGTTGTCAAGTAAAACCTGTAAGAAAAAGTTCTTTTACTTAATAATAATAATGGTATCTTCTGCGATAGAATCCTCTACGACATATGACACTCCGTGAAACTTCCATAGTAAACAATAGTCCAATCGAAAAGCACTTCAATTATCCTTATTTAAAGCCGATGGTCAAAGTACAAGAGATAGTCGGGGTGAAGTAAAAACTCTAAACGAAGATAAAACTTATTCACGTACACACACGTATTGCTTACGAACGACTACCTACGCTCGCGCACAACCCGGCGTCACCGTCTGTCTGTGTCGTTAACCAGTTTAATTATCCTCGCCCTATTTAATAAGTGCGAGTAAGACAGACTAATAATAAGACTTGTGGCTAATGACACAATTGATATACCTGTAGATTGGTAACTATACTACGTGTATAAAGCACAGGAATTCATTTAAATGGTAAAAATAGCATTACTTGGCTACTGTTATAATTGCCATGTTTAATTAAGGATAACTCAGAACGTACTAAGATTTGGAACTTTGCACCATATTAACTTTTATTCAGCTTAAAAATGCCAATCTAACGATATCACACACATACCTATTGGAAGAAGCGACCTAAGTGGGACCAGGATTGACATTCTCCTTTATCCAGTAAACATATGAAATACACAGTCAGACTTTGTACAGGAATTTACTACTACTAAAAATAGGAAGCTGAAATAAAAGTAACCATTTGGTAACCATAAAATAAAAAATTGACTTATCATAAATATAACACGAGTAAACATAAAAATACACTACTGGGTTGCGTGTTCCAATCTTTGTTAACTCCGCTATTTGTTTTTTTTTATACTTTACTCTTCAAACTTCGCCTTACTATAAATAAATCTTTATCTTATTCGATGTTTTATCGTATGAAACTAAAATATAAGCCCTTTAAACTCTTCCAAGGGTGTATTTAATGATTTAACAAACCAAATGCTCATAAAATAGTCAAGTAGCAATACAGTCTTTTGAAGGATACATGAGATTACTACAGTGAAACTTTCTTATTTAACTGATGTAACCCAGTACATTAAATAAAAAGTTCAATATTCAGGTAACTTTTTGTTTTCTGAACATGCTCTCAAGTTAAATTATTTTTGTATTTTTGTCCATATTCATATTTAATGCAATTTGAATACCATTATTTTAAAACTAGCCACATCATCCAATCATAATATAAAATATTTACCTATTTTCAGGTATATTCTAAAGAATCAAAACACCGAAGTGACTCACTGGATGAAACATCTCAATTTTCCGATTTGGAAGAAGCCGGTGCAAGTCCAGTACACAAACCTTTACAAAACAAAGAGATTGATACTGTAATAATATCAAAAACTGAAGTCAAAACTATTTCAACAAAAATTACGGATAGGACAGAAACTCGAGATCAAACATTGGAGTTTCTTAAATACGAAAGTGAATATAGTGCACAAATACATGCACCTTTTATTGGATCAGTGGATGCTGAAAAGGTATTAGCGAAATTTACTTAAAGCTATTTGTATATATAGTGGGGTCAGTCGGTCCTAATATAAGTGCTTATGGAATTATATTATAATTTGCGTTGGTTGTAATTTTATTAATTGATACTTAAAATGAAGCGATTTGTTTTTTCTCAACAGGTATCCCCAAAAGAATCTCCAGTAATAAGTGCAAAAGCCAGGCAATTTATTGAGACGGTTCCTGAAGATGATTCCGTACAAGAATGCTTCTTTTCCAAGCGGATATACTCTGATTCGTTAGAGGACTCTGAAAACACGGACTCACGTCGCCATTCCGAAGCAGAATCTTTAAAATCGGATCAGTCGGATATCAAGGCTAAAGTCTCATCGGGTGATTTTGATGAAAGAGCAGAATACGAAGAAACTGTAGATTCAGGCAGTGGTTTTGGTGATGAAAAATTCGAAGAAAGTGTAGGTTTTACTTCAATGAGAATCGAACCTCAATCTCTTGACTCCGAAAAACAAGATTCAGAATCAGATAAAGAATCCGATCCAGTATTTAAGAAAATGACCCCAAAAGAACATTCACGAGTTGAATCAGTTTCTATTACTAAGCCTAGCGCTATTCAGGCTGAAATTGAACCTCTTCAACTTAAACAAGAGTTCCAGATGATCATTACAGAAGCCGAAGATATTGATAAATCTTTCGATAAAGATGAAATTTCTGATAAAATATCTTCTGAAAGTAGCAGAGAAATTGAAATTTCTGAGAGAAAATCTTCAGAAGGAATATCTGAAAAAATAAGTTCTGAAGATGCAGTAACAGAAAAGAAAACATCATCTGAAGAAGATGTTCTAAAAGAAAGAGATCAAACTTTAAGTGACGATAAAGAAAAAAATGTGATTGCTGCGAAAGAGGTAGTCAAAGAAATGGAAAAGGCAGAAATCAAGGTACTAAAAGAAGATACATTTGAAAAAGGTAAATTTCAATTTAATTCACTGTCTCAAAATAACTGATGATTGGGACTTTATTTGTTTAGGATAATTGAATTTCAATGAAAATGTCTACTCCTAACCTTCTTCACCTTTACTGTACAGAAAAAAATGGACTATGTGCTTCTTAGAAGTTCCCTCTATTTTCATAACGTCATTAGTGATTGTATAATATACGCTATCTCTCAAATAAAATCTTGTCTCGCCGTCTGTTTGCCTCTTATACCTGCCTGGCCAAGGCAAACAAAATAAAGATTTATAGAGTGCACTATAACTATAATATTAGTAGCAAAATAACTAAATGAATGTTTCACGCTTAACTGAAGCCAGCAATTATTTTTCTCTTTTCATTCTGCAATTTCTATCTTCTTCTACTGAGTTATTGATTTGTTTCAACACACTTTAAATTATCACTCTCGTGTCTGAACCTACTTTAGAACCATCAAAAAAATCCTTGAAAAAATCCACTCGGTCAGATTTCAAACATTAATAAAAAAATCACATATAATTTATAGTTGGTGCCATTAAACGCCAGTCAGTTACCTCGGCTGGGTCAGGATCAGTAAGTGAATTACGTTTGGAAGAAAAACGCTTATCTGACGCTCATAGTCTGACGGAATCTAGGGACTATACATTTGAAGAATCTGAAGACGATATCGATACTCAAGGAACTCATGTTGACGCTTCAAAAGAAAAAGTAGAAATTAAATTAGAGACGGACAAGATTAAAACTGGTACGTAGAATTATTTTCATATAGTCATGAAATGGGAAATTCGTTATATTTTATATTGGATGTATATTCACCTTTAGGATATAATAAATAAATTGCATGGTTTCAGGAAAAGATTTAAAACTTGCTAAGTTAACTCATGGAGATTCTTTGGATGATGTCGAAGGATTCCCTGAAGATCATGTTACTGACTACGTCCATAAATTACCACAGATAACTGAAGTAGGGTAAGTATCTTAAATTATGTTTGAAATGTGCGTGTATATTGTTGAAATAATATAATGTTATTATGTTATTTATAAAGGAGATTGCTCAAATTGGCCCAAACGCACAAAAAATATTGACATACACGGTAATTCTTGGCGTAATTTATAATTTAATTTACAATCATTAGATTTCAACGGACACCTTTGTATAATATATTAACTTTAAAAAAGACTTTTAATTTTACCGGTTTGGAAAACATACGGATCATTTTTAAATGGCTATGGGTGTAGTAACATTCAGCCAAAGACTGATTGAAGTTGTTTATATAACATAAAAACAATTCTATTTTGTAAAGATCGATAAAATAAATCTTTTTTTTTTAACACTATGGTATTAATATCCACAAATGTGCTCAGATTATTATAGATGGTAGGCGACATCATAAAGTCTATTGCCATACATTTTTCGCCAAACACCTCCATAAACACATTATAATCTGTATATACTCGTATGTTAGATTTTAAGGTATCTATCTATGGGCCTTCGTTGCCTGACTATAAATTAATAAATAAATAAAATTATAAGGTGTGATACACTAAATATCTAAAATATGTTTATATTAAAAACATAATAATTCTTAGCCGGTACGCTCTTGACAGAGCGGTCGTGATCGCTATGCACTTGTAGTATTATTGGAGGGGGCAGATGTGATGCACTTCACTATGTTTCGCCATTGCTGCCTGCTAGAGGTCATCCTGCTGCATTCGTTTAGTGAACCTCCAACGAAATGACTTGATCTGGTCAGTCCATCGCGTGGGAGACCTTCCGCGCGGTCTAGTACCTTCCACCTTTCCTTGGGTCGTCCAAGGCGTTCTATGGATAGGTTGTTACGCCGAGAAACGTGTCCGAAGAATGTTAAGATGCGAGATTGTACTGTCGAAAATAGACGCTGCCTGATACCGAGTTCTTGAAGTATCGAGACGTTCGTGCGAAACTCGGTCCACGAAACCCCAAGCATTCTTCTCCAGCACCACATTTCCAAAGCGTCCACTTTCTGCCTTTCCACATCTCGCAAAGTCCACGTCTCAGCCGCGTAAAGAAATATGGGGAATATAAGTGTCCTCACAAGCTTGGTCTTTGTGGCTTTAGTAATGTTTCTATTCCTCCATATTTTCCGCATCTTGTCCATCGCTGATCTTGTGATGCCCATACGTCGTTTGATTTCATCGATGCATCCGCCATTGTTTGAAATCAGAGCCCCAAGATAGATATAAGATTGGACCACAGTGCAATTCGCGATTTGTGTCACTTCAGGCGAATTATTTCTGGCACGGTCAACAATCATTACCTTGGTCTTGCTGCGATTAATTTTAAGTCCAAACTCACGGCTCACTCGCTCCATCTTTGACAGTAGCTCATCCAAGTGTTGTGAACTGGTTGCAAATAAGGTGGTGTCATCCGCGTAACGCAAGTTTGCAATCCTGTATCCACCAATTGTTACTCCGTCCGTCCAGTGCTCCAAAGTGATGCGCATTATCAGCTCTGTGTAGGCGTTGAATAAGAGCGGGGATATTATGCATCCCTGGCGTACTCCTGCACTAGGATAGAAATCACCTGATAGGACATCATCTGTGCGCACTGAGGCTGTGCCTTCTCCATATAGGCGTCTTAAAAGGTGAACAAGATGTTTTGGTGTGCCCATATCTAGCAAGGTCTTCCATAATACCGGCCATTTCACCGAATCGAATGCTTTGGAGAAATCAACAAAGCAAATGAATAAGGGCTTATTGAATTCTCTCGACTTCTCGATGATCTGACGTACGATGAGAATTTGTTCCCGAGTGACTTTCCCCTTCACAAAACCGGCTTGTTCCGGAGCGATCTCCTTAGAAAGGTAGGTTTTCAGTCGCTCGTTGAGAATATGCAACATTATTTTGCTAGCGTGTGATATTAGAGCAATGAGGCGGTAATTGTTACATTTCTTTGTCGAACCTTTTTTGTGCAAGGGTGTCAAAACGGTGTGTGTCCATTCAGTAGGCCAAACTCCTGTCTGCCATACCTTGTTGCAAATGAGATGAAACATCTGGTCGCCACGATCTCCTAAGGCTTTAATTGTCTCTATCGGAATTGCATCTCTACCAGTTGCTTTTTTACATTTCAGGTGTTTTATGGCAGCTCTTACTTCGGACAGTAGAATGTCTGGTTCCAAATTCTCCCGTTCTGGGTCTGTACTTGCAAACTGTCGTGACTGCGGGTCTCGGAATAATGACTGACAGTAGTTCTTCCACGTTTCGGAGATTTGTTCGAGCTCTGTTACCACTTCATTTCTGTCGTTCTCAATGGCCCAGGTTCGAGCCGAATATGCAACATTATTTTGCTAGCGTGTGATATTAGAGCAATGAGGCGGTAATTGTTACATTTCTTTGTCGAACCTTTTTTGTGCAAGGGTGTCAAAACGGTGTGTGTCCATTCAGTAGGCCAAACTCCTGTCTGCCATACCTTGTTGCAAATGAGATGAAACATCTGGTCGCCACGATCTCCTAAGGCTTTAATTGTCTCTATCGGAATTGCATCTCTACCAGTTGCTTTTTTACATTTCAGGTGTTTTATGGCAGCTCTTACTTCGGACAGTAGAATGTCTGGTTCCAAATTCTCCCGTTCTGGGTCTGTACTTGCAAACTGTCGTGACTGCGGGTCTCGGAATAATGACTGACAGTAGTTCTTCCACGTTTCGGAGATTTGTTCGAGCTCTGTTACCACTTCATTTCTGTCGTTCTCAATGGCCCAGGTTCGAGCCGGTAGAGATTTGGTAATAAGACGAATTTTGTGGTATAGATCTCGAGACTCGTGCTTCAGAGCGTGTTTTTCAACCTCTTCACAAATGCTATGAAGATGGCGGTTGTGGTCGCTCCTGCAGCAGGCTTGAATGTTAGCAGACATCTTATTCAACTCCCTTATGTCTGTTCCTGCAGCTTTCTTAAGGCGCCTCTCCTCGATTAGAGCAAGAGTACTATCCGTCATCCAATGTTGACGTTTGCGGGTTTCTGATCTTGGATTAGACTCCGCCACTGCACTTTGGATGAGATGTTTAGCTTTATTCCATAGCATGTCTGGTGTAGCTTCATTGTGGTTTGCATCTGTCCATTCCATCCATTCCCGCTCAAAGGCTGCATTGAGCTTCTCGCTATCTGTTACTTCAATCCGTCTTATTTTCTTGGAGGATCGGGCAGCTTTGAGTTTCAACCGTATCTTTGCGATAACGAGTTCATGGTCGGAACCACAATCAGCCCCAGGAAGCGTGTGAGCGTTGAGAATGGAGGTGCGCCAGCGTGATCCAATCAGTATGTAGTCGATCTGGTTTTTGGCCTTACCTCCAGGTGAGGTCCAGGTGAACAGTCTACGTGGATGGTGTTGGAATAGACTGTTTGCCACCACCAAGCTGTTTTCGTCTGCGAACTGCATAAATCTTTCACCTCTTCCATTGCGTACTCCAAGTCCGAAGTTTCCCACACATTTACTATACTGGGCAGAGTTTGCACCAATTTTCGAATTAAAATCACCGATGATTATAAGCAGCTCTCTGCTGGGGATTTTGGCAATCGTTGTTTGTAGTTCTTTGTAAAAACTCTCCAGGACGGTGGGTAAGGCTTCACTGGTGGGAGCATATACCTGTATCAGGTTCAAATTTACAGGTGACGCTTTAAGCTTCATGGATATGATGCGGTCGCTAACTGCCCCATACCCTATCACACTGTTATTTAGACGCTTAGGAATAAGTATTGCTACTCCGTTTTGGCTACTGTCGTCATTGCCGGAAAAGTAGACTGTATTGGTGTCGGTAAGGAAATATGGCTATATAACCTAAATCTCTTAGCTTTCTTTGGTTAACGAGAGTTTAAAAATTCTCTCTAATCTGTGGCTCATTCACAATCATCACACAGTTTCTGTCACAGAGTACCTTATTATAACCGGAAATGCATAGATGACACCTGATTTTATAAGTTACTCTTATGCATTAATTCTAAAAACAGGCAACTATCTGTTAATCTACATGCTCTATATACCTGAATCTAATCCATAATTTCGGTACTTGGCTTGATTTCTCTAGTTTACTATATAACTTATTTGTTTTTTATTATTTTAATATGTTCAGTGTATATTTGTTTTTTATATATGGTTTATAGAAGTTCTCAGGGGTGTCCGTCAATAATATTCGTTTCTACAGTAATTTATATATAATTTCGAATCTAGGAAACAATTTTTCATGATTATTGGTCTTTAGGCCAAACATGTATGGAAGCTGAGCAATCTCCGTTTCGGCAGTTCTATATTTTGATTACATTATGTTTTCCAACTTAGTTTGTATATGCCTAAAATATTTTTTTGTTTGGCAGATCACTTTTAGACAAGGAAATTATAACTGCATTTTTAAATCGTGAAAGAGAAGAGCAACTTAAACGTGAAACCGTATTGGTTGCGTCAAAAGACATAGTGCAAATCTCATCTTCAAAGGTCATTGAACCTAAGAGTATAGCTATGGAAAGTTTTGTAATTCCATCAACAGAAATAGTAACTGAGAAAAAAGATATTGCTATCACAAAAGAGGGTAGTGGTAAATTCGATGTTTCCAAGATACGAACTGATACCCTAGGTAAATTTAATTTAGAAGACGAATCAGAAGAAACAAGGCGTTTTACGCCAAAGGACTTGGACTTGAAAGAAGTTCCCGAAATCACTAAAGAACAAGTTAAACCCGTTATTGATGATATTCTACAAAAAGGTACAATGGCTGCAGCTGCGAGAAGCCCAACTCTGGATAAAGACATTAAAATTGGAACAAAAGATAATGCGGAACCCGAAAAAAGGTCATATGATGCTAAAGTTCCACAAAAGGAGGAAAGGAGACATTCCTGCATCAGCCCTGCAATCTCTTTAGAAAGAATAGCAGAATCAGAAGTTGAAAGTGACGAAGAAGAAATACCTAAATTCACGAAAGTTATCACAGAAATACGTTCTGTTACCGAAACAAGTGCAGAAATGAAAAAATCAGATTCTGCTATGAAACAAATGGCAGACAACATTGAAATAATTATTAAACAAGCATCTGAAGATATAGATGGTTCCTCAGAAGAACAATTAATTGAGCAGTGTCAACCACAAGATATTTCTGGTCATGTATCTGTAGATTCTATTATAGAAGAAGCTGTTACTACTGTAGAAGGATATCTGGAATCCTCTCAAGAAGCAAAAGAAAGAGAAATAGAAGCTAAAAAGGAAATAATTTATGAGGAAACTAAAAAGTTTGTTAAGGACAGGCCTGGTTTGATTAAATCATTGTCAAGAGATAGTGGAGAAATAGTAATAATGCCAAAGAAAAAACACCCACGAACATTTTCAGTACAAAGTTCGCCAGATGAGGTCGAAGAACAAATTTATACTGACTCGGAATCCGGTAACATTTGTTTTTTTATATATAATACAAGGTCTAAGAGCGTGCGCTGCGTTAAACGGTTCACGGAGTGGGCATCCGTTCGGCGTGTTTGTTTTATAGACCTGCCTCACGCGGCGCGGATGGCGGAGCCTACCTCGCGGGCGACGGGCGGCGAAGCCTGCCTCGCGGGCGACGGGGCACGCCTCGCGTGCGACGGTTCACACTCGATTAGCTGTCTTCTTTACAGAAGCGTCTTATGCGTTCTTCTCGTATGCGTTCTTTTTTAACAAGGTATAATTACCAACAAAAATAATCCATTATCGACTAATCACCCACGTAATCGAAATTGAACTGGCGGTACTGCGAGAGGCATCCGCTTCTTGCGGGTACTGGAGCTCTACTCTCTTTCTCCGAAACGAAATTTCGGTAACGAACGAATTTCAAACGAAATTTCGCCAGTGTCTCTACTCTATTTCATTTTCGAACAAGCACATTAACTTCGGAACCATAAACAGTTTTCGTGAACGAATGGAATGAGTCATGTTTGTGAGTTCTTTTTATCTCTACTTTTAAGAAAACGTTTTTTTTACTTGGAAACAATATAGGTAGTTTACGGCAAATTTTTCGATGACATTAAAAGAACCTTCTTTGACAGTGTTAGCCGACTAATTTGTAGAGTCGATACAATCTACTGTAAGTCAACCTCAATTTGTAGTTTAATACTTTGAAGTATCGAAATTACAAAAAATAATAAAAAAATGGTTTATTTGTTAATTTTACATGCTAAAATGTTACTCGAGCTAAGCAGCTATTATTAAAAATACTCTTGCAAGTATTTTAGGCTTAATTAAAACAAAAATCTCAAAATGAAAATGAAAAGGTAAAACTTTTCATTTAAAATTTCGAACAATTATCTGTCAAATTCAACTTTTCCTTCGAAAGTTTTGTGAATTAGAGTAGGCTTGAAGAATTTAATTGTCAAAATATTTCGGACGAACGAATTTTCGAAATGAAAAGGAAACAGAGTAGGGAACGTGCGAAATTTCGATCGAAATTTCGTTTTTCGTAGAAATAGAGTAGGCCTCCTGTTACGGACTGTTTGAACGGGTCCCGCAACGGAGCATGGAGTGCTCAGCGACGGACGTCCGCACTGCGCTCCCGCTTAAGGCAGCACACGCCCTTAGCTGTCATTAAAAAGAGATTTTAAAACGCCTCAAAGTTTAATTTTATGTACTTAGATCCACTTCTGCATTACTTTTGCTAAATCTTAATTTAATTAAAACTAGATTTAGCTCATATATGACCTATTTCGATGTATTTTACTAGCATGTATGTATAAATAATAGAAGTAAAATTTACATTGAAGTTTTGTCATTTTTCTAGGGATAGATCTAGTTTTAGTTGAATCGAAATTTAGCACATTTGCTGCAAGTGGGCCTTAGAGTTTATATTTAACTGTAGGGAACTCATTCAAGTGATAACCCCTACAATGTGTTTAGTTATAACTGGCTTCTGGCGGCAACTTATAGTAAGTTTTTTTATAGACCCACATAGACCTAATATTCTTTCGAGACAAAAAGTATCAATCATAGAAGAAAAGTACATGTGTTCAAAATTTTATTCAGCCGCTTTAGCGTAATTGAGTAAAAAAATTTTACAATTATAATTTTAGAAAGAAAGTAACTAGGACTTATAATATGATAGCATTTTAACAATATCATTATACTACGTTAAAAATTGTTCATGAAGTTTGTGCAATTTTGTTTATATTAAAAAACATATTTTACTACCTTCGTTTCCTGTTTCTAGACATGGACAAAGCAAAAGTATTGGAAATAATTGAACCTAGTTCTGAACTCGATGGTAAAATTACTGCTTCTAGTTTTGATGCAAGAAAGATTAGAACTGACTCATTGGACGATGCTGACGATTTTCCGGAAAAAGAGGTGAACAATTTTTATTTTTATAATTTTTTTCATGATATTAAAAAAAACATTCTTAGCTTTATGATAGCGTAACTAATAATTTTGCTTTTTATATGCTTATTTTTAGACTGAATACTTTGGAGAAGATGAAAAATATATTGATGAGCCAATAGAGACAAAGTTAACAAATGATTTGAAAACAAGTGATATTGTTGCGCCTAGTAGCAGCGGAGCACAAATTGATACTGACGAGGACAAATCATCAGATAAACTTGTAAGGAAAACTCATTTTGTGGATAGAATACTACACACAGACTTAGTGTGTAAATCAACTACTGAATCCTCGGTCACAACAGTAGTATCGACATTAACAAAGTCATCTGACGAAGATCAAAAGTCTATTGTAGAAGAAGGCACATCCACAGAACTATCGAAAATCAGTGGGGCAGAACTCGTAAAAGATCCATCTAAAACTTCCATGGATACGAAAGAAGATTCGAAAATAGAAGAGCCTATTGAAGATCGTGGTACTCCAGATTTATCAAAAAAATCTATAGACTTGACGAAAGATTACTCAAAATCTTCAATTGATAGTAAAGACACTTCTCGAGACTTTGCTACTAATGAACTTTCCAAAGATTCTACAGTAGATTTAACGAAAGATTATTCTAAAGCATCCGTAGAGAGTGTTAAGGAAACTTCAAAATCTATTGATGAGAAGACCTTTTCTGAAGATCATTCTTCTTTAGATGTATCTAAAACTCTTGCTTCAGATGTATCAGATGGAATTACCATTAGCAGAGAATTCATTGAAGAAGAAAGATCTGTTTCTAGAATAGTAAAAGTATCAACTAGTTCTTCGCAAGAAACTTCCGTTATGACTGAAAGTAAATTACTTAGTGAGCAAGAGTGTTTAGATAAAACTAGGACTTTAGAAATGCAATCTGAGAGAGATTTTATGGGAGAAATGGATGAAAGAATAGCTGAACTTAAATCTGAATTTAAAAAAGAAGATATTATTAATCAAGAATCTTTAAAGCGTGAAACTTCTGAATTAGTACAAGAGGTACAGAAAATTGTGGATGATAAAGAAATAGAAAGCGAAGTGCCAGATATGAGTGAACTAAATAGGAGATGTTCTAATTTACTTGAAGACATATCACAAGGAGCTTTAATAAGAATAGATTCAACACATGTTACACATGGTAAGTAAAGTCCTCTGATATTTTTACGTTCGCAGATTTGTATTCAGCATAAACATGTGGTGTCCAAATGAATATTGTCTTGTATTTGCAGATCTTGCATCAAAGTTCTCTAAAACTCCACCTCCATCTCCAGTAGATCTTAATTTGAGAGATAAATCTAAATTGGAGGAAGGTGCTGGTGAAAGGCAAACCGGGCTACAACTTAGAGGTATGTACAATTATAAGGTCATTTATGGATTCTCGTTCAAAGTGTTTTATTTACAGAAGTCTGCCATGGTTGGAAGTAATTAAGTACTTAAAAATAAAAGTAGGAATGCACGTTTGGTTTTTACAAAAAAAGAGCACTCCCACTTGTGCTAAAACAACACTCTCATCTTACACGGCTGACATAATTTGTTCATTTAGTTGGCTAGAAGTAGATGCTAATGGTCCACTTCATTTAGGTTCCGATTCGTCGTTCCTGGATGCTAACCGTCAGTCTCCAAGAGCATCATCAGCTGGTGATAGTCTTATAAGTGAAACTGAAGCCCATCAAAGTGGTTAGTACTTTACTGAAGTAATTTAAGTTTATAGCATAAAGGGAAAACGCTGATTATAAAATTGATCCAAGTTGTTAGTACACTAGTACAGCCTTAATAATATGAACCTTGCATTATGTAACGCAAGCTTATTCAGTTTAGAGTAGTGGCAAAGTAGAGTCATAGCGAAACTTTACTCCTAATTTCCGTAGTCTACCATTGTCGACAGCCTTTTTGCCACACAATTTTAATTTTCTGCATGTGATTGAGTTTACCACTGAATAATAAAGCAGTAAGTAAAATAAAATGTTTTTATAATAAACGAAATCACGTAACCTTTTTATAATTTATACATTAAATTAGGACTTTATGGCAGCACTTATGTTTTACCTCAAATTGTAATGAATGTTAGAAAAATATTATGCGTTTTCGAATTCAAATCAAATTCGTATAATTTGCAATAGTCACACACTCAACGCCAATGTAATTGTTAGCACAGTAAATTTTACTTTCTTTCTTGCGGAGCCCTTACGTTGAAATAGGTAAGTGGACCCACAAGCAAAACCAAAATCATGATTTTTATTATTGTCGCTTATTAATAAAGCCGGTTGATTTCCTTGTCTTTAAGCCGCAATTTTTCATCTATTTGTCAATCACCTTTGAGTAACGTTTCGCTTTGATTCTTCATTGTTTTTATTTTACATTATTGTTATGAAAGCTTTCATCGCTGTGATTATTTCGGTTTCTTTCATCACCATCCACATTAATACTGTCCACGCTATTGGCGCTTGTATATAACTGGAACATCATTGTAACGAAAAAAGAACCTGTTTGAAAAATACATTCAATATTTAAAAGCAAATCAGGTTTAAAAAGTTTTTATCATTCTTCTTACTTATCACACTATTCCTGCATTTTCAAAAAAAATACAAAATATTGAAAAATCTAAGGAGTTTCACAGTTTTTATTTCTTCCAGATGTACTAACGGAAGCGTCTAAGGTACTGACTGAAGCCGCCAGACCGAAATCTCCCACAAAACATGTTGCTGATAATCTGTCATTTATTAATGTTGATCAACCTACACTCACAAGTGGTGCCATTGAACTTGTTGATCGAACTATAGAAAAAAGCATCGATGTCATTGATCAAATCAAAAAAGAACAACTTGCAGTGAAGATGGAAGAAATGCAAAAATCAACCTCCAGCGACACATTCTTTTCTGAATCGAAGATAGAAACTTCAATGTCATCTTCTTCGGTGCATAAAACATTTGAAGGGACCGAAATGAAGTTCAAGTCTATTGACCCACGAGCTGTCATGTCGGATATGGTGGCCAAATTTAGTGCTACTGATGAGTACAGTACAATTTTATCCCACAAAGAAATAGAAACAAGAAAAATTTCCGGGCAGGAATACTTTTCAGAAACCAAGCAAGTATCTTCCTCTGATGATGACTCGCTTATTATTAAAACTGAAACCACTCATGAGTTACGCGGACAAGAACATGAAGTAAAAGAAAAAACTGTAGTTCGCAGAGAAGGTGAACAAACTGAAACATCTCTAAAAAAGTTAGAAAAAGCTCATGAAGCCTCTGCCAAAAGGTCTGATGTCGAAACTAAAACTGTTTTCAAAAGTACAGATGATACAGATATTGTCAATGTGGAGCGTGAATTTTTGGAACAAGGTTTATATACAGGACGTCAGACTAAATCAGAAGAAAAAATGACTGCACTTAAAGATGATACAATCAAGAAAAAACATGAAATTAAAATTTCTGAAAGAGATTTGTCACATGAACAATGGGGTAAGGAATATTTCTCAGAACCTGGTGAACTAGAAGATATAAGAGAAGATGAAGATTCAAAATCAAGAACAGCGTTTGTTGAATCGTCTTTGAAAATTATAGAGAAGGATGAAATAGTATCGAGTGTCGAAGTTTCGGCAAAGGGAAAATTGATCAGTTCAAAGGTAGAACATCATAAGGAGGAATCTGTCATCGAAAGTAAGGAGCATGATGATCTTAGTTCCGATGCGTCACACGCAACAAGTTTTAAGAGTGAAACAGTTGAAAGGCGGGGTTCTTCTGAAACTAGCCCTAGAAGTAAATCAAAATCTTTCAAAAAAGATGATGAGGTATATGAAGTTGATTTCATCAAAGAAATAAAAGTCTCTACGTCCCCTATTAAGAGTACATTTAGCAGATCGGGAAGCCAGGATACACACTCAGAATCAGAAGCAGCACCTGAGTTACCACATGATGATAAAACTGGTGATACACCGAAAAAAGATAAACTTACTAAATCTCCAATCAAACTTCCACTACAGCAAATACAAGACCAAGTTTGGGAAGTTTCAATTCAAAAGGCTGATTCTTTTGAAATGGCTGATGACATTCCAAAGTCATTGAAACTTCAAACTACAACGAGTGAGACGACATCAAGTACCACAAAAAGCTCTGATAGTGACGGCGGTGAAGTAAAAACAGTAATGGATACAAAAACAATGAAAAGTGACATGTCTCCTAGTACACTTGAGATATCTGACGATATTAGTACTGTATCAAAAGATGTTATGATAAAGTCCGGAGAGAGCATTGATACTGAATATATGGTGAAGTCATTAGAATCTCACGAAGGAGAAGCATTACAGAAATCCATGGATTCAACAATGAGCGCTGAAACATTACATGCATCTGAATTCTCCACAGAAGCTGACTCAGCATTTTTAACAGGCACAGGTACTGACAGAAAGGAAGAAATTAAACTAGTGAAAGAAAAAAGCCTTGAGGATATATGCAGTAGCGGTTATGATACTGACCTCTCCTCTGCCGAGTTTCATGCTACGAAACTTGAGTCAGAACGGGTGGATTTTGATTCTTTAATGTCTGCTCAACCACTCGCTGACTTGTCGGTTTTAGAAAAAACTATTGATGAAGTTAAGCAGTCTCTTGAAGCAGCGCAAGTAGAAATAATAAGTGAGAAAAGTGATGGTAGTAGCAAATATAAACAATCACCCTCGGAGTTCCAATTCAAACTTTTGATAAGTCCCGAAAGACCAGAGGTCATAACAGAAGAACCAGTTCACATAGATGATCATACTGATAAAATTATTTCTAGTACCACTGTGGAAGAAAAGCATTTAGATAGTCAAAAGTCTGATAGTGTATCACAAATAATCAGCTCCCAGGAAGAAACGACGATTTCAGATGAAGAAAAAGATACAGTTCATATCAAGGAATCCAGCCCACCAGTAGATGGAGCTGATATATCAATAAGATCCGACAGTGGTCCTCACTCAATTTTAGAAACCGAGAGTGAAATTATTTTTTCTGATAGAGATGGGTCTTCAAAAGGAAGTCCCGAAGTAAAACTAAGGGTCCAAAAGCATATTAAATCGAAATTGGGAGTTACTGAAAGACGTTCTGCTTCAGAAGTTGAAGGGTGGTCAAGTTCTGGTGAAAGTCATTATCATAGTTTTGATAACACAGAAAGTCGGCCCCTATCTTCAGACGTGGAAGTTATGATGACAGCACAAAGTGCCACTGAATTTGAAACAGCACTTACTAGTCATGACGTGTCTTCTCAGTCTCTCAGAACATCAAAAGATTACTATACAGCTGCTAGCTCGCTTGCTTCAAGAGACAGTATGAAAAGCTTAGACTCAGATGGTTCTAGTCATGTTGCCAGCATTGATATTTCAGATGCATCAGAAACCCTCGTTCCTTCAGCAAATGAATTAAAAGAAGAATTAATGGAGAGTAGTACTTATGTTGAACAGTTTTTACGTGAAGGTGATAAAGACCATGCGCATAAGGTTAAAGATGTTAGTGACGAAGAAGCATCTGGTGATGAAGAAGAAGATAAAGAAGATATCGTAGGTGAACCAGTAGGCAAAATGAAGAGGTCTCATGAAATGAGATTTCAACCAAAAGAAATGATTCCCGAACACTTTCCTCTTGAAAGTATGTCTGAAAATGTGGAAGTAGACGAAGACTCTGCCAAAGAACGTGAAGGCTCTGATACTACAATTTCAAGTCAACTAAAAACCGATGAGATCTTGTCTTCGTCAATTTCAAGACTTGACATGCCATCATCACAATCTTTTTCAGAAGGTGATAAAAAAATCATAAGTGAAGAAATCAGTAAAAGTGCCGTTCACGAAATACAAGCAATACCTTTTTCGACAACAAAACTAGAGAGGCCTGAAAGGCAATTTGTTGACATTGAAAGTGAAATTATTCCAGTTGGGTCTGCAGAATATGACGAAATAGTCAAACATGGTACTTTAACTAGTGGAAATCAAAAAACCCCAAAACAAGAAAAACCAATAGTTAAAACTTCAGTTTATTTTGCTGATAAAGCTCCTGACGAAAGATTTGCTGAGCAAGAACAGTGTGAAGTTAACGAAGAATGTGTAAAAAAGATCGTTAAAGAGGTAAGCGTTACACCTTTTCCAATAACAGAAATACCTCCAAGTCAAAGAGAATTTGTTGACATTGAAGCTGAAATCATACCAGAAGGGTCGTTACAATATGAAGAAATTCTTAAATCTAAAAGTGATTCCTCGGTGCCTAAAACGAAAACTGAGAAATCAATCGTGAAAACTCCGGAATCTCAACTAGAGAGCAAACAAAGTTCAACCTCAAGTTTACGAACTCATGAACATTTATCTACGCCACAAACTCCTTTGTCTGCTCCAAGTCAAAGTTCTCTCTCTACTGATAATGGAAGAGAATACGTACTTGATGATATGTACGATATATCTGAAACGCCAGAATTGAGATCTGATTTAGTAACAGAAAATAGCAAATCCGAACTAGTTGTAACGACGGAAGAAAGAGCCATGCATACTTATGAAAAAGAACAAGAATCCCCTACAAGTGATGAATTTGAAATGGTTGATAAGCCCAGTGAAATGGACGATTTTGTTGTTATTGAAGAAGTAGCAAAAGAAGCTCAAGAAACTGACACCGAGGGTAAAAGTGTACAGATAAAAAGCCAAAAGTATATTAAGAAACATGATACAGAAGTAGAAGAATATTTATCAAAAACCTCTAAAAAACAAGAAAGTACTAGTAGCGGTACATCAGGGTCATTATCTGACGAAGAACTACTTCAGTATGAGATAGAACAGAAACGTCTGCAAGCCCAAGAGTTAGCTGAAATTGAAGCAGGAAAACGGTGGATACAAATGCAATTTGAAGGTGATCCAAGATATGATTATGAAAGAATACCACTCGAAGACATTAAAGAAGAAGAAATGACTGATTTCGATGCTAGCAGAATAGGTAGTCTAAGTTCTCAAAAAGAATCCATAGGGAGTTATGGTAGTTTTAGAAATTCATATGGTAGTTTATCTGAATCCGAAATGGCATCTCGTATAAGATTTCGTGTTAAAGGAGAAAATGATGACATATCCATCAGTTCGTTACAAGAATTTGAAAACCTTGAAAAAGCATTAATGGAGCAATATCAACAACATTCGTCATCATCACAGGATTCTTTGAATGGATCCTTACCTAGAAGGTATATTCTTAGTAAAAGTCAAGGCGATGATATATCTATATCAAGTTTAAAGGAATTTGAAGGCCTTGAATCTGCTTGTCTCGAAGCTTTGAAAGCTGAGATTCTTGCGAAACAAAAGGAAGCTCTATTGTTAGCGGATCCCAAAGAGGTTAGCGGAAGTTTCTTAGAAAGGGAGAAACGTTCTTATAGTGGAAGTTCAGAGAGCAGCCCTCCTCTTAAAGGTGGAAGTCCTAGTCAAAAAAGTGGCAGTCCTTCACAAAAGGGTGGCAGTCCTTCTCAAAGAGTTGGAAGTTATGGCAGTCCATCTCAGAAACTACTCACAGATTCTGCGGCTATACGTAAACTTATAGATCAGCAAATAGCATTAGACCAAAAGTTACAAGAACAAATAACACCTAAAATTGTTACAGTAAAAAAATTTGACGATAGAGGGGCATTTTTTGTACCCGAACCAGATCCGGAAAAAGAAGTCGAAACTAAACCATTAGAAGTTACAGAAGAATGCATCAAGTCGTCGTCTTTTATATGCGCAGCTGCGCCAAGTGACGGTTCAGCAGAATCTATCCCCGGAGATTGTGAGGAAATGATGAAGATACTAGACCAAGAAGAACAATCTAAACAATTGCAGGCTGTCACTAAGACTTTCACAGACAGCGGAACGATTGAAGTAGTTCGAACAACTACCGTCATTCAACAAAGATTTGTAGACGGAAAAAAAGTTTCTGAGACGGTGACGAGTACTGATAGTGCCGACAGCGGTGGTGCTGTAGATATCCCATCAAAACTTCAACGTCTCGATGAACATGCCCAAATGTCAGTGGGGTCTGAGATGTCATCGTCGATAGTTTCCCAATCTTCAGAAATGGATAGTATCATGACGGTGTTAGATCGACATACTTCAGATGGGGAAATCGTGACGGTTACAAAACATACCATAATGATGTCCTCTGAGAAACCCGAAGATTTGGAATTTTCTAGAGAAAGCAGTGCAGCACGTGAGCTTTCGCCCTCCTCTGGGAGGTCGATAGCTCACAGCGTTGTATCACTTTCTGGTAAACAATTCACAGATCCAGCTAGCGGTTCGTGGAGTGGCCAAGATGAAGAATTAAGCTCATCTGGAAGTTTTAGCAGGTAAAACCCTGAGTGTTGTAGATGTTTTAAAAACTATATAACGTAATCTTTTATATCTGTAGTAAAAGTCTGTCGACCGAATTGCTTGATAGACAATATATGTAGATGATAAGCTGCAACCTGTAAGAATTATGTAAGAACACAAAATATGGTATCGGAGTATAGTTGAAGTAGACTCTATTTGTGATTAGTGTGGCCTATAGATGTAAAGTATTAAATATTTTTGAATTTAAATATATAAGAAACAAAGAATTTCAATTATTCACTGTCACTTGCTACTGAAATCAGAAATTTCATTTTTTTGTTCTTAGTGTTTAAATAACGTTTGATGGTACATTTAATCTTCTTGCCCAAATAACCCAATCCCAATACCTCCTTAATATAGTTTTACCTTTGGTCATCCTTAATATATTTGTGTATTTATTAGTACATTATTTAAGTATTAATGTGTTTATATGTGTAATATATCAATAAAAAGTTTAAATTGAATTTGTTAGTTGAGGAGTAATACTGGTACATCCTGGTTACCTTTTCAATAATCATTTCTACCGCCGCCGCCTCTTGAAACAGATATCAATATGATAAAAGCTGTGCACAAATACAAGTACCATATATAAGCGTAAACTTCCTTTATGTGTATGAAATATATATAAAAAAATGAAAATAAATATCTTTTCAATATTGATCTTTCAACAGGGGAGCTCGAGCTGATCTTATGTTAGGCAGCACGGATAGTTTAGAAGCAACTAGTTCAAATGCCACACGAGCAACGTTTAACTATGAAGTCGACACACCTATGACAGGAAGCTTAACTTCTGGGGGTAAGTAAAAGGCTTTTGCTTCTTTATTTATCTAATACTTTTTCAATAACTTTTAAATAAATAAATCTCAGTCAATAAGCTAAGCATGTTGAATATATTTCATATTTACAATTATTCATGTAAAGGTGCTCCCTTCCCTCCCTCACCGGGATATTTTTTCTGCAATGTAACGTTACAGATTCGAACATTACAACAATGAGGGAAGAGAACCGAGCATTACAGCACGCAACCTGTAAAGATACAATCTGTTTTATTTTGATACAACTCGTAGCATCAATGTACGTATTTACTTTTTGACAGTATCGTGTCGCGGACAAACGTCTAATTTATGTAGTACAGGCAAAAGATTGTCAGTCAGGGAGGCAGAATTATTATGTCGATCATTCACACGACAAGGTGTTCTTCATATAATTTCCGTTACGATTTATAATTTTCATTAAATTCCTTGCACCGGCAATAAAACTTGAAAAACACGTTAAGCTTTGTAAATTTGTGCATTTGACACTTCCATTAACTGTATGGTTTTGGATTTATGAAGTGATATACTTTTGGGCGTGACGAAAATTAGATTTGCAATGACCGACTTTATAGAATTGCTCAATAAATTGTGAATTTTGTTTTAATAAGACATACTTGTAAATCGTCAACATGCAAAATCATTGTTCAGATGTGTGATGTGATTGAATAGGCACTGGAAAAACTAACCAGTAATGTGAAATGACAAAATGAAATCATCTCTGATCTGTAATATGATCATACAATCAGCTCAGTCCGCGATTATCGATTTATTCACTATGTATGTTGCAACAGAATCAGATAGTAATAAACAGTTTTTATTTATTTATTCACGTTTCAGCGTGACAGAATTGGCTGACGGAAATATGGAACATGAGGTTAATATTCAATTTAAAAAAATGGTTAATCATATTCATTAACGCTTTAAGGATGAATAAGCGTAATAGAATAAAATTAAACAAGTGAATGGAAATTAGAGAAATTGTAAACCATGAGAATGAAAATTACTTATTAATGTTATTTAGTGTTATACTAGACATTGACCGTTTCGGTTACTGTCGCAGCACTCCTGACGCACTCCTAATAGGTAATATGAATAGGTATAATTTATTCGGATAGTGAGATATTCATAATATGTTGCACGTGACAGAAATTGGGTAAAATGAAAGGACAAAATCAAAAATATATAGACAGTAATGTTAAATTATAGCTTATTATAGAACTATTAAAGGTGGAAAGTGTGATTCTGGTTACCTACTGGACAAGTAATGGAAATTAGGATAACTATTTAGAAAAAAATATGTTGGATGATGTTTTACCAATTTAAGTGTATTAGTATAATTACATTTCTAATTAAATAATTGCTAGAACTAATCCCCAAAAGTAATTAACCCCCAAAATATTACAGGCTTTGTACATATTCGTATGTACTCTCAAAAATCAGGTCAGCTGAGAATGACCGATGTAATACTTAAAATCTAATCTAAAATGTAACATTAGAAGCGAATGCTCGTTAGTCAAGGAAGCATTATTGTAACGTAATGCTCAGAATCGAATCTAATATGTTACATGCTCCCGGTGAAGGAGTTCCTTAACTTTTTATCTTTATTAAAGGTGATGAGCATGTCTTTTTAATGTACATAGGGCAATCTTTTCTATTCATTATTATTAGTGACGAAAATTTTGCAATGAAACTGCATCTGACTGTAAAATCTTAAGATTTTTATTATTTTATGTGAAAATAGTGGCAAACGACCATTTTGACACGCGGTGTCACTTCAGCGTTGAATGGTCACCATTGGCTATACCCCTGACTCCATCTCTTACTGAGTCGAGCTATAGTTACCTGACCAGAAAACAAACCGAAAGTATAATATTTACATGGCTGTTTTTACGGTGCAGTTAATTTCCTCAATGCCTTAATTAGAAATTCAGTTATGCCCCATGTCTAAATTTTACTTAATCCGAATTCTATAATTTAATATATTATCTTATGATGATGAAAACTAATAAACTGAATAGAAAAAAAATATTGACCAGTTTCAAGTGCCCTTTATTTTTCTATATAATTATCAGTTTATATTACAATATACTACAGCTATACTTAATTGTAAAGCTCGAATGAAAGCAAAAATAGAGTCATTATTTTTCTGGAAGGAGGATCCTTGAATACAGGTACCCTTATGATAATGGGCTTGGTGTAGCTTACAATCAATATTTCGTAATTTATATGCCGCTCACATGTTATTATATACTATGCTTCACCAAATACTAACTTGTCAAATTTGGTATGTTTTAAAAAACTTCTTTATCAGCTGCTTGATTTATTTATAATAATTTTCAATCGATCAGCATGAAAAGCAGTTAGTCATTTTATTAACACATCTAACCATGCTTGCTCTCATCCCTGCTTTAATCGCCTGTACATTTCTATCCAATGGAAAGTCGTTTTTTTTTACTTAAGGTTTACAGTTAATGAATAATTTAGAACTGCACAGGCAATTTATATAAAATAATAATAAATGTTGCTACCCCACCAAGCTTGATACTAATCAGAAAGATAACAGCGCTACGCCCTCCAGGATCGAACACGATGGTTTCATCACTGGATACACTGGATGCAGTGACAGCTGTCCAATATCCTGATAGCCTTGAACATCAATCCACGAGCGAGCATTTTTCTCATGACTACGAGGTTCAAGAGCCGGACTCTGACACAGAACGTCTGGTGAGGCTCCTTCAATTTATAATGAAATAATAATTCAATGAATTTACGGGAGATTCACAAGATTATAAATCACACAAATTTTCATCACATAGAAATTAAAACGATGTGTATGATACTGGCAAAATGTAGTTAAAAACTAAATCTTAATAATAGGAATGTGAAACAGTTTATTGGTGCAAGGCCAAGACGAATAAGAAGATATAAATTGAACCTTGAAAAAATCTTAGAAAACCTTTAAAGTGTTTTAAAAAAATACCTTGTTTCATTATAAAGTACTAACCATTACTGGTTTTTTAACATTAACAATATCGTAAATTTCAGGAACTCGACGGACGAGCTCCCACAGCTAAGGAACGCACAATAATGTTTGACAGCACTGATACCCTGAGTGCTGTAAGTGGAGATAGTTCAGTAAAAGAAGCCACTGTTGAAGCACCCGCAGCCACCTTTTATATTGGAGATACTCCTATAATGAGAGGTTCGTATATCTATTTCAAAACTCTTCTAGCTATTACTCAAGTTGTTGCTATTTCAAAGAATAACATTTCCTAAAAGAAACTGCTTTCTTTCTAATTAAAATTTAATAGAGTGAAATAACGCTTTACTTTAGAAATTGGATTTTTAACATCATAAATCTCTTAAAGGTGATCGACAAGGCGAAGAAGATGAGCACCAGTCTACTCTATCGGGCAGTTGTCCCGCATCATTGCCTCCGGTTTCACAATCTTCACCACCAGTTCCTGCTCAAAGAAGGTATTTGAAAACATTTTGTTTTTATTAAGACCCATTTAACCATAAGCGTTTAAATTCTGTAGATATATGTTCTTCTTTAGCAATAAAAAAATATATTTTATCTAGTATCTAAAATATAAATTAAGTTATTGACTATTTGCGTTGGTACAATGTTATTGCCTAAACATTAAGGGCAGTCGCTTAAACTTTAAGCGAAACATCTTCATGAAATTCATCACATTCAGTAATTTATGGCTATCATAATTATCTTCTTCATTTATTCAAACAAATAAATGTATAGTAATGCAAATTGATTCTTAAATACGATTTCATGATTTCATTTGACATTGCTTCTTATTTAATATATTTTTTTATTTTGTAAACAGCGCTATACACATACTTTGTACATTGTTTCCCTTTTTATTTTATTTTCAATATTATAGTTACTAAACATTTTAAATTTATTGTCATTGCAGCTGCTATTGTTTAAGTCACTCTCAAGAACAGCTCAACAAATAGGTACACACTTCGTATTGTACTGCTTTTTCTTTATGATTGGCTTCATCATTGATATTTAGTTTTTACCTACAATTTTATGTTTTGCTTTTTATTCAAAGACGAAAAGTGTGAAATTGATTTATTTGAGCATGTTGAGTGACATATTGTAATGTTTATGTTTGAAACGATATATTTTATCAAGCTTTATACCGATGGTAGCTCTAAAATTTATATTACATTCGTTAAAAACAATACATACATTTTTTGTTTTGCATTCTAAGAAAACAGTTCGAAATAGATCATCTACGATATTTGGTATTAGACAGTGTCTGTATATTAATTTATAAAATAAACTGTTACGATGATTTTCAAATAACAATTATCTTTCCAGATCTCTCACAATGATTGCTAAATCCCCACCATCAACATTGGAAGAGACTACGAAGAAGTAAAATCTTATGTTTTTCTTAAGAAATTTAATTTTAGTCTTTAGTATTATATAAAACTCTCTTGCAGCTGGAGCTATCATAGCTTTGCTGGAATTGATGCACTGCTATTATCGATACAAAATGTGACTTTGTATTGCGCGATTGATAAAGTACAATAGAATGATAATTATCTAGTCAAATGTTAACGTAGATGAAATATCAACTTTTATATATAAGTCATCTAAAGTAATAGTTTAAGGGCGGTGGTACTTATTAAACTAGGATTGAAGTCCTAATTTATTGATGTGATGATCTTTACTATTTCAATCAGAATTATTCTGGTGTAAAGTGTGGGAGTACTTGAACTGAATGACCAACATTTGAAATCTTAACGCGAAGTTAGATCTTTAAGATCATCAAAGTTTAATCATGTGTCGGTCGCACATTCCAAGTTTAGTAACGGATAGTATTTTGGTACTCACTTTTGTACTGAGCAGGCGGTTTTTGTACGACGTTGGTCCATATTAATTCGACCTATCCTTTTAGATAGCGCTTAGCTTTTAGTCTTGGAATTACTGCTTATTCAGTATGAAGTTAACTCGGTAGAATAAAAATACATAAACATTTCGTAAGGATACAAGGTAAGTACAGACGCATCTGAGTCAGTCATTTTTTTATATGGAATCACTATGTAATCTAGATCATGAGAAATGATCATAGCATTTTGTTTGAATAAAACAAATTCTGATATTATAATGCCTCTGAATATGATCTCAGTTTCTATTCTTGCACAATTTACTTAAGTAGATAGGTAGAAATACAAAATGTAGGGTAAGCATCTACGGCCATTATAAATGTTAGGAAACAATTTTAATTAACATTGTAAATTTCTCTAACGACTTCAATGAGTAGAGTAGATATTTTGGTGTTTATTTAAGTGGTTGTTTTACAAAGTGGATTGGTAAATGAATTTTTTCTTTTCTATTTTGGTCGTAGGTTATAAACAATAACCAGGTAAAGCTTGCTCACTTCCATACCTTTTGTATTATTTGTAAGTATAATGGAGTCGAAAAGATGGATGAGATATAAAACTTGAAGATACAATGAAGTCATCTAAATTACCAGTTATTTTCCCCCCTGATTTATTGTTTTCATTGTCAGCTCTTTCGTTGTTGTCATGACCAACAATGCTGATGCAGAATTTGATTGTATCGTCAAGTTTTATTTTAGGATTAGACTGAAGATGGTTCATATAAGGCTTAGAAAGCTTAGCTAAATTTTGTTACGTGCAAGGTATTTTCTTCCTTTTGATTCCTGGATATTGGTCATCCCTTAAACGAGGGTCTGCTTGTAATTATATTTATATATACATAGTATAATTCGAATAGGTCGGTGTGCTTTAAGATTTGATGTTAAGAATTTACTGCTAGCGTAATGTTGCTATATTATCGTATGTATTAAGTTTTTTAAAACCATTAAGTTGCCCTGTTCAATTGTTTCACGTTGTATTTGTAATATTGCTGAATATTCTATGGATTAAACTAAAATATTATTGAAAATTATTAATAAAATGCTATGTCTCATATTTATTTTGTTGTTTCATTATTTGCTTACGACAATGGAAGTAATAAATACAGAAAATAAAAATACAAATCTTCGAGAATAAATCATTTATCAACAAAACTTACAATTAAATTATGTTCAATTAGAATAACAATTTAATATTGTAAATATTTAAATGATCCTCAAAACAATAGTAAATGGTCATCTAAATAATACAATTTGTAACCTAAAAGTTAGGTTAAAAAATTTATAATTTCGAAAATCAATTACTATTTGCTTTTAAAATCATTTAAATATGAGCCTTTTAATATATCCACGTCTCACTAAAATTTACAAAAGTAAAAAAAAATGCCTCTATTTTGCCTCTCTCTCTCTCTCTTGAAATATGTCTAGAGAACTGGTAAAAAAAATACAATAAAGTACTGATGTCTTACACAAAATGTCATGAGTTGGCACTGAAAAATGTAATGAAATTTTAAATTTTTAGAACGAAAATGCTTCAAACGAGAAATCCAAGCGTATAACTTACAAAAATATACATTCTTTCTTGATTTCTCATTCAAATTATTTTCATTCGTCACGCTTACGATGTCTTAAAACTAGTTATGCTTAAATTTACTATGGCATTTTAATATAAAATTTTCAATCATGCTGTTGTGTACAAATTATTTTATTAACATTGCATAAATTATCAACAATAAGAATAAATAGTCAATAAATAAAGTCTTCCTTTGGTGGTTAAAGTAAAAAATTTCAAAGTTTCACAGATGAAAAAATTACAAGTATTTAAGTACAATCTTACACTATATTTATGACTTGTTCGTAGTTTACAGGGAATCAAATTCAGATACGTCACTCGTCTGTAAATAAGGAAAAAAAACAATTATTTTTTTATATTTCAGAAAATATTTATGGAGTCCCTTAAATTGTTTGTCGTTATAATTGTTGTATAAATGATGATGAATGATTATATTCGATAAATTGGTAAAACACTATTTTATCTAAATATATTTATGAAACTGAGTATAAGTCAAAGATTAAAGGACACCCGGCATTTTGTGCCAAAGTTGTATACTTTTTTATTTTTTTTATCTGTGTTTCATAATTGGGTAACGTAGTCTGGCAATATTTGTCATCAGCAGCTAGCTGTCAATGTCAAATACGTAGGTTTATCATCAAAAGGGTTTCTATATCAAATAATATTAATCATTAAATAACTTCTTTCCACGATTCACTAAAAATAAGGCAAAAATAGTTTTATGTAGCAAATAATTTTGGCTTTATTTTGAGATCAAATTCAACTGTATACAAGTCTAGCATTTTTTCTATGAAAAGTGCCGGGTCTCCTTTGTTCAATATTTGACTTTTTTTAATAAATGTATTTTTAATTTCATGGAATTGCAAAGAAATAATTAAAATGTTACAACATTTAAATAGCATACGAACATAAGTACACATTTTCGATTTACCATTTAAAATAAATATGATTTATATGATGTAGAAAAATAAAAATATAGCTATAATAATAATATAGCTTTCTACTGGATATTTCTTTAAAGGATTTGATGAAGCGTTTGACAAAGTGAAATTGGTGTTGAAAGAGGTGTCGGGATACCTACAAGGTCTGGCTTATAGAGGTGCACGTGCGGCAGTAGGAAAGTGGAGCCGAGGTCTCGTTCAGCCATCGTGTTGGCCTCCTGCATGCAAGACTCAGTTATATACAAACGTCAGGGGTTCCGCAAGGAAGAATTTTGGGTTCGCCTTTATATAAAAATCCTGGAAACTTATTTATTTTAAGACTCATGTTGAGAAGGATTGAAAGTTATGCTATGACAAAACGAAAATCATCAAACAAAACAAAGGAACAAAGATGAATCTATCAAGCTGCATGTAAAGAAAGTGAGTGCTTGCGTTTACACATTAAAGGGAATAAATAATAAGAAAAAAGAAAATTGTGCAAAAAAAATAGGTGTCGTAAAAAAACCTGATGGGTGAGACGAGTAGATGATGCTGCTCTGCCAGTGCTGGCTGGCAAAGTGCCTCCTACTGAACGAGCTTCTGATAAAGTCCTGCAACATAAATAAATTAACAAGGAAATAGTAAGAACTTCTAAATTCTATACACAAGCACGCCAAATTGTAAACAAAGCATCAGTAAGTATTATAATATTACGTACTCCATTATCATTTTGTACTTACAACTCTCCAATTCTTCTTTCTGCGTCAGTCCATTCTGACAATTCTTCTTGGCTGTTAATGAAAATGTTGACATTAATAAATGTATATTCTACTTGGCAAAATAGGAATGATACACTTACTTTGAATTCTTAATAGAGATAAACGTGACAAAAGAATACAAGAACATTTTAAAAATGCTAAAGAAAAGGTAGAGCAAAATTACACAATAATTACATAATAATAAAAAAAAAGTCAAATGGGTTTCATTTACGTTATTACCAGTGGAGACCAATCTAGTAAGTATATTAGACACTTGCATCAGGTAGCCTCGTTCTTCCTCAATAATACCATACTTAATCTAGACTGCAGCATTTGTAAACCGTGTATATTTTAACAAATTAACTACAAAGAAAAGAGAAATAATGTTTCCTGTTTATTATGTGTGTTTAGGTTTAAGCGCGCGTGCGCGTATGTGAAAACAACGTAAGCTTACGTTAAGAGATATTTCTTCTTGCTGATTCTGTTTTTACCTGTAGGCTTTCCTAAGCGAGTCAAATCTTGAAAGGTCTGTCTCCAAGTCTCCCTTGCGCACAGAAGACATGTCATCTCTATCGTCCTTTCCGCCTTCATCAGGCCTGATGGTTGTTGATACTTTAAAACCAGCTGACACTAGAGCTCCTAAAATAGTAAAACATATATTACCTTTAAGAATAACATAGGCAGATAAAGCAGCTAACTTTCTCCCATTATTTAAAAAATTAGGAACTTCTAGATCTATAACTGTAGTAACAGATAGTAGATCCGATGTAATGGCACCGCTCCTGCCTTCTGCTCCAAACATCCAGGGTCCAAATTCCTGTAGGAGCATTTATGTATTTGATGAGCCCAATTAAATAGCGAGTCTTATGAGCTTTGACTATTTTGGTATTAAATAAATACTGTGAGTAGGGACACGAAAAAAGTATCGATACTTTGTGGTATCGAGTACTTTTCCTTTCGATACCGATACTTTTGTACTCGATACTTTGTATTCGATACTTTTACTTATCGAGTACTTTTTGGCAAGTAAGTATCGATACTTTTAAAATTTGGATAAGCGCCTCATATTGTTATGATATATTCAAATTCTTTCCAATCTGTGACTGTGTTTATTTTGCGCTTTGTTTTGTTTCATAGTTATTTATTTAGCGACCATATTGTTAGGAATTGTGATTGATGATTCGCCGTTTATTGTGCTTTTCGCTTGACTGCATTTGATGTTTAATAATTTTGTGTTTAATCCGTGCGGTGACGGAGAAAGAATACAACTCACCGCCCCTTTTCTTCCCGTGGGTGTCGTAAGAAGCGACTAAGGGATGTCGGAGCTTCCATCCGCTCTTCTGGTGGTGGGGTGCCTAACACCCGCCTGGTTTGTTACCACCGTGCGCATGGTGAAAAACCCGTGAAGTGCTTCTCGCGCGTTTCGGGGTCAGCCAGCGTACAACCAGAGCTCGAGTGGAAGTTGTCGCGAAGGATTCGGTCCAGGGGACCGGGGCGTGGGGTCCCGGCGGCCACTCCCGGGGGGGTGCGGGGGCCCTTCCGTCCGGCGGGTCGGCGCATCTCCACTGCAGGCAGTCAATCCGCAAGACAAACCCCCCTTATTTGCCCGGACTCTTCGCGACGGCGTCCGCTCGTTTTCGCGTCTCTTTTTTTTTCACTTCCACCATGGCAGCCTCAATAACAAAGTTTGGACGTACAGCGGTGCACACCCCCACGCCTTCAACGCTGTTTGAGGTCGAGTTCTGCAACATACGCGGACTCCACTCTAACCTCAACGCTGTCCACCACCATCTCGAGACAGCACGGCCAGCATTATTGTTCCTGACGGAGACACAAATACTTCCGCCTGCTGACACAGGCTACCTTAATTATCCCGGCTACGTGCTTGAAGAGTCCTTCAAAGCGATAGCCGGTGTATGCCTGTATGTTCGGGCGGATGTTTGTTGTCGCCGTCTCCACTGCTTGGAAGATCCCTCCTTCTCCATGCTGGGGGTACACGTCGACTCTGGCCCCCGGGCCAGAGTCTACGTGTGCCTCTACAGATCCCACACCGGCGATGATTTCCCAATGCAGAATTGGTGTTTTTGGGGGACTTTAATGCTCACCACAATTTGTGGTTAAGTTCTTCCAAAACTGACCATGCAGGGATCTCTGCTCACACATTCGCTCTCACGCATGACTTGAAGCAACTGGTTGATCAGCCCACCAGGATCCCAGATATTCCAAGTCAAGCGCCTTCTTTACTGGACCTTCTGCTCACGACCCATCCACAGGGCTATCAGGTTGTGGTAAGAGCCCCCCTGGGCTCGTCCGACCACTGCCTGATATCTGCCAAAGCACCACAGGCCAAGCCTCCGCGTCCAGCAGTGGTCAAGCGCCGTATCTGGCATTATGGGTCGGCAGATTGGGACGGTATGCGTGATTACTTTGCGTCCGTCCCTTGGAAGCAGCGCTGCTTCAGTGACAGGGACCTATCGGGCAGTGCCGTTGCCATTACTGAGGAGATCATAATGGGTATGGAATACTATATTCCTCATTCTGATCTCATCAGTAAGGGCACACGTAACCTCTGGTTCAATCACGACTGTGCTGAAGCTGCTTCGCGTAAGCAAGCGGCATATCGTGCTTGGATCAGAGGCCGCGCTCTCAAGGATCCCGGGGTCGATTCACTCAAAGCAGCCTACAATTCTGCTTCCAAGGCCTGTAAGAAGGCTTACATCAGAGCGGATGCCCAGCGTGTTGCACGTGTTGGCCAGGAACTTATAACGCATCCTGCGGGCTCCCGTAGCTACTGGCGTTTGGCCAAGGCCGTGCAAAAAAACTTCTGCCAGCCCTCGCTGCCACCTCTGAGATGCCCAGACGGAACACTAGCTCATAAGCCGCAGGAGAAAGCCGATTTACTGGCAAAACTCTTTGCGGCTAACTCCCGAATCGATGATTGCAATGCACTGCCACCATCATTACCTCACTGTGGCACAACGATGCCTGATATTAAAATCAGGCAGCGTGAGGTTCGTGCCGAATTGCAATCACTCGACGTCCGGAAAGCTAGTGGACCTGATGGCATCCCAGCAGTAGTACTTAAAAAATGTGCAGTGAGTCGTTGGCTATCAGCCTTGACATTGCCAAGGCGTTCGACAGGGTCTGGCACAAAAGCCTTCTCTCCAAGCTTCCGGCATACGGTCTGCCAGCCCAGTTCTGTTCTTGGGTAGCTGACTTCCTGCATGAGCGTAGAATTCGTGTCCTTACGGATGGTAGCAGTTCGCGGTTCATGTCAGTGAATGCCGGCGTTCCCCAGGGCTCCGTCCTATCCCCCACTCTCTTTCTGCTGCATATCAATGACTTGATTCCTCTTGGGAATATTCATTGCTATGCAGACGATAGTACAGTGCATGCGGGGTATCTCGGACAAGCAGCGGCTGGGCGGGCAGTAACCAGGGAGAAACGGGAAAATCTTGTCATTGAGCTCAATCAGGCTTTGGACCACATTCCTGAATGGGGTACCAGGAACTTGGTTGGGTTCAATGCCAAGAAAACTCAGGCTTGCGCTTTCACGGCAAAAACATCGCCATTCCTTCCCCTTCCATCTCTTCAGGGCACAACACTACCGCTGCAGAGCAACATTTCCATGCTCGGTATGGAAGTTCGCTCAGACCTGAATCCAAAGGACTACATCGAAACCGTGATCAAAACAGCTTCACGCAAACTCGGAGTCCTGAACAAGGTGCGGCGTTTTTTCGCGCCCGATCAACTGTGCTTGTTGTACAAAACGCAAGTGCGGTCCTGCGTGGAATATTGCTCGCACCTCTGGGATGGCTCCGCCAAGTACTTGCTCGATGCTTTGGATAGGTTACAGCGGCGCGCGATCCGCATCATAGGCGATGAGGAAGTGACTAAACACCTTGAGCCTCTTCAATTACGCCGTGACGTGGCGTCACTAAGCGCGTTCTATCGTTTGTACCACGGCGAGTGTTCTGAGGAGTTATTCTCTCTTATCCCACCTTCCCCTTTCCTTCAGAGGACCACGCGCGCTGGCCTACGTTGTCGTCGTCTTACTGTGGCCACAATTCCAACGCGTACAAAGAAATTTGGTGACTCATTTCTTTGTCGCACTATCCGTAAATGGAATGCTCTGCCCGCTCACGTGTTCCCTCCCTCTTACAACCTGGGATCCTTTAAAAGAGGCGTGAAGAAGCAACATGCAGGCCGGCAGGGTGAGGATGGCTGGCGTGGCAGGTAGAACTGCTGTATCAGCTATCTTCGCGTCTGGACTTCACCTTCACTTAACATCAGGTGGGGTGGAGTCATTTGTCGGACCTAACTATAAAAAAAAAAAAAATGTATTCAAGTGTAACACTATTATTCTGTCTGTGCTGTGTATACCTATTTGAAACCACGGACCTGAAAAAAAAACGGACGTAACCTCTTCTATAATTATAATATTGAGTGAAGCATGCCAATGGCCGCCGTTAACTGCGTGTCAGATTCAAGTAACATTTTAATTATTAATGTGATATTAATGAACACTTTTTAAGTGTCAGAAATCACAGCTATTTTCTTTTCATTATATAATATAGCAATTTGTGAATTTATATGTCCTTTTACTGTTATTATACGTACTATAATAAAATTGGATTGTTTTTCTTTCAATTTAAAAATTGACCGGGGTGGGGGGGGGGGGGGGGGGTTTGCTCATCGGGCCACAGAGGATCCGATAAGGCCCTATGAAATGTACTCGATACTTTGAAGTATCGATACTTTTGTTTCGATACTTTTACGAGTACGATACTTTTTTACCGATACTACTCATGAGTACAGTATCGATACTTTCTATTCGATATCGTGTCCCTAACTGTGAGTTGTCTTGAATTGATTTTTCAGATAGCTTAACAGCACAAGCCAATTATAGGCCGTAGTTAAGCGCCTATGTTTGGATGAAAATATAGTATCGATTAGACAATGAACATACCTTGTTTATTATGTCTGTCCTTGTTCGCGCTATAAGAGGACTCCATGCTATGTTTTCTCCTCATCTGAAAAGTATTGATGTGGACGTATCAATATTCAATCGAATTCAATATTTCAGTGATAAACGCTGTTCCGATTTAGAAATTGATTTTCAATTGTTAAGTTATTGCGGTATTTCATAGTGTAAGAGCACCCAATTTTACTTTTTAGGCATAAAAATACTTTTTAAACACATTTGCTCAAAAATGCATTAACGGAGATTGTATACATTGTTCGGAAGTTAAAAATAAAAAAAAATCGAAAAAAAAAAAGTTCGGTAAAATATTCCTCAATGTAAATGTTATCCTTCACGGTTTTTTTTTTAATTTCGATCGAACCTCCTTGGAAGCGCTTTTAATTGTGTCTCACTTTGTTTCACTTTAATACTAAAAAGAAAAAGAGACGAAAGAGGCAGTTCTAATTATCACCACCCACAGGTGGCGCCATTTGGAAATACGCTCCATTTTCTTATTAGAAAAAGTTGCTTCATTACTTAAATTATGTTGGTACACTGTTTCCTCAAATGTGTTGAAAAACGTTGCATGACATTCGTGCAGATTTGGTCGCTTGTTATTTGACCAAGTTTCCGCACTAATATCAGAAATAAATAAATAAATATTTCCAACACTCACACCAATTAGCCTAGCCCCAAAGTAAGCACTGTAAGGCTTGTGTTATAGGATACTAGGGTAACGGATATAATACATATACTGTACATATATAAATATATTTGTAAAGAAATACATATGAAACATCCATGACTGAAGTACAAATGCTCGTATTCATCACACAAACATCTGCCCCCACCGGGATTCGAACCCGGGACCTCTCGAGTCGGCGACACCATGAAACGGGCGTATAAACCACTCGGTCAGGAAGGTCGTCAAATAAATAATTATTACATACCTCGTCATTGTTAATTACCGCACCCGATTCCAAGTAGCTGATCAGCTTAGCTTCACTGCTCAACTCCAAACTCAATTTCTTGGATATATTCTCCCGACTGTAAAGAAAATAATTATAAAAATAATAGCCGCCCAACTTTGGTTAAAGAAAACTTCTTACCTATTGAAAAATCCTTGCAAGAAAACATTAACAGTGACATAGATGAAGTTATTGTAGCGTTAAACTTGGCATTGCAACAAAATGTACAAAAAACTATGTATACGCAAAGCTCGACATAGATGGCGCTGCAAACGCTTGACCCAAACCTCAGCCGAATATTGCAGCTGTAAAATTTTGAACGTGTTTTTTATTGTGAAATAAATTAAATAAGTGGTGAAAATGTATTTAACATGGTCTATAATATAGCTGAAAACAGCATCTATGAAAGGCAAAAAAGCTGATCTAGTAGAAAGGTACTCTTTCTATTATTATGCTAGAATGCTCATTCTCGGCACATAGATGCATTTTCCATGATTATTTTAATAGTTCATGGATCTCAGTAACTTTTAGCGGGCTCATTAGTCAATCTATCTTAGTTTTACATCGGTCAGACATCTCATAGAGTTAGGTTACCTCGGGCTAAAATAGGAAGTATAACATTGGGTTTTTTTACAGTCTTGAGGCATAAGACCGCAATTTTAATTTTGGTGCAGTTTTTTTCTGATCAAACTGAAGACATCCAGATGCAATTACCTGCCCCAGATACATACCATGATGTAAACAGCAGCTCAGTTTTACCCCCCTTTCAAGGAAACGTATAAAATTATATTTTAGTTGGTAAGCGTGCAGTTTTCTCACAACAACCAAGAACTGCACAAAGCGGCATTTGTAATTTGTTTAATAAAAAGCTTAAAAATAAATATAAGCTAATAGGTATGTATTTGATAGAAGTTTTGGGTCAAGCGATTACAGCGCCCTAGTGACCAAATTTTGCAGATTTCTTGTCCACATCTATCTGTATGTAAATGAATATTGGAAGGAGTTTTAACTATTTTTACGGAAAAGATATTCATAATTTTACTAAAAACCCACGATAAAGATAATAGTTTTCTTGTCTTTTGTCACGTGACCCACAACGCTTGGGATTGGTGGAGCCTAAAATGACGTCACACGCAAGTAAACTTCCGCATAAAGTGACATTAGATTGTATGGTTTGACGTTTTAATGACAGTCGTGTGACGTCACACACCGGTGAGACGCCGTATTGTCCAGAGATACGTTCTTCGCGGCAACTTGAAAATAGAGTTTTTGATTTAGTTATATTTATATTAGTTATATTAGTAATACACAACATAATGATGAATATGCACTTTTTATGGACTCTATAAACATTAGTAAATAACGTGACATTGTTTTCTAAAACTTGTCAAATACCCTATTATTTAAAGAAAATATAACTAGAAAAAATTCCACGCGGACCAGGCAGCAGACGGGACTCGAACCCGCACCCTTCGCAATCCGGGCGAATGCACTGACAGTCCCGTCTGCTGCCTGGTCCGCGTGAAATTTTTTCTAGTTATATTTTCTTTAGATTTAAACATCAAGCAGTTACATGCTTTAATATAATAAAAAAATACCCTATTATTATTATTATTTTGGTTTATATTTTTCTTAGCTTGAGGCTGGTTTTAAACAATCTCTACGGGCTGTGCCAAGTATCAGATTGAATCTATAGTTTATTCCTCACTTAAAAACTTTCTAACTATTCTACAACTATTTATGATCGCTGCTTTTTGCATTGTCATGTATGTTTTTTTTGAGATCTAACGTTTTAAGACTAATGTGTAGTTGATTTGGTATAATTCCTGTGCTCAAAAGTGGAACGATGTATACTTTCTGGAGTTTCCATATCCTAAGAATTTCTTGTTTGAGTTCAGTGTATTTATGTATTATTATTATACCTTTTATTTCATTTAAAATACATACAAAATTATATTTCTAAATATTAAATTTTTACAATGTGTAACATTAAAAAAATAACATTTAAAATTGCAGTTCCCCATCGGCAGCAAGATCAGGGTCCATGCTGCCGGTGGATAAGGATCCAGAGACAGGAACTTCCTCACTATACGGGCCGTGTCCAGAAGTATTGCTTTCTGCATCTGACTCTTGACACAACCACCTAACGCGAGCCTCTTAAGGTGTTTATCGAGGCTCTTGGCTATCAAATATGACTATCGGCACAACAATTGCTGAATCGATTTATTATTATTATTATCACCTGTCTCCGTGCAACGGGTGGAGGCGCGCGCGCGGGATGAGCACGGCGGGCGGGGGCGGCGGCGGATCGTGCGCTGGCGGCTCGGAGATCACACACTTCTTGCCGGGAGACGAGCGCTACGACAATAAGGATGATTATTGCTTGTGCGAAATAGGGACGGTAGGAGGAGTCTCTTTAGTAATGGGGTGATCAAGTGCAAGGGAATTTCGTCTTAATTAGTATACTGGCGACTAGTGGGCATGGCACGGAGATTACGCAACTCTTGCAGGGAGACGAGCGCCGCGACAATACGGATGATTATTGCTTATACGAAATAGGGACGGTAGGAAGAGTCTCTTTAGTAATGGGGTGACCAAGTGCAAGCGGATTTCATCTTAATTGGTATCACCATCATCATCATCACCAGACTATTAATGTTCCCACTGCTGGAGCACAGGCCTTCCCTATGGATGGAATAGGGGACTGGGCCATGACCCACCACGCGGGCCCAGTGCGGATTGGCGGGTGGTTACGACTGCAAATGCAGCCGGGACCAACGGCTCAACGTGCCTTCCGAAGCACGGAGGAACTCGAGATAGAAGATTTTTGGTCACCCGTCCAATGACCGACCACTGCGAAAGTTGCTTAACTTCAACGATCGCAGCCGAACGGGCTAACCACCAGCGCCATCGAGCTCCTCCTCCTTAATTGGTAAACTGGCGTCTAGTGGGCGTGGCTCGGAGATCACGCACATCTTGCCGGGAGACGAACGCTACGACAATACGGATGATTATTGCTTGTACGAAATAAGGATGGTAGGAGGAGTCTCTTTAGTAATGGGATGATCCAGTGCAAGCTAATTTCGTCTTAATTGGTATACTGGCGACTAGTGGGCGCGGCTCGGAGATCACGCACGGGAGACGAACGCTACGACAATACGGATGAGAAATTAACAACAGGTAGGGTGGTGGATCTATAAAAAAAAACTAGGTCTGTACTGCTGCCAGTCTTCTGCTAGCTCCTTTAGTCGCCTTTAACGACACCCATGGGACAGGAGGGATGGAGCTATTCTAGGCCGGCTCATACACGGCTATATGTGATATTCTTATTACACGAACAATGACTTTCCTCAATACTTTCACTTTATACTATTTTAATAGTTACAGGCACTAAATTACCTTAGACGGCATATAAGGTAGTGATGCATTTTGGATACTAGACGCATCTCCAGCCTCTCTCTCCGTGATGAGAGCCCTCCGATCCGCTCTTTGCTTCGAAGGTATAGCAGCCTGTGAAATATAAACACTTATTGAGGAAATGAGAATTGAAGGGCTCGATGAAGTGGTCAGCGCGTTCGCTTCCGATCGTTGAAAATGGTGTTACAGCGGCAAAACATTCTCCAGCTTATGACATGCCATGACGCTGGTTTTCAGCCAGAGGCCAAGGTTGCTTCAGTCTAGCGTGATCTGATCTTAATACTTAACGAAAGTTGACTTAGAGTAAGTAATGGTTAGCGTATCAATAAATTATAAAATTTTAAAACAATAATTACCTATTGGATACGATTACAGAATACATTACAAAATTATGTCATGTTACAAAGTTACTTTAAGTGAAGTTTAAATTGTGATATCTACTACAGTCTCTTAATAATAATTGAAGGATTTGAAGGTTTTCCTACCTACCCCATCATGCCATCATTGTGGCGCTGTCGAGGACACGGCGCGGCACACCCTTGAGGAGTGCTCGTCGTGGTCTCGGCAGCGCCATGATATGGTCATGGCAGTGGGAAGGGATCTCTCGTTGCCCAGCATCGTTAAAGCGATGCTGGACAGCGACAGATCCTGGAACACGGTCGTCTCCTTCTGTGAGGAAGTCATCCTACAGAAGGAGACAGCGGAGAGGGCCCGCGAGGGGGACGCCCGGGCCGGCCCTCTCCATCGCCGACGACCGGGGAGAAGGCGGCGGCAGTACGACCGCCTCTTTCCACCCTAGTGGGACTGCGGGCGGCGGACAGGGTAGTCCGTCGCTCGCATTGTACAGTCTCACCCGTCGAGGGGGGATGCCTAGGTGCTCCCGGGCATCCCCCGGACCATCAGGAGGAGGAGGAACCTCTGCCGGGGTAACGTGGAGCGTCACCCGGATCCCACAAAACCCGTTCCGGCAGACGAGGTAGTACTGTTGGGTTTTTAGTGGGTAGCCCCCCCCCCCCCCTGATCCCGAGCAGCCGCCGAGCCAGCTTGGCTGGGCGGGTGGGCGCTATCAGGGGGGAGGAAGAGTCCCACATAACCCATAACCCCGCCACCTACCCAGGGCGGGGTATGCATAACGCATTTTCCCAACATAATAAAAAAAGGTTTTCCTACCTGGTGTAGAGCAGGCATGCTCTGTATGCAAGTCACAATAGAGCGCGGCTGACGACGCGGCCTCTTACAAGAGAGGACGGCACACGCTGCTAGAACCACTGACAGCAAAGCACCGGCCACCACTAGGGAGATCAGCACCACTGGAAACAAATATCAGAAGAGTCAACACCACTGCGAATTAAATAATTATATTAAATTTAAGTGATGATAAATATATGTATGATAAATGAGGAGCTCGATGGCGCGGGTGGTTAGCGCGTTTGGCTGCGATCGTTGAAGTTGAGCAACTTAATTTTTTTACCACGTACGACAAAACTGTGGAATATGTTGTCGCCAGCAGTGTTTCCGGACCAATACGACCCAAAAACCTTCAAAAAAAATAGCGTACTCCTTCCTTAAAGGCCGGCATCGCATTTGTGATACTCCTGGTGTTGCAAGTGTCCATGGGCGACGGTGATCACTTACCATCATCATCATAACATAAAAAAAAACTTTCGCAGTTCTCGGTCATTGGATAGGTGAAGGTCCCGGCTGTATCTGCAGTCGTTAGCACCAGCCAATCCACACTGGGCCCGCGTGGTGGGTCATGGCCCAAATCTCCCTATTCCATCCATAGGGAAGGCCTGTGCCCCAGCAGTGGGTGCTAACGACTGCAGATGCAGCCGGGACCAACGGCTTAACGTGCCTTCCGAAGCACGGAGGAACTCGAGATAGATGTTTTTGGTCACCCATCCAATGACCGACCACTGCGGAAGTTGCTTAACTTCAACGATCGCAACCGAACACGCTAACCACCTGCGCCATCGAGCTTCTCTATAAGAAGCTATTTAAATATGCCCGTGTGTAACCGGTCCCCATGACTTACACACAAAAGTCGTCTATAAGGACTATGTGCGGAAACCTTAACCCCTAATATAGAACATACCCAGGTGTATATCTTTTGACCCCCAGGTTATTTTTTTTTGGTGCCATAATAAAAAAGGCTAGTTTTTCATAGATCCATCGATTCATACTAATTACATTGTTGGCGGAGCTGGGTGCGTTTTGCCCATTGTCCTTTATATTCTACAATACAACAAATCAAAGGGTTTCTTGTGCATATTTTATTTTATACTATTACATAGATAATTTCCAAATGGCATAGCAGAATGGAAATGCATCATAAATGCTCTAAAATAAAATTTAAATAAATAAATAGGGTGCAGTTAACTGAAAGAAAAGGTACGAAGTATGAATGAAGCAATCAATAAAGTCTGATAAAATACCTTTGAGATTGATTTGACACGAGCTGCCGGCGTACCACTGGAAACATTCGCATAGCACCCGCCTATCGTCGCGTGTGTAGCAAGCTCCGTGGTAATTGCACCTTTCGCACCCAACCGGTTCAGCTGAAATCATCAATTTTAAAATCTGAAAGAAAGTCGACTCATAATGTATCAAGACATTCCTAAAGCCGTTAGAGTGCTTCATAGTAATCGCCTAGCTTTTTCAGGTGTAGCATAGGGCTTGTCTAGCATCCTTTTTAATTATGCCATCGTAATAAAGAAGAAGTCAGGTAACGTTTATTATGCTGTTCCTGCTAAATTAAATAAGGATGTGAACTCATTGAAGTTTCAAAAGGCACATCATGCTGTAAGAAATTATAACTGCCCCATTTTAGTTAACTATCGATGGTACTGCAAATAATGCTATTATTTATTTAATTCATATAAATTAGACTGTAGACACTTCTAGTACCAAAATCAAGATTCGGTCACTCGAGACTTTTATAAAAGCAAACTGAGAGAACAGCTTTTGTCTTCTCTGTTTTCTTCATTCATGACGTTTTTTAGTATCGGTTTTTTTTTATTGAAAGTATGGATAATAAGTTTATTTTTTCATCTATTTTGCATTCATTTCCATGCATATGCATGAAAAACCCATTTTTCAGCTAACATTGTTCAATGTTAACAATGCTAACGTATAATCGTTTATTATTAATTAAATGATAAATTCACCTGAACATATTCTCCCAGGGTAGAGAGTGTTGACGCTGAGATCGGCGAAGCCCTCCAAACAGCTACAAGTGTAAGTCCCTCTCAGGTTGAAGCACTGAGCATGCTCTGAGCAGTCATGGAATTGACCGCTCTTGCACTCATCAAAGTCTGTAAATATTAGAAGACAAATATTAGCGCACAAACGCAACAGAAAATGCTCAGAGACCGACGATCTAACTAAGTCACAGGATGAGGACAGTTAAGAACCGATTAGCGCGGAGATCTTTGAGGGAGGCCTATGCTCAGTATGCGTCGTGTGGTTGAATAATGATGATGATGCTAACATAACTAGCAGAATCAAAGTGTTTCAACGGATGGCGTCATCGCTGCAAGCAGTAGAGTAAAGAGTCATACAAAATTTCATACTTGAAATTCAACGATGTCTTACGGCGAACAAATAACTAAATATATTGTTATAAACTTTCATGGTCACTAACATTATAGTAATATAAGTTATTTACGGGACGGACTGTTACCATCAGTCAAAATCATCCATCGTGGAAAATTTGATTAATTCTGGTCCTAACCACTGGATTGAGTTTCATAACCCACAGATTATCTCGACAGAACGCCACTACATACCAAAATTGGTCAGGGAAGCGATTGAAATAACAAAACATAAAAATTTCAATCGTGAGGACGGGTTTAAATTGTCGAGTGTCTGGAATCCTATGGTTCGTATGTGTAAAACCGGAAATAATCAAAAAAGTGTCGTGTCACGATCCAATACTGTAAGTGTTGTGTGTCGAGAACAATTTCGAGTGAATAGTGAGAATGTGAACAGTGGTACGGGTATCGAACGCAATAAAAGACTTCGTCGGAGGGTAGACCGATATGTCTGCCAATAACAGCCTACCCGCAATTACTTCAGTTACTCCGTGACCATGGCGCTTGCAATAGTGCCGAAATATCGGAAACTCGCTAAAAACAAGGTACATGGTAACAGTCCCGTAAATAACTTATATTACTATAAATAACTAAATATTACATCTTCCAGTTGAAGTTTTTGATATTTTAAATTTAAATCAAACAATGAAATAGGAAAAACCCTTTACATAAAAATCGTTAAAGAACTGTTGAAAATACTCACCACTGACATTCAACCTATCAACAAGGTCAGCAGCTGCAAGGACGTCCGTACCACCCAAACTGTAGTTGTTGTTCCTTAAGTATTTCTCTATCACTTCCTTGAGACGACTCTCATGTGCGTTGTCAGAAAGCTGAAATGGCAAAATAGGCTCCTTTGTATTCTATTCCACAAAAAACCTTTATTCATTAAAACCTGAAATTACTCGCAATTTTACCTGTACATAGAAATCATTCATCACGCCTTGGTACATCTCTCCATCTGGTTTCTTAATCTGTATTGGTTGAAAGCCGGTGATATGAACTCCGTGGTAAACATCTCTCAAGTCTGACTGCATCACCATTCTGTTGATACCCTCATGTGAAGCCATCGCCAAAGCATGGTACTGTTTGCTAGTGTTGTCAGAGAGACTTTCGTGGAATTGAAGGCTTTCATTTCCTTGAGAGCCAAGAGCTAGTTTAACTGAGTATGTGTATGTTGCTAAAACCAAACAATAAATGATAATTTTCTTTGTCAGTTCTATGCTCTTTACACTTTCCTAAATTACAATGTGTCATTTGTAGACTAAAACTATTGTTTGTATACATAGTAAATATTTAGAGTATTAAAATATTTGACCACCTCCGTGGCACGAGTAGCAGCCGACATATAACTTAAGATTTTAAGATGTCGCCTAGTCAGAGGTCCCGCATTTGTACCTAAGTCATAGTTGTTTATATGTTTTTCTAGATACTGTATGAGTATATGTATTCTATTCATTACCTTAGTATCATATAATATAAGCCATACAGTGCTTACTTTGTGGCTAGGCTAATTGGTGTGAGTGTACTTATTTATATTATATATAAACAGAAATATTTCCGATACAATTGCTTTTATAAACTTTTGCCCCTAACAAAATTTGAAGCCAGGACATCAGTATAATAAAATAAGCTACATTTCATAAATTATCTATGAGGATTCGGACTATCCAAAAAAGTAATAAAACGAGTGAGCCTTACAGTAGTCGCGTATGATTTGTAACATTTGAAACCTCACCTTATATTAGTAAAAAAGAAATAAAACCTACTACAAAAGGAATAAGCCATTTGAAAAGGTCTAAAATCAAATCAAAATGGGCGCTTTCACGACTTCCTGTTACACAATTCCGTCCCATTTCACGAAATCACTCCCACAAATTGCAGGAAAGCGAGAAGAAAGATGTTACACATCAAAAATTATGAGTTCAATATTTACTTACGTTTACAAGGCCTATCCGGGAACATTCTAGCGAAGCCTGGTCTACAGACACATTTCATGATTCCATCAATTCTATGGCAACGTTCATTACGAGATGCTTTACAGTCCGGATGACACTCTTTACCATAAGAAACACCTGAAATTATCGATGAATGGTTATAAAATATTCTTTTCAAATAAAAAAAACCTATCTATGTTTTTAGTACCTAACTTACCTGCAGTATTAACAACATTTGTAGTTTCTAAGTAGGGGGTTCCAGCTAGAAGTATTTCTCCAAATAGTACTTGTGATACTCCATTATTATTCACTTGTTCATTTCTTGTAACCCCATCGTAATCTTCAGTTTCAATATCAGTGCTAATTGGTGGAGCGTGACCACCGTTTTGAGATTTATTCATTACAACGAAGAATGTATCATTATCACCTTCACCTTCGGTTTCTATCTTTTGTACATTCTCCGTAGTTTCTTTGTCCTTGAATATCAAATTATCATTATCTTCATAGGACATAGAAATATCGTCTAAAGGCAGCTGCGTTTTAAGTGGCACGTCTTTTACACTCGTGGGTTCTACTTGAGGTACAGGAATATGTTTTGTCACCGTCTCGATTATTGTTGTTGGTTGTACCTGTGTATGCACTTCTGTTACAACATCTACTATGGTAGAAGTATGAGTATTCGTTAAAACTAATGTTTGTGTAACAGCACCTTCTGATTGGCTAACAAGACTTGTCTTAGTATGAGTGACAGTCAATGTGTGTGTTAGGTTAACGTAATTTATACTTGAAATTGTTTTAGGTGGTTCTGATAAAGTTTTCGTTAAAGTAATGACTGTAGTTTTGTACTCTGTCTTTGTTGGTAAAACTTCGTCTGATATTTTTATTTCATTACCAGCATGATGCGTTGCCCTGACGCTTGATAATACATCATCTAAGCTGGGTGTGATTATGTTAGAACTCGTTTTTTCTACAAAGCTTGATACGTCTAATCGCGAAATAGAGGGCAATCCAGGACTCTGAAGTACATCAGTTGGTTTAACCATCATATCATCAATAAATGTTTCCGAGCTTTCTAAAATACTCGTGGATGTAGCTTGCGAAGCTAAATCTATCGAAACACGTGTTGGAATAGGTCTAACAATCTTTCTAGTAGAAACGTGTCGTGTTGGATATGCTACATCTGGGCGATAGTTTGTCTTTGTGGGCTTGATTACTGGTGTAGCAATAGAAGGCCATTTGGATTTACTTGTTATTTTTTTATTATCATTACGAAGAGGATATGGTTTACGTGTCCTATTTTTGTTGTTGATTGGAATGACTTTCATTTTATCAGTGGTTACTTCTTCTTGACTGTATTCTTTTTTATCAGAATCATTTTCGTTTTCATTCTCACTTGAAGTTGAAGTAGTTGATGTTTTTGTAGTATGTTCTGTGCTTATTTCTTTTGACGTTGTAAAGATTCTGTCTTCCGTTACATGCCTTTCTGTACTTGTAATATCAATGTGCTCAGATGAAGTTTCTGTTTCATATGAATTGGAACTGTCTGAGTGTGATATTTCAATGACTTCTGGTAATTTGGTTGGTTTTGTAAATTCCGGGAATTGTACAGATGAGGGACCAAAATTAAAGCTTGATGAGAATTCCACCCCAGAGGACGTTAGCCACCCTGAAGAAATTGGAGACGGGAAGACGACGTTAGAAAACGAAGGGGTACTAATTGTTGGCCCAGACATATCATTCACAACTACTTTCGTGGGAATTTCTTTAGGAGGAGGCAATAGTTGAGTAGAAAGAAAGTTAAAAGTAAAATCATACGGTGGCCTATATGTAGTTGGTTTTCTATTAGGTCTTTGTGTAGTTGGTACTCTAGGAGGTAGAGTTCTTGGTGGTTTTGTCCTATATGGTGGTGGTGTTCTTATTGGTAGAACTGGTCGAGAAGTAACAGGAGGCCTTGTAATAGGTCTGATTGCTGAAGGTGTTCTAGGCGGTGGTGGACTCATGCCCATAATAATTTCATCATTTGTTGAAGGTTTGAAATCATAATCCATTGTAGGTGGCGGAGGAGATAAATCAATTATTTCACTAGAGGATCTGTTTAAATCTAAGTCACCTGTAATTGTGTAAGGTGATAGAGTTGCTTTTTCTGAAGCTTTTTCGACTATTAATGGTGTCTTATCTTGAATATGAACAGTTGATGTTATTATATTTGATTCGTTAGGTTGAGAAATATTTTTAGGGCGTGTAAATATCGGTCTCGGTGGTCGTTTGTATTTGAGATCAGGCTGAGGGTGTCGGAACGGTGGACTTCTTTGAGTTGACGGAGACTGTTTTGTAGAAACAAGTCGTTTGGTAGTCGAAGGTCTTTTTGTTGTTGAAGTTACTTTATTAATTTCTTCACCAATATTTAATTCTAAATTCTCTTCATAAGACATATTTGTGGAATTTTCCATTAATTGGTTAATTTGCCAATGCGGCTGCTGTAATTGATGATCTAACGTTATTGCTGTATTAATAGTAAATGGTCTTGGTTTCATGTATGAATTATCTTCATACACTGGTTTTATCGAATTCGATTGGAAAATGTTAGTTTTATTTGATGGCTTAAAAGGTTTTTCAGTCTGCGTTCCTGGATTAAAATCTACAAATTGAACAGGCTTTTCTTTCGTAGTTTGTGTTGGTGAATCATATACTTCATCCTGCAATAACGTTAATTCAGTTGACGATTTAGATACATTGTCGATTTCACTTGAAGTGCTAACAACGGGAACTTTCATGGACTCTTGACTTACTTCACCATCCAGCTCACCATTGTTCTCAGATTCCTCTTCACCATCATAAATCTCCTCAGAATCTTCATAAACTTGTTTAATTATTTCTGTTGTTGATTTCGTAGGCTTTACTGTAGTCGTTTCTTCACTATTATCTCTTATAGGTATATCGTAAGCTGGCTGTCTTATAGAGCCAAAGTTAAAATTAGATGGCACATAATTAAAATTATTTAATGGCTGCTTACTCTTTTGTTTTTGTTGCATGGAACTCACACTGGGTTTTTCCGTTTGCGGCTTACTGAAGGGTTTCCCTATACTAAAACTGACCTGATCAGGCTTGGCGCTTGTATTCTGAGGCCAAAACTCTGAAGGAGGTTTACCAACACTTGAAATTTTTTGCCCAAAATCAGGAACACCGTTTATGTTGTAATCTTGCAATAATGGGATTGCTTTTCTAGTGCTTGATTCTAGCCTTATATTATTAATATGGCTCAAAGTGTTATCATTCATTAGAACACTCGAGTACCATCCGTGGGAATTAGTAGGTATATTTGGAATTACTTTAGGAGGTCTCTGTTGAATAATCGGTGTAACTTCTTGTGAAATTTCTGTGACTGGTTTGACACCGTCATCTGTATTTTTTGACGATGCATAATCATTGATCATAGGGAAATTAGCGTGACTATTTTGAGAAGGTGGTATAATTTTCTTGTCGTTAATCAAACTACTACCTTTTATAATACTTGGATACTTTACTTCTATTTTATCACTAGTACTATTATTCCATCTGTTATCATTTACTTTATCAAAATTAGTATGACTATTTAAATGGTCTGGTTTTTCAAATTCACCAAGATTTTCTTGTTTTTCTTGGTGGTAAGATTCAAAGGGTATTGAATCATCTTCTACCCTTATTGCAAAGTTTGTGCCGATTGGAATATCTGTATTCATTAATCCAACATTTGTTGATGACCCAATAGGTACAGACATACTCGATCCAACTACTTTCCCGGAATCACCAATATTATTTGCAATATTTGTGGCAGTATTTAAAGTCACCGAATAGGTATTATCATTGTGTTGAATTTCGTTAGCCTGCACTGTTTTGTTATTCACAACAGAAGGAGAATAAGCCGGGAATGAATTATGGACTAAATTAAAATTCGGATTTTTATGTTGCACTTTATTCAGCCCATTATTTTGAGAATATTGATTACCATACATTTTTGTTGGATGTGCAGGAGGAATATGAATAGTGTACGTAGGAGATGGTTTGGTATTAGGTGCTTGCGCTGCAAAATAAATTTCAGAAGTAACTTTAGGAGGTGATTGTTCAAGATTTGGAACCGGGTGTTGAACATTAAGAAATACTTTCATATCTTGTATAGGTTTGTTATGAACAATTGGTCTTTGAATATGGGGTTTATTCTTATTGCTGTCATACATCGTATCAGAATTAAAATGGGCTTTTGGAGGTGGAGGAGGTGGTACTGCCAAATAATTTTCATATTCTTTATCAATCACATCTTTGTTTTTGTAGTGATCACCTCTGACGGGTGGATATTTTTCAAAATCACCGTTATTATTTGGACGATATATATCCGGGTTATATACAGTTATTTGAGGTCCTACCTGTACATGTGTTTCTTGGTTGCTAATTGGTGGAGGAATCTTAAAGTCATAAGGACGCTTCGAATCTTTCCATTTTACTTTTAAGTCGTTTTTAAAAGGTCGATCTTTGTACGATGGTGACGTAGTTTTAATGGATTCTGGTGTACCTGGGTTATTATTAGGTCTAGGATCAAATTGTTTGTTACTGTTTGGAGCTACATTATGCACGTTAGTCATTTGTGGGGCGTCAATACTGAAACTTCCAAAATATCCTGGTTCTGGGTAAGGCAAAGGGTCATCAACGTAATCACCAGTTTTATGAGGTTCAGATGATCCTGCAAATACCAAAGCCGTCGAACTTCCATGGGGTATAAGCACATTGGCGACTCTTGATGGTTGAATATCTACTAAAAACGGCTTGTTTGAATCAACATTGCTACTTATTGCGTAGTTATTATCTGATTTCACTCTTGTATTTATAATTTCAGATGAACTTGGGTTATTATCTAAGATTTCTTCTTCTATTAAACCATCATTTAGAGGTCGAAAATCAATATGATGTTGAACTGCTGGCGATGTTGGTTTGGCTAATGATGGAATGTAATCTAAAAAGGCAGGTCGACCATGATTTCCCAATATAGTATGTGTATTTTTAATATGTTCTGTTTTCATTAAATTGTCATTTTGAACTTTCACAATAGATGAAGAAAGATGTGGGATATTATTTGGCGGCGAATAATTTTGTTTCATGTGTAAATTCGTATTTGGTCTTAAAGTATGAACTCGGTTTGGCTTGGGTTTTACTCGAGGAATTTCTGGTGGTCTTAGATCAAATGAATCATCAATCTTTGTTGCTAGTAGAGCTTGTTCACTAAACGGGGGCTTTTCTTGTATTAAATACTCTTCATTTCCGGCAGCAAAATTGTCTCCAATAGGTGGATTTACTGGATTTTGTAATTTGAAACCACTTGCACCTAAGGTCAGAGGCCCACCTACTGCTGGCTTTCCGACTATCACATCTGAATTAGCTGTAATTATCTCACCAGGACTAATCGGTATTCCACCATTGACAAGGGGGCTTTCATGAATTATTTTAGGCGGTACTATGTGGGCTTTAGGTTGTTTATGTTCTGCTGCCCATGCTAAGTTTTGATGCAATGTTGCATTAGTAAAAGCTATTTGAGACTCAGATGTTTCTAACTCATCCACAGGTATGTAAATAGGGAAATGGTTTGGTTTTATTTCAAAATCGGTATCTACTCTTTTATTCACGCTGTATGCTGTAAGTTTTTCTACTGGTTTCAAAGTAGTAGTAGAAGTCGTTTTGTTAACTGTATCTTGACGTTTTATAAATCCTCCAGTCATTTTTTCAAATACGGGTGCTAACTGAGATAAGCCTTTAATACCTAAACTACCAAGTTTCAGCAAGTCTGCAACAGCAAATTTATTTTTATTAGGTTTTTGAATTTTCTCTGGTTTGTTTTTGTCAGGTACTTTATTTGTAGTTAATTTATTATTAGGTGGGGATGGAGCCTGTTCGTTTGTTAATAATTCACTTTCTTCCACTGAACTGCTGCTATCTTTTTCATCAGAGTAGTCATTGACAACTTCCGTATATTTTTCAACTATTTTATCTGTGGGCGCTGTGTGTGAGCTCGTTTCATATTCATAAGGACCATATTGTGTTTTCTTATCAAGAGTTTCTTTGTGGGTAGGTCTTAAGTCCAATTTGGTACCTCCGTATTTTGATGTTTTGTAACCGTATTTTTGTAGAACAGATGTATCCTCGTTTATGTATTTAGTCTTTAAACCTTCTGTTTCCGTGTTAGAACAAGAACATGAAGTTGTACAAGGAGTGTGACTCAATTCAGATGGCTGTATCAAATCAAAGTTGTCACCTTCTTGATTGTCTATTCTTTTCTCGATTTTAGCTAAGCTTGCAAATGCACTTATTGGTGCAGTCGGTAAAATAGTTTTTACTTCCATGAACTTGGTCTGAAAAATAGAATAGTGCCATTAGTTTCATATTTGTGATATCACTTGAATGTATTTATTAAAATTTATTTAATCAGTTGTATTGGAGAATATAGTGTTAAAATTATAAAAGTAACCGTATCGTGATAAGGGGTCAATGAATTCGGTTGGTTTAATGGTTCGTATTAGTAGGCTCTTTTAAAAGCATTGCATTAAGTATCTTTAATTACAGCTAAGGTCCAATGCACAATTCGGAGTAAGGTGTAACTAGGTTCTTTTCATCCACACCGGGGTTCAAAATCTTACTTTTGTTGGCTTTATATCTGCTAATACATCTGAAGCATAAAGGTTTGTCAGAGATTCAGTTGTAACCACGGAGACTATTGTTTCGAACGTTGATATGGCACTCCTTTTATTCTGTACCACGGTCGTCAAATATGTGTATGTCGTCATGCAAGTCTTGATGATGTAATTGTGCTGCATGAGTTGGTGCATTGGAAACATAGCGCTTATCCGCTGATGATTAAACACCGTTGCCACGGCTGAAGATATCAGTGATTGCTTAGGTGGCATAGATGTGCTACCGTGATAGTGCGTTGGCGATGATATGTGCATAAGCTTAAGTTTACGCTGAGAAAATAAAATTTAGAGTGTTAACTTACCCACTTAAAATTTCTCATCAGGAAACTGTTCATAATTACGAGGGCGGGATGATAAGTAACTAGCCTCTGCTATTTAAAAAGTTAAAATTAAAAAAATATATATGTCATTTTTAAATTCGTATCTCTGGCCACCTGTGTTCTAAATTTGAATTTGGTGGCGCGAAAATTTTATTGTTTTTTTGTCATTTGAAAATATATTTCGTGAACTGTTTTCAAAATGGGTGAAATTGAACATTGAGTCCACTGTTTTGATTGAATTTTTGATTCTGGCGTGTAATGATGAACCCATGTTTCATCTGTTGTTACAAATCGACGTAAAAAATCGGCCTTATTACTCTGAAAACGGTCCAGACATTCTTCTGAGTTTTGCACCCGAATGCTTTTTTGATCGTGCGTAAGCAATCGCGGCACCCAACGGGCTGATAACTTTTTCATATTTAATTCTTCACTTAGGATATGGTGTACCCGTTCTTTTGAGATACCTTTAGTGTTAGCTATTTCAGATAACTTGAATCGTCGATCTGCTAAAACCATATCATGTACTTTCACGACCATTTCCGGAGTCGTGACGCTTTTTGGACGTCCGGGGCGGGCTTCATCTTGGACACAAGTACGACCACGTTCAAACTCAGCCACCCAGTTTTTTGTGGCATAAGAAGGAGCACATTCACCCAAAACATTCTTTAACTCGTCATAGATATCTTTCCCCTACATGCCCTTCATAATATGAAGAAACTTTATCACCGCTCTTTGTTCAATTTCATCCATTTTGAAAACAGTAGATGAAATATATTTTCAAATGACAAAAAATCAATAAAAGTTACGGGCCACCAAATTCAAATTTAGAACACAGGTGGCCAGAGATACGAATTTAAAAATGACATATATTTTATAAATTTTAACTTTTTAAATAGCAGAGGCTAGTTACTTATCATCCCGCCCTCGTACAACAAAACAGACAAATTATAAAGAGTAGAGTAAGATATATAGAGCAGCTATAACATGCATCACTTTTTCTTACCTGATCAACTACACCCGTAACTAAGTGCAAATTAAAATGACATCTTCCACTGTTTTGTTTGCACATACAAATATGTGCTTACATTTTGTTTAACAATGCCTTTAATGGTTTTTGTTTATGAAAATTATTACCTGCTCGGGTTTGCCATCGGGATTTTTATCTTTCACTAAGACCTCTACTCCGTTGGACATAATTTTAGTTGCCAGTTTCTTCAATTTCCTTTCATCCTCTTCTGGAACAGGTCGTTCCACGATCATATCCCGTCCAGGCCTCCAAGGAGAATTATCGTAAACTATCGCATTAGTGTTGAAGGCTGAAAGTTCACGTCGTATTAGATTTTTTTTTGTCCCTTACTGTCATTAACAGCCGAATATCAAGTACAAATATTTTTACTTATCAAAAATTTCAAGAAAATATCATATCCGAATAAAGGAAGGACTTAGTTCACTAAACAAACTGACTATACAAACTCTTCGTGGTTTTGTGATTCTTTTTCCATAACCTTGGTTTCAATAAAAAGACAATTCAAATTTGTGATCTTTAAATACCATATATTCAGCTTCAAAGAAAAAAAAGCTGGAATACTTTATAAATTCAAATACTAATATTGTATATAGGAGAAAGTAGAATTGCTAATACATTACCTGCTTTGGTGTGAAGTCTATAGCTAACAGCTATCTATACATAAAGCTATTTACAACCACCTCACGAATCTACAAAAAGTGTAATACATACATTTTGTGCTTGGTGTTAGAACTAATAAAAAATGGAATTTGAGACTTCTGTGAACAATAGATCATCATTATCAGAATATTTTTAATTAAGAATGAGCTTCTTATTCTTTTTATGTCTATATTAAAAAGACTTAATTTTTGACTTTATTAAAAGAGATTTTATTTACATAAATCTGTAATGTGAAAGCAATACAGTCAGCTATTGCAAATTCCATTTTTGTTATTTATTTACAAATAACTACGCTAAATAAATATACTACTAAACTTGTTATCACTAAAGTAATTACTGACTTATTAAATGATTTTTAATTTATCTACCTACTGAGATACCAGTCTTTATTTTCAGTGTGTTCTAAACTTCTTTGTCTTTGTTTATTCATAACACTGGCTTAATTTATTTTTCATGTGTTATTTCTAACTTAAAAACTTAACTGTCATTTGTTACTAAAATATATCCTTCTGATCTCCAGAGCCACCTCAACAGACAATTATTAAATATTACTATTCGCTAAAAATCAAACTAAAAATTTTTTTTTTTTTGTATCTTAGGGTCAAAGAGAACGACGCAAACTTTCACATACTTTTGCTACTTATATTTAAAATTTCATTTCATCTGTTTTTCTTAATTAACACCCGAAATAAGAGACTGGTTTGTTAATTATTATTAAATATTTATTTATTTTATTAATAATATATATAACACAACGAACTCACCTTCAAGGTGGTTGGAAGAGCGGAGATAGGTTTGGAACCATCCAGGGATTCTTGAGGATTCTCCAAGTGTCCAGGTGTAAGTGATCATCAACAGTCAAGTCAAGTTCATTCGTATGATCTTTATTAGTCACAGTTGGTGTATGGTCTTTTTCATTATCGACGATTATCGTCTAACAACATATTTGGCTAATACGCATAATACACTATTTTATACTTCTTTAACAAGATCTTTCTAAGTTACTTTTAATATCGATATTATTCTGATAAAATTAAAAGAACAGAAATTCTGTTATGTTGTTCTATTTCACACCAGTTTGATGGAATTAGTTATTGCAGAAGCTTTTATTCATTAATTTTCATCATTATTTTGTTATAAAAAATGCACAGTTTATCAAATAAATTATATTACGATTAAATACATATTGATAATATTCTGTTTGCCTATTGTATATCTTCGAAATAGTATATAATGCGGTAATACTTTCATTTTCTATTAAATGTTTTTTTGAAAATGGAAAATTTAAATAAACTTTAGATAAAAAACTTAAAGATATTTCCGAAATATCATTCCTATTAAAAGAATATGTTTATCGATTTGGGAAATGTTTAAATAAATAAACTCATTATACACAATCATTTATTATCTCAACATTATAATTCTCTTTGCAAATTTACAATTGTAAGCGGAAGAATTAGAATTATTACAAAATATATGTACTGTTGAAACTAGTAAACTAAGATAAGATTTTATTCTTACGCAACGAGTTAAACTTTAATACAATTTTTCACTTACCGCATTAAAGTCTGGTAACATAATGACGATATTTTTGGCGAACTTATAGAAATGTTAATACAACTAGTCAAGTACAAAGGAGTATTCTGTTCTTAAAACTAATATTTCGTTTAAAACTATAAGGCACTATTCATAGTTAACTTACTATGTTACAAATGTAAATAAATAACTAATTGCATTACTTTATACACCTAACCATATATCGTAATTTCACGAGACACCGTCTAATGAGTTTTGTATTGTATCGTCTCTAATTGACGAAGTGCTTGATAATTCCACAACGTATGTTGGTGAGGCGTCATATCTTATATGCTTACTGATTTCTCCTACTATGCTCTCTAGACTTTGTGTACCTGCTTGACTTTCATTGCTTGCATCTAAAAACTTTTCCGTTCCCGAAATGATAGGGTCATCAATAATGTTGGTTTCTGAACTAAGCAGTTCGTCCACTGAAGGAAGAATAGAAGGTATCACTTTGATATCTTCAAAGTAAATAGCTTCACGTTTTCTTACAGTTTGTGTATCTTCAGTTATAATGGTAGATAATACTGTACTAAACTCACCAGGATGTCTACCAGATACATATAAAGTTACAATGCTAGTAATTAGTCTCGGTGGGGAGGGTGGTTTTTGAATTTTCGGTTTATTCCTAGAACGCGGTGGTGGAGGAGGAGGTGGAGGCAGATCCTCTCCACTATCCTGAGATTCTTCGGGTAACTCTTCATTACTATTATAATCAGACAGTATATTCGGTTTAGGACTGTTGCTATAAATATCATTGTTATTCAAAACATTTAAGTTGTTATTTGAGAGAAGGCCTAAATCAGACTGACCTAATCCTAACAACGGGTTGGCCGTTTGCAAAGACAATGCCTGCTGCTGCTGTTGCTGCTGCTGGAAAAGGAAAGGAATCAGGAGATTACTTAGTTGAGGTGATTGTGCCAATGCCGTTGGAGTTGTTACTATTGTATCAGTTATGAATTCAGTTGCAGTAACGACGCTTATTGTAGGATCTACAATAGTTGTTACAATAGCTTTACCTCTGAAAGTAATAGGTAATACTGTTTCCCTAGCATCAGTGATAGTAGTGACGTAAGTTGTAGTTCTTGTTTTGTATTCTGTAACAGGTGTTTGTGCTACTTGTTGCTGAGGCAAAAGACCCTGCCCTTGGAGAGCAAGAAGAGGATTAATTGCTGGCTGTTGGTTACCAAGCAGTAGTTGAGATAGCAGTAAATTTGCTAATGGCACATTTGCATTAATATCAGGAGTAACAGTTTGTGTAACTGCTTCAACGTTATAAACTGTACTGGGTATTATGTGGGAATATGAAGTCTTCCGTCCTCTTATAGTAGTTGGGGTAAATAATACTGTTGTCGAAGGCGTTTCATGTAAAATATACCTAATTATTTTAGTAGCACCATTTTCTGCTATTTCCGTTGCTTCGTGAGCTAAAACTAATTGCTGGTTGCCAAGAGGTCCTATTGTAGTAGATACCTGATTCCTAAGCAAGGTTTCCAAGCTAGGAGTAGCGGACAAAACATTTTTAAATTCAGTTATTTTACCATTCACAACAGGTATTGTCACTTCTGTAGGAATTTGGTGTGTTACAGTAATTTTACCATCGTTGATTTGATGATTAAGATTATACCTTTCACCACTAGTATTTCCGAAAGAATTTCGCTGTCTACTTGAAGCTCTGCCTGTAGTTGTACGAGTACGGGATCTGCTATTAGTACGTGAAACACTAGACCTTGACGTTTCTGAACCACTCCTACTACTTAATCTCGGTGCTTTAGGCCTTGAAGCTGATGTTGACGTTCTTGAGGTTGGTCGTGAGGCCTTAGCCCTTCTATATGCAGGACTAGATGTAGTGGTCCTACTTTCTCCACGAACTATAAACGGTTGTCGTTGTGAAGATTTTGGTGCTGATGCTGTTGTAGTTCTAGTATTACTTGCACGACCATTGTACCTACTTGGTCTATTTTTTTGAGTTGACGGTGCAGGTGGTTCGGTTTGCGGCTCTGGTTCCGGACGACGAGTAACTGCTTTTGAACCTGGTCTTCGGAAATTCGTATATTTTCTGCTACCATAATCAACTTGACGTTTCGTTCGCCTTCTAAAGGAAAATGGCCTAATAGAAACAATATTCTTTTTTGGAGGCTCAGTAGATGGAGTTTCAACATGTCTTTCTTTTCTATCAGAAGAATCGTAATCATTGTCTTCTTCGAAATCTTCCTCCTCTTCTAACAACTCTTCACTTTCTTCTACTTTTTGTTCGTTTTCTTTGATTTCTTCTTCCGGTTCTGGCTCCGGTTGCTTAAAGAGGTTCCTTCTAGGAAATAATGCATTTGGCCTTTGTCTGCGCAGTGCCAAAAGGGGATTTGTGGTTGAGCGAGTAGTTGTCCTTCTTGTTGTAGTTGTCACACGTCCACGAGTAGTAGCTGTTCTTCTAGATGGCGGTGTAGTAGAGCGTGGCACAATCGCTGTACCAGGTTGTCTTCCTAACGGGGGTCTTCTAAATCTCAGCAAAGGATTATTAGTAGTCCTAACTGGACCTTCCGTTATTTCCTCTAGAGGCTCTGTAGCGCTTTCCTCTGGCTGAGTCGACAATGTTTCAGCATCATTTTGATTGGATCGGAATCCAGGAGTAAATAATGATGATGATGCTCTATTATTATTCAATCTAGATGAAGCACTTGGCCGAATTTTAGGTACTGCTGACCTGCTGATATAATCTAAGCTATTACTCCTCAATGAGCTTGATCTAAATCCTGTCCTTCGAGAAGTAGGTTGAATACTGCCTCTGGGGAAACCACCAGCTCTAGATGGTGAAGGTACATTAGATGATAATAAATTTGAAGAACTTCGACCAGAGAATCTACGACCTTGACTAGATGATCCCGGTGATGCAGACTGCTTTCTATTAGCTCCAAATCCTGATTGTCTAACGGATTTTAATGTAGGAGTAGCAGTTATCGTAGGTGGGGCATCTAATCGTGTTATAGTGGTTGCACTACTAGGTAGAGGTTGTCGCTTGGGATTGAAAGTAGGTCTATTTTTAGACAAAAATGGTCTTATTACGGGAGTGAAGGCTGGTTTTTTGGGTGTGAAAGACAGTCGGCTCTTTTTTCTAGTACTTAAATTATCCTCCTCTTCGAGTTCTGGTTTTCCTTCTGTGGTAGTATCGGAGTCTGCGACAGAACTTTCTATAATATCCGGACTAGCGTTAATTATTGAGCCCTCTGTGCTTGAAGTGGAACCAGTAGTTGTTGTTAGAGCAGGAGTGGTAGTTTCAGTGTTCAATGTTTTATTATCACTAGTCACAATTGTGGAATCGCCGGATATAACTGCCACTTGTGAGTATATTACCTTTGGCTTTGATTCAGGTGTAGGAGTGCTTTCATCGGGCCGATGTTCAGCGAACAGATTGTCTATATAAGTGCCTGCTAGAACAGTCGGAGGCACTGAACTAATATCAGGCAACGCAGTGGGCGTGATTTCTTCCTTGACTACTGTTGGTATTATTTTAGGCTTTTCACCTTTGTCCTGGATAAGATTTTTATCAGGAGAGCCGGAAGGTACCTTACGTCCTAATTGGTTATCTTCAACTACCTTAGTATTGTCGACAATATTGGTTACAGTCTCTAAACTACTTCTGATTTCAGAAGTGTTTCCTGCATAGAAAGTCGTAAAGTAAGTGTACGTAGTGTAAAAAGTAGCTTTTCCGTCATCTTGTTCTAAAGGATCGTCTACTAAAGAAGGTTTTATTTCAACTTCTAGTTCTTTAGGTGGCAGAACACTTTCGATATCAATTGGAGTCGTGTCTATTGGACTTACGGTTGGCAGAACTTGGACAGTAGGATATACTACATTTGAGACAATTTCCTCTCTACTGGTTATAGTAGTGGATTTGTCTTTATAAAGAGTAGTCCAATACGTAAATGTCGTGTAATAGGTTATTGGTAAATTACTTTCTTCTTCTGGTTCTTTTTTCGGCATTATTGTTTCTGTTACTACATTTGTTATAGTTTCCAAACGGCTTTTTATTTTACTAGAATCTTTTCCTATATACATCGTAGTAAAATAAGTAAATGTTGTATAACTAGTTTGTAAAAGAAGTGTAGGAGACGGCATTATTTCTTCAATGTTACTCTCAGAACTAATTTGATCTTCTAAAATATTATTGTTGTCTATCAGTTTTCGTTCACCCCTAGAAGAAGATGATTTTACATCAGTCACATAGGTATTTTCAGACTCGAGTGGGTTTGATTCAATGCTAAATAACATATCAACTTCGAGTGGGCTTGGTTGCGGAGTAGTTTCTTTCTTGTTTTCTATGGAATCATCATTATACTGTTCCATGCTAACGCTACTTTCAACTGAATCATTTTCTTCTTTATTGACTGGAGCCTGCATTTTAACTTGTTTGCAGTTTCTAAAATCAAACTGTGCTCTAGTACTTTCAGTAGCCAAGGGATTACTCTTTGTAGGTATTAACTCTTCGGGACCAACATAATTGGTATAAACTTCGCTTCGACTACAAACGTTAGCATCAGTACCAACGTAAATAGTTGTGAAAAATGTGTATGTTGTGAAGTATGTTTTGACAGCATCTGGTTTAATGCTCGTAATGATATCATCACTTAGGGATGGTGTAGGTGTGTGTGATAAATAAATGTCTGCATTTTCCACAGATTCAAGAACATCTTTGTTTTTCACTAAATCGATAATGCTATTGATTGCAAATGATTCTGTAGGTCTACCTATACCGACGCTTGTCGGTGCTATTTCATCTTCATTAAATGCACCTAGTAACGTGGGATCTAATTTTGATAAATCTATAGTTGAAGTAATTACGTTTGTAATAACTGATTTATGACTAGCTACGCTAGATGTCTGATCTCCGAAAAAGGTAGTAAAATACGTGTAAGTAGTGTAAAGAGTTTTATAAATAAGGTCAATTTCATTTTCTCTCACAGGTATTTCTTCTTCTTGTTCTTCGGAAGATGGTTTTTCTGTTGTTGTAGTTGAATGTTCTGTACTAAATGTCATTTCTACATGACTTTGACTAGTTGATGTGCGTTCTGTAGTTGTTGTAGATGAGGTTGTAGACGGTGAGTCATTTTCATCCTCAGATGCATCGCCAGACAGTTCAGTGCTGCTTTCTTTAACTGTCGTAAGTGTTATTTCTTCCTGGTGTTCAGTAATATGCAGTTCCTCTTCGTCTATTTCCGTAGATTTGAAATTTTCTTCTGTTACAGTTTCACTTTCCGGTGATAGTTTACCCACAGGTTCTTGTGCAACAATAGCAGGTAATTCTAAATTAGTAACTATTGATGATTCAGTACTCAAGGATATAACTGCTGTGGGTTCAATATTTATATTAGTTCTACATACAACATTTGTATAGTATCCTACATTACTTTCAACAACGACATCTGATTTAATTGAAGTAGTTGTTTCTGTGTCTAAAGGTATAAAATAAGTTGTTAGATAAGTAAGTGTTTTATATTCTGTTGTCATAGTTGACATCGTTTCTAAGCCATCTGTGCAGATAACATCCTCATAAGATTCATGTTTTGTTTCAGTGGTGGTTTCCAAATCTTCTGATGATTCTTCACTATGACCACTTTCAGTAGTAGTAAATATATCTTGTTCAGTTTCTGTAGTATTTTCTTCATCAACTTCTTCTCCCTCTTCCTCCTCTGATTTCTCAGTAACCTCGGCAGCAGTATTTTCTGTTTCTTCTTCAGAATTGGCAAACAGATCTCTTATATTGTTTTCTGTAACAGCTGAATCAGTGAAAGTTTCTACTATAGTAGAAGATGGATTTAAAAGGGTAAGCGGTTCAGTTGCACGGGAACTAGATTCTTGAAGAGGTATGACATCTAAATCTTCAGTAAGACGAGTACTCTCTGTTATAGGTATCACAGATTCTGATGGTTGAATCACATCTAAATTTAGATTGAATCCACTACCATGATTGATATTAATGCTATCGGGAGAAGCATCAACTTTAACTAGCATCTTTTTTAAGCTTTCGTTATCATTAAAAACCGGAGATTCAGATTTGCTTTCTTGAAATCCTGGTGTAGTAATTTGAGTGGCAGAATTTATTTCATGAGCTTTAAAAGTTGAAGATGCGACCGGGATATCAGCAGCAAGAAAAGTAATTTTAGAGTTAAGTTTGTCAACAGGTCTAGCTGAAGGAAAAACATTAACTTTATTCGGATCTTGCGGCCTACTAACTTCTGTATTAGGAGAAAATATAATAACTGTATCACCAACAACCGTTGTGAAATCAGCAAAACCGGAATATGTAAATGTTTTTTTTGGTCGTGGCTCACTTTTTTGACCAAATAATTTTTTAGGGAGTTTTGTTTGTTGAGCCTGTTGCTGCTCTGGGTTCTTTGATTCAACATTATCGATATAATAAAATATAGGAGAAAATTCGTTCTTAATAGTAAAAGTCGGTAAATCGTAATCTGGCTTAACTTTAACAATGTTCGATTCGTCTATGATGTCTTCTTTGATAGGGTTTGGATCTGTCTTTATAGGTTCAGTTACATGCTCATAAGCTTTATTTTGTCTGTGCAACGTATTAACGTTTTCTAATATAGATGGATTAACAACAAAATCATATTTCTTATCACTGTCTATGATCGGACCGTCAAGAAAGTTGAGTGCTTCATTATGGACATATCGAGGTATTTCTTTAACAGGCTGCACTCGACGTGCAACAGGCTCATCGAGTATTTGATTTTCAACATGTTCAGGTGAAGTTGGTGGACTCCAATATTTAACATTATCATTTGCCGGTTTACTGGCATATACAATGTCCATTTTGCTGCTGGGAGCTAAGTAATCAGTATTTTTTATAACAAACTTTTGAGGATCTATGAAGCCCAAATCTTGCTTGACGTTCCACTGTCCATCGAAATCGGAATGTATACGTGTTGGTTTCACAATAACAGGGTCGTCTACGTTCGAAGGCTTATTATATAAAACAAGAGAAGATTTTGTTAGAAGTTGAGCGTAAATTCTGCCATTGTCTAAAGTGGTACCGAGAATCTGGGTGGCGAACTCCGTAGTCACACCGTCTTGGATAAAAGTCCGAGCCGTGGACGTGAGAAGGCCAATCAGCGGTTTTACACTGTGATATCTTCCGGTTCTAGAGTAGTCGTTTCTCTTCTGGTCGTTAACGAGTAGAACTGTCAAGTCTGAGTCGGATCGTTGTCGTATCGCAGTCGTGTCGTGTCGTGGATAGGATAGTGGGTGCGATTTATTTTACAATAGTCCATTTGTTGGCGTCCACCACGACCCGAGGATTAGATTTGAAAGAGAAAGAAAAAAAACATACAATTAATAATGGAATAAACTTTAAGAATAGATATAAATAAGACGCTAATAGGGTAAGATTTTCTTGCAATTGTGTTAGCACTAAATTTTTACATTTCATTTGCGCAGATGCATTAATAAGAGTTCATAATATTGATATTAAGTAGTCAATTTAAAATACTTTAATCTATTTCGATTAAAGTAGCTACTTTAGGAACTGAAGCTTAATTGTTTAATCTCATTAATCGACTACGTAAAAATACCAATATCATAAACATCAAATTGCTAAGATACAAAACAAAAGACTGAAATAAGAAGAAATGTTAAGCTTAAATTGGGGAAAATTAGATTGTAATAGTAAAAGATTAAATAATATTAAGACAGTGGCTTTCGAAAAGTCAGTGATATAACAGAACAGAGTACTGGATAAGTAATCTTTTGACGTAATGCATTTTAATTTATTCCACACAATTATCTACGTAAGATTAATATCCAGTACAATTCAAGTCTTCATTCAAGCATAGTATTGTAGAATAGAATATATTACAGAAATGTTTATTTATGTACTTCAATGTGTGTAACTCACCCCTGTTTTCCGGGACCCCTTCTCTTTTTATCCTCGTTGCTTCAATTGATTCATTTTCATATATATCTGTAACAATAAAAAAAACTAAATGAATATTCTATCTCGAACTGCAGTGACTGCATTTTTTTTGGCAATGCCTAAAATTAATTGCACCAATAAATTAGGTATCTAAAACTGATTACAGGTTTTTGTCCGACTATACCAGTCGGACTTATTTCCAATGTCACCAATATAATAAAGAACGTTGGTTATATTTAAAAAAAAATAGGATGAGATAATCTCAGTCATCAAACTAAATACGGTCCTCGGCATAAACACAGAAGATACACCTAATAAATAGCTACTTTTCGTAGTATTGTTTTGAACTTGCAAAATCACTTGATAATATCGCACTAGACTTGGAACTGTGAAAAAAGTATGTAATCATAAAGTTGCAACAAGAATGCGAAACATCTCGAAATCTTAAGGAAGCCTTTGTCTGTAATTGTGTGAGAAAAAAACACACAGCCATTCGTAGGTATTGTGTTTTTGCCTTTTTTCCCAAAGGGAATGGTTCCGTGTACATACACTTTCGTAAGAGAAATTACAGTTGTGCAAATGTTGAATAACAGTACTTACTAGAAGGCTGTTAAAACTTAAGTTATTTGCCAGTTTCCTGATTGGTTAACGGTAAGGTGCGTTGCAAAATTTTGTGGCTAGGCAAACACAATGGGGGATGTGCTGAAATATTTGGCGTTTATTGTAAATCACGTATATCGTATTACTGTTTCTTAGCCGACAAAGTTCGCCAGTTAACCACTATAGATTGTGGCTGGAACCTTTTCATAATAATCTATTTAGTAAAAACTGATACACAACTTAAGTAAGATTGGGTGGCATATTTTACTGAAAAAGTAGTCATGTAATTAAAAATGTTAATATAATTTATTGTTAAATCCGTTTTAAATCCAACTTCTGTTGTTAATTTCAAAAGGCTATTTGCACTAAAAACACAATTACGAACAATAATTTGTTCTTATTTCAAAAATGGTATCGCTTTCGAATACGTGAGATTTTATTCTAACATAGGTACCTAATATTCACAGCGCGTATCCCTGTCACCGAGTCACGGTTACTTTTACATACCAAACCTTTCGAAGACATATTGAAACACCTACTTAATTCATACAGGAGAAAGCTTTATTACCTTTATTTTAGTATTATAAAGGAACCTGCAATTATTTTTATTTTAAGTTAGTAACAAAAACATTTAAATTTGTTGCAATTACCAAATAAATAACATTTGTTTATGAAATGGGTCATCACTATTATGAAGTGGTAATAACAGTTGCACAAAAATGATCTTAAATAACTGCTCTTAAACTTAAAAACACAGAATGCATAATTGTGTAAGATTTCTTAAAAAAGAAAGTCAGATATAAATAGTCATAAATTAGCAATATTACAATAATAAATACGTAGATTTCATGGTTGGTAGTAAGTTATACATTAAGTTGGGTGGGGAATATAAAATACTAGTATTTTAATGAAACAGTTTGGAAAGGTTTTGGTAGCTGCATTAAAAGTGAAAGATATTAATGAAAATTCAGCATTATCTCTATACATTTTAATATGACACTTGTCAGATATTTCCACACTTGTAAATCAATGAGAGTTTGAAAAATCTTTCATATATGAAATGTATTGAAATCAGACTATTAAGAGACACTTTCGTCTGATAAGGTATCAATTAAACTGTAACTGTAAACTGAGTTGAATTTTTAATACAAAAGTCTATTTGGGTATAAAGATCTAGCAGATCAATGTTTGGTTAAAAGGTATAGTGTTAAGTCAGAGGCAGCTTCCACACCCAAACCACCCAGACACGAGACAATAGAGAATACAAAAATGGCTGTTACAAGCCTTTGGAAGTTAGACACTATGGCTATGGTTAATCGCGTCGGCAGTACTTGTACTGAGAAGAACCGTCAAGAAACTCAGAAAGGGCTATTTTATCTCTCCCTTTTTGTTTCATACAGTGTTATCAGTTGAAAGTTGTCATCAAAACCTGAAAACATGTGTACAGACAACTTTCATCCCATTAATAAACGAGAGAAAGAGAAAACATTTCCTACATCAATAATAAAACGAACGTCAAAGACGCCAGTAACATTCAAAGCACGTCACTTCGTATCGGATCGGTGTTTTCGAGATCACTTTCGTTTCCATGAAGGTGGTTTTCTAAACCACACAAATAGGCTATTTAACAGTATGAAAAATTAAGTAACAGTTGTTGGCATCTGTATTTAATATGAATATTAGCAGCGATTTTACTATTCTGAGAGAACACAACACTTCAGAAATGATTTTTTGTACTATGGTCACGGGACCGAAAACGCCTGGGATTGGCGAAAAGTAAAATGACGTCACACGGTATTAAATTTATGCTCAAAGTGACATTACATTGTATCATTTGATGTTTTAATGGCAATCGAGTGACGTCACATGCCAGTGAGACAGCATCATGTCCAGTCCAAAAAATCCATTTTTAAGTTGCCATTTTTAGAAATAGAATTTTTGATTTAGTATTTTTAACCGCTTTTTATGGACTCCTTAAACATTAGAAAATAACGTGAGATCGTTTCCGTAAACTTATCAAATACCCTGCAGTTAGGGTGAATATTTAGGAATTTTATAAGTCATAGCAAAATGCCTAACATTTCTATAAAATTCCGTACTTTTTTCTCTCAAATATTGGAAAAATTACTAACTTAGTTACAGAGGTATGGTAGGCATAGTAGGAGACGCTCGCATTGCGAAAAATACTGACAAATTAAGAGCCGGACAAAGTCTGGACTAGAGTCTAGAGTATGGACTAATCCTAGACACTACTCACGATAATGTAGTGCAAGAAACCAATTCTACCTGGACCGGAATGTGTCCGTTTCTACTGACACAGTATGCGACGAAGACGGAAACCGAGCGGACGTTTAATGAATAATGATTTTGCTTGTAAATATGTGTCATTGGGTCTTGGCCAGCTCAACGGAGCAGTAGTCAGCGATTGTGATAAAGAAGCCACTTTTCTAGAGCGAGGTTAACGGAGGGGTGATCATTTATGGAACGAAGTGCCATTTCGGATGGTATCGCGACTTGAGGCTTTACCGTCACAATTTAACGAGGCAGCTAGCTCGGCAACTAGCTTAACAGCTGGGTGAGTAGCTAGATGGGCAGTAGCGTGGTGGGTGACCAGACCACTGAAGGCGGTTTTTGTGGACTTGGATTAAAGTTTTTTTTGGTAAGTGATGGACCAGGAGCATGTTTGATGGACTAGGAGCGTGTATGATGGACCGGAAGCGCCCGCATTGGGTCCATTCCACACTGGGACCATTCGATTATTGAGATTGATAGATAGATTACTTTTTATGGAATATGGAGATTGGGCCATTAATCGCCACGTGGACCCAGTACGGTTTGATAAGAAGGAAACTTGTTTTAGTGGAATACGAAGATTGTGCCTGAATAGGATGATTTGCCACGCGGGCCCAGTGCGGATTTATATTTTTAACTTCGTTCCAACCGAGTTTTTTAGCAATTTATTGTTATCTGTAAATCCTCCGTTAATCTGAGGATGAAAAAGAAGTTGGTTTTTATTAGCGCTTGATGGCTGATCCACCCAGTTTCATATCTCTTTATGTGTTAATGTGTATAGGGAATGTCTAACCTCCCATAACAGAGAAGACATCAATAGATTAATTAAAACTAGTGTAAACTGATGTTATTTTTATTAGTATGGTTTTGGGACCCTAGCAAATACTATTATTTAAGGGAATACCGGGTTTTTTCCACAAACATTAGGGCCTTTACGATATTTAATATAGCCAGGAATGGTGCTTCACTCTAACATGCGGGATTCTTCTTCTTATAGCACTTCTCTATTACTGAAGCTTGGCCGTCAATTCAGAGAACTTCTCTCTGTCCTTCGCAAGGCGCAACAGTTCAGCGGCGCTGTTGATGCAGGCAGCTCGCGAATATTTCGCAGGCATGACTTTTTTCTTCGGCCTACTTAACTTCATCCAGCTACTTTGCCCATCATTATGAGTTGAAGCAGTTGATATCTATTATGTCGTATAATGTGACTTACGTACCCAACTTCTCTCAGTTTGATGGTCTGCAAGTTTTAGCGTTTCTCACAAGCAGCCGTGCTACTGGTGCCACAAATTTAACTAACACAAATGTTCGTATTTTATTTCAGTAGTACTGCTTTCAGTTGTATCGGCTAGATTAGACTCATATGTCAAATATTAAAAAAACTACAAAATTACTTTATAATTGCCAATACTCTCTGGCATCCAATCTACATCGCAATTCCGTCTCAGGACACCATAGTATCTCATATAATTATATCAAAATATAGTGATCTTACATATCTGTCTACGTAAGCATTGTTATATCAAAAGCATTACACACGATCATATTTTACGTGATCTTTGACGGTGATTAGAGATTACGCACCGACCACAGATTTGATAATGAGACCGTAATCATTAACCAAGAATTCACATAATTATACTATTCACCCACTAACCATTCAACCTACTTGAAGTAGATTAAGGACAACTATCATTTTAAAAGAATACACTTCCAGTTTTGACTTCCTTCGCTTGATAATGTAGCATAATTATAATTAAACGGGAAAATAAATATGTACAAAACACTACTTTATTCCATAAGACGAAAATATCAAAATCGTTTACCAAAAAGTTTCCCGCTTCAAAACAGTTTTGAACAAAAGAGTTTACACGCATGAAACTGTCAAAATACTAATTATTTCGCACGCTCTCCTTTTGAAAATTATTAATAACCAGTTTTAAATCTAATAGCCACTTTATCTTTATTGCTGCAAGACTTGAAATGGCATGTAGTCTTACAAAGACGGTGTTCTAAATTTAAATAACGAATGATGGGTGTCTTATAATAAGCGTCTGGGAACTAATACGTACGGAACAGTTATTTCATGCAGAGTACAAAAGTAACATCAGATGGTATCGAATAGTATTTTCCTCGGTCGATTTTAATGGTCTCGTGTTTATTTTCTTTTGTGAATTTCACTTTTACTAGCCATTGTCGGGCACCAACGAAAGTAAGATGTTCTTCTTTTTTATAGAAAATACCTACTAATAGCATTCTAAATCGTCAGCTAACATAGATTAAAAGTTGATATTGATTAAAAAAATCCATTTTAACTGTGAATATTGAAATGAAACGTACAGAATGAAATGAATTCATTCAACAGCTCACAAATAACAACCTAAACTTTCTGGTTACGGCAAATAAGCAATCAGTGAAAATTACTTAGTAAATAACCTAGCAAGTTATTTCAGTAATGTCACCGCTGGAATTGTGATTCTGATACGTCTGAAGTTAGTCACTCGGTACTCGCATGGAGCTTGTGAGTTTCGAAACAAGTAGTCAGCTTTTATGGCGGGAAAAGTGTAGGGTAAAAACGCGTGGAATGAGCGGGACAGGTGTACGATTCACCTGTAAGCGCGAAAGGGAGGGAAGACGGAACTATGTCAGTGGGTAAGCCAAGCCCTGAGTCAACGCACTGGCAATTGCAATGCTTAAAGTGCGAATAAGGTGAAACAAAAAAGGTACCTTAATATTACCATGAAAATTGTGTATTCGATATTCTGTACCTATTGTTCAGATTCACTGTGTGAGTTTGCAAAACCCGATCATATTTATCAAACTATGACTTCAAGTTATGTGACTAATTTTTTTTCTTCGTTTATCAGGTAGATTATCAAAAAGTATTGGATAGTATTTTTTCTTTTTTCACATAATATAAACATTGCAGAGATATATTGATTTGAAAAGTCGCATGACGTCACGTTTTGGTACCATTTTCACTTAAAATTAATTGACGTCACAAGCCCCTACTCCCAAACTTTGACGCGCTATAACTTTGTCATTTTTTGGTTGATTGCCCAAAGAAAAAATACGTGTTCATTAGTTTTTGATTATCCAATTGACGGACTAAATAGAATTTCGTTTACTGTACCTCGTCATCACCCCTATTCTGAAACCTGCATGGTGACAGATTTTTTACTAAAGCGCGTTACTTTGAGTAGCTGGCGCGTTCAATGTTTTTTTGGCTAACCACCGACAACGGTGTAAAGGACAATGTTAAAATTGGCCTAAGAACCAACACCAATTTGGCATTTATGATAATTCTTAGTATATTTTTTGCGATAATTATCAGTATTTAGATTGTGACGGACACTTCCAGTTAAGTAAGCTAAATTAAAAAGTTAAAAAATAATCTGAGACAATAAATACCATTTTATGTGTATAATCTATGGCAGCGCTGCAAACAAAACACTCTTTCTTCCTAATGCCGGCACTTCACTTGGCTATTCGTATTTGCTATTTTAAAACATGACATCAGTCTGTCCTTTTCATTCCTTATTAAGCATGACAAGGACAAACTGTTTTCAAGTGAAGGGCCGGCATAAAACTCAAACGTGGTGCATGCAGTTTGCATTCGTAGTAATCTGTGGCATTCGTACATTCCAAAGAGTAGTTTATTATACCGGAAAGTGCATTCTCGTTTCGGATTACCTGTTGTGTGTTTATTTGCGATTGTTTTTCCTTAAATTTAACTATTTTGGCTATTTAATATGCCATCGATGTTACCAAAGAGAAGAGCCCCTATAACCAAGTGCTAGTGAACCTGTGCCACAACATCCTGAGAGGATCATACTGCTTAATTATTCAAGAACACAACACCCGATACACATTCACGCTGCATATTTACACAATATACATGTGATATACAAATAAATACAATATTCAAATATGATACAACTATGTGAAAAATAGTCAACAAAAAAGAAGCAAAACTAGTTTTACCGTCTGCTGCCTGGTCCGCGTGGAATTTTTTCTAGTTATATTTTCTTTAGATTTAAACATCAAGCAGTTACATGCTTTAAAAATAATAAAAATTATAACTATAATTGCTATTTCTTCTTTCAAATGTTTAATACTTGTAAAAGTATTCATTTGACATTGTGGGTTTACCTATAATGCGAAGAGATGGCGCTGCCTTGCAGCTTAAGAATAGCTAGAGAGAATTTCGACGCGGTACGTGAGGGCCGCGGTAGCATAATTGGTCAGTGCATTCGCCCGGATTGCGAAGGGTGCGGGTTCGAGTCCCGTCTGCTGCCTGGTCCGCGTGGAATTTTTTCTAGTTATATTTTCTTTAGATTTAAACATCAAGCAGTTACATGCTTTAAAAATAATAAAAATTAAAACTAGTTTTTATTTTATTCATGATTCCTACCTAACCAAGTTTTTCCTAATAGTTCTTCTTTAAAATCGCACCGAATAAAATGAATTACATGTAATATTAATTCACTTCATACTGAGTTTATACTAAATTCATAGGTTGACCTATGTTTCATTGAATATTAAACATAACCTCAAAAAATTTTAAGTTTTCCTAATAATTAAGTTCTCAGAAGTGTCCGTCAATAATCTTTATTTTTACAGTCATTTACTTACGATTTTGAACCTAGAAAATAATATTTCATGATTGTTGGTTCTTAGGCTAACTATGTATGGACGCTGCACAATGTCCTTTAAGTACTTTGTCTACTAAATGTCACTTTGGAGTCTAATACACTCTCTATAAACAATACTCGAGTCTGCGGCCCCAGCTGCGCTTGAGCAACAACTGGTCTAGCATTAGTCATTCCAAGTTAATCCTGTTATCCTCTAAACTTAAAACTAAATTTAGAGAATAGACAATGACAAGGATATACTGCTGTCAAATTTAAGTTTAGGTTTAGAGAATCATACTAGAATCGACACCAGTGTCTGTGAAATGCGTTAGGATAAAACGTTGTGTCTACCTAAAGAAGATGGTATTTAAGTATAGATACGGAACCCTTTAGTAATGTAAATAAGAACGCTACGAAAAATAGAGCGTATTTAATTTAGTCGATCTTGAATTTACTTTAAATAAATATTTTATATTAGACCATGATGTAATCGGTATAGGTAAAATGATCGATATAAAAGAAGAAGACTTTAAATTGCTATCATTAAAATTGAGGTGCGGATGTTATTCAATAAACACATTTCAAATACCTTATAACTCTTTTATTTTTGGTATACGTAAATCTAGGTAAACATGGTGTGTCTGGAACAGAAAATATTCCAATAAGAAAAATTCTAGCTTATTGTATGGTTATTCGAGATACAATTAAGGACTTGGCATTGAAAACAACATGGCCTAAATATCGACTTTCATCATTATCAGCCTATTAATGTCCCCACTGCTGTGGCACAGGCCTTCCCTATGGATGGAATAGGGAGATTGGGCCATGACCCACCCAGCGGGCCCAGTGCGGATTGGTGGGCGCTAACGACTGCAGATGCAGCCGGAACCAACGGCTTAACGTGCCTTCCGAAGTATGGAGGAGCTCGAGATAGTAATTTTTGGTCACCCATCCAATGACCGCCACTGCGAAAGTTGCTTAAGTTCAACGATCGCAGCCGAACGCGCTAACCATTTGCGCCATCGAGCTCCTAAATATATTTATAAGTATAGGTTTATAAGTATGGGTAATATCGGCTTTATCGAGTAGTAATTAACATCACATTCTAAGATTGATTTGTATGAAAATTAAATATCATCCTTTAGACTGTACGTTCAATTAATTTTAACATTTTATTGCAGACCATAGTGGAGATAGAAAGTTGGTAATTTTAAACACATAAAACGTACATTATGAAGCCTGTAGGGTATCGCTATAGGAAGAGGTTACCTTTAAGGCCTGTAGGGTATCGATATACGAAGAGGATACCTATTTTTATGTTTTACTAATAAACTAATATATTTGAATGAATGAGAAAATATATTATTAAGAATTTTTATATTAAAAAAAAATGTGTCATAAAAAAAACATATGCTTTCTTTTAGCTTGTTGACAGAAAAACTACATTAAACAATTAATGAGCACATACTCATATTCTTAAATTGTTTATTATTATAATAGAAGCGGTCTTGGGGAAGTAACCTTGTCGTACAAAGAAACAATAAGATCTATATCTTTCTTGTCAGACTTGCCAAAAATTTTATATATTATATAAAAGACAAAAAATTTAAGTTTCGGGAAGATAAACTATGTGAATCTACTTTTATAATTGTTTATTTGTAACTTCGACAATAGCCGAGACAATTTTACAACAGCCAGTACAACTTTACTGATCCAACTTTACAATATACTTCATAACTCATAATGATGATACCATTTTCTTTACTTAACCTTACAGTAATATATACTTATACTTACAATATTAATTCAGCTTATTGTTGCCTCAACTTAACGTAATTATAAGGAAAATAGTGAAAAATCTGTTATCATTCTCTTTTCCCCTATTACGAAATGCTTACGATCTTTTAAGTAGATAAACAATATCATGATTGCTATAATTTTTGAAACCTCATTTCACTCTTGCATACAACATGTAACAAAACCAGTTCCACCAATTGGAATTAGCAAATTTCGACCTAATTGCCGGATGAATAAATGGCCGTATTACGATAGTGACAATACATTATTTAATTGTGCAAACTTACCGGTTAAAGTACGCACGTAAGTAGTAAATATTGCATTTGAACAAACTATCTATTTTTGTAAACCTGCTCCATAATGGCCTTGTCATTCGGAGCCGGCTGTCACTTGATAAAAATCACAGCGTTCCCGTACTCGTAAAAGCTCTCCATTGCTCCGGATACTTTGACGTGGAACACTAAAAGATTGATAAGTATCAAGTAATGATAATGATCTTGTTATATGTTGTAGCAATGTGATTTACTTACAGTTACAGTACAGTACAGTTTTTTTTTTGTAAGTTCATTTCTTTTTTGTTTTTTTCTCGGCACGTATTTCACGTACAGGTTGCGACACATAATTCTAGCGCTGCACAAAACACGGAGGGGATAAATGCGCATGGGTACGACTGAAGAGCCAATCAACGCAATCCACGCCCACCCGCGCACCTCGTTTCCCCCCAACACATCTTAAATTTTACTTCTGCGCTATAACGGACGGCGCTAGAGTTTCGTGCCGCAACTTAATCTCTATCTACCTATACCTAAGAGCAACACAGAAGGGAGTAGCCATAGCGACAAAATACTAATCAAATCATTCTGTCATTTTTTGCAGGTGAGGGATGAACATGCACAGAAACGTAGATTAACATACAGAAACTGTAACTACGACACTCCCACATAAACAATACACAATATAAATCCACGCGGTCCAGGCAGCGGACGGGACTCGAACCCACACCCTTTGCAATCCGGGCGAATGCACTGACCAATTAAGCTACCACGGCCCTGCGACTTCTAGTAAAACTTTTCTTTAGATTTAAACATCTAGCAGTTAAATGCTTAAAAAAAATAAAAACATAACTATAATTGCTATTTCTTCTTTCAAATGTTTAATACTTGAAAAAGTATTCATTTGACATTGTGGGTTACCTACAATGCGCTGCCTTGCAGCTTAAGGCTAGGAAAATTTCGACGCGGCCATCAGGGCCGTGGCCGTGGTAGCATAATTGGTCAGCGCATTCGCCCGGATTGCGAAGGGTGCGGGTTCGAATTCCGTCCGCTACCTGGTCCGCGTGGATTTTTTTCTAGTAAAACTTTTCTTTAGATTTAAACATCTAGCGGTTAAATGCTTAAAAAAACATAAATACACAATATACTCGTATCTTAAAATCCTGCTCACACGTTTCGTTTGTATGCCCAACCCGACAGAGAGGAAAGCTGTGTATGCTTACTCTCGTCCTGGCCTCCAAAGTCGCGTTGCTCCCCTAACTTCCTAACCTATACCTGTAAATTATGGTTTCCGCCACATTCGATTAGAATCGTTTTCTTTTTGGCGATTATCAGATTATATGAAAAAATGGGTGCGTGTACTTATGTAGGCGCGTGAGAAGTTATCCTTCTTTGGCACCGTTTAAAATTAGTTTTTAATTGCATGCAAATAATTAATTACAATAAATTAATAAACAGTCTGGAAAATGACACAGTCAATAAAGTTTAGTTTTAATTTGAAAAAATAAATAAATAATCAAAATATTCAATTAAAATCGCTACTGAATATAATTTATTAGAACATAATAATATGTGATTTGCACTTGTATGAAACTCAAACACGTATTCCGAATTACTTTATTACAAAAAATAAAGATGTGGTTTTTGGTTCTACTACACCAATGGTCAAGAGATGGCGCTGTAGTCTCCTGAATCGCGCTTTGGTTCCGTTGTTCCAGATTAATAAATACTTTTGATAGGCCTTCACAATGCAGTCGTTAGCACCCACTAAATAGAGATTCTATTTCTATTTTGTTGGTAGATTTTCTTAATGTGCGGTAAACACAAAAGTAACAGCATGAAGTTGGTCTTCTTCACTTCTCACTTCATGCTGTTAATATTTTGTGTTACAGTGAATGCGCGCGCATCTTAAAATTTCACTCTCATCATTTTTTCATAACGCGCCTAAAGATGTATAACTTCAATAAGTACCTAGTGCGTTGTTGTTACAATAACTATAGGTCGCTTTTATAAAACCAGCTTGTTGTTTTCCGACATTCACAAAAGCTTAATATCGGAGTGGTATATGGGTTTGTAAACTCGGAGCCAATCTTAAACCCAACTTAAAGCACATACCAATGTGAAAAATACCTCTGCACTTATTACACAAAGTAAGTACCTACAATTCGACCTTGTTGAAACATAATGTTGTATTAACAGATAATAGGTTTAACGCCACAATAAGTAGTTATAACGACATGAATTCAATGCTATGTCCATTACATAAAGTATAACGCAAATTATAACCATTTAAGTGAACGGTTCACCATGTCACGTAGACCTGATAGACTTTAAGGGAATGTAAAACATATTTTTTTATAGTTACCCATTTGTTTTTTTGTCAACCATGCTTGGAAATGTGAGCATTATTTTGACAAGCGTCTTAAGCAACGCCTCTACCGGTCGTAAGAATAAACTAGATTTGATTCGATTTGACATACAAAATTTGAAGTTGAATGTACATTTACGGAGCTGTCAAAATTCGCGCTTGTGTCTCTGGTTACAGACGGTATTTCAAGAATGCTAAAATAGTTCTCAAATTGTGCTGAAAAGAGACAAAAAAGCATGTGCGGGACGTACTACAAAAGTGATAACTTAAACTATTCCTTTTTTAAACAGGAAATTGGTAGGTGAAAAGGGAATTGAAGGATGAAAAGGGGATAGGAGGGTGTAAAGGGGATTCGAGGGTGAAAATGGGATTCGATAGTGAAAAGGGATTCGAGGGAGAAAGGGGCAATGGGAGGGTCAAAGGGATACGAGCGTGATAAGGGGATTGGTGGGTGATAGTGGGGATTGATAGGTGTCGGAGTGGAGTGGGCCTGGGGACAGCCTCTGGTACCTGGGCGGGCTGTGGTGTCTATCTCCTTTGCGGTGAAGGGAAGCCAGCCAAACTGGCGCCGTAACGCGTTACGTAACGAAGCGGTTTACCCTCCCATAAGAAGTTATTACTTCAAAAACAACGGAAGCTTAATAATATAATAGTTTTCTGTACCGAGACGGTGACAATGTCACGCTCATCTAAAAATAGCATTTCTAATTTTCCACCAATAAATGGGTGCTGTGTTCAGAAATCTGAGTTACGTACAATAATTCGCCGAGCATTCGGAAGGATCGCTTTATCGCTTCCCTTGCTTGATATTACGACTCGGTGTGATGCAAGACCTGATCAACTGAAACCTTTGAATAAATTATTAGGTGGGGTTATAAACAGTTATGCTTTATAGTGGTAGAGCTGGATGGCGTAAGTTGTTAGCGCGTTCGGCTGCGATCATTGAAGTTAAGCAACTTTCGCAGTGGTCGGTCATTGGATGGGTGACCAAAAATCCTCTATCTCGAGTTCATCAGTGCTGCGGAAGGCACGTTAAACCGTTGGTCCCTGCTGTATCTGGCGTCGTTAACACCCGCTAATCCGCACTGGGCCCGCGGAGGGACTGGGAGGAATAAAAAAAACTATGCCTCAGAAGGAATTTAAAGCAGTTGGTCAACACCCACAAACTTATCTGCGATAGGTTATTGACCCGTTTTCCTATTCCATCCACAAAGAAGGCCTATATAGGCTGAAGGTGATCATGGTAATTTAACGACGATTTGAAAGTGTTGTTATAAAAAAAAACATCAGCGGTTTTTAAGTAACAATGGCCAGCCATAAGTGGGTGGGTGTTAATGAACGTCCTTGCATCTCGACAGCACAACACAACACTTGTTATAACTATCTCCGTTGATCCAAGCAAGGTCACAGAGCAGCACACAATGCTACTAGGCCACACCAGTACATCAGACAATGCTATGGGAAACCAGTGTGCTGTACTCTTTAGCATATAATGCGTCAGTTGTGTTTGAATAAAATCGTTTGTTCGGCGATCCTGCGAAGAGGCGTTATTTAAGGTTGTTTTTTTTTTATTAAAATTTTAATTGAGTCTTTCAATACGTTATGAGACTAGCATTGTTCTTATTTAGGAGGACGTACCATATTAATCTGTTGGATTAGAGAAGACTTTCAATTCGCTGTTAATACTGTAAAAAATTAAGATATTTTTATTTCAAAATCTTTGAAAATGTTTTTATTAATAATACTGTTTTTCTTATTAAAAAAATATAGAGATACAATTTGTACAGTGTAAGGATGTGAAGTTAAGGATTCATAAATTATGATAGAATAAAGAAACGTTCATACATAGTTTACATGAACATTGTAAACAATACATAATTTGGTTTTTTGGCGTTCGTTTACGTTAATTTACAAAAATACAGATCATAAAAGAAACGAATGTCTACAAAAAAGAATAAAAAAAAAGAAAACCGTCTTTCCAAATTCAAATTTCCTATAAGCGCGTAAGGCCAGTCACACGCTGACCTCACAGAAAGCGACATCGAGTGAAAGTCCATTGGCGTGGCTCACAAAGAATTTCACATTCCGCCAAAATCATATTCACACGCTTAATGTGTTAATTTCTTGTGTATCCATAGTATAACAACCGCGAAGTGAGCAATTGTTACTCGGGTGCTGTCATACCGAAATCGCTTCTCTGTGTAAACACACTATTTACCAACTGCTAAAGAGGCAATAAAGTCCTTAAAGTAATTGCCTTAAGGTTGTAAATATTTCATCAGTGAGTGCTTATTGCACATTATTAGGCAAAGCTGTATGATTACTCAAATATGTGCAAATGCTTTCTATTTCTATACGGCAATTACTTATTTAAGTTATTTTACTAAAGTTGTTTGCCGAATAAAATATTTACAAACTTTTGCAATATGAAGACATAACTGATCTCCTTAACCTTGGCTTAACAGGTTGAATATCTGTTTAATTAATTCATCAAATTCAGTAATGTTATAAACAGACAGTTAAAAGAAAGTTCTTTATGGTTTTTAAAAATCGAAACACCTTTTAGTCGCGCTTCCGAATTTCAATTTATAGAAAAAAACACATCGTCTGCGTTGTTAACGCGATCAGTGTCGCATAGGAAATCAGATAGTTTCTTAGCATTGTTGATTTTAAACTTTATTCTTATCACGATAAGAATGAACTTCATTCCAACTGGCTTAGAGTGAGGTGACGAATGTCAAGTACATGAAATCGATTCTCTGACTTCGTAATTTTTCGGACACTTTCCAATGTCGGACATAGAGTGAAAGACAATTAGCTTTATATATTATACCTACTATTATCAACAACAATTTTTACGAAAAGCTTTCTTTTCGAATAGCCGTGCGAATCTACAGAAATTTCCTTTATTGAATGAGGATCTTGGTTGTTTTGTTACTGAACAGTATCAGTTAATTTGGTCTCACAAGTCGGGTAACAATAGATAATTTGAGTCATACAGCTTACTGTTATAATACACTGTTATAATTGAAAGTTTGCTTTTCAACTGCGTACTTTCAAGAAAAAGTTTTCAAACGTTGACTTAATGCTTCTTTATTCAAATCAGCAAAACGGTTCGAAATATGAAATTCAAAATAATTCGTGAGCGGTCAGTAGAGTTCTGATTCTATTCTAAATACGTAATTTGAAAAGTCATTCAACAAAATAAGGAGGTCAAGCTTAGAGAGTGAAACTGCATTTTTTTCGTACAGCCACCCGCTGCCGGCGGTCGTCGCTTGCTATAGGTCATACACCTTACTACGTCAACCCGAACTGAGCGAATCTGTTGACGCGATAAAATCGAACTGACCATCTATCTTACTTATACTACCTAGCAGGGGTCGAGAGAGAGAGAGAGAGAGTAGTTTTAAATCTAAGTCATTTTCATTTAATACAGTGACTGAAAACTATTCGATCATCCTACTGAAAATTTGTATGTATGCTACTCAATTAACGAAAACCATCGATATATACATATAGACACATTTATCGGCCACCTAAAACCAATTTGAAGTCTTGACTTCATTGGTCCCTAGCTAAAAATAAAGTTACATTGAGCAAAAAGTTTTTACGCAGTTTCGAAGCTGATTTGTTGACAAACTATTTCGTGTGTGTTTTTAAAATATATAATTATTGCTCAATCTTATTATATACATTACAACAGATATTTTCGCTACAAACCGTTGAAACTTAAGTGGGCCAATAGATGTGTCTGGGAGTGATATCCTTATAACTCTATGGGCTGAACGTCTTTCAATTAAACTTGTGCACTATGCACACATTCAGCCTTATTCCAAAACGCAGACAAAAATTTAGTTTTATACCTAATGTTATCTCCTTCTTCTTTTTAGTAAACAAAAGTGGCAGCATCAGTTTAAGTCCAGGTTTAACGTTAGTCTAAGTTTTGTAATACGGCGAATATAGTTTTTCATCTGGATTGAGACTTAAGCTACTTTTTATCCCCGAAAAATGTTAGGCCTCTGAGGAATTCCCAAAGAGCTAAAGTCAACGCGGACATAATCGTGGGCGACCGCTTGTCCCATTAAAGAACATTATCAATCTCTAAATCATGGCAACACTAATACTCAATTGGAAATCGAGCCGCACTATTTTTCACAGAACATGGCATTAAAACATAGTGCATCGACCGCGTCGTGCCACTATTGACCCAGAATGTGAACTGTCTATGGTATTACTGGCTCGGTAGCTACTATATAATCTATGCTAGAGTACCATTGATACATGCAACTGCAATATTGCATTTTAAGCTTTTAGACATCATTATTATCTCTTTGTTTGTGAGGTGTGGCGCTTATAATATCGACGGTTACAATATCGACAATCGCTGTTTCAAAAACGCTACATTAACCGCATCGATGTAAATGAAAATCAAAAATCATTTATTCAGTCCAGGTTGTTAAAAGCACTTGTGAGGGTCAAGAAGCTACGCCATCGGTTCGCAAAACTACAGCGGGAGACCTTGTACTGAGAAGAACCGGCAAGAAACTCAGCAAGGGCTGTTTTTATCTATCTGTAGTTTCATATACAGAGTCGCCAAGTTGAAAATGACTTTAGAGATTCTTCTGAAGTCACCTTCCATTACATAATTTAGCATGTAGATATATGTAGTTACATTTTTTTTTTATAGTTAACTTTATATTTAGTATACAGGAAGCGGCATCAGATAGAATATTACTGTTATGATAAATGACTAACACCCATCAAATAACAAATTACAAGAAACACTATGTCCATGCATTACGATCATTTAGATAATCATCTACTTTATAATAGCCCTTATTCATAAGAGTATTCTTGATCTGAGATTTTAATTTGGTCAGTGGAAGCTCAATCAGATCTTGAGGAACTTTATTAAACAATGCAATACCACAACCCAGAAATGAACCTCTTGATTTTTGGAGTCTGAAACATGGAACGGCCAGCTTGTTTTTAAATCATCGCGTGTCAAAGTTACGGGTTTGACTTTTTTTGCAAATGCATCATAGTTTTTTCTTACATATATTATATTTTGCATAAATATATTGCGATGCCAGAACAGTACACCACATCGATAATACGCGATCTCGACAGTACCATGGAGATTTCTCAATTGTACTTCACTTTAATATATAAATGAGTGGGTTTGATCAAGTCAATGTTGTTACCATAATGCGCGAGCCGAGTGAGCAAAGCGAGCGTGCGAAGTGCCAGAAAAACCTTTAATTATTGTACTGTCTATTTGGTGTAGGTATTTCAATGTAGCGTACCAATATCGATTTAAGGTACTGTCGATTAATTGACCAGTCGATGAATCGTTTTTGATTCAGCGCACTTCGATGCTGTTACTGTCGACTGCCGATATTATGAAGCAGATACGTTTGCTAGTTTATAGATATTGCGGTTTTCTAATTTTAACAGTAGCTAGATAACAAGGAGCTACATGATAGCAAGATTTTCCTAAAATTAAAACTACACTTGTCAGTTGTCTATCCTTTTCATTTACTATAGAGTATGATAAGGACATAATATACTACTGTCCTCCTATAATACAGTTTATAAAATAATGTTATCTGTGAAATTTATTTTGCCTCTTTGTGCTCCGTAACAAATTGACACTTGCGTTAGACTAAATAAAAAGATAACTTTAATTTCATGAAACTTAGACACCTGTTAGATTAATCAAAATCTAACAGCGGGAGCTGCGTTTCACATAAACTGCATTGAAGTTTGGAAATAATTAGTTATTTGACAGATCTGTGAGTTACAATTAGGAATGCTAAAGGCATAGACAGTTTAAAATTATACCATAGTTGTTTTTTTATTTAAGGCTCAGCAGATTACCGTACCCCACTTGATGTTAAGTGTAGGTGGGGTCCAGTCGCGAAAATTGCTGATGCGGCAGAAAGTGTGCCACTTAGCCCTTCGTACCCAATTCCTACCCCACGGTGCCCTGGAACTACTTACCAACAGAAACACAACACCATCTTAAGGTAGTGTTATTTTACTGTGGTCGACTGTATTCGACTGATATTGAACAAAGTCAAACTTTGAACCATATCGTTATCGAGATAAAGACTTAATTATAAAACCACAATAAAAAAATATTGTCACCAATTGTTTTTATACGCAGCGTGCAATCATTTTATTAAATTGAAATAACCAACGTTACAGGAAACCGTTTTGAGACCAGTCCATATAGAAAGTAAGGCCACTTCGAGGACGCAGGCATGCCCACAATTATTGTATACTACTGTTTACTTATAAAAAGGTACTATCTACGATACATTACGGAATTTAAGAACTCCATATTTTTTCCTTAACGCTTGTTTTTTCAGATCAATTCTGTTTGATGTATGGTTACAAATGAAATAACAAACTCGAGTCTCTACAGTTACGCCGTGATGTAGCATCATTAAGCGCATTCTACCGACTATGCCATGGCGAGTGTTCTGAGGAGTTATTCTTCCTTATCCCTCCATCACCTTTTCTTCAGAGGACCACTCACGCTGGCCTACGTTGTCACCAACTTATTGTGGCCACTATTCCAACACGAACAAAGAAATTTGGTGATTCATTTCTTAAGTGGAATTCTTTGCCGTCGCACGTGTTCCCTCCTTACTACAATCTGGAGTCCTTTAAGACGCCTCTCTTAGAAGAAGCATTTTTGCAAGCCGGCAAAGTGAAGATGGTTAGTGTAGCAGTTTCTAACTGCTGTTCTAGCTATCTTCGCGTTTGGAGTTTATCACCACTTAACATCAGGTGGGGTAGAGTCATTAGCCTACCTCGCTATAAAAAAAAATTACAAATGAAATATAAAGCTAGGGTTTCACCACCACACGCCAGAGATCCTTTAGTGATCTGATTCTGAGGAGCAGTATTTCAAACTGTGTAAATTTTTCTGGTCTACTGCGCAACATTTACCGCATTATTCCAAAACGCGGACTAAAGTTAATCTTGGTTTAAACCTAATGCTGTCTCTTTCTTCTTATTAGCAAAAAAAGTGACGGCATCGATTTAAGTCCAGGTTTAACTTAAGTTTACGCTTTGTTATAAGGCGGATTATGTATTAACAAATCAAAATTCTTCCATAACTATAAAAGGGTACAATTTGAATATCAAAAATACATTATGTGGAAGTCAACTTAGTGCATTTTTTTATTCAAATTTAAATAAATCAGAATGTATTAAATAAAATATAACCAATTGTTTTCAAGAAAAAATCAACATCTTTTCTCTGCGACGATTCTTTGCCTCTATCCGCAACCTCTTGCAAAACACAAAATCGCTTTCAATTCCGGCAGCGCCAGGCCAGTCTAAAAATTCTTGAACTTTGACTACCTGTCATACATTATTACCTCAATATTTAATTTTGTGAATCTTAAACAACACCTGTTCCGAACGTAGCTGCAGGCCAAGCCAAGAGAAACCCACCAATCTCAAACTTGAATAACGACCTCAATATGAGCATGCATATTGTCTAGCCAGTAAGTTTTCAACTTTATGCTGTTTGTCGTAAGGTGTGTATTCAGACTATTAACTAATATAATAATTGTAAATCAGAGACAATGGGCCTAATACTAGCATGATTCTTAAAACTTTTTAAATTTGAAGCAGTCTTTTTTTCATTATCTATAGAGAACGATAAGAAAATGAGGATAAATTTATTAAATTTAGTATAGATTTATAGTATAATACCACACCCAGACGCAATGTGTATGACTAAATAAAAATTATTTCACGGATTTAAAAAAACTGATTCATATTATTATAAAAAGCAATTATCAAAATCATTTATTCAGTACTCATAAATGTCTAGAAGCTACGCCATCGGTTCGTAAATTTACGGGGGAAGACCTTGAACTGAGGAGAACTGGAAAGAAACTCAGCCAGGGCTGTTTTTTCTCCCTGTTTTGTTATTTACAGAGTCGTCAAGTTGAAAAAAGGACCACCTTCCTTTACATAATGATCAAATATACATTAATTTTTCACCTGCATTTTGATTGTTGTGTCTTAAAGTATGCCTGCTGTGCTAAGTTTGAAACCTTATGAATTGACATATAACTTACAATGAATGTTTTAATAGTAGGAGAGACGTTCGGCTCTACGAAGAGGGCTCAGGTATAGTGGGATTATTTCACAAGGTGCAAGATTACCTTATATATATTATTCTAAGGCGTTCGAGTTAACCGAAAAATCCACGCTTGCACTAGTTGAGACCCTACTATAATACCTTATTTAAGATAGGGTAGATTCCCTTTATATAAAATTATGGCTCATTGACTCCATCTTACGTGATGGTGGTAAGGAAATTCGGAAGATAGCTAATTTAAGTGCCACGCCTACCCACAACATTGAGCCCACGACAACGGCTAACACACACGACAACGGCTAACCCCCACGATAACGACTAACTAGAGCCGAGGTCTGAGTCTCAGAGAAGCCCTCTATTTGAGCCGACCCCCTCAGGTTCAAGTGGTCTAGAGGCTCCAGACGGAGAGGAGACTCCCCCCGTGGGGAGATGCCATCCGGCTGGAATACCTCTAGAGGCACTCGCCAATTTTCGGCTTGAGGTCCCCTTAGGATCTCGCCGTCCCCAAACCCGGTGACGCTGTAAAGGTCATCAGCGACCAACAGCATACACACTCAAAAAAAAACAACCTTGTCGGCCTGAAATTTGCCTATTTACCCTTTAAAGATTGTTAAAAAAGGGGGAAGACACAGAGTTGCACTTTTTACTTGGCATCAGGCAAATTCACAAAGCATGTCCGTGAAATGTGTTACAGAAAATGAAATGAAACTTTTTTTGTTTTTCGCAAGACAGAGCAAGTTTTCTGCTAGCCATAGTCAGTGGGTAAGCAATATTGCTTTTACTGACCCAATTGCTAACCTGTTTTACGCTTTACTTGACTTTTTGGTTGTGTTTTCGCGCTTGAACTTTTACCGCCTTTTACCATACGTGTCAGATATAAAGATTGTTGTACACTAGCAGCGCAAAATAGGATTACTACTGCGTGAACTCAAATTAGGAGCTCGATGGCGCGGGTGGTTAGCGCATTTGGCTGCGATCGTTGAAGTTAAGGAACTTTCGCAGTGGTGGGTCATTGGATGGGTGACCAAAAATCTTCTATCTCGAGTTCCTCCGTGCTTCGGAAGGCACGTTAAACCGTTGGTCCCGGCTGCATCTGCAGTCGTTAGCACCCGCCAATGCGCACTGGGCCCGCGTGGTGGGTCATGGCCCAATCTCCCTATTCCATCCATAGAGAAGGCCTGTGCCCCAGCAGTGGGGACATTAATAAGCTGGTGATTGAACTCAAATTATTTGGTTTTATGCATTCTTTTATTTAAAAATGGAAGTTAGTATATTGAATGTTTGACGGCACTATTCAGTTGTGCTCTGTCAACCTACTCGCTGCAAAAATACATTATTATAGTTAATGTTGTTTTGCTGTTGTCTTCTGATTATTTATTCCCAGTTGGGCTCTCCAATTCGAGCAGGTAACCAGTTCTTTTGCAAGACTTGTTCTCCACGTGAAACGGAGTCATTGCGAAATAAACTCTTTCGTAATAATCAAAAACTATATCACACCGATCTGCCCACCTATTTCCCGCCTATTCCCCTTTTTCAATGAAACGCGTGCAAAATAAAATAATTTTCTTCATTCTCTACGCTAAAGCATACTCTACTCAGTATCATAACGACATCAGCTGTCCTCGTGAAGTTCGCGACAATATTTTAAAACTATGCTTCAATGTCGATGCGTCTGGCTATGGTTTGCGACTATGGAAAACTTCAAATTGACTTTTATTTTTACTTTCGCTGATGATGATGCTCGATAACGCAGTAGTAAGCGCACAAGGCGAGTTTCTCGAAAGATGGTAATGGGATGGGTGACCGATAAATTAATTTTTAATTTATAAGCCATTACAGTTTGTATCGATACCGAAAACTGCATGATGATTAGCTTAAGTAAACATGTTTTTTGGGTAAGACATTATAAATAAGTAAATATTTCACTTTAAAATGAACTAAAGAAAATTTTACGAGAAAAAATGCATCTATGAATTTGATAAAAAAAAAATATTAATGAAAGAGTTACCGTGCGGTTTCACCCGCATTAATTAAAAGATAGACAGAGCTGTCGCAGATTTATTTTATAGAAATTTTAAAACGGAACAATTCCGTATTACACGATTTTTGTATAACTTTTACCGTTTACGCAGCGCACGCGCAGATCTCCCAGTCTCTAAGATAGAATGTTTTTTCCAGATATTGCAACCTTTTTCATTGGTGCTCCGCTCTTATTGGCCGTAACGTTATGATGTAAAGCCTCCTATAGCCTTCATCGTAAAATGCACTATCCAACACAATAATAACTTTTCAAATCGGACCTATAGTTTCTGAGATTACCCCGTTTTTTTTTTCTAAATGGCTTCGCACAGCTTGTGCATTTAGCCAATGTCAAGTGTTAAAATGTTTACAAATTCTATAGCACTCGTGGTTAAAGTAATAAATCAAGTCAAAGTAAGTGGAAGTCAAGTCAACCCCCTTTCCCTATGTTTCAGTAAATGTGTGGGGATTTACTGGAACCTCCCCGTGGACTTCTTGAGGGAACGTCGAAAGACACTTTCCGCTATTTTGTTTCACTTGCCAACACTTGTGCATGTTCTCGAACACTTAGTAGTTAATAATCCACCATTATTAGACACTAACATCGGCCACTACACAATTTTTAACAAGAAAAACAAAACTGCTTAAGTGACGCTACCCGATCCCGCCAAAAAGTCCTTTACCGCGATCTTTTCTGCTTTATGATATACAAACAAGACGTTCTTACTAGTGCAAGCCATATACAACCTCTTTTAATCCTAAATTTCAAATTCGGAATTATGGAACAACACCCAAGTGCATGTGCACCCAAAGAGCTTTGACCCACAACACGTGCCGGACGCAACGCCAATATCGGCCTTATGTTATAACCGAATGTAACACCGTTACGCCCAAAACGGCGTGACCACGCTCGTATACTCGGCACATGTGTTACGTTACCGTTCCGTGTCCGTTATTCGCTAATCACTGTTTTGTTACTGACCAAATTAATGGCTAACCGTGTAGGTTAATACTCGGTCGGGTTTTGTACATTCAAAGTATTAACAAGCGCATTGTGAAATTTATCAGTCAGTGATGTAACGATTCATTTTTGAATTGAATGCCAACCTGTGAGCAAACACTTTTTGAGAAAGAAATTTGTTAGGTAATTTTGATATAGTATTTGATTGATATTTAATTAAACCAAGTCACTCTTACGTAAAGCAGAGGTAACGACAAAAACTTTTTGTATTGTAAAATAATCATGTATGCAGTTTTTGATTTTCCTGAATGCTTCATTTATATTATTTAAAAGTTATTCTCCTCAATATATGTAAGTATATTAAATAAATTTAACAAAAATCATGAATGAAATAAATTTACTAGGTTTTTTTATGTCTGTATGCAGTTGATCACAGATGGTCCTTCTAAATGCTTCTCAGATTTGAATAATTTATAGTAAAGGTCAAATAACATGACGTAATTCAGAATATACATTTTTCTTGTACTTTTTGGGGTTTTACTTATTTTTATTTTTTTATTAAAATTAAAATTTGTTTTTATTCATTTGGATAGTTCGGTGGCTATAGCGTGGAACTTAGGCGCCTGAATCAGAGTAAAATTTTAGCAACCCTTTATAAGAAATTATATTTATTAACGAGATTTCTACCAAGTACCTAAATGTCTGTATGATGATACCACTGGATTGTTTTGACTGTTTGTTTCACTTTTCATTAACTTTAACTGAGATTCTAATACTTATTTAGTTACCTACTTATTTTACTTAGATTCTTAACATTTTTCGAACTGTAGCACTGACTTAAATGTAAAAAAAACCTTAGCTTGAAATAAAATTAAACCAATAAAAGTGCGGCAACAAAACTCCACTATTATTTTATTTACTAATTGAATCCATCAAACAATAAACACAAAAAACAGCGGTATCTTCCACCATCCGAATCATTACAAATACATGAAAAAAAATCCATCCACTTTTTTCCGAAATCATTAAAACCATGATTACCCGCGTCTGAAATGCCATTTCGATCGAGTATGATAGAATGATGATCGCACATGTCATTTCTGGATCGCATTACACACACGTTACGATGGTAATGCATATACCGTTGGTTAAATCATGACATCGCTACAATATTACTTATACCTATTTATAGAAAAACAGGGGAAAAACTGGCCAAACGCGAGTTAAATGCTCCAAGCTATCGTACAAGCTTAACATAATGCAAAACAATGTTTTCGTCTTTTGGTAATGGACCCTAAAATCCCTCAAGATTGTTATATTTTTGTGTGCTTCATTTCTTTGTCGCACTATCCGTAAATGGAATGCTCTGCCTGCTCACGTGTTCCCTCCTTCTTAAAACCTGGGATCCTTTAAAAGAGGCGTGAAGTAGCAACATGCAGGCCGGCAAGGTGAGGATGACTGGTGTGGCAGGTAGAACTGCTGCACCAACTATCTTCACGTCTGGACTTTACCGTTACTTAACATCAGGTGGGTGGAGTCATTTATCGGACCTATCTATAAAAAATATATTTAAGTATTCAACTGCCGGACATTCAAATCTTAAGAAAATTTCACTAGAAAAATTCTACGCTGTTCAGGTTTCAGACGGGATTCGAACCCGCACCCTCCGCTAACCGGGCAGATGCACTGACCAATTATTATTATGCTAACTCGTCCTTTATGGCCGTGTCGAATTTCTTCCAGTATTTCTTAGGCTGCAAGGCAGCGCCATCTCTTTGCATTGTAGGTAACCCACAATGTTCGTGTAAGTGTTCGAATTCCACTTGAAACCTAGGCAGAATGGAATTTTCAGTAGTATAATTTACTTTAGTGCCATTTCTCATTATCATCATCAGCATAATAATGTCCTCATTATTGAGGATCATGCTTTCCTTATAGAAAGTTTGGGTAATTGTGTGCTTTGTATTGCTGAAATATTGAAATGCTTTTCAATTTTAAATTAATAATAATGGTATTATTATTTAAGAAAATGAACAACATTCGCCATTATCATTCTGCATCACACATTGTCTTCCTAATAAACAAAAATATCATAAGGTTAAAGTTCAATTGATTATTCTAGATCCCAAGTTATTCCAACATCATAAAACACTTCTATACTCTTCCGATCGCCATCTTTATTACAAGTGAAAAAGAAATTCCCTCTTGATATCCTAACATCCTCTGCGGTTTCTAACAACGACATTCCGTAACGAAAACTAAGGCACCTCACGCACCAGACGGCCGCGACCACGACCAGAGCCCGTAACGACCAGATTAAGCTAAGCTGGTCGTTGCAGCCAAGCGCGCCACATGGTTTCTTTAGTTATTCTTATCGTTGCGACCACTGGCCGTAGTCGTGGCCGACCAGTGCGTGAGGTACCTAAGCCACCAGACACACGTTATTACCGTTTTGTAAAGCATAACCGTTTTAGATACGGATAGTCGGATACAACGAACTCTTTACTAAGGAATGCTGATACGATTCTGTAGCTATGTAGCTTTAACCATATCGCTTTTAGAATTCCGTACGCAAAGGGAGATATCTCTACTATAAATCTTCCGGTGTCTGTCCGTCCATCCATCTACACTGGCCTAAAGAGTAGTATCACACTTTTAAAATTGCAATAACTTTTAAAGTACACAATGGTGTCGATTCTGCCGTGATTCTCTAAACTTAAACTAAATTTAACATCAGTCTCTCCTTTTCATTCTGTATAGAGAATGATAAGGATACACTGTTGTCAAATTTAGGCTAAGGTTTACAGAATCATGTCAGAATCGATACCAATATAATAAACTTTTGAAATAAAATGGACTCAAAGAAGAGTATAATTTAGTACTACAATTATAAAGAAAGCTATTAAAATTTTCTATAAAAGTCTTTTTTTTATTTTAAATCTCTAGCTTCTTCTATAGTTTAGAAAAAAATAAAATATTTTATAAACTTGATTCGTTGTTTTGTAGGCCTGTGTAGTGAGAAATACCAAATGAAAGGTAACCAGTAGATACGTTGACATTTTCAATGGTTGCAATTTTCCTAGGCCAGCTACAAGAAAAAACAAAAAAAAATGTGTGCGTGGACGACACATCTGAAATGAAACTTCTTTTCTTAAAAAACCTAACATTAGGCGATGCATAAGGCATAGGAGAATGGAGAAACCACTTCAAAAATCTCCCACCTTGGTTAAGTTTTCATGACAATTCTATTTGTAGATAAATATTACAGTAAATAGTATAAAAATTAGTACATTTATGAATTTAACTGCAGCACTCTGTACAGTGGGAATTACTTTCCCAGTTATTCGTTAAAAATCGAGCAGATAATCAGCTACCGCTCTACCAACCTCTTATAAAATGATTTATCATTATCATTAGCCTAATAATACTGATTTATAATAAGTGATAACTGACATCAAACCATCAGTCATCTTTGCCTGAGAGATATCTATACCGTATTGTTACGCAAGAACCCACATTCATAAAATCAATCTTTATTTTAATTTTTATTTCGTTGTTATTGGATTGTGTTGCATATTACACAAATTAACGGTTTGTTAACCAAACAGAGTAGTGACCGAGTTGCATTTAAAATTAATTGTGACTCTGAGCGACTGGCAATCGCCAATAAATTAAAAGGAATAGCTCGGTCTAGAATTCATGCTAATGTTACATAGTCAAGTTGGGAACAGTAAGACTGTTTAGTTTATTTTTTGGGGAATTGGTCTCATAAAATAAAACAAATTTCAACGGTGTAGAGGCACTGCTTTTATTTTTTTAGGATGCTTCGTCTGAAAAGGATGCGAAAGCTCAATAAATAAATAAAATCAGTGCTTCTATGCCTTTGAAACTTGTTTTATTTAATGAGTGGTGTGCGTGAAGACCTAATAAACAAATAATTATTGTTCTCAATCAATTAGGAAACGAAGATGTGTGTTTCAGTTAAATATCAGCATAAAATCGTAAATACATAGAAATATACCCAAAACCATGACCAGCATCTCATCCTACTTCCTACTAATGTTATAAATGTGAAAGTCTGTATGTTTTTATATTTTTCAGTAGCAAACATACAAATGTTTGTTACTCAATCACGCAAAAACTACTGAACGGATTTGCATAAAATTTGGTATGCATATAGTTTGTGTAGTTAATTAAGTCATAGAGACCTTTTTGTCCCGAGACGACAACAGGTTGCTGTGAGATTCGAAAAAAACTAAAGTTAACGTGGCCAAAGTCGAGGGTGTTCGCTAGTGGTAAATAAAATTCTGTGGTCTGTCACTATGTACTTTAACTTTTTCATATTACTTGATTCATGAATAAATCCACGTACGATAATTTAAAACAATTTGACATGCGCTTCTACCGTCGTTTTCACTGTGCAATAAAGCAACCTTGCGAGGTTGCCGAAACAACCTTGATATTTCGCACAACTGCCCACATTCTGTTAACTGCATTACATTAATATTAATTCTGGACCTTAAATATTTGAGGAATAATATATTATTGGTCTGTACAAAACCATTTTGTCATCCTTCTCGCTGATGTTGCTTCCAAAGTACAAGAAAACAAATTACCTGAAACAGAGAAAATATGATATTATTATATTAGCTTAAGACTTCTAATCATTTGTACACTTGATTAGCAAATAGACATATGAATTTGAATTATTCACAATGAAATTTTCTTCAAAGATATACTTCAAGAATTGAAAACCTCCTACTTTTGGAAGTCGGTAAAAAATCACATTCATTAAGCATGTTGATTATCATCAGTCTATATGTGTAGTCACTGCTAGCCCACATGGTTTCCCTAAAGATGGAATAAGAGTTGAGCTGGAAACTAGAAACAAGTTGGCGAGCAGCGAGAAGCGAGTGTTCCGATAGTTTTATCGCTGCTGGGCTTTAAGCGACCGTGGGCTACGACTGGGTGGATGCGACGGACAGACTCGAGATGACAGCCCTGGGGTTCTATTTTTTATTTTCTCTCCTTGGTTCGCACGCTCGATTTATACTAATTTTGATTCGATATAATATATTCCGTATTTTTGAATCGCTCGACGTCAACGAGCGGTCTCGACCTAAATAGTCCTGATTGCCAACAAATGGTAATATGATTACTGTGTTTTTTCTTCACTCTATTCATTAAGCCCTGCCGGCCTGCTTTTAAAGGATCCCAGGTTGTAAGAGGAAGGGAACAAGTGAGCGGGGAGAGTATACTTACTTGCCACATTTTTTAAATAACAAAATTACTAACTCAAAGAGAGAACTTCCCTTTTTGATATAAATGTGACAGAACTAATAAAAGGCACGTACTTATATATGTATTGGCTCTAGATTTGATTTGGTGATTCATTTCTTTGTCGTACTATTCGCAAATTGTATACTTTGCCCGCGCACGTGGCCTCCCTTCCTGCAATCTGAGGTCCATTAAGAGAAGCGTGAAGAAGCATTTCTGCAAGCCGGCAAGGTGGGGGCTATAAACAAATTATATATTGGTAGATGTTAACGTCGTATAGTAATTAGGTTAATTTAAAGCTATTAAGCTTAGTCTTACTTTCAATTCAAGAAGGACATTGATAGATAAGTTTTTGTCACTTATCTACTTAGTGACACAACTTTGCGAAATATAACTTGACCTATGCATTCGCACACAGAAAGTGTTGAGCTCTACCAATATATAAACACAACGAAATAGTTTCTTAATACGAAGCTGTTAATAAAGTTATTGCACAATAATAATAGCAAAAAAAAATAACTAAAACAAAGTATGAGCATCATAATTGCTACACTCGTACACATTCTACAAACTAATTAAAATCGTACTCAATAAAGCATTAGGTTCAAAACATTAACGTGTCCAATTAAAATTGGCCTAATATTATGCTTTATTAATTTATTGACCAATAATACGAAACGCTAACCATAATTAGATACATAGCTTTTGAAGATCTGTATATAACGAAACGCCTGTCAAACATTAATTAAGTAAACGATATTTAGTATCTGATGTATATAATATCCTTTATGGAGCAATTCTTGTTATGTTATGTTACAACATTTCGAATCGTTTTTCGGTTCATGTTTCATTTAGTTAATGGGATTTACAATCGGTATTAAAACCAACAAACCATTCGGAGCGACAAAATATGTATTTTATTTTATAATAAAGCTTTAGATTGACTATGAACTACAAATATCATTCTTAGTACTATATACTAAGGTGCAAATTGGTTTAAACAATATGAACAAGCTAACATACAACTTAGTATTTGCCATCCTCATTTTACCAACGTGACCCAATCCCTTATATCGTAAACCCTGAAACCTTACCCAACAACAAAATCATATTTTTTTATATAAATTTTCATATAAATATCCCTGAAGTCCCTGTAAGGCTTGTGTTATGGGATGCTAGGGTAACGGATAGAATACATCCGTGACTGGAGTAAAAATTCTCGTATTCATCTCACAAATTTTGCCCGGAACCTTCGAGTATCATTATCATAATCATTAGCCTATTAATGTCTCCACTGCTGGGGCACAGGCCTTCCCTGTGGATGGAGTAGGGAGATTGGGCCATGACCCACCACGCGGGCCTAGTGCGGCGGTAATGGCGGTTGCTAATGACGGGTGCAGCCGGGACCAACGGCTTACGTGTCTTTGGAAGCACAAAGGACTCGAGAAGATTTTTAGGTCACCCATCCAATGACCGACCACTGCGAAAGTTGCTTAACTTCAACGAACGACAAAAAATATGTACAATAACGAGTGGTAGAGAAAAATAAAATTGTGGACGATTCAAAAGAGTTGTACTTTACATCCAATTTGAATAAAGATATATTGATATCTGATTGCAACAAAATTCCGACTTGACTACCATAAAAAGTATTGCGAAACTGTTAATATGTTCCACTACAAGCTAAAATGTTGCATGTTGTCTAACATCATAATGACAGACATAATTGCAAGATGAGATTAAATGATTCAATCCTGCGCATCGTCAAGCATGAAAACGGATGCAGACAGACTCAATTTACACAATCAAGAACTCATTTTTTATTTATTAAATTAACCATACGCGGTTGACTGATAGCTAAACAAAAACTAAGAATGTACCACAGAACACAGAAAGAGGTGAGCAGGATCATAGACAGTTTGTATGGGAACCGATGTCACCGGCTCGACTCCACTACACTTTCACTTAATAGATAATAGCGAATCAAACGATGCGACATCAAGCAATCGAACCAATCAGCGCTCACACCCAAGAGCAACGACGCAATCAGAACCAAGTTTTGGTCAAGTTATGAGCATTTGCTCACACATAACTATGGCGTACCCGCCCCGCCCACAAGGCCGATTAGCAATCAGGTGTGGAATGTACCGACCGCTAATTTTTTATGGATATTTCCAGTCTTCATTCTTCCAACCAAAAAGTACATATGCAAGTAAAGACCAAGTCACTCAATGAATTCCCGTCAAAATGCCTCATGAAAGCAACCTAGATCAAGAGACACTATTTACTATCTCGAGCGAAAAATCCCAAGTCACTATGATTCGCGTCAAAAATTTCAAATGCAAGTAGACCAAGTCACTTTATGAAGTTGCGCTAAAAATCTTTGTAAATCAACTACACACAGTCCCGCCAAATCGTTTCCCATAAAACCCACTTTTTTTTCTATATGGCTTCGCACGATTTGTGCATTTAGCCAATGTCAAGTGTAAAATGTTTACATATTCTATAGCACTCGTGGTCAAAATATTTGTCAGGTCAAAGTAAGTGGCAGTCAAGTCAATCCCCCTTTCCCTATGTTTCAGTAAATGTGTGGGGATTTACTGGAACCTCCCCGTGGACTTCTTGAGGGAACGTCGAAAGACACTTTCCGCTATTTTGTTTCACTTGCCAACACCTGTGCATGTTTCCGAACACTTAGTGGTTAATAATCCACCATTATAAGACACTAACATCCGCCACAACACAATTTTTAACTAGAAAAACAAAACTGCTAAAGTGACGCTTCCCGATCCCGCCAAAAAGTTGAAGACCCTCTTAACCAAAAAGAAATTCACAAGAGATAAAAAAATATACTAAACCCTTTTTGACTTCCATTTTGAATGCAAATGCGTGTTGTTGTAATCATTTTGCGATATGATGATAATCATACGAGACGATTTATCACCACTCCTGCGCACTGCTAAGCGTGAAAACGACGCAATGCAGCTATCAATGATCATCAGTAGGTCAACAGTTGAGTCAAACCAAAATAGACTTTCAGAAAATCCAAATAGAGTACACTTTTGAAGTATGCTCTGTTTACGGTGAATAGACTTATGCAGGAAAAATTTTATAAAGACAAAGTGTTTTTGACGTCTTTAACCCACTTTCGGAGGTTATGATAATAAAATAAATATATATTGCACGAAAGTGACGTACAAACTGATACAATGACATAGCTTTACAACCACCCATACACGAGATAAATAATGTAAGAAAAGCTGTTCTAGTTTGACTCTACTGCAAAGATTTTTTTATTTATAAAGGTACATTAAACAGCCAAAGGCCAGCAAAAATATACACAGCTGGAATAATATAAGTAAACCTAAGTTACCAAAAAGAAATCATAAAAATAAAGAAAAAAACAATGATGAAATAGTCTTCTATGCTAAGTGATGAAACAAAGCGGGCGAAAGGAATAAAAAAATATTGATTTTACCATAAAAAAGTCACTCATTCATATAACTGCAATCAACCAAAATGTCATAAGAATATGCATCTAATACACAATAAATATATATATATATATATTTAAAAATTTGAAGACGAGGGGGGGGCACAAAACTTTAAGGTACTACCATCAGATTTTTTCATGTTAAAAGAGTCTGCATGATGGCAAGCGGCCACTATGACACCATAGCCTATACACGCTTGCGATACAAAAAATATCGCTCGCACCTTTGCCTACCCTGACCCAATCCCCTACCCCGTGGAGACCTAAAACCTTACCGGCAGAAACACAATACTACCAAAAGGTATTGTTATTTTACTGTGATGTTCTGTAAGGTGGAGGTTAGGTTTTTTTGGTATCTGTTAGCTTTGTTATGAGCAAAACACTCGCTTTTGGACTACGAGCTGTTTTTCTCACTGTTTTATGTTAATAAACTATATTAGCGTTTTTGTAAGTTTTTTATTTGATGTTTTTGTTAAATTCTTTTAAGTTCATTATGATTTTTTGGATGAATTCTATATATGATTTGATTGTTGTTTCTTTTTTAATTATGTTATTTAATTCATAAGGGTTTAGGTTTTTATAAGTTGTATATATTGAGGTGGAGGTTAGGTTAGGTTAGGACGGGCACTCCAATTCGAGTGGGAAATCCACTAGCCCTACCTCTCTGTTCCTTAATCTTCTGTTTTATTGCACTTGAATTTTTCTGTTTCTCATTCTGTCTCCCGCGTGCGCGTGCGTATGAAAATAATATACTTAACAAGGTTAGTAAAAGTCGAATCGAATCATTTTCCCTCATTTGTAGGTCAACAATTTTCTACGTTACCAACCAACACACCTGGTGGATTGATTGCTCACTATAAAAATATCTCACGAATCACCGCATCCAATCAGACCTTTCAGCAGAACGGATTTATAATGGCCGATCGGCGCAGGCGCATAGAAAGTGCCGCCCTTGGCGAAGAAAGTGCGCGTCATTGTGGATTTAACACTCTCGATTGTCAGTGAAGTGATATTGTTTGTGTAGACAACGAATGTTGAATGTGCGTATCTAGAGGTCAAGTTACAGACAGTGCAGTCTTTGACCTATTGGAGGCCCTGGGCATATTAGGATATTGGGGCCCCTATGACCCCCGTTTGGTGATCTAACAAGAACTAGGGACTTTGTATTTGTGATCTTAGGTGCCCATCTATCGATCACGGGGCCCAGAGCACTTGCCCAAAGTGCCCACTGGGAAAGACAGGTCTGGTTATAGATGAGTGGGCGGTTTAGAGCACATTATAATTAGAATAAGCTAGATCGAATAAAACCATAAGGAAGACAATGAATGCTTCAGTGATGCGTATAAGCTGGTCAAGTTACGGATGGGTGGGTGTAGATTTGAGATTATCGTGTTATAGTGAGGAGCTCCATTTGCGCGTGCGCTTTACGATAGTGGGAATTAGGGTTGCCAACCCCGCTATATAATATAGTATCCTACTGTATTAGAGGATCAAATACTATATTTCTAAAAAATATGTATATTAAGCGAAACCACTATATTTTGCTTAAAGCAAACTTTTGCTAGTAAAAGCTTTCTTAAAATAAAAACTGAATTATTAAGGTAACGAGCAGCGAAAATATACTCATTTCAAAAATGAATTAAATATTTTAACCACATTCTATATTTTTCCCATTTTTTGTCATCTACTATTAGTCCAGGCAACGAAAAGGTATAGAGGGAAATGCTTAGAACACAATTTTTGACTTCGTGACTTTGTTAGGACTAGTTAGGAGGTAAACATATCAAAAGTCCCCGCCCGTAGTCCTTAAGCCAGGGGGAGGGGGGGGGGGGGGGGCTTGAAGGTCCCATTTTTAGGTTTTTCGCATATATCTCGAAAACTATGCATCCTAGCGACATGAGACTTTCACAAAAGTGAAAGCTGATTAAATTTGCTACAAGTCTTATTCAGTCAAATTTTTTGATATCTTGTATAGTTTTCGAGATAACCGCTCTTGAAAGTCTGTAATTATGGAAAAAAAAAATGTTCCCATTTTTGCTCTATTTGACCGGATAACTCTTCAACAATGCACCCAAAAAATAAATGCCGGCCGTAGGGTTGTAGAGCATTAAATTATCTTCAATAATAGAAACAATTGCCCTTTTTTTTTTATTTAAGGACAAAATAGTTAGGGTTGTAGACGTATGGGGGCGGTACGGTGGGCACTAGGCCGCGTACTCAGCCCCCACGCGCGGGCCATCCTGCGCACGTCTGTGGGGTCCTCGCGATACCCCGGGAGACCCCTGCCGCGGAACCTCGGCAAGGCCGGGAGAATGCTAGGTGCGGAGACGCGGAAGAATCCCTAAACGGGGATTCTGCGGCTTCGCACTAAGCAGCTTAGAGGGTGTTCGCAGGGTTTTTTAGCGGATATTATGCCGTAAAGCGCCCGTAAGGGTTACGGGGTCCTCAGTGGGCAGCCACTGCTGGGGCTCGTAAGGCTTGCGGGAGCCAGGTGTGAGGTCCATAAGTAAAAAAGAAAGTAAATTAGTGTCATTGAGAAACTGTAATTATCTAATAATAATATCTGTAATAATGATATCCGCTCTTGAAAATCTGTAATTAAAAAAAAAATTGCTTTACATTTATGCTCTATTTGACCGGATAACTCTCGAACTCTTCAACGATGCACCGATGTCTAAATAGCACACATGCTCATTTTAGAATATGTACTTGTTGGCCCACTGACCAGGTTCTTCACACTTAATCCAGAAAATAATTTAAAAAAAACTGTAAGAGTTAACTACTTTATGCAAAAAAGGTTATTATAAATTAGATGATTATTTAAATGATAAGATTGTCTGGTGTTGTATTGGTCCAGCTCAACACAAAAAGTAGTATTAAGAATAATTAAAATTATAAAACAGGACATTAAAAAAAATTGAGACGGTAGGGCCCTGTGCCTCTGGTTTTTTTCCGGTTCTCATTGGCTATACAGGTACGAATACGGCAGTAGTTTTAGATATAATTCACTATGACGTGCAAAAAGAGATTTGTAAAAAAATTCAATATAGTCAATTTCTTGCTCTTTTGGGATGGGAAGGACCTTGATCCTCGTCTTCGTTTACATTTTCTTTTTCTGTGTCATCTTCTCCATCGGAACCCTGTAGGGAAACGGTCAGAGGATCCTCCTGTTCTTCTTCACCTTCGGAGTCAACTTGAGGGACCCCATTCAAGCAGTTCCCCTGGCAATTTTGGCACGCTGGGGAACATTTGAGACTTGCTTTTATGCAGCCTCACTTCGCGCTTTCACAGTCTTTCGTGCATCGCCACGGCCAACACTGCCAGTTTTCTTACCGGGCGACGCAGGCACCCCCTTTAGTCAATACGTCTACTACCCCCTTTTTTATACGCAGGCAAAAAATACTATTTACAGACGACGGCGCCTTTAAGAGGCACACCGCCGAACGGACCTCACACCTGGCTCCCGCAAGCCTTACGAGCCCCAGCAGTGGTTGCCCACTGAGGACCCCGTAACCCTTACGGGCGCTTTACGGCATAATATCCGCTAAAAACCCTGCGAACACCCTCTAAGCTGCTTAGTGCGAAGCCGCAGAATCCCCGTTTAGGGATTCTTCCGCGTCTCCGCACCTAGCATTCTCCCGGCCTTGCCGAGGTTCCGCGGCAGGGGTCTCCCGGGGTATCGCGAGGACCCCACAGACGTGCGCAGGATGGCCCGCGCGTGGGGGCTGAGTACGCGGCCTAGTGCCCACCGTACCGCCCCCATACGTCTACAACCCTAAGATATCAAAAAATTTGACTGAATAAGACTTGTAGCAAATTTAATCAACTTTCACTTTTGTGAAAGTCTCATGTCACTAGGATGCATAGTTTTCGAGATATATGCGAAAAACCTAAAAATGGGACCTTCAAGCCCCCCCCCCCCCCCGGCTTAAGGGCTACGGGCGGGGACTTTTGATATGTTTACCTCTTAACTAGTCCTAACAAAGTTACGAAGTCAAAAATTGTGTTCCAAGCATTTCCCTCTATACCTGTTTTTGAGCATTCGTTGCCTGGACTATATATTATTAGAGGTAACAGCTATGAAAATACTATATTTGATAGAAAAAAGTTGACAACCCCAGTGGGAATTACGGAACTACGCGGTAAAATGTTTACCGCACGCTCCGTCATATAGCCCGTAATTTTGAACTTTCGAACAATGCATACAACCCCAATGTAAATGCATTTTTTTAGCAAACAAGTTAAAAGATGTATTACAAGCACCTGTGTGATTCAGAAGGCACGTAAAGCAGTCAGTACTGGATAAATTGTCTGCAGTCTAAAGAAACCAACCATCTAATGGGTCGGATGGACATATGATGTCATCGTTGTAGCAGACCGAGCTTTTTGAGACAGAGTTGTACTACTAGCATGACATACTACTGCAATTCAGTTTGATGTTTTAGAACGCACTAGCGACCCGCCCTCGCTTCGCTTCGGTTTAGAGCTGAAGTGTAGACTACAGTTTTTGTCCTCAGGCTTGTATTATACACAATGACATTCATCTATGATTCTTCTTATACCTGCATGCAAAGTCTCAGCCCGATCGGTTTAAAATTGACAAAGTTTTATACATACTTTCATTCCCTATTTTATCCCCTTGGGGGTAGAATTGATCAAAATCCTTTCTTAGCGGTTGCCTACGGCATAACATCTACCTGCATGCCCAATTTCAGCCCGATCCCTCCAGTGGTTTGGGCTGTGCGTTGATAGATCACTATGTCAGTCAGTCACCTTTGAGTTTTATATATATAGATTTCTTCTCATCAGCCACCCTCCCATTGTCAACCTGTACCCAATTCCAACTGGAACATGGAACACACTATGGAACAATACTATTTAGCTACAATCTTTCATAAGGAGGAAGATTAATTCCATCCTCAGAAAAGTGCATCTAACTCTTCTGTTCTTGATAAAATCTCTTCCTCAAAATTTAAGTGACAGCTATTAAGGCAAATGAGCAGCTATTTCATAATCATTAAATAACTCATATAATAAGTTAATGGCTGATAAAATAATGAATGCGGAATATTTTGCGGTTGTGAAATTCGGCTGCAATTCCTAGGGCATTGCGCAAGATATTTTTTTTAAATTAATTTAAATTAATAATAACATAAAATATGTTGGTGACATAATAAATCTATATCACATCATTCAATTCTTTGCCGACCTCCGTGGCCGTGGTTTCATGGTGTCGCCGACTCGAGAGGTCCCGTGTTCAAATCTCGGTGGAGGCAGATGTTTGTGTGATGATTACGATCATTGGTACTCCAGTCATGGATGTTTAATATGTATTTCTATAAAAATATACTTATATATGTATTTTATCCGTTACCCTAGTATCCAATAACACAAGCCTTATAGTGCTTACTTTGGGGCTAGGCTAATTGGTGTGAGTGTTGGAAATATTTATTTATTTAATTTGGTACAAAAATAAAATGTGTTAAATTGGTTAAATAACCTATTCATCATTCCAAGTAACATACCATAAATTATTTATTCATTATTCACACTGAGGATTGGGTTGATTAGCTCGATGGCGCAGGTTGTTAACGCGTTTGGCCTGCGTTCGTGGAAGTTAAGCCACTTCCGCAATGGTCGGTCATTGGATGGGTGACCATAAAGCTATTAGATGATATACAGGGTGGTCCAATTAGCGACGTCAACATTTTTTTTTAGATTCCTCGCACCTAGGTGTATCCGAAAATACCCCATGTATGTTCCGCGATTTTTCTTAGTTTTCGGGTTATAATTTTTTTTTGTGTATTTTAATGATTTCTGCCAGCGAGGTTTCAAAAATTCATATCTTTTTTTACAGAAAATTTTCAAAACTCCTTACTCCATCCTGAATACACAGTTTATAACGTCTTAAAAAGTTCGATTTTTAAAGTTTTATTGTCTATTGAATTTATTACTTAATTTAGTTAATAATAATACTTTATTTAAAAATAAATAAATAAAGTTTCGTGCATTAATCCGTGAAAAACTAGTTTTATTATATATACGAGTATATGTTGAATATTGTGTTTATTTCACATTTCCTTATGGAGCGTGTGTTATATAGTGTCATCGACCGAATCGTGTTAACTCTCGTGCATTTGCAAGTGCGTTAACCCAAAACACGGTGCACAAAACTTACCGCATTTCATATTTATGTTACAAATGCAATTGTACCGCTTTCGCGCATAAACGTATGAAAACAAACAGTTATAAATAAGAATAAATAACTACACTCACACCAATTAGCCTAGCCTCAAAGGAAGCACTATAGGCTTGTTATTAAACATCCATGACTGGAGTAAAAATGCTCGTATTCATCACACAAACATCTGCCCCCGCTGGGATTCGAACCCGCTCGAGTAGGCGATACCTTGAAACCTGGCATACAAACTACTCAGCCACGACGACCGATGATGGTCTAGTACCCGTTGGACCCTCAAGTTTCGACCCGATAGCAAAAAGTACCCATTGGACCGCTTTTTTGGTGCCCATTGGACCTTCTTAAAAATTTCATATTCAATGTGGCCATTGGACCTCTTTTTCAGTGCCCAATTGGACCTTCTTAAAAATTTTATATTCAATGTGCCTATTGGACCTCTTTTTTGGTGCCCATTGGACCTTCAAGATTAGACCCTACTGCCAGTTGGGCCTTATTGACAGTTTTGCTAAGCACAGTACAGTTAAAAGTACAGTCATGGTCACATGAATGATGAATTTTGGTATAGATAAAGGTTGATCCTACCGAGGCTATCTTTTTTAACAAAAACAGAAGTTGATGGGGTTAAAATTGAGTCTGAAAGTTAATAAGTATGATGAATTATTAATTGTTCATGATCATCATCAAACAATTATTTTTGTTCATGCATCTAAATAATTAAAACAGTAAGGGTTGATCATTTTTGAAGTAATAACATCTTATGGGAGGGTAAACCGCTTCGTTACGTAACGCGTTACGGCGCCAGTAACGCTTCACTTCATGAAAAACTGCTTCACGCAAACTCGGAGTCTTGAACAAGGTGCGGCGTTTTTTCACGCCCGATCAACTGTGCTTGTTGTAGAAAACGCAAGTGCGGTCCTGCGTGGTATATTGCTCGCACCTCTGGGATGGCTCCGCTATTCAGCTAACTAAGAAACTCGAATCTCTACAATTACGCTGCGATGTGGCATCATTAAGCTCATTCTACCGACTGTACCATGGCGAGTGTCTTGAGAAGTTATTCTCCCTTATCCCTCCATCACCTTTTCTTCAGAGGCTGGCTGACCACTCGTGCTGGTCTACGTTGCCACCGACTTACTGTGGCCACTATTCCTACACGAAGCCACTATTCCAAAGACAGGTGACTCATTTCTTCTATCGTCGTACTATTCGTAAGTGGAATTATTTACCCACGCACGTGTTCCCTCCTTTCTATAATCTGGGGTCCTTTAAGAGAGGCGTGAAGAAGCATTTTTGCGGGCCGGCAAGGTTAGGATGGTTGGTGTGGCAGTTTATAACTGCTGTACCAGCTATTTTCGCGTTTAGACTTTATCACCACTTAACATCAGGTGGGATAGAGCCTACCTCGCTATAAAAAAAGTCTGTCTAGCTTCCCTCACTCTTACCACTTAGATTACTTTAAGTTATCATTTCTGTCGTGGGTCCCGAAACGCACACGCTTTTTTTCTTTGAAATAGAGTTAAAATAAATTTTCTACGTAGAAGCAGCATCGCGCCAACTAGTAATTTGTAACACGGCACAAAAGAACGGAAAGAAGACGATTATTTCATTAACCTAATAACCTTTTATACAAATAAAGGAGCTCGATGGCGCAAGTGGTTAGCGCGTTCGGCTGCGATCGTTGAACTTAAGCAACTTTAGCAGTGGTTGGTCATTGGATGGGTGACCAAAAATTACTATCTCGAGCTCCTCCGTGCTTCGGAAGGCACGTTAAGCCGTTGGTCCCGGCTGCATATGCAGTCGATAGCACCCACCAATCCGCACTGGGCCCGCGTGGTGGGTCATGGCCCAATCTCCCTATTCCATCCATAGGGAAGGCCTGTGCTCCAGCAGTGGGGACATTAATAGGCTGATGATGATGATGATGACAAATAAAGGTAGTACATGTTTGTAAACAAAACCTACATTTAGATTTAAATAGGGTAAAAAATTAAGTATGTATTAGTGATTTAAAATCAGGTCAATAGTACGTATATTAAATGTTAGTTAGACTCTTTGCTCACGGAACTATCGAGTTGGCGCTAAAACTCGCAGAAAGTTTGTGCAAATAATCTAAGTTGTCGGATATTGAGCACAAGACAAATATGTGTTAATCTGTTTAGTTAAACGGACATTAATGAAAGTTGGTAATTTGGCTATGAACCAATAATAAAATTTCGCTATTAGCTTACCTAGCTTCCCTAGTTTGTTCGCAAATCGGTTGCTACGTCGAGATGTTTTATACAAAAAAGAAGAGGTTAGGCAAAGCGTGAGGCATTCCCCTGATATTGAAACAATGGCTATTGACGATTAGGCAAGTCATTTGGTTGTGGTCACCATGTAAGATCACACAACTTACAAGTAAAACCAAGATGCTTATTTATATAAAATAAGCATCTTGGCTAAGCTAAATAAGCTTAAATCATACTTTCTGTATAAGTTGTGCTAAGTTTGTTACATTATGTAACTTTTTGTTCATTACATTCTGTTTGTTACATTATGTTACTGTACTGATTTTTTTGGTCAATAAATCTTATTATTATTCTCTTTATTTATTGTATACCATATTGATTACATTTTTAAATATTGATATAAAAATAAAAACATTTAAAAATATAAAAAATAGAAGCCAACCGGCAGCGTGAACAGGGTCCTAGCTACCGGTGGTTAGGGCCCCAGAGAGAAGAACCTCCTTACTATGCGAGCCGTGTCAAGGAGCACTGCCTTCTGTATCAGGCCCTTGATCCAGTCACCCAACTCGAGCCTCCGCAGATGACAGTCGAAGCTCTTAGCTATCAGGCCATTGACTGTCACAACTATCGGCACAATGATAGCCGAGTCAACATCCCACATGGCGACAACCAAATTATTATTATTATTATTATTTTATTATTATTATTAGCGAACTGGTTGGAGTGGCATGATTTTATCTAAAAAAAAAGGTAGATGTTTGGAAATGTGCTAGTTGTTCCGTTGGTATTGCAAGCGAGGAGCTCGATGGCGCAGGTGGTTAGCGCGTTCGGCTGCGATCGTTGAAGTTAAGCAACTTTCGCAGTGGTCGGTCATTGGATGGGTGACCAAAAATCTTCTATCTCGAGTTTCTTCGTTTTTCGGAAGGCACGTTAAGCCGTTGGTCCCGGCTGCATCTCTGCGCGGTGGTGGCCCAATCTCCCTGTTTCATCCATAGGGAAGGTCTGTGCCCCAGCAGTGGGGACATTAATAGGCTGATGATGACGATGAGGATTACGAGCTTTGGTATTAGCTGACAATCAGGCAGCTCGGTATAGTTCACCTTTTTTGTACAAAAAATACGCATTAATTCTAACTTCACGAAAACAATCGAAGATAAATCAGGTTTAAACCTCGATCGACTATAAAAAGATGTTATCCTTACACATTTGTACCCAAACGTGACACGAAGAATTTTAAATAATAAATTGGATCCGCCGAAATAACTCTGTGAGGTCATCTTCACATGTTATTTTTTACTTTTTATGCCACGTCTTGATCGTGGCATTGGCACAAAGGAGGGTCGTATAGGTTAATACTTCTTATATATAAAATTCTCGTGTCACAATGTTAGTTACCATACTCCTCCGAAACGGCCTGACCAATTTTTATGAACTTTTGTACGCATATTCCGTGGGTCTGAGAATCGGCTACTGGTGCCGATTCTGGCGTGATTCTCTAAACTTAAAACTAAATTTAACATCAGTCTGTCCTTTTCATTCTGTATAGAGAATGACAAGGATATACTGCTGTCAAATTTAAGTTTAGGTTTAGAGAATCATGCTAGAATCGACACCATTATCTATTTTTCATATCCTTAAGTGATAATGGTTGTACACATGTAACATAGTGTTCTGAAACCTACAATGCGCCTTCGCGCCAAAATTCAAAGTATTGGGTATTGTAACGTAGTGTTCTCATATGGGCTAGGAGGAATGTTATCCCAGGAAATTGATAGAACACTACCTTATACACCCCTGAAATTTTTTTTGGACAATTTTTACTTTTTTATAATGTGGTATTAAAAAATACATACAACCCTAAATTTTCTCTTCTACCACCTGCCTCTATTTTATGGCGGTACGAAGTTCGCTGGGTCAGCTAGTAATGTTATAAAATAATCACGAATAGTCTACAATTTATTAAGAAAACGGTTTGTTTTTGCGCTGCGAAGCACATTCATAGATTCAAAATAAAAATATGTGTTTTTTTGAGTAGGAAGGTCGATTTTTGTGATGTATACTTTTTACTGTTGCTTTACTTAGTTGTTTTAATTAAGATGGATGTATAAATTTATTCGTTTAGATTCCAAGGTTAGCCGTAAACACTAGTAAGAATCGTGGAATATAAAAACGATGATTGGCACATAAATCAGTATTCAAAACATCACAAATTATATTTTTATGTCTGATTTTTTACGTACCGCTTTAAGAAATAATACAGAACTTGACTCTGGTTGGTAAGCATATTACTGCCGTCCTCAAAGTAAAGTGCGGCTAAGTGACATGTGATCGATTTTGCATCTTATATAGTTTTTAATTCTCTATCGATCTGTCTTAAACAATTATTTGTATCGTTTATAGTTTAAGTCTAAATATCCGTCAAGTGCTGAATGGGTACAAAATAGCAATAATTTTAAGTTTACGAGCTTTTGGCCATATCTCAAAAGTTGGTTGTGTCATTTAGCCGCGTATTAGCTTGAGGACGGCAGATTATTATAGGTCCATGCTTTCGCATAACCAATCAAAACAAATGACAATCAAATGATTGATGACAAAACAAAAAAAAATGACAAACTGTTATCCAAATGTCTAAAGTAGCTTAACGTTAAAATGGTGTTAGTGGGCTTTAAGGTAACCTTTCCCGCAATGTTGTCTATGAAAGAGATTTACGTAAATACTGACGGATCGTGACGATTATTTATATGAAAGAGACATTGGAGAATCGAGTTATTACAGCAGCGACAACAATCGTCTTTTGAACGCATTGATTATTGCAAAATGTCCGCGTTTCCGGTTTCACGAGAGACAGGTATTAGGTAGTATCTCAAAGAATGGTTACAATACAAACCGCTCGGTTGAAATTACGGATGTTGTGTCATTCTGTTTTGGATCGTTCGACAAAGGTTGCCCACTAGTTAATTCCGCTTCCCGATGTGCAGGCCCCCATTAGTGTTCACTCATTCTCACACAATGCTCACACACACAAATATACACATCATCATCATCAGCCTATTAATGTCGCCACTGCTGGGGCACAGGCCTTCCCTATGAATGGAATAGGGAGATAGGGCCACCACCACGTGGGCCCAATGCGGATTGGCGGGTGCCAACGACTGCAGATGCAGCCGGGACCAACTACTTAACGTGCCTTCCGAAGCACGGAGGAACTCGAAAAATAGAAGAATTTTTGGTCACCCATCCAATGACCGACCACTGCGAAAGCTGCTTAAATTCAACGATCGCAGCCGAACGCTCTAACCACTTGCGCCATCGAGCTCCTCAATATACTCATACTAAATATTGTTTATATTGTGTAATTTGTGTTATATATGTACATATATATATATATATAAATTAAATATTTAAATGTACTCTGCAACCAGTCCCGTCTTTGACCTATTGGAGGCCCTGGGTATATTAGGATAATGGGGGCCCCTATGACCCGCGTTTGGTGATTTAACAGGACTAGGGACTTTGTATTTGATCTGAGGGGGCCCCTATCGATCGCGGGCCCTGGGCGCTTGCCCAATGTGCCCACTGGGAAAGAGGGGCCTGTCTGCAACAGTTACCTAAAATTAGCATAAAGTTTTTAAAATATATACCTAATATTACCTAAACCTCAAGTCACGTTATGAATGTAGTCAGCGGGAGGGTCCTGGTGACCTGTGTCACAGGTTTCACTGAAACCTAATTCAGGCACCAGTCTCTCACAATACTATAACATATTGTAAACTACAAGTGGTATACCACAATGAACTTTTTTTCACGTGAGAGAAAAATAAATAAATGATTGAAGATTGATTGAAAAAAATAAAGACTAGGATCGGATGTGATGCCGCTTACAGGATGAAACAGGATGTGAGGGAGAGATAGAGAAACATTTTGATGGATATACTATTACTAAACAATGAAATCGTCTCTTCAAAATGAGTTTGGACAATAACAGATTTATTCTGATTTTTATAACTAACCAATGGGCTTTTCAATGCGTGGGATAGAGACATGTCATTATTATTTCCGAAATAAAACATCTGAATGTGTTAAATGCTTTAAATGTCATCTTTGAATTATGAGAATTAATATTATGATGTATTTTTGACATAAAAGAAGAAGGGGTACGCAATTATTCAGTGGCTATATTTAAAAATACTTAATAAAAAAACAAGTATACATGCTATTACTACTTTTATAGTAATATATGTTATGTAACTCCCGAGTTACTCCGTGATCATGGCGCTTGCAACAGTGCCGAAATATCGGAAACTCGCTAAAAACAAGGTACATGGTAACAATCCCGTAAATAACTTATATTACTATAATGTTAGTGACCATGAAAGTTTAAAACACTACTTTTATGTCTCGATATTAGCACATAGCTGATACTGTAAAGAGCTTTAACTCTAATTGAAATGAATAATTCATAGTTTGCAAGAGTTCATTCTTCACTATGCCTAATTTAATTAGTGGGTCATAAATTTCAAAATGTTTTTTTTAACATTCTTAACATTCTCTGAAGTATAATGAGAGGAATCCATGCCACACCTACCTAAGAACGTCTGGTTGATATTACACCATAATTGACGTATTATATTGAAACGTTATTATTAATTAAATTATATTATTTAGTATTATAAAAAAAAATATTTCAAACAACAGTTTCGCACAGACGATTGAGCTAGATTTTTTTTTTCAATCTATTATCATCAAAATCAAACATGGCGCCCGGTGTTCAACTTATCAGATTTGCGTTTGTGAATAATATTCTAATGATTGCCCACCACAAAACTGGACTAATTTATGCGCCGTTGAATATGCAATAGTTCAACTATCACCAATCACCTTGAACCTGTTTCAAATGTAACGATTACATTTTATTCATTTCATCTCCTTCGCTGCATGATGAATGGTGTGATAATTATGAAATACTTATTATATTTTTACGATAAATAAGCACGTTCCTCACAGAGACTTAACAAAAACAAAACTCACTGTATAAAATATACAAAAACACATAAATCGCTCAAACAGTAGTCAGAATCTCACATAGCGTGCGCCTCTCCTGTCATTGTACTTGCAATATTTATAATAATAATAATAATAAGTATTTATTTGCTCCAAAAAATACATAATTACAAATACAAAAACTTAAAATCTGACATACCAACTTTTTGGGAACAAAAAGGGAATGTGAATCATACCGCCTTAGACCGCCCTTTTATCGGAAGTCGCTGATATTCTGCCACAACCTTATTTAACTAATACATGCTCCATTTTGTGATACCAACAAGTAAACCTTTGAAAATCGATAAAAAAATTAATACATCCATTATTAAATATCTAAATTAAATACACTTATGGCCGCAGTATCCTGTTTATCTAATAACCACAATTTACATTTATTTTTAAAATTATATGTTGACATTGAAATTGAACCGATATGAACACTGTTTAAGTTTAAATCAATCGAAATACCTCCAAAACTCACATTTTATTCACGGGACATCTCTTGGTTTCAAATTTGATAATTTTTTTTAAACTTCGCTGCCGATGATAATGATGACGAACATTTCAAAACGAAATCAGAACTCGTAGAAATGTTTTCGTGTGTCAATAATTTTTTTGCTATCTAAATCAAGGCAGTGACATTTAAGTTTAAATATTATGTGTAGATTAAGTTAATTAATGTCACTCTATACTCACATAATGGCTTGATATTCAATATGGCATTTCACTAATTATATTTATATAAAACAACCTTCAGATTAAGTGTAAAATTATGAATTATATATGTATAAGTATTTTTATTTAACTGCAGTCTTTTGTAAGGTGGAGGTTTCTTTTTTAGACAGGAGATCCAATCGCTCATCATATGTCTTATCAAATCTCTCATAACCCATTCTTATAGCTCGACGAATGCACAACTGAAGTGTAGTTTAATTTTTCCGCATTTTTCTATAAATCATTTCCTTCACGTCTTAAAGCCGGACTAAAGTCGAAAGATCGTATAACTATCTTACTGACCAACCCGTGCGTGACCATGAGCAAGTTTTATAAATTTTTTTTTCATACGGGGTGTAAATGAAAAACCCTATGGAAAAGATAAAACGGAAATGCGTCACGAGTGTCACACGACTATATATACATACTAGCTGTCCCAGCGAACTTCGTACCGCCATAAAAAAATAGGGGTTGATTGTAAAGGGTTGAAAATTCAGGGTTATATGTATTTACTAATGCTGTATCATAAAAAAATAAAAATAAAATCTAAAATTGAAAAAAAATATTTAGGGGTGGATTACCCTTAACATTTAGGGGGATGAAAAATAGATGTTGTCCGATTCTCACACCTACCCAATATGCACACAAAATTTCATGAGAATCGGGAAAGCTGTTTCGGAGGAGTTTAACCACAAACACTGCGACACGAGAATTTTATATATTAGATATATATATATATATATATCTCGCAGCTCTTCCCGACGAGCATGAAAGTTGTAGATTGACTAGAGTTTACGTGTGTACGTCAGCCAAGGCTGAAACGCTTCTAGCGTCATAAGCTTCACACGCGACAATATATTATATAATACAGCTATACTCTAAGTGTGTTCCGCGGAACCCTAGGGTTCCGTGATACCTCTGTCGGGGTTCCGCAAGAATTTAGAAATAAAAAAATCAAAACACCTCTCTCTGGTCGCTCCGCGGCTGTGCGGACTCCGCGGCCGCGCGGAGACAAAACGCTATGAATGTTATTTATTTATTTATTTGTATTTGTATAAGCTTGTGTTACATTAGCTGGTACAATATCTCATAAGTTTGGTCTCAACAATTTTATACTTGTACAACGCGTTCGCTCTAAGTTTGCCGGTCTGTGGAATGCGCGTACCCTCCCCCACGTGACAACAAAACTTATAATGTGTCATAGTTTTACCCAAATATCTAACGTACACAATTTTTATTGTTACAATTAAATAAAAAATTTCGAACGTCATACACTCATACCTATCGCCAGCGGCAAACTTAAAACGAGCGGGTAGTATACTTGTAAGCGCTCAGTCTCTTTGATAAAAGCCGCCTCTGAATTAGACGCTATAGTTGTCAACTAGCGACTTTCGTCTCTAACTTCAAAGGATAAAGTCGATATTGTTTACAACGCTATTTTTAAATTTCTGTTTTTATTTTTGCTTTTTGTTTATCAAAGGTGCCGACTCGAGTATTTTCGAGAATATTTGAGATCGAGTCTAGGACTAAGTATAAAAGCGGCGATCGCGCGTTGGCGTCGTCAGTTGATGATTAGCGTTCGGAGCGATAAGTTACTACCTACTTACAAGCTCGCTAGCGAGAAACTGGTGTTCATTGTTTTACTGCCTGCTGTATTCTGTTGTCTCAGTTTTATACATTTCTTCCCTGTAGGTTCTAAATTTAGTCTCTTATACGCAGTAACGATTGTGCATTATTTAAACCCCACTATCCTGACTTGTAACATTATAAATAAAGAAGAATGGAACGTTGGCTTAAAGGTGTTAAACGTGTTCCAACAACATCTTCTAATGACGCTGAATGTTCAAAAGCAATGCGCGCGGAGAATTTAGCAATCACCGATCCAGAAGATGATGCCACGAGTGCCACGACGTCAAGCTCGACGGTTTCAAAGACGAAAAAAAGGAAGTATGATGAATCTTATATCAGTTTCGGATTTGTTGATTCCAACGGCTCACCTCTCTGCATGCTCTGTAGTAAACTGCTTCCTAATAGTTCCATGGCACCTGCCAAATTGCGTCGACATTTAGAAACCGTACACCCCGAGACTAAAGACAAGAATAAAGAATTTTTTGTTCGCAAAAAAGATCAGTTATTAGAAAGTCAAAAAAATATGATGCATGTAACACAAACTACCAACGAAAAGGCCACGGAGGCATCATACTTAGTTAGCTATCGCATTGCACAAGCAGGTGAAGCGCACACTATCGCTGAGAAATTAATAAAACCATGTGTATTAGACATAACAAAATGTATGCTTGATGAAAAATCTGCAAAGCATCTTTCTACTGTTCCGCTATCAAACGATACTGTTTCACGACGAATCCATGATCTGGCAAGCTACGTCAAACAAGAACTAGTTACACGTCTACAAAATACACGATTCGCTTTGCAAATGGACGAGTCGACTGATGTCGCTGGTTTGGCTATCCTGCTGGTTATTGTGAGATATCCATATAAAAGTTCTTTTGAAGAAGACATGCTTATGTGTTCATCGCTGCTTACAAACACTACCGGGGAAGAAATTTTTAATAAAATAAATATATTTTTTGAAGAACATAATCTCAGTTGGAACAATTGCATTGACATTTGTACAGATGGGGCCAAGGCGATGACAGGTAAAACAGCAGGAGCAGTGTCACGAATGAAAAATAAAGCGCCTAATTGTAGTTCCAGTCATTGTATTCTGCATAGACAAGCACTTGCGATGAAGCAAATGCCGTCTAATCTAAAATTAGTTATGGATGAAGCGGTAAAAATAATTAATTTTATCAAATCACGACCACTACAATCCCGATTGTTCTCATTATTGTGTGAAGATTATGGCAGCAAACATAAAACACTGCTGCTCCATACAGAAGTGCGATGGCTGTCTCGGGGAAAAACTTTAACAAGGCTATTTGAACTTAGAGCCGAGTTACAAATGTTTCTTTCAGCAGATACTTCTTTTAATTTGAAGGACCGTTTGTATGATAAAACTTGGTTGTTCCGATTGTCTTTTATGGCGGATATCTTTCAAAAACTTAACGAATTAAATTTATCATTGCAAGGTAAACAGACAACAGTGTTTCAGGCCTATAATAAAATAACTACTTTTAAAAGAAAATTAGATTTTTGGATCATTTGCATTGGTAAGAAAGAAATAGAAAGTTTTACGTTACTCACTGAGTTTGTTAGCGAAAACGACTCAGAAATGTTTGAAGATAATGTGTTTGAAGAATTGGTCCAATATCTCAGTTCGATGCGCGCATCTTTTGAAAAGTATTTTCCCGAAGAACACAATACAAAAATTAAAGTGAACTCCTGGATTCATAATCCTTTTTTACCCAACTTGGAAAAGCCTGAAAACATGTCAAATGAGATATATGAATCTCTTTTAGAAATGTCATCAGACACAAGTATGGAGTCATTGTTCAAAACGACGCCTCTTAATGATTTTTGGTGCAGAATCCAAGATGAATATGCAATGCTTGGCCAAATGGCTCTGGATATTCTTCTCCCGTTCCCAACTACATATTTGTGCGAAACAGGATTCTCTACCTACGCAGCCACGAAAACAAAATATCGCAATAGACTGGACGCCGAAGCTGATATGAGACTCCAACTTTCTTCCATCAAACCTGATATCAAGCAATTGATGAAAAATAAAAAACAGTTTCATACCTCCCACTAGTTAGATTTTTTCTTTTTTAATGTTTTCTATTATTGTCCTTACCAAGTGGTGAAGTAAATAATAATTAGTAACGGATACATTGTACTTTTATTATGCTGATTAATATAGAATACACTTATAAAAATAATTGTTTTATTGTAGGGTTCCATCAAGTATTTTGCTTCCCAAAAGGGTTCCGTCATTTAAAAAGTTTGAGAACCACTGATATAATATATGAGTGATGCGTGCGCTGCTCCATTCCCCTATGCCTTATACACCACCTAATGTTAGGTTATTTGGTTATTTAAGAAAATAGGTTTCACTTCAGATGACTGGTCCGTGCACACATTTTTTTTATCAAAGCTGATTACATATAAATAGTTTTAGAATAGAAATTATAATAAATTTAGGCACGCGAGCCGGTCGAACCGAAGACCCGTTATCTATCGTCGATTATGCGTAAGCGAATTCGAACTTTCTAATAATCTCATTCTTGTTCAGCTCCTTTTAAGTCTATAACGATATCGAATGACAATAACTTCATCCCAAATAGATATGGCTTTTTGGGACATCTAACTGTGTATTCTTGTAAGACTTACTCACTGGATTACGTATTTCAATCAAGTAATGCTAACAAAATACCTTGCATTAACATATTTCCTAATATCCTAATTTCAACTATTACGTACTGTCTTTTGGTAGTAATAATATCTATTGCGTAATATTTGTTGTCACGTTATTATAGTTAGATGCTTGAGTTAACCAGTTGTTAGGAAGTTAAAGGGCCAACTAACACAATTGTTTCCTTTACTTAGAATATTTATCTGCGTATCTTGAGTCATCGATTCACACTGCCGATTAACACTATGGTGGTACAAACAAGTGTTTTATTTAAGTCAAAAATGTGGTCACCCATCTGAAACATGATCTTTTTAGTTGACACATCCAAAACGCCATATAAATAAATAATAAGTAAAAATTTTCAACACTCGCACCAATTAGCCTTGCTCCAAAGTAAGCACTGTAGGCTTGTGTTATGGGATACTAGGGTAACGGAATGAATACATATACATATAAGTATATTTTTTATATAGAAATACATATTAAACATCCATGACTGGAGTACAAATGCTCGTATTCATCACACAAACATCTGCCCCCACCGGGATTCAAACCCGGGACCTCGCGTGTCGGTGCCACCATGAAACTCAGCGTACAAACCACTCGGTCACGGAGGTCGTTAATATTTATATTAAGCCCAAAAATATATTATGTATTATATCAAATATAATATCAACAGGCTGACTTGTCGCTTACCGTAAGTCATACTTACGTAAATTATTATGCAAGTTGTGGGACCGGCATTCAGTATCAATATTGGGTGTCTGCAACGCAATGCAAATATACAGGATGTTGTCACTTATCGCATTCTTGTTGAAATGATAAATAACTAATTCTAAATAATTACCGACAAATTCAAAAGTGTCAAATAAAAAACCATAGTATACGAATCAGGCTTCATCATCATCATCAACCCATGCTCGTCCACTGCTGGACATAGGTCTCTCCTAATGCACGCCACTGCTCCCGATTTTCTGCCATTCTCATCCAGCCGCTCCAGCCAGCCTACGAATGTCATCATCCCATCTTGTCTCAGGGCGTCCTACACTACGTTTACCGAGTCGCGGTCCTCTACTCTAGAACTTTCCAGCTCCAACGGCCGTCAGTTCTGCGGCTTATGTGACTAACCCACTGCCACTTCAGTTTGCTAATTCGGTGAGCTATATCTGTGACTTTGGTATCAGGCTTAGTATCCTGTAATTTGTTTTTGTCTGAAAACTATTTCCGATGCTAGTTCGTTCACAAAAATAACCTAATTAAAATTGCCAGCAACGCTTAGCCTTAAACAATATATTGAATAATAATAATCATCATTTATTTCATACACTACATATCATCACCATATTACAATTTCTATATTTTAAAAAAATAAAAGATAAAGGTCTGGCTCAAAGTACCAGAATGTCTCAGTCTCTAACTTCTTCTCTCTAATTGAATTACTTGTCACGTACGACTTTAAGTACGTACTCAATTTAATGTCTTCTACATGCAAACCATAAATACAAGACTGCTGGAATGCCACCCCGTTATCAATTCCCTGCGCTATATTATCACATATTATTTTTATCCCTTCCAAGATCAATTTCATTTTATTCTATTGTTTTAAACTTTCACTAACATTATTGTAATAAAAGTTATTTACGGGATTGTTACCATGTACCTTGTTTTTAGCGAGTTTCCGATATTTCGGCACTGTTGCAAGCGCCATGATCACGGAGTAACTCCGTAAAACAAGGTACATGGTAACAATCCCGTAAATAACTTATTTTATTTTATTCTTATTAATAATCTCGTGCAAATCATCATTTTTTTAATTAACAATACTACTGCCTATATTTTGTACACTGTCCATTGGATATGACGTCATCAGTCCAAGTCTCAAGTTTATTTGAACGAGTTATAAAGATATGCACCATTCAGTCAATAAAAAATATACACAGCCTGTATCTTTTGTTCTATAACTGAATTGCTCAACAAAAGCTTTACTCAATTTAATGTGATCTAAGTGATAACTATGTATAGATTTTATACCAATATAAAAACAATAATTAATTATAATTCGGGAACTAAATAAATGTAAAAGTATGTCTGTAATAAACAATACTTTATATATTGCTGAATGACTAAAAGCCATTATTTCTTAGTATTTAGGATTCGAGTTAAATATCAATTGTCATCCAGAATCTGTGGTGATAAGTTGCTTTACAGTAATCATAAAAACAAGTACACACACAGGGTTCTGCAGTCTCATTATCATCATCAGCCTATTATTATCCCCACTGCTGGGGCACAGGCCTTCCCTATGGACGGAATAGGGAGACTGGGCTGTGACCCACCACGGGGACCCAGAGCTTGTTGGTGTGTGCTAAGGACTGTAGATGCAGTCGGGACCAATTGCTTGCTATACGTGCCTTCCAAAGCGCTGAGAAGTTATATATATTAAGTTTTTGGTCACCCATCCAATGACTGACCATTGCGAAAGTTGCTTAAGTTTATCTTTAATTTAGTATCTTGTTTCCTTAGGGCATTAATGTCCATTCGTCTAATCAACATTATTATTTGTATGGATACAAAAAACGTCCTTGTGTAACAATTATAGTTTTATAATACATATGTTACTTACTAATATAACTTGTATAAAAACTGGCATAGATAAAACGTACCATTAAAATTAGATTAATAGGAAGTGTCTTAAGTGGATATTATGAAATGTCAAATGTTTTCTTTGTAACAACTACCTTTGTAATTAGACACAAAAAATGGCGATACAAAAAGTGCAAAATATCAAAGCTCAATTAAAATCAATAAGCTTTCTAATCCCATTATAATACAGGAAATTAATGTACACTGAAGCAAGTATAAAAAAAATGAATGAATGATTTATTTTTCATTATATTTAAGTAGGTAACATTTTAATTAAGTAGAAGGGTATTGAATTACAATAACAGTAAAATCAACGCAGTTTTTTGTGAAAGCTGGAGATTGTACTAGGTTACAAAACCTGTGTTACGACCCCCAGGCTCAAATCCTCTTAAAACCCGTTTGCTAAAAATTCTTTTGCGTAATACATTTGTTTTTTATCGTGATCTCCCCTAGATTATAAGAGTAGATACATATAAATAAATGTTACTTTGAATGTTACAGAACCATATTGAATCAATAACAAAGCAATAGAAAGGAAAAAGATAGTTATCTCCATTTATCAGTTATTTATTGGACTCCTATTTATATACGTGCATTAAAGCCATAATATATACATATGTGTTTATGTATAATAATCATTTATTTTACATTTACGTCTACGGGTATTTATATAAAAATCTGAAGAAATGGACCCCAAACCTAGAAACTAGTAAAAGCTGTAAGTATCAGGGTTAGTGATTTCTCGGTCGACATATTGGCAAAAATATATTTTAAATTTAGTGCAGGCGAATAGGTTTGATTATCTACAGCTGTTGAGGTGAGTAATCAACTAAACGAAACAAAACAATTTATTAAGTTTTGATTAAGTGTGAGCGTACAAATATGAGTGAAATTAAATTATGTAAATATGTGTTTGTGAGTATTATATATGTTGGTATAATGTTAATGTATGTATATATGTATGTGTACGTATAAATAATTAATGCTATTTAATTTCGTTTTTATCTCTGTTTGATGTTTACTCTGTTCGTTGTCTGTCGTTTCATTTTCTCTGCACCTTCTTTCCGGTTGACTGGTACAGAATGCCATACTGGCATTAAGTCCGCCATTTGCATTGTAAAGGCAATAAAGATTAAATAAATAAAAAAATTCGTAACTCTACACCCAAATTCTTTGATAGTGAACACTGGCCTAGCCGACCTTCATAAAAGTAAATTTAATTAATTCTAGACTGCACTTCAAACAATCTCAGTTTGAGATTTAAATTAAACAGCATTGCCGTTGACATTTTATCGACGGATAAAAATAGACGTATTGTCTATTGCCTTAAATAAACATTAGTTAAGCAGCAAGTAAGGGACCAAAATCTTTTAATTAAATATAAACTTACGTAATAAATGTAACTATTCGAATTCGATATCTAAAATGATAATTGAAATAAAAATCAATCGATAATTCAGGTAAATAAACATATGAAACAAATTCTATCTTCCGATTATAATTTTTGTCTTAGTATTGTTCATTTGGGAAGCGCATCCTATCTTCCAACCAATTGCGTGGCCGATGGGGTCCATAATGCTCATGTTTATATAAGTACCTATCACCCACTGTACGCATGTTCATCATCAACATCATCAGCCTATTAATGTCCCCACTGCTGGGGCACAGGCCTTCCCTATTAATGGGATAGGGAGATTAGGACATGACCTACCAAGCGGGCCCAGCGCGGATTGGCGGGTACTAACGACTGCAGATGCAGCCGGGACCAACGGCTAAACGCGCCTTCCGAAGCACGGAGGAACTCGAGATAGAAGATTTTTGGTCACCCATCCAATGACCGACCACTGCGAAAGTTGCTTAACTTCAACGATCGCAGCCGAACGCGCTAACCACCCGCACTATCGAGCTCCTCACCACACACACTATGGTTGCAAAAAATTATTTAAGCTTGAGATATTTGTTCGTGCTAAAGATATTGATATTGACATAAGTAGCACAACATCTTTTTACTGTCTTTATATAGTTGTAGGATGTGCACTTTACTATAATGCGATTCAACTAAGAATAGGACCGACTGGACGCCATATTGTGATGTCATAGCTGTTCAATTCAAACCAAATAGGTAGAGTGAGCAAAAAAAAGTTGTTATTTAATAAAACTTAGTTACTAAGATTAAGTGAGAGAAAGCATCAGATTTTTTAATAACATTTATTTACTAAGATTGAGAAAAAAATAACAACGATTTTTAATAATATTTATTTATTAAGACTGAAAAAAAAAAGATTTATCAGAATCTAGCTCTTCTATTCCGCTCATCTCTGCATTACCGCCGGAGTAGTTATGAATAATCATGCACTATTACTAGGTCACATACGAACATGCATCCTTTATGTAAACGAAAGTTTGAAATCGAGTTTCTGAACGCAACTTAAAATGACATTTGGTTGACGATTTAGGTTATCAACCATTCATGGCCAAAGCTTAATAAGTGAAAAAAAAACTTACCGATATTAATTATCAATATTTGTTATTGTTTGTTTACAAATGTTTGGTTTTTATTCTAGAGTTAGCGGAGTGCTAAAAAAGGGTTCAAAGTTTTTTTTTTGCAAACCGTGCTTTTCAAGCGCCATTTGACAAATAGAGGTCATTGGCTTTCCTATTCTTATTTGAATCGCATTATAGATTGGTCACTTCACATCCATCATTCATGTAATTAGTGAATGTGGTAGTTCATAACTGCTGCACTAGCTATTTTCGCGTCTGGACTTTACATCAGGTGATGTAGTTATTTGCCTACATAATTATAAGAAAATAAAGTAATCTTATCTGATGACTTATGAGTGCTGATAGCATTAAGTGATCATGCATCTTGCAACATCAGTACTAACGCCGCCGATTTACCGCAAAGCACCCATATTGTTGGTAAGTTTTTATTTCGTTACACTTGGGTCATGGGAGCGACCGCGTAACACACTGCCGTCACTGGAGTAGGGTGGCCATGCGTCGATAAAGCTCCAGGCGGATAAGAAAAGTTATACGAGATTCTCAGAACGATTTAATGTTTAAAGAAGACTCACCAAATAACAATGGGTTATATTTTTTTTAAGCATGTAACTGCTTGATGTTTAAATCTAAAGAAAATGTAACTAGAAAAAATTCCACGTGGACAAGGCAGCAGACGGGACTCGAACCCGCACCCTTCGCTATCCGGGCGAATGCACTGACTGATTATACTACCGCGGACCTGACGGCCGCGTCGAAATTCCTCTAGCCATTCTTAAGCTGCAAGGCAGCGTCATTTCTTCGCGTTGTAGGTAACCCACAATGTGTAATAAAGGGTTTTTTATAAGAGTGGTTTTTATTTTTTAGATGTAATTTAAATTTTAATACAGTGTTGTTTGACGCTCTAAAAAGGGCTGAACAGCTCATTTTTTTGCGGCATCAGCTATCTTTACAATCTTTAACTATCAGTCCACTTATACTAAATAGGTATAAAATTAGGTGTACCCATGACAAATTAAAATTTGCTTGTACCTTCTATAAGAAAAGGACAATTTTTGCATACCTAGATATTTAATTTATAAATGACATTCAAATTTAAAATTATACAAGTTATTATTGACTGAAATCAATATTGTTTGGAATCAATATTTCGGAAACAGCATATACTTTTTAATTTCTAGTTGTAAATACAGGTCCCATAATGTCCTTATTTAATAAAAACTCATGTTGACAATACAAATCAAGTTCGGATGCGCCGGCGTCGACATGCTACGTCGCCTATGATCACCCATTGTTCTAGGTAAATAAAGGGAGGGGGGAAAGACGCACATGTCGATAATTTGATATTACCATAACCTGTAGGAAACTGGAACATTTTATTAACAACAATAAATCGTTGTTTTTTTTAAGAATTGAAGATGTCTAAATCTAAGTTAACTAGAAAAAAAACAATACATTGGCTGATATTTATTTTTAATTTAAAAAAATAACTTTAATAAAAACGGCAATTGCAGGAAATCACTGTCTTAAAATTAAAACGTTGACTGTTTTTTGTTTGATGTTGAACTAAAATTTTGTCATACGATAGCAGAGTCTACACATGTCTACGTATGTTTTACTTAAAAGATTTGATTATAACTAAATAGTATTTTATAATTTAGGATTGATTAACTGAAGTAACTGTGACTCATTTGAAAGGCTCTTCAGCTCCACCGACTCAGAGTATCTCTTATTGTCCTCTTTGGTTAAAGACTATAATCAAATGAAACTAAATGCAATCTAAACAGAATAAGTTGCACTCATATTAATATACGATACACTATTAAGATACATTTATATGTTATATAAGACCATTAAAATAAACCGTTCAATGCTCTCATTTTCATTCTTTTGTGTCTATTATTGTTACGAAACTTGTGAAAAAAAAACATCGAAAGTGATTGAATTCACGAAACGTTACAAGGATCTTTGTGTGACATTGATCTGGTAAAAATAGGCTGTATACAGTTTTTCAATAGGCTATATTATTTTCTTTATCTTTATGCCGAACACTTACAGCACTTTATTTGTATAAAAGCGATTTCGTTTGAGGCAAGCCATTAATATTTTATTTAATTAAAACTAATCACCTTTCAACGAAAAAAAGTCATTATCTTCGTAAACATTATATTAATGTCAGCAGTAGCGCCCCACTGCTGTTATGAACGACTACTGGGATCAGAAATGGATTGGCTAATATGACTGCAGATGAAACAGAAACTCTTGGTACAAATTTTCGATTATCTATATATCCTGTGATCGAACTTCGGTAATTTACTTACCTTCTACATACGTAGAACCAACATGATAATGCGCCATCGAGTTAGTGAATAAACGTAATGAACGTTATATATTATGTTGCACTTTAGCCACACAATTTTTTATGACATTTTATTTAAAGATTAATGGGAACTTGAATAATAACAAACACTACTTTTGTATCTAAATAAAACCTTAGATGGATAAAATATGGGAAATGAGAATTGAAATTGAAAATAGGTTCGTTTTGAAATTATATCTATTCGCAAAGCAAGTCGCTGATAATTACAAGTACTCAACACTTTAAATATACCTAAAAATCCTATTTTATATTTAACACCTAAAACAATATGCATTAAAATATTATCTCAATTACGTTAGCTATTGAAACATCGATACCACACGTCACAACACTAACTTTTAAGACACATGTGATGTTTACAAGTGGACCACCGTTAACCGTACCTAATTTTAAATTTAGTAGTGAGGAGGTAATGAAATTGTCGTGAGTTCGCGACAGTAAAATAAAACCATCACATCATAATCTCCACACAGTAATTCGATGTCACTTTTGCTATGTAGAAACTAAGAGCTTTATTCCTTCATTTTTCAGCAGGGCTGGTGCATTGCTAAACCACTTCGTCAATGAACATTCTTCAATCGACATATTTTTGAAACCTGCAGCTATCAGGCGGTTGATGACTGATAATTTTTTTTGTGACTTTTTGAATTTCGTTTCCTTTTTGTCTAAATTTTTCTCAACTTGTAAAGGAGATTGGTCAAATTGGCCTAAATGCAAATAAAATATTGACATATACAGTAATTCTTGGCGTAATTTATACTTTATTTTACAGTCATTAGATTTTAACGGCCACCTTTAAATAATATATTAATTTTAAAAAAGGACTTCTATTTTTACCGGTTTGGAAAACATACGAATCATTTTTATTGGCTATGGGTGTAGTAACATTCACAAAGACTGATCGAGGTTGTTTATATAACATCAAAACAAATCTATTTTGTAAAGATTGATAAAATATTTTTTTTTTATTACACGGGTGGTATTAATATCCACAACTTTATTATCATTTTTACTACATGCAAATGTGCTAAGACAATTAATATAGATGGTAGGCGACATCATAAAGTCTATTGCCGTACATTTTTTGCCAAACACCTAAATAAACACATTATAAGGTGTGATACACTAAAAATCTAAAATATGGTTGTAATAAAAACATAACAAAAATAATGAAGCTGCTGAAGATATGGCTGTATAACCTACAGCTCTTAGCTTTCTTTGATTAACGAGAGTTTAAAAATTCTCTCTAATCTGTGGCTCATTCACAATCATCACACAGTTTCTGTTCGTGTTTTTAAAAACATGCACATATCTGTTATTTTACATGCTCTATATACCTGAATCTAATACATAATATCGGTAGGTACTTGGCTTGATTGCCCTATTTTCCTATATAAGTTATTTGGTTTTTATTATTCTAATACCTATGTGCCTATTTGCAAACATAACCTCAAAATCATTCAGTGTATATGGTTTATAGAAGTTCTCAGGAGTGGCCGTCGATAATATTCGTTTCTACGGTAATTTATATATAATTTCGAATGTAGGAAACAATTTTTCATGGTTATTGGTTTTTAGGCCAAACATGTATGGAAGCTGAGCAATCTCCTTTAATTTTCAATCTTTAAAATTTTTATAAAATTATAAGTGAAAACTTGTTAATGGCTTATAGTTGTTAATTTTTTTAAAGCAAATTTTGTATGAGTAGCTGTAAGTTTTCCCATTCATATAAAATAAAAAATTAAATTAATAATAATAATAATAAATAAATAAATATTTCCGACACTCACACCAATTAGCCTAGCCCCAAAGTAAGTAACTGTAAGGCTTGTGTTATGGGATGCTAGGGTAACGGATAGAATACATATATAAGTATATTTATATAGAAATACATATTAAACATCCATGACTGGAGTACAAATGCTCGTATTCATCACACAAACATCTGCCGCCACCGGGATTCGAACCCGGGACCTCTCGAGTCGGCGACACCATGAAACCCGGCGTACAAACCACTCGACCACGGAGGTCGTCAAATAATCGTACCCATAGATATTTTTTGGCTGTATTTAAAAATAAAACTTTGACCTATAAGAAATAATTAAATTGGATGCGAAAAAAGCTGTGAAATCCCTATAAACCCAATTTTATTTTAACCTTTTCGATTTTAAATATGAATATCCTAAAATTTTACGCTCTTAAAGAGGTTTTTTTTACCTGTAATCTATAAATTGAAAATGTTGTTACATTATACTTTTAATTTTATGGAGCTTTTGTTCTCGTTTTTCTCCGCAACTAAAAAATATATATAAAAATATGTGTGTATATATAAAAACGAGTGGTAGGGAAAAAAATTTGGACGATTCAAAATAGTTGTACTATACTATACATCCAATTTGAATAAAGATATATTGATTTCCGATTTCTAAAAAAAAAGAGGCTCCAGACGGAGAGAAGACTCCCCCCGTGGGGAGATGCCATCCGTCTGGAATACCTATAGAGGCACTCGCCAATTCTCGGCTTGAGGTCCCCTTAGCATCTCGCCGTACCCAAACCCGGTGACGCTGTAAAGGTCTGCGACCAACAGCATACACACTCACAAAAAAACTAGCTGAAAATAGACTACGCCCTGCTACTCTTTTCGCAGTTCTGGAACACTTCTTTCGCCTATTTAACACTAGCTAGATCACAGAACACAGAAAGAGGTTAGAACAGCCTTTTGGGCGGGGCAAGCGCGCCACAGTTATGTGTGAGCAAATGCTCATAACTTGGTTCTGATTGCGTCGTTGTTCTCGGGTGTGTGCGCGCGGATTGGTTCCATCCTTTGATTGGCTATTATCTATGAAGTGGAGGAGAGCCGGCGACATCGGTTCCCGTACAAACGATCAATGATCACCCTTCTAACCTGATTCTGTGTTCTGTGAGCTAGATACGCGCCGTAGGGTTTTACTTACGAATAAGGTAGCTGCAGTTATTTAGAAATGAGGTCATACCTGTAAAAAAAATAAGTCAACCAGTTTTACAAAAAATATAATTTATATTACCTATATATACCTATATATATATATATATATATATATATATATATATATATACTTACTATATATATATATATACTTATATATATATATAAATAAGCTTTCATCTGTGTCCTGATTGCAGTGTGGGTCGTTAATGTTAGTGCTTCGTGATTTGTTTCTTTTTTGTATATGTGTTGTTTTGTATTATAATAAGTACTTGTAATGTGACTTCCTTATTAGATGAGTCTTAGGAATAAGTTACATATTACCAAATTTTTTTTATTGTTATTCCAAGCTTTTAGTTAATTAATACACATTGTTTATGTTGTGTGTAACCGTTTGTGATTATATGATTTTAAATTCATATTGTTTTTTTGTTTATGAAGCCGAAGTTTTTTTTTTTTATGTAATCGTATCATAGTCTTTGGCAACTCGCTAGCGGAGACACCGTTCCAAACCCACGCTCCGAGTACAGTTTTTCACTTTGACGTTTCGATTTTGGTATATAATGTACGAAACATTTGTCAAATTTCACATTTGTTGCACTTAGATCGTAGTTTTTGAACATATCCCTGTATACTTTAAATACGACAGCCATGCAATGGTCACATTTATGATCGTGTTCAAAGATGTGACTTTTGCGTTGCGAAAACGGAAGATGCTCACGATAGCGCTACAGTGGACCGTAGCATTAGTAAATAAATGCGTTGAAGTTATCTAGAATACTCTGATATTATATTATTACTAGCTGTCCTAGCTAACTTCGTACCGCAAATATGGGGTTGGTGGTAGGAGAGTGAAAATTAAGGGTTGTTTGTATTTTTGTAAGATGTATCATAAAAAAATAAAAACAAAAAATTTTGTCCAAAAAAAAAAATTTTAAGCGTGGACATCCTTTGAAAATCCCTTGACATTTAGGGGGATGAAAATTTGTTTTTGTCCGATTCTCAGACCTACTGAATATACATATAAAATTTCACGAAAATCGGTCGAGCCGTATCGGAGTAATTCAATTACGCACATCGTGAATTTTATATATTAGATGTACTAGAATATAGATTACTGACCGGATAGACTCATCCATTCGACTCGCACAGGATGACATATCCATTAAACAAAAGAAAGTGTGCAAACATGACAATAATGAAATATATGAATGCTTATTATCATTCGTGAACGGAACCATTAGAAAATGAACCTTGAGCCGACCGCATAAGGTTCTGTGAAGAAAGTGTCGCGAAAACCTGTTTGGCAACTGGGTACCTATCTGATATGGTTTTGGAAAGTCACATGATGTCCGGTGGATTTTCTATTTTATGTCTTAGTGGCATCTTTAAATTAAATAGCAGCTCTCGAGGGTGATGACGGCTTTAATCAGCGTCATTAATTTCAATAATATTCTAATATCAGTTATTATAACACAAGTTTATTATATAAAGATATTTATCTATTTCGAAAAAAATATTTGGTGCTTGATTTGCATGTTCTACTTTTCGGAAACGAAATTCTTTGGTCTCACACAAAATCTCAAATCTGTTTATACCCAGATATACTGTCAAAAATAAAAAACTTTCTAAAAACAACCAATAAAATTACGGAATAATTCGCTAATCCGGTGGAATAACATCAGAATTTTAGATAATAAATTACTAATTTTACAGGCGAGCAGTATAAAGATTTTGAAAATGTTTTACAAGGAATAACTTTTTATTCAGATATTGTATTGTTCTACTCTAAAGCTAATAACATTTTATAAACCTTTTACTTCAAGTAACAAAATAAAAAACAAAAACACTAATTTTGTGCAAACAACATTAAAAGGAAAAAGGAGGAAGGAGAATGTGGGATCGGGTAGCGTCACTTTAGCAGTTTTGTTTTTCTTGTTAAAAATTGTGTTGTGGCGGATGTTAGTGTCTAATAATGGTAATTATTAACCACTAAGTGTTCGGGAACATGCACAAGTGTTGGCAAGTGAAACAAAATAGCGGAAAGTGTCTTCCGACGTTCCCTCAAGAAGTCCACAGGGAGGTTCCAGTAAATCCCCACACTTTTACTGAAACATGGGGAAAAGGGGATTGACTTGACTGCCACTTACTTTGACTTGATTTATTACTTTGACCACAAGTGCCATAGTATTTGTAAATATTTTAACACTTGACATTGGCTAAATACACAAGCCGTGCGAAGACACTTAGAAAAAAAATCATTAAAAAGCTTACAACCTAATTGACAACCTTCTCCTTCTTGAACTTGGTTATGAAGAGCTAATATGGCCGTATCTTTGCATCTTCGTATCTAAAATCAATGCATAAATAAATACATTAACTCATTAAGATTTCGATCAAGCATAATTTATGAGCTACCAAACCGAATTCCAGCAAGTGTTTGCAACACTCGCGGATGCACAAACAGTGGCAATCTAGATTGTGTCATCCGGCCCTAGGTCTTATATGGAGGGCTAGACTCTAGGATACCTAGAACTCGGGCGAGCTTATAATTCCTACCGATCTAGGTTACTAGGGAGGTACACTTTGCCAGTTTATTTACGGTTTTTTTTTCATAGCACCGAGTAGTTAGATCCTATTGGACCTTATTTTTAAACAGTACCTTTAGCACGAACCAATATCGAATTCATCGTAACGTTTTCGAGTACGAAATATCATTGTCAAATTTTGTATGGAAACCTGAACAGCAGCGTCACAATGTACGTAACGAGAACTAAAAATAAGTACGCATTTGACATTGACATTTCGGACTCGCAAACTATTGGAATTCGATTTTTATTAGTTCGTGCTAAGGGTACAGTTTATAAAAACTATACCATTTGTTTAATACAAATAAGGTCCGGTGGGTACGTTGCAGTAGGGTTTAATCTTAAAGGTCCAGTAGGCACCAAAAAAGAGGTCCAATTGGCGCATTGAATATAACATTTTTAAGAAGGTCGAATAGGTCATGTAAATGTGGTCCTATGGGCACTTTTTCTTGGATGAGGTTCTATGGAATCTTGAAGTGACCCCGTTATTAATAAACGAGGAATAAGCTTAGACTAGTTACGCTGTATTTTGTTCATGTCACACTAGTGACATTTGTCAGTCAATGAACAGAGACAAAACATAGAGCAACTAATCCAAGTTGTTTAATATATTTTGTAAAGGTATTTCTCATTTAACATTGTGGGTTACCTACAATGTGACGAGATAGCGCTGCCTTGCAGCTTAAGAAACACTAGAGAAAATTCGACAAAGCCGTCAGGGCCGCGGTAGCATAATGGTCAGTGCATTCGGCCGGATAGCGAAGGGTGCATGGTGTGAATTTTGAATTGAATTACCTACATACTATAAAGAACGTAACACATCCACGATTAGTATTAAATAGTTGAAACTTGTAAATAAATTAGCTTGTTTATTACTTTGAACTGTAAAATAAATGATTGACATACATTTCATTACATCATAAATTCATGAGTTAAAATTTATTTACCTCTTCGGTCGTTTAACCAACTAACAATAAACGTCTATGCAATCGCTTCGCTTCGAATAGAAAAAAAAACTATTGAACATTTTCACAAAAGAACTCGCAACTTTCTACGTTCAAGTACAAACTAACCTTTAGACGTTGGAATTGTAAACGAAAACAAAACATTGAGAATTTAATTTATTTTATTAGCGAAACAATTGATTGTTACAACAATTTTCAATTACATAACTTCCTGTGTTGCTAATTGAATTAATCGCTCTTTTTTAGATTGCCCGTGGAAAATAATAGCTGCAATGACCTTTGAGGTCGCGAACGCGACATTGAAAAAATAAACAAAATTTTCGCGCGCTTTACGAATGCAATAATAAAATATTTATTTTGCGCTCAGATTGAAAACTTTCTTTATGGTTTTGATTCCGCAAAAGTGATAAAAAATTTATATTAATTAAATAAATCATGTTAAAGAGAGTTGAGAGTTAAAGTTTAAATTAATTAACTTTTTTGATGTGAAACATCTATTACAGCGTGTGCGAAAAAATAGGGCGATTTTATTCATGCAATGTGTTCTATTCATGGAGATAAAAAATGATAAAACATACTTTTAAAGTACATATTACAATAAAAAGTTGCATTGCCATGTATTTTGCCAGTATCGACATTGATTTATGTATGTAAACAGCTTTGATTGTTATAGTGGTAATTCCGAGTAAAATGCTAATACTGTTATAAGATCGCATTCTTATTGTCTATGATCGATACAATGTCATAGACACAGGTCCCACCCATCGATGGTATGCAAAAACTCCGCCGCCGCGTACTACATTAACATCGTTGTATGGAGAAATTTTGCGCGCGAGATATTTTATTAATCACCTGTCGCTTTTCCGCGTGGGCGGGTCAACGTACCCAGAGCGAGATAGAAAGCGAAGGTTAAATAAAAACTTATTGTATTTTTTAATGTGTAACATCTTTCCTCTCGCTTTCCTGCAATTTGTGGGATTGATTTCGTGAAATGGGACGGAAGTGTTTAACAGGAACAGGAAGTCGCGAAAACGCGCGCTATTTGATTTGATTTTAGAACATAATGTTCAAATGATTTATTCTTTTTGTAGTAGGTTTTATTTCTTTTTTTACTAATATTTATTTATTTATATCAAATATTTATATCTATTATTACAGGTATATACCCAAGGCAAAAGATACATCCATTTAAGAAATACATTATAATACACATTTACAAACACATTGGAAAAAATAATTAATTGCAACCGATAATAATCCACTCAGCTAGTTTTGTAAATTCGCTCAGAGCACAAACGAATAAGTCCATCTTTTCATTAATTTTGTTGATTGTGCGCAATGCACGCGTTAGTGGAGCCTCACTCAATAATTTAGTGCGTCCAGTAGGAATTACCAACAGGCAATATTACAATATAAGGTGAGGTTTCAAATGTTACACATTATACGCGACTACTGTAAGGCTCGCTCGTTTTTTTCTATTCGTCTCTCGCAAGGAGAGCCTAATCGTATGAGATAATTAAGACATACGCACTAAAATAATGTAATTCAAGAAAGTTTCTTATATAAGTGGTAATTTAATTAACAGGGTATGTAGTTTTAATTAGTATGCTTAGAGGTTTCTGTGATATAATAACGTTAAGTTAATATATTCACATGTATGATGTTTTAAAGTTATAGATACATACACGCTTCTAATTTGGCAACACGAAAGTCAGGTAATTGCCCGACTCGCATTCAGTCAGGCACGCTCTGCCGCTACTGCTGCACTTCGCTACAACCTTTCTATGTTTACGCCTAGACTTAATTAGACAAATAGTTACTTACTAATAGTTAAAATGTGAAATGTTGGGTAAATGAGTAAATGATTATTATTATTATTACAACATGTAAATATTTTAGGTTTTTCAAGACAAAAAGCCTTATGTGTGTGTTTTAGATAATACACAAATGACACGCTTTTCTTGTCTCTAATGAACTGTTAGAAAAGCGTGTCATTTCATTTGTAAGTACAGTTTTAAAGAAATTAATGTAAAACTATTTAGTGATCACTTATTTTGACAGTTGCTGACACCGTTGACACGTGGGGGCTAAAGAGCGAGATGTAATCTGCTTTATGAATGAGAGTGAAAGAGACTACTTAAGTGCGCTCTATTGGCGGCTGTTGCCAAGGAATTTGGTCATGACCCGGCCTAACCTTAATATTCCTATCCATAGGGAAGGCCTGTGCCCCAGCAGTGGGGACATTAATAGACTGATAATGATGATGATGATTGCGAAGTTCTAGCAAACGAAATAGATAATCAAGCTATTTACTTTAAAACCTTTTTCGTTTACAATTTTTAAACTTTTATAATTTTGGTTTATAAAATCCAGTCCGCTGACAACATACGCAACCCTAAAAAATGATGAATCCTATCTCATACAAAGGTGTGTAAAGACAGCTACCAATCATATGAGTCATCTTTTTAACCGCGACCCTGTAATTTAACCGCTGACCTTTTGTCGAAAATTCTTGATTAATTCATACACAAAAACGCGTTTTATTTTTATAATAAATTAAAAAAAAACTTTTTTTTATGTGAATCACGTAGTTCTATTGTAATCGATTATCTAATCTACATACTTAACAACTTAGCTTACAAAGCACAACGAGAAGCCGGATTCTACTTTTTGTGATTTTAGTAGTATCCATAAATATATTTATTTTTTTATTTCAATTCAAAATTTTAAAAAAAATCAATATCGTTTATTCAGTCTAGGCTGTTACAAGCACTTGTGAATATCGAAAAGCTACACCATCGGTTCGCAAATCTACGGCCGGAGACCTTGTACTGAGAAGAACCGGCAAGAAACACAGCAAGGGCTGTTTTTTTCTCCCTGTATTATATACAAAGAAATATAAATTGAAAAATGACTTCAATATGAGGTAACTCATAAATAACACTTTCATTTAACTACAGTGAAGTAAACAGTACCCTAGTATTGTCAAATTTGTACTGATTTTTAGTTCTAGTTACGTCCGTTGTGGCGCTGCTATTCAACTTTCCATACCAAATTTGTCAATAACATTCCGGACACGCAAACTATTCGAATTCGATATTGGTTCGTGCTGAGGGCATTCCTTTTATTTCGAAGGTCTTACAATCAAAATATGCCTGCATCAGTGTTGACATAAGTTTATTATGTAACGGATATTTTGTATAACAGTATCTATTATAATGTGAATTTCGCGTGAGATTGCACCCTTACAAAAGGATTAAATTGTTCAATTTTTATGTTAAAAAGTGCCATCATAGACAAATGCGCATTGTGTAACCTAAATTGACTCTTAAACCCACCCTAAGAAGTCCTCGACCTTACTCTACTCAGAGATAAAAAAACAACAACATCGAATGTTTTGGTTTTGCAAGGTATAGGTTCATCATCATCATCAGCCTATTAATGTCCCCACTGCCGGGGCACAGGCCTTCCCTATGAATGGAATAGTGAGATTGGGTCATGACCCACCACGCGGGCCCAGTGCGGATTAGTTGGTGCCAACGACTGTACATGCAGCCGGGGCCTAACGGCTTATCGTGCGTTCCGAAGCACGGAGGAACTCTAGAAGATTTTTGGTCACCCATCCAGTGACCAACCACTGCGAAAGTTGCTTAACTTCAACGATCGCAGCCGACCACGCTAACCACCCGCGCCATCGTGCTCCTCGGGTATAGGTTACTTTAAGATGATTAAGAGAGGTAGGGCGCGGATTAGCGGAATTCCCGCTCGAATTAGAGTATTCACCTGAGGGAGTAACCTCACCTTACAGAAAACCACAGTAAAATATAATATAATAAAATAGTCTTTTGGTGGTGTTCTCCACGGGGTAAGGAATTGGATCAGGGTAAAAATGGGAGAACTATGTGACGGTAATAAATTACTTTACATATTTCTCGTATCGATTAAGTTATACTGCTTATAGCAAGCCGAAAGTCCGGTCTCATTGGCTGTGGTCATCGCTTGCGCACGCGCAGCCACTTTCGTTCCGAATCAAGGCCACGTTTCACGCAGCTCCGGCTACGTTGTGTCATAGTGAATTTTGTTGTGCACATCCGTTATACCAATAGACTGTATTCGCATACAGTTAAGATGGTTTTTCCTGAAAACTAAATAGCCTCTTTTCATTAACTACTAGTGACCTGCCTTCTCTTCGCTTCGGTGTAGACTATTGTTTTTATTCCCGGACTTGTAACAAACATAAAACAAACTTTTCTTGAAAAAAAATTAAACTAAATGAAAATCTCGTCAACATACAGTGAAGACTTAGGAAGACTATGTGGATAATCCGACAGACGCTTAATATAAGTTAAGGTTCGAGTAGTTTAGAGTCAGCCATCCGCCTGAAATACCTCTAGAGGCACTCGCCAATTCTCGGCTTGAGGTCCCCTTAGAATCTCGCCGTCCACAGGATTTGGTCCGGTGACGCTGTAAAGGACATCTGGGACCAACAGGATACACACACAAAAATAATGCCTGCGATCGTTGAAGTGGTCGGTCTTTGGATGGATGACCAAAATTTACTATCACGAGCTCCTGTGTGCTTCGGTCGCACGTTAAGCCATTGGTCCGGGCTGCAACTGCAGTCGTTAGCACCCACCAATACGCACTGGGCCCGTTTGGTGGGTCATTGCCTAATCTCCCTATTCCATCCATAGAGAAAGCCTGTGCCCCAGCAGTGGGGTCATTTATAGACTGATGTTTAATTATACTATATGGTTGTAGATAAACTGTCCAACATATATTTTTACCATTTTTATGCTAATGCATCTTTTTCGCTAGAAGAGATATATATGGTTTAAAATTACGTAAGTAAGTATTGTAATTTTCAAGCGTGGACTCTGTTATTAATACTAATTAAAATATTTTCTTCTTATTCCGATTACGCAACACTTACAAAGGTAAATTAACCAAGAGGTTTGTTTTAATTAATGATCTATATTATAATGAATCTCTATGTTGGTACGTAACCAGCGGTTTGCTAGAGTAAACAGTTAAATTATGTGTTAAGTAAAACCTAAACTAGGTGCTTAATAAATACATAAGTACGTAGTCTTATTCTACATATCACTTTAGAATTAATAGAGCATCTTATATACGTTATTTTTAAATGTTGAAAAAATATTAAATTAATTTTACTATGACATCAAGAAATATATATATATATTTAAGCAAACTTGCTTCGAAACCAGCGGATCAAATCTGTAATTTCACCTTCTATAACAGATAATTGTTGTTTACATTATTCATTATAAGCTTGTTTATGCGATAATAGGTTCACTCGAGTGTTTTAATACCTAAATTATATGCAATTGCATACCTCACTTTATCTTCACTCATAGTAACAATTGAAATTAAACAACGTAACAAAGGAGTTTATTACAAAACTGGAATTTATTTCTTTATTTATTAAAACTTTATTACAAAATTACAAAGCAAATGGCGGACATAATGCCATAAGGCATTCTCTACCAGTCGACCAGTAAGAGCGTGAGAAAAAAAACTAATATGACGGGGGCGCAATAAAGGCAAAAGAATCGCGAAAACAAAACACAGCCAAATTTAATAAATAAAAGTGTACTATAATGTATTCTTTTTATTTCAACTATTTTTAACACGTAGCAGTTAAATGCCTAAAGCAAAATATATATGTATAATTATCTTACTTATTTAGGTTTAAACTTTCAGTTTCTGAACCATCAATAGATAATGAAGATAATCACCGCAACGTAGGCTTCTCATAAGCGCACGCGCATCTTCCAACCACACATGCGTGACTTGTAAATAATGATGATTTTTATAACGATAATGTTTCAACTTTTATCTCGTTAACTCCACGCTACACTGGAGATGAAAGGAAAACAAAGCATAAACCAGCTGATATCATTCCGGGTACTTGAATAAAGCCTTTTTTATGCAGGCGGTATATCAGTGCGGTCTTCTGTAAGATGGACTTTATAATGTTAAGTATAGATAAGTTATATATGTAGATTTAGTACAGATGCACCCCCTTTTTTGTGACGCAGGCAAAACCTCTATTTACAGACGACGGCGCCTTTAAGAGACACGCCGCCGACGGACCTCACACCTGGCTCCCGCAAGCCTCACGAGCCCCAGCAGTGGCTGCCCACGGACCTCGTAACTCATACGGGCGCTTCACGGCATAATATCCTCTAAAAAACCCTGCGAATACCCTCTAAGCTGCTAAGTGCGAAACCGCGAGATCCCCGTTTAGGGATTCTGCCGTCAACAGATGCACCCCCCCTGAAAATAATCCTGGCGGCGTGCATGGCTACAACTCTATCACTCTTGCACAATACAACAAGGTCACTTTTCTCATTGTGTGTTGCACTACACAACTAGTTAAAATTAAAGATGAATTCTACTGGCCTCGCATGGACATTTGATTGTCACTGTGAAATAATGACCGGGTTTTGACTAGCGTCAAATGGTGCGAACCAAAGTTCATGCAATTTACGCTTAATCATCTAAAATGTCTGCCTAAACCCCTAGGGTTGCCAGATAGCCGGGAAATCCGGGATTGTCCCGGAATTTTGCGTCTTGTCCCGTTTCCAGTAATTAGACCTTATTGTCCCGAAATCCCCAAACACCAGTTTTTTTTCACAATATTACTATACCCATGCCTACCTGCAAGGGGCGACAGAAGCATACCATATAAATGCATTCGTTACTGTCTATAGTTTGATGTGATGTTTTATTTCTGGGGTGGGAGGGAAGTGTCCCGGAATGGATAAGCCAGCATCTGTGGTTAAGTACTTGTTGTCTTCCAAAAAAAGTAAGGAAAAACCACAGCATCGGCTGCGGTATAGTAAATACGATCGTGAAACGAACGGAATAACACGCACCACTTGGTAGGAAAGCCGACCCGGTTGCAGTAACACTGGTTAACTACCACTAACTATTGAACCATAGGAGGCGTTGGCTCGCTCCAATTTTGACATGTAATGCCGCGATTACATTTGATCGTCAGTCCGTATTTGGGGTGCACGAAAGACATTACTCGAATTTGGGCACTCGAAGCAATATTTACACTGGAATTAGGGTTGCCAACCCTACTATATAATATAGTATCCTACTATATTAGGGGAACAGAATACTATATTTCTAAAAATATATATATATAGTAGGCGAAACTACTATATTTTGCTTTAAGCAGATCTTTTCCAGTAAAAGCTTTCTTAAAAATAAAAAAATAATTATTTTTAAAAAAGCTTTTACTTATAAGTCAATAACTATAAGGCATATTGCAGCAAAAATATATTTATTTCAAAAATAAAGTAAATATAATAATAATAATAATATTATATAATAAATTTAAAGCACTTACTATATTTTCCCCTTTTTACCATCCTATATTTTTAGAGATAAAAGTTTCAAAAATACTATATTTGATAGATTGGCATTGGTATTCGGGCTCAAAACCAAGTGTAATCGTGCCATATAAGTAAATAATTAATCAAGAACCGTGGTATGTGTATTTACTATGAATATTGGAAGCAATTTCGCTATTTTGTAAAACTTGACATTATTATTATTACTAAAAATCATGAAATAGTATATACTTTTTGGTCTATTGTCACGCGATCGAAAACGCCTACGATTGGCAGAACCTAAAAACGTGACCTGCTTGTAAACATCCTGACGAGGTGACATTACTTCGTACTGTTTGACGTTTTAATGAGAACCGTGCATGGAGCCATGCTACGTCACCTGCCTGTAAACAGGTTATATTTGCTAGAGAAACATTTCCGATGCATATTTTTGTCATATTTAAAAAAATCGTTTTGCTATTTTTTAAGTAATAATTTTTTAAATTTAAGGAACATAGTTATAAATGTCGACTTTTTCATGAGTTTGTTTAAAAGACGATTGACAAAGATAATAATGTTGGTTACAACAACAAAATATAATAATGTGTGATTTATCTTGATAAAACCTACCTTTATAGCGGTAATGTTACCATGTACCTTGTATTTATGAGTCTCCGATATTTCGGCAAGCCGAACGGTAACTGTGTTACTCCGTGATCATGGCGCTTGCAACAGTGCCGAAATATCGGAGACTCATAAAAAACAAGGTACATGGTGACAATCCCGTTAATAGCTATAATGTTAATGACCATGAAAGTTTAAAACAATAGAACCTACCTTTATCAGAATTTAGTTCCCCGCAACGGGGAGTAAGCAAAATCCTAAATTACTCTAGGTTTTTTACTCAGGAACCATCTGTTTATAGGACATAACTTATCGGAACGTAATAGCTGACAAAAATAAGTTAGATAAATCGAGAATATAAGAAATGGTTCTACATTATCTTACAATTTCTTATTAAAAATGTTCGCTGGATATATCTGCGCATCAGGAAGAAGGTACAAATGAGACTAAGCTACAGTGAGAGCGAAAATATACACGATTGGCTTACCTTGTATCATTTTACGACACCATCAAGTCTAATGACTTATCGTATCGTAAAATTATACAATCGAGACGTTATTAATATTTTACTATTTATATGTAATCAAAAGGAGTTCGATGGCGCAAGTGGTTTGCGCGTTCGGCTGCTATCGTTGAAGTTAAGCAACTTTTGCAGTGGTCGGTCATTGGATGGGTTTCTTTTACTATCTCGAGCTCCTCCGTGCTTCGGAAGGCACGTTAAGCCGTTGATCCCGCCTGCATCTGCAGTCATTAGCACCCACCAATACGCACTGGGCCCGCGTGTTGGGTTATGGCCCAATCTCCCTATTCCATCCATATGGAAGGCTTATTAATGGGGCATAGGCCCCAGTAGTGGGGACATTAAAAGCTGATGATGATCATGTAATCAAAAGCATAATAGGTAAAACAAATAAATTGTTTTAACACTCACACCAATTACCCTAGCCCCAAGTAGGCTTCTAGGATTCCACGAATTTGGGATGATGTTGGAGTAGGCAACGAGCGAATGATATTTTTGGTATCGAAAGAGTCTGTAGGGTATGGCAGTCGCTTACAATCAAGCCGATCGCAGTATCGCTTACAAGCAAGACAATCGCTTACATTAAATAATGATTGTAGGCCACTTTTCAATATAAAATAAAATAAAATAAAATACTGTTACGACTTATACGAAACAAAATTCGCTTCGCTTGTATTGTGGCGTACGCTTTAAGCTTTACCGGCGTATCCGGTTGCGTTTTCCTGCTCTCTTCATATGTGGAAAGTCGATTGGACGCGATAAATAATGGTGTTCATTGACAAGATTGGAATCGACCACGCTTTTACTTGACATTTGACATACAGGTGCGGCCGATTAGCGGTCAACGGCTTTTCGTGATAAATGATCTGGTGAAAACAGTTGGTTCACGTCCTGATTGGGTTTAATGGTAATTTGTATTGTTTTAAGTAAACATTCATTTGGTACTGAATAATTATGTTGTTCCTTTTTTAACAAACATCATATATTTTGGATACTTTAAAGTTTAAACAATAAGATGCGTCCCGTCTGCTGCCTGGTCCGCGTGGATTTTTTTCTAGTTATGTTTTCTTTACATTTAAACATGAAGCACTTACATGCTTAAAAAATAAAAATTATATCAATAAGATGCGTAATTTATTAATTAAAAACAGATGTTTTTTTGTGTTCATTTTAGGACGATTTTATCTCGATTTGATAGAAAGAAATCTTTATCAATAAAAATCGTCTATTTCAGATACTAAATTACGTAAAAAATCAACTATTAAAAATCTTATTGAATGTTTTTTAAATAACATCAGTAAACGTTGTCTTCTCATTAATGGCAGATATTTTGTTCAATTAAAATTGCACTTTAACTCAGGTTTTTATTTTCTTTTTCTTTTTTTTTATTCGCTTCTTTAATCTATAGTAACATATACTAAGAATCCTATTAATAGCATGTACAGCAGTCAGCATGTCTCTGTCAAACCTTTAGAAAGGATCGCACAACACGAGTTTCCTATGCGAAATGCATTACAAATCATTCCTGTTAAACAAAATAGGTTCGTCAAGAATACGTTATGAAAACTGTTTTGTTACACTTAATAATGACTCTTATTTCAAAGGACTACGAGCGTGAATCGGAAAGTGAGAACGTGTTTTGTGTTTACAGATTCGCACAAACAGCTGGTATGTACCATCAACAAAGTCATCGCTTGATCAGTTTCAAAACTGTTTTGCATATATAAATAAATAAATATTAGACGACCTCCGTGGGTTTCATGGTGTCGCCGACTTTCACACCACACAAACATCCGCCCCCACCGGGATTCGAACTCGGGACCTCTCGAGTCGGCGACACCATAAAGCACGGCGTACAAACTATCCAACCACGGAGGTAGTCAATATATTAGATGAATGTTGGCTTCCCCCACCCACTTCTCTATTTGACCAAAGACAAACAATTTTATGAAATTAGCAAATACGTTAACGGATACTTATTTAACTTCTATTATAAATTTGTTTACTAAAGGGTTGGGGCGAACCCCTTGGTCAAGGAATCGGTCATACAAAACATCATCGTCTTAATGGGGGTCCAGCTTGTCTTTGTTGACTGTACGTCCGTTTGTGCGGAGAAGATAAAGGAAAGGGCTGTGAAAGTAGCCGATGGAAAGCGACCTTAATAGATACATCGGAAATGTGTAAACAGACTGGTAGTGATGCAAAAACAGAATGTTCTCACCTCGTCTAGATGTCTGTTTGATCTTATTCCGATAACGATTTTTGTTTTGTTCAGTGCAAATAGTTTCTTTTTGAAAATTTTATCAAAATTATGAAAGGAGGAGCTCGATTAGTAGTCGCGCTTTCGGCTGCGATCGTTGAAGTTAAGAAGCTTTCGCCGTGGTCGGTCATTGGATGGGTGACCAAAAATTTACTATCTCGAGCTCCTCCGTTAAGCCGTTGCTTCCGGCCGCATCTGCAATCGTTAGCACCCACCAATCCGCACTGGGCCCGCGTGGTGGGTCATGGCAAAATCTCCCTATTCCATCCATAGGGAAGGCTTGTGCCCCAGCAGTGGGGACATTAATAGGCTGATGATGAGTTACTTTTTACTTTAAGCTATGTCTAGATGTCAGGACCTGTAATTGGCTGTTTGTCGCTACTATTTATTTCTAGTTTATTAAGATAAACTGTTGGTCTTCCAAGTAACCAAAAAAAATAAAATAAATTATTTTGCGTTCCTTAAGATGAGGTTGACTTTTAATCAGGTAGTATAACTTCACCTCCCCGTAGCAGGAGCGCAATTTACATTATATCATGTCTTTTATCGTGTCTAAATGTCAATATCTCCATAGTTATTTGACAATTAAGTGTGATAAAAGCGCGTTATATATCATATTGCGGTGCTCATTCTAGGGGGCTGGACTGGCAGTGATAGAATAATGTAGTAGAGAAGGAAAGTGTAAAATTATGGTAATTTCAGACACTTTTAAAGAAGATAGGTTAGCTATCTAATAACTGTTATTATTATCAGATTTTTATTTCTAAGCATTTAACAGTTGCGTTTTAACTTAAACTGTAACATGTATAAATTCAAAGAGAATTTTATAGAAAAACTAGCTGACCCAGCGAACTTCGTACCGCCCTAAAAAAATAGGGGTTGTCCAGCGGACAAAATTGTGAATCAAAACCGTTCTCAGATCCCCTTGAACACACACAAAAAATTTCATCAAAATCGGTCCAGTCGTTTAAGAGAAGTTCAGTGACATACACACTCACAGAAGAATTATATATATAAAGATGGGCATTGGAACCCGAATTTTCCGCCAGGATATCTGAAGAAAACTAGGACGAATTATTATTATGTTTAAAGTGAGGAGGTTATAAAAGAGGTATATCTATTACAAACACAATAGATGTGTTACTGTTACACAACAAATTAATCTGTCTTGTTAATCAGACAGATTATATTATAAAACAAAACAGTTTGTTTAAAGCGAAATATTTTATCAATGTAATGAATGTATAATGTAGATCGACGAAGTTAATAACAAATCATTATTCCGACGACGCATTCCTGCAAAGGATGCGAATCGTCAATAAATAAATAAAATCAGTGAATGTAACCCGTTGAAACTTATTTTATTTAATGAGTGATGTGCGTGAAAACCTAAGAAAGAAATAATGTAATGATGATGATGAATGCACAGATTACAGAAAGTGTATTCTTTCGCACCTTATGCCGGCATGTCATGTGGCTAATCGTGTTTGCTATTTGGTAGATGTGTATCCACTACGGGCAGTAAGAGGGACTGTTATCGAGGCGGATGCGATTGGCCATGTGAAGTTCCGGCATAACAGGCCCTGCCACCAGCCTGCTACCAGCGCTGCTGTGACACGTTTTGTGGCGTGTTGCGGCAGCATTATACTGAGGCAGGGTCCTGATTGACCACAAATGGTACTATTATTAATGTATTTTTTTCCTCTTTACTCCATTATGAATATTTTCAATTATTTTTGTGTGTTGTTTTGTAAATGTATATAAAAATGATTCTCTCTCTAATGAAATTAAAAGTGATTATTAGCTCATGCGTCATGCTCGTGAACGAGCTCTTTATCATCTATCATAGTAACTCTAGTGCAGTTTTATATTCTTACTTTCATGAGCTGCCTGCCAATGGTATCACAACAAATACTTCATCTCAATAAGAGCGTTGTCAACATCGCGAACTATGCAACTAACAAATATTTTATTCTCTCTTAACTTCGGCAGTTTGGATTGAGTTCTGTAGGTCAATTAATTTTACCAGTCCAATTGTTTCAAGTTCACTGCCAATCAATTTTGTGGTTTGGGCTGACCCCGCTTCAATGCTCACAATTTTTTTCACCGAGCGATGTAATGTAGGAAAGAATCGAATTTTTCATTTGGTATTACGTTATTATACGTGTATATTGAGGAGCTCGATGGCGCGGGTGGTTAGCGCGTTCGGCTGCGATCGTTGAAGTTAAGCAACTTTCGCAGTGGTCGGTCATTGGATGGATAACCAAAAATCTTCTATCTCTATTTTCTCTATGCTTCGGAAGGCACGTTAAGCCGTTGGTCCCGGCTGCATCTGCAGTCGTTAGCACCCGCCAATCCGCACTGGGCCCGCATGGTGGGTCATGGCCCAATCTCTCTATTCCATCCACAGGGATAGCTTGGGCCCTGTCAATGGGGACATTAATAAGCTGATAATGAAGTGAGAATTTTCTTTATTTAAACTACATCTTTCTAGTTGAGTAGTAAAAAAATCAATAATTATTTTAATGTGGAAACTATATCATGTTTAAACAGACATGCCTCTAGAGATCAACAAAAAAATTGGTTATTAATATGAATATTATGATGACTACGTTATTATCGTTTTCCGCACAGAACACAAAAAGGGATTTTTCATAATTCTCTTTGGATTTCCACAAAAAATTCAAGTAGTAATTTGAGCTTAACATTTTTTTGCCAGTCTCATGAACAATGGTAGTTCCAAATGGCGAGCAGACCTGAACCTGTATATTTATAGAAAAAAACGCCACGTTAAAATGCTTTCTTACGCTTAACTTTTTTTTCAGCAATCAACAGACAAATTTGAATTCTACGCCCTAAGAATTACGAAAGCACATTCTTTAAAATCTGAACACGTCGAATAGGAAAATACCACTAACGATATCTTGATTGTTGAAAAACCTAAAATAGTGAGAATGTTCTCGCTCTAATTAAGATTCGCCTTGAGGGTTAAGCAAGCTGCTAGCTAAGTAACGAGACTACAAATAAGTAATCACTATATCATATTATGATATGTAATAGATCCGTATGTCAATCATAATATAATTTTACAAGAAAATTACAACACAACAAAATTTCAATGGGTAATTTCAATGACCAAAATGTCTGTTGATTTATTTTTCTATGTGAATGCAGGCAAACGTTCTGGCAGTTCACCTGATGGTAAGTGATGGTTACTGCCACATATGAACAATCGCAATGCACACAGGCCTTCCCTATGGACGGAATAGGGAGATTGGATCATGACCCACCACACGGGCCCAATGCTAATTGGTAGGTGCTTACGACAGCAGATGCAGCCGGGACCAACGGCTTAACGTGCCTTCCAAAGCACAGAAGAACTCGAGATAGAAGTTTTTGGCCACCCACCCAATGACCGATCACTGCGAAATTTGCTTAACTTCAACGATCGCAGCCGAACGCGCTAACCACCCGCGCCACCTAGCTCCTCTTAAGACAAGCAATACACATCTTTAATTACTATTATTGCGACAATACTAATTAGCGATAAACTGGGCTCAAAATGTAAACAATCTTGAACTACTTTATTTATCAAATCCACAACCTAAACATAACGAAAACAAGAACCAGAGTGAAAAGTACATATAGGTAATAAAAAACACTAGACCTAAATAAATTCTTCCTAGAAAACAATAATTATTTCGATAGCGAATTTTGTGTGCGGAAAATGAAAATATTTGTTAATATCAAAATTAAACTATCAAATATCTTATTACTAGAAATTTTATGACTTTCCTTCTCAATAATGTCACGTCTCCGTTACAAATATATAACGTTATTAGAACTAATTTGGGCATCTCGGAAGATAATTCGACAATTGCAACAAATCCCATCGTAAATGAAGAGATAGCGGCCTTATACAACGCCGCAGAGCAGTCTGATGGGAGATAATCCAAAGTTGGATTCGAGATGACTCAACTATATGTCACTAACAAGCTTCAATCAGATTTTAAATAAATATAATGTTGGTATATAAATAAACAAATTGATAATTGGAATACGAAAATAACGATGGTAACTTATAAATATTTTTTTCAACCATAATTGATTCGATGACCCTTAAGTTTTAAGTGGACAAATTTGAAGGCATAGATCAATTAAAAAATAATTTTACTAACTTTTATTAGCCACTCCCATAATATGGAATAATGTAGAGTTTTAGATGCACTTTTTAGATATTGTAAGATCTGTTACATACGATCATTATCATACCCAACTGACGAGGGGCATTTCTCGCCAATACTTGAATCAATTAGGACAAAATACTTGATCATAATATATAATCAGTTACAATAGGGTTATTTAAATCTTATGATTGACTATACAATCATTCAGTAAGACGTCATACGCGCTTAGATTAAAACAAAAACTCTTTGTTTTAATTTAAGGATATGCGTGTTATGAGAGTGGTTATTTGACTGTGTGAATGTATTTTAAGATTATTTTGTATGTTTAAAGACGAATAACCTCTTCGATCACTATTTAAAATTAATTCTATAGCCACATCTTTCATTTAATCACGACTTTTGGTCCCTGTAACCAAACATGTTTTACGCGCGGGTTCTCCAAGTGAGTGAGGATCGAACTTTAATTTTGATCCAAAATCGTGATAAATGTTGTTGTTTTTTTTATAATTCGCAAAAAAACAAATGACCCACATATTCGTTACATGCCTGAGCAAGTGCAAACGACCTCGAATAAATTTAATGACGAAAGAATAACAAGTGACGCCTAGTATCGGTGCAAGCAATGACGAAACGCTTTCTCCCGCCCGAGAAAGTAATCGCCCGTGATGGCGGCCATCTTTAATTCTTATTCTTTTTTTCGTTGTACTCCTTTTTGTGTTATCTGTGGTAAGGTTAATGCCGCGCGCTGCGTTTAGTTAACGCAGCAGTGGGTAATTGTGTTTCGTTTAGATGTTACGGTATGTTATAAACCAATTACAATTTAATCTTTGTTTTAAAATTTATTGGTTGTAATTATTATTTGGGTTTGGGATGATCGAAGGTAGGTATAACGCAGGCATTCGATTGCGTAGACTAAGGAACTTTCCCATAAATGTTTTTGTCAGAGAAGTAACCGATCACATTTTATTTTGTTCCACAAATGGTAACGCAGTAGATTTTTAGCAGTGTTTTCAGATATCATGGAAATTTGTTGATAAAGTAGAAATTAAGTTTTTTAAATTCAAAGATATCACATGAAACTGTACCTGTGAAAGAATCTCAACAAAACGAATAGACTTATTTCATAAGAAAATCTGTAAACATATCTAATTAGCAAAAAAATAAAATATTCAACGCTCGTCTACTTAAATTGGTGCAGACTTTAATTATAATCGTTTAAAAAGCGTTAAAATTTCCTAACCTTGTATAAAACACAGTGAGACTCCGCTAAAACTATATTTATAGACGTCACTTTAGATTACAAAAATATTATACGAAAAACCGATGCAACCACACGCTAACCCAGATTGCAGAAATCGACCGAGAAATATGCAAACGGTCGTAACATCACCGATCTCAAGGTCCATTGCGCTGTCACTGAGCGTAACTGGGGACTCTTTGCTCTGCTCTGTGAGAAATGGAACATGTCTAAGGTGATTGTGTCTTCCTGCGACTTTAAGCAATGCGGAGCCATAATAGCACGCCTTCTTACTAAAAAGATTCGGTTTGTGATCAAAGAGTTTCTAGTTTAGCAAGTGTATTGCTAAATATTGATGGGAATGTTAATTTTATTAAGAACCGTTGCTGTTTTTAAGTTTGTAGATCGCCATAGTATTTAAGATGCAGTTGCAAGTGAAATAGATTAATGTTTTCATCATCAGCCTATTAACGTCCCCACTGCGAGGACACAGGCCTTCCCTATGAATGGAATAGGGAGATTGAGGCCATGACCCTTCACGCAGGCCCAATGCGGATTGGTGGGTGCTAACGACTGCAGATGCAGCCGGGACCAACGGCTGAACGTGCTTTCCGAAGCACGGAGGAACTCGAGATTTTTGGTCACCCATCCAATGACCGACCATTGCGAAAGTTGCTTAACTTCAACGATCGCAGCCGAACGCGCTAACCACCCGCGCCTTCGAGCTCCTCAATATCATTTTAAATAAATGTTTATGGTAAATGTTTTCACGTTTCTTTAAATAAGCTGCTGTGATAAATCATGTACGGAACCATTCGCCTACGAGTACATCATGCACTAGGCCGATATTTGGTATAAAATATTTTCGAACTGTGAAGTCAGATGAACTTATGTTGATGATAAGTATCAATGACGGCAGCTTTCGGTGTATCAGGGGTTTTAATCTGCACGAGATCCGGTATTAGAGATGTATTATATTGTGAAAAATTATCTAACTGATGGTGTGAAACTCATCAAAATTCCTCAAGATGACATAGCAGACATACAGCCAAATGCAGAAAGTGACATTATTCTGTACTTTCTGCTTTAATATTTAAATATAATAGATTTTTATAAAACATTTGGTCCTTTTTTAAGCTGGCGGGGTCGTCGAATTTTTTATTGTAACACGATAAAGCTTTTGCTTCTCATCGATAACATTTCAATAGTAAAAGAATTTTCAAAAGCGGTCCATTAGTTTTTGAGTACATTCGTTACATACATTATATTTCCCTCTTTATAATATTAGTATAAACTACTCGTATGTTATGTATCATATAAATTCAATATTAAATCACTGAAATACAAAGAAATATTTCTACATTACGCGTGTCGATAATGAGTCCCGTCCCTAGACATATTATAACGCGTTGACAACATTACGCAACAAGGAACCACCTTAAATATGTCTTCGTGGATCGCGTGATGCAATTTCGCATTTGTTTTTTCTTAACGCTCATTATGTATACAAAAGTATAACTTTTATTTCCTGGACTCGACTATTATTCACGTAATAGCAAATTATTTGTACGGCAGGTAAATATTGCTCTCACTAAATATTTATTGTAAGTGGGCTATCGTATTGTGCTGTTAGGTACTTCCTATTGATAGATACCGACAGACGTCGTGATTATTGTTTTATATTTCTTTTGTCAATCATTTTTACCAAAACTATTGTATAGTACTGTCTGTCAAGTGTTTTTATTTTATTTTGTTTAAAAAGACTGGATTAAATTATTCTCACTATGAGATATGATGTAAAAACATAAATATACATATCAAATAAATTTAACTAAACCTTAAGTACTTTTAATGAAATCGTTTCCACTCAAATATATATTAAATTTCATCCCAAATTAATAAGAAGAATATTTTAATTCAATTAAGCGCTAGAAATATCGAAGATTGATTAAAATATTTAATAGGATGGCATTATAATACATGCCTTATTAATTTCAAATAATAGGTTAGCAATTAACCAAAGTTATATGCATTGTTGTTGAGGGAGTTCAATGGCGCAAGTGGTTAGCGCTTTCGGCTGCGATCGTTGAAGTTAAGCAACTTTCGTAGTGGTCGGTCATTGGATGGGTGACCAAAAATTTACTATCTCGAGCTCCTTCGTGCTTCGGAAGGCACGTTAAGTCGTTGGTCCCGGCTGGATCTGCAGTAGTTAGCACCCACCAATCCGCACTGGGCACGCGTGGTGGGTCATGGCCCAATCTGCCTATTCCATCCTTAGGGAAGGCCTGTGCCCCAGCAGTGGGGACATTAATAGGCTGATGATGATGATGATATGCATTGTTAATATTAATATTTCACGAAATGTTACCAGTACTAAAAATAAATTATCTCTTATCTATTAGACAAGTCCGTCTGTCCGTCTGTCTGTGGTGCTGTTTCAGAGGCCAAACCGTAAGAGATAGATAAAGAGAATATTTAAGTTATAAGTTAAGAATAGTCTGATAAGACTACAAACTGGATTTGAGTAACGTAGCACTTCCGGTTTTCGAGAAATCACGAATTTCAAACGAATCCACACAAAATCTCCGAAGTTCTCAATTAATTAAATACTTTTTTTTTTAATCAGGTTTTGGTGAACATTTGGTTCACTGGTTTGCTAGTATAAACTAATTACAGAAAACATGCAAACGCTTCAACTATATTTATTTCCAGTGTGCTCATGGGCTGTCTTTAATTAAAGATATAGTTATTCAATATTTTCTTAGTAAGTAAATTAACTCATTTCATTCCATAAAACCATCAAAAATAATTTTAAACCACAAAATCTATTTAACGATCACTTAAATAATGAAAAAAAACCTTTTCGCCCATTTGAGAATCGTTTAAAAATCCATTACCTTATGCTATTCGACAATAAGAAAATCGACTAAACAAAGAATCGGTATCCAATTGAATTCCGACGAGCCCAAACGAGAGAGTTTCGAGAGAAAGTGGACGAGTCGCCCTTGCTTGGACCAAAGCAAGCATCTTATTCGCCTCTGTTCATAGATCGTTATATAATCATGAATACTGGTCAAGTATCTCTTATCTATTAGACAAGTCCGTCCGTCCGTCTGTCTGTGGTGCTGTTTCAGCGGCCAAACCGTAAGAGATAGATAAAGAGAATATATATGTTATAAGTTAAGAATAGTCTGATAAGACTACAAACCGGATTTTAGTAACGTAGCACTTCCGGTTTTCGAGAAATCACGAATTTCAAACGAAACCACACAAAATCTCCGAAGTTCTCAATTAATTAAATACATTTTTTTTTTAATCAGGTTTTGGTGAACATTTGGTTCACTGGTTTGCTAGTCTCTTATCTATTAGACAAGTCCATCTGTCTGTGGTGCTGTTTCAGCGGCCAAACCGTAAGAGATAGATAAAGAGAATATTTAAGTTATAAGTTAAGAATAGTCTGATAAGACTACAAACCGGATTTCAGTAACGTAGCACTTCCGGTTTTTGAGAAATCAGGTTTTGGTGAACATTTGGTTTGCTAGTGTAGCTATAATAGCCTGCGCAGACAAGGGACTTTAACCCGTGGTTAATTCAGGTCTGGCCGTTACGCACCTATTCGCGCCCACAGTGAAAGACTGGATTGTAGGTGCACTGTGTGTGTGTGTGTGGGGGGGGGGCGTCGCAGAATAAATAAATAAATATTTCCATTACTCACACCAATAAGCCTAGCCCCAACGTAAGCACTGTAAGGTTTGTATAATGGGATACTAGGGTAATGGTAAGAATACATATACTGTACATCTACATATAAGTATCTAATATAAAATTCTCGTGTCGCGGTGTTTGTGGTTAAACTCCTCCGAAACGGCTTTCCCGATTCTCATGAAATTTTGTGTACATATTGGGTAAGTCTGAGAATCGGACAACATCTATTTTTCATCCCCCTAAATGTTAAGGGTACTCCACCCCTAAATTTTTTTTTCAATTTTAGGTAAAAAAAATTATTTAAATTTTTTTATGATACATCATACAAAAATACATACAGTCCTAAATTTTCATCCTTCTACCACCAACCCTTACTTTTTTATGGCGGTACGAAGTTCGCTGGGACAGCTAGTATTTATATAGAAATACATATTGAACATCCATGACTGGAGTACAAATGCTCGAATTGATCACACAAACATCTGCCCCCACCAGGTTCAAAAGCGGGACTTCTCGTATCGGCCACACCATGAAACCCGGCATACAAACCACTCGGCCACGGAGGTCGTCAAATGGGTGCGTAACGATCGGACCCGTATTTTTTGTCCGCCGAAATCGCCGGATCGCTTTCCACTGCATCGAGTAACGCACACAAGGTATTAAACATCCCGCGTACAAAAAGTCCAAACAACCGATTACACTGCGATACCGTACAGAACAAAAGTACGCGGGTGTCCCTGAAAAAAATAGAACTCATGTGACTTCTTCTTCGGCGCTACACTCTTGACTGGCGCGCTTCACAATACGCCGCCATTCCTTCCGCACTGCGGCCTTTCTCATGCACTCGTGAAGTGGACCCTTCAGTATTATTTTTATCTGATCGGTCCAGCCCATTGGTGATCTGCCGCGCGCCCTTACGCCCTCGACTCTGCATTGCACCTCCAAGTCCTCGTCGGACATTTTCTTTACGATTCCGAGAATTTCCTTCGCGTACAAAAATCCTTCACCTGCGCAGGTCATTAATTGGGCACTTATAGTAAGGTAGGCAACACTGCCAAAATGTCCGGGACTTACAAAAGGTACAGGTTAGCAATCCCGTTAATTAAGCTACAACCATAGTGCCTATGAAAGTTTAAACCAATATTATAAAGCACTTGTATATTACGAAAAATAGTGAAAAATAACAACGAATCGACAAAAACATTCCATACAACATTGACAGCTTTATAAAACAGACAGGTTTGACATAATTTACTCAAAGTTCCTAACCCCTTCTAGACTTAACATTCTTCCGTCCTCTGCCTCTTGAAGGAATAATAACTCGATAAACACGGCATTGTAGACTATTGTTATTTAACCACAGATTTTCGTGATTGGTTTTTTCTTAGCGGTTCTAACAGAACATCTATTGTTTATAAAAAGATATAACTTAAACACAGCAATTAATAAAAATTACACTACAAAAACATTTTTGGCATAACCCAATCCTAACATGTTCTTACATTAATTAACAGATAATCAAACGTTTAATTACACCTGTGTAAGTAATCAGATCACAACACTACGTTGCACGGCACGGCATCATTTTGGTCCGCTGCAGTTCCCACGGCTGGCGTTCACGCACCGCTGCGTTTGCGCAGCTAAAGTATGCAATATGGATTACTCAAAGAATTTGGCGAACGAACTAAACGCAGTCGAAATCTGACTACAATCTACGTATAGATAGTTTAAATTGTTTAATAAAAGAGTAAATTTAATGATGAAGATAGTCCACAACTCCACACCTTACGAATTCCGAAATCGAAATATTTCTATGGTTTGGAATATTTTAATGATCATTGACAATAAAACTGCAATTCTATGTGTAATTTTGACATGACTGGATTGAGTACTTGCTATGAAATGCAATTTATGATTGTATGAATATAGTTTTAGAGAGTAATTTTATTATATAAAATTATAATTTAGTTGCTGGCATTTGAATAATATATATATTTTTCTTTTCAGCATGTAACTGATTGATGTTTTAATCTAAAGAAAATATAACTAGAAAAAAGTGCATTCGCCCGGATTGCGAAGGGTTAGTTATATTTTCTTTAGATTAATACTATTATTTTAATTTAATATTTATTGTACGCCCGAAATGGACAAGCTGTTGGCACTACCCAATTTTAAGAACCATTTGTACACAGTTCTGGACAATAAATGTTTGATACTTTAAAAAGTATTCATTTGACATTGTGGGTTACCTACAATGCGAAGAGATGGCGCTGCCTTGCAGCTTAAGGCTAGGAAAATTTCGACGCGGCTAATAGGGCCGTGGTAGCATAATGGTCAGTGCATTCGCCCGGATAGTGAAGGATGCGGGTTCGAGTCCCGTCCGCTGCCTGGTCCGCGTGGATTTTTTTTTTCTAGTAAACTTTTCTTTACAAATAAATGATTATCTTATCTTATCTGCCAATTCGATTTATGGCATGTTTTTGAATTGTGTTTTTTTATGAAATTACTAATAAAAGAAACAGAAGTTAAAAACTCTTGTATTGTGGAAATCATAAGCATCGAAGATACCACATACATACAAACCCTAGCAAACATCTTGAACATAAACTGTAGATAACGAAGCCTAGGCAGTAGCAACTTTACAACTTTAAATAAAGATAAATACTTTCTATTATGGTTTGTATGTTTATATTAATTAATTACTTTTTTACTAAATCCGCATTCGTGTATTTCTGTATTCCCGAAGGTTGACTGGCGGAGAATGCTTTTAGCGTTAAATCCGCCTTTTGGCCATTTTGTCATTGTGCCAATAAAGTTTAAATAAATAAATAAACTTTCATTCAAAGGCTTTACCGCAAATAATGAGGCCGCTAAGTATACTTTACCCCTTAAAACTAAATCATCACTCTATTAATGCCCCGACTACTGGGGGACAGGCTTTCCATATGTAGGGAGTCCCTATGGATGGTATAGGGAGACTGGGCCGTAAACCATCACACGGGCCCAGAGCGGAATGGTGATTGTCAACGACTACACATGCAGCCGGGTATCAAACGGCTTAACGTGCCTTCCGAAGCACGGAGGAGCTCGAGATAGCAAGTTTTTGGTCACCTATCCAATGACCTACCATTGCGAAAATTACTTAACTCCTATGTTAGTAGGCGAACCGCGCTAGCCCCCTACACTATCGAGCAGCTTAGATTCACTTAAAAATTATGTTGGTTCTCATGCTGAAATGTCCTTTTCAGCACAAAACTTTTCATTTTTATAGCTTCATTTATTCTTTCATTTATCTTTTAACGTTGAGTTTAAAGTTTTTTTAAGTGTTAAGCACACGAAATAAGTGCACAGTTATTTCTCATTACAGCGGCCAGTTTATCGCAACTTTAAATCTAATTATTAAAAAGGCTAGTCACACACTGTCGCCATACGACCTACTGACCATCCGGAAGTGTCAGGTAATTAATGCACACACAGACGGACAACCGATACCGACTTTCTTTATAAATAATTGCACGGACCATAGACAAGTACAACTGGTCGTAAGAATAAATAAAGAATCATGTTTGCCCCACTAACGTAGTGTGAATAGGAAACGATATATATAATCCGAAATAAGTGTGCGAGTTTACTTCAACGGAATATATCATCATCTTTTAATTGTGTTTTGTTTTTACATTTCTATATACAACTAATACTAGCTGTCCCAGCGAACTTCGTACCGCCATAAAAAATAGGGGTTGGTGGTAGAAGGGTAAAAAAAAAAGAAAAAAATTTTGTCAAAAAAAAAAAATGTAAGGGTGGTCCACCCTTAACATTTAAGGGGATGAAAAATAAATGTTGTCCGATTCTCAGACCTAATGAATATGCATATAAAATTTCACGAAAATCGGTCAAGCTGTTTCGGAGTAGTTCAATTACGCACACCGTGACACGAGAGTTTTAAATATTAGATATTATAAAAAGGTAAGGTTTGTGAATTGTGCGTATGGTGTGTGGATCTACGGAACCGATTTTGAAAATACTTTCACCAATAAACAGACACGTTACGGATGCTCCAATTCCTACGGTGACGACCTCCGTGGCCGAGTGGTTTGTACGCCGGGTTTAATGGTGTCGCCGACTCGAGAGGTCCCGGGTTCGAATCCCGGTGGGGGCAGATGTTTGTGTGATGAATACGAGCATTTGTACTATCATGAATATACTTATATATAAACAATATATGTATTCTATCCGTTACCCTAGCATCCCGTTACACAAGCCTTACAGTGCTTACTTTGGGGCTAGGCTAATTAGTGTGTGTAAAAAAAATCGAACAAAAAAATCACTGTGCCCTACCGCTCTTAATAACTTTTGTTACGTAGGGATAATAGTGAGCCGATAAAAAAGAACTTTAGCCCAAATATTACGAACGAGGCACTCACTTCCTACACGCAACGGCCTCAAGTCAGCCTCGTTCGACGATTTGCCACGGTTATTGAACCAAAGTGATCTCTGCATCGATTACCGAATGTCTCATTTCCTGATGACCTTCGCATGTTTGGACATGAACACTGAAAAGGGGAAGAAATAGTTGAATTATGAAGGCTGGACGTGTGTCTGCCTGTCTATATCGAGAATATTTGATATTTACCTGTTTAATTAAACTTTAAGAGATTTCCTGAATGCTAATGTTGAGATAATATTGAAGGTGATAAATGCCAAAGAGTTGACAAAACTTAAAAGTGAGGAACAGGTTTTACACACGAATTGAATCTTTCGCTTCCAAAGAAATTACAAGGAAGGGCTAGAATCTAACAATATACAATTGTTTTCTTTCTTAGCATTGCCAAATATGGCTGCATCAAATTATTATTATAGTAGTTATAAATTTACAACAAAAAATGTGGTATATCTATTTGTCATACTAACGGTTTCCACTATCTTTCAAAACGGCTATATCGAATTGATGTTATATTTTTTCGCAGTACGAATTTGATATTGGTAACGTATCGTTTGCGAGTCCAAAATGTCATTGTCAAATGTGTACTGATTTTTAGTTCTCGTTACGTACTTTGTGCCGCTGCTGTTCAAGTTTCCATACAAAATTTGCCATTGACATTTCGATTTGCAAACTATTCGAATTCGATAATAGTTCGTGCTAGGGGTACAGTGCCCTTAGCACGAACCAATATCGAATTCGTATCGTTTGCGAGTCCGAAATGTCATTATCAAATGTGTACTGATTTTTAGTTCTCGTTACGTACTTTGTGCCGCTGCTGTTCAAGTTTCCATACAAAATTTGACATTGACATTTCGGTTTGCAAACTATTCGAATTCGATAATGGTTCGTGCTAGGGGTACAGACTGGCAATGTTTTTTTTTAATTTGACATAACGACATTTATCTTCCGTTAAAAATAAATAGTTGAACTAGATTTTCACTTCTGTTTTATAAGAATTTCAAACACTAGTTTATAATGACCTTTGCCTATTGGTATGGGAAAAAAACTATAACGAATTATATCTCAAATAGGAATCGAACAATATAAAATAACAAGCACATGACATTCACCATACTATCTACAACAATCCAATTCACATCACAGTTGTTGTGATATAACAAAAAATACTCTATTGTGTTGCATTACGTGTCATTATTTAACGATTCCTTGTTACGTCATAGAGTTTATTATATTGTTATGAAAAAGCGCAACTGCACCAAGTATGGTGAACAATGTTGCAGTATTATCTCTAGGGAGCGTTTATGTGTTTGTGTGGGGGGGGGGGGGGTTAAGTTACTTATGTTGAGGCTAATCAAAGGATGGGTATTACTATCTTTGTTATTTCATATATTTGAGGCTATGCAGAAACGCGGAAGAATCCCTAAACGGGGATCCCGTGGCTTCGTACTAAGCAGCTTAGAGGGTATTCGCAGGGTTTTTAGCAGATATTGTGCCGTAAAGCGCCCGTAAGAGTTACGGGGCCCCCAGTGGGCAGCCATTGCGGGGGCCCGTAAAGCTTGTTAACAAAAAAAAAGGCTATGCAGTACCAGTGAAACTGTAGTCACTACGACCTAAAATATCTATTGTGACCAAGTTAAAGTTCCATCTTCCAAGAAGTTTAAAACGTTTCTGGCTTTTAGAGATTTCATTTCCTCTGGCCTTCATTTTTTTTATCGTTTCCCTAAAGATGTTTTCCTGGATAATAATAACAGGATTGATGATCAGGATGATCGATCCAATTAACAAATAAATAATTAGGTGATACCCAACCAAAATTTGACACAGATTTTATTTTTTAAATATAGCAAAGGCCCTGTATTGCCCTAAAAACCGTGCGAATACCCTCTAAGCTGCTTAGCGCGAAGCCACGGGATCCCCGTTTAGGGATTCTTCCGCTTCTTCGCACCTAGCAGCCTCCCGGCCTAGCCAGGGCTCCATGGCAGGGGTCTCCCGGGGTGTCGCGGGGACGCCGCAGACGTGCGCAGGATGGCCCGCGCGTGGGGCCTGAGTACGCGGCCTAGTGCCCACCGGACCGCCCCCCGTCCTCTGCGGAGGGCTACTTGGACGTGCCCGTGTAGCTCCCTCCGCCGCCCCCTCTTTACAGGACAGAACTACAATGGGGGGCTGCCGTCACGGGGTCCGTCGGTGGCCGGCACAGCTGACGCAATACCGGTCAGCAAGGGACCACCCGGGTAGGGTCATGAGACCGGCGCAGCCAGGGCGCGTCGCCGTCCTCTCCTACCCGGCCTGTATTGCCCTGCCTCTCTCACATATCGCGATCGCGAGTACGATAGCGAAATACTGCAGCTTGGATCAATACGAATAACGAGAGGTTTCGCTCGAATAAGAGGCGTCTAGTGAACTAACCTCGACCTTACAGTGAAATAGGCCCTGCCAGAATACCAGCGCTGTTGTCACTCGCATAGTAACGTGTGGCAACAGCATCATGCTGAGGCAGGGTCCTGATTAACCATTTATTTACTTTTATAGTTTTAAGTTACTTTTTAATTTTGTTTTTTATGTTAATGTTTATGTGTTTTTTCATTGTTGTTGTAATACTCGTAACAAATGGTTAAAAAAAATCTCTCTCTCTCTCTCTCTCAAATATATTTAGTGGTTTTGTAGTTCCGTTGGTAAGGTTTTCGGAGCTCTACAAGGTAACAAATGGGTGAGGTTAGGCAGGAGGAACCCACAAATACACTCGTCTTGCTGCTTCCGTGACTGAGGGACGTGTGCGTCTCGGAACGCACGACAAAAGTGACAACTTAAAGTAATGTAAGCAGCGGGTTAAAGAAGAGAGGAGAAGCCTGCCTACCGCTGCCGTACGCGTGAGACGAAGAGAAGCCAGACAGACTGGGGGCGTAACGCGTTACGTAACGAAGCGGTTTACCCTCTCATAAGATGTTATCCCTGGTATCGTAAGCGGTATTAGGCTACGTTGGCTGCTTACCATCTCATCCACTCACATGTAATAATTAATTAATATTTTTATGGCACTTATTTACCACCAATTTGTAAATTTAGAAGTAATTAGTACAGATATTTATATTGCTGCTGAATCAGACGCTATAAAAATGCATATGTAAAAATATGACTTTGAGCAGTTTCTTAAATACCTAACAGTTGTGTCTCAATAATTGAATTAAGATGGAATATGCATAAATATAAACATCATCTGGTCTCATCTTAGAACACTAGGCGCACTTTCACAATCTATGATGAAAGGTCAACGATGTTGCGTGTGTGTGTGTGAGTGATGCGTGTGTATTACTCACACACACACCAACACGCAGATTGTCCATACCACGCGTCAATGTAATCAACTTTCTATTTTTCGGAGTTCCGTATGTGTGCAAGATGCGAACTTTGAACCATTAAAAAGATGTTAATACACTTGTTTGTATTGTATTGTGTTTTGTTACATAGAAAGGGATGTGTGAACTGTTGTCTGTAACAATATCACAAGTGGTAATATAAAATATAACGAGTCTTTATTACGATGGGAATAAAGCACACGATATTTCTAATTATGTAATGATTTCAAAAGGAATTGTGACAAAGGAATTTAGCGATATTTTTTACCATGAATATTTTCAAACAATAATTAGTGTATTGTTTATTACATGACTAAAACTATTATCATTGTTTTAAAACTCATACTGTGTAGTATTTTCTATGTTCATTAATTTAATGATAACACCCATTTAATAACACAAAGTCACAAAAAAAGACAAACATTTTCAAAATTCCATTCATACTTTTTTATACTTACATTCATTAATAATACATCGATCAAATGCAAATTTAGTAGTCAAATAATTTTATTAGAACTAATAACTCAACTAAATTTATTTTTATATTCTATATAGGTGTAAATGAAACAATATTTCCGCTGTCTATCTGTCTGTCAGCGAACGATCTCTCATAAACCATAACATATACATGGTTAAAATTAACAAACTCTTTTTTCCTATTGCCGCAGTAACTTCAATGAATAAAAATTAACTAAAGTTAAAAAACAAAGGGAACATAAATTAATCGTTGGTTTGGCTATACTTCACCTTATATAACTTTCTCAGAAGGTACGGAACCCTTCTTAAGCTAGTCTAACTCGCAACAGACCGATTTTAGGAAATACTATACGTGGTCAATAGTACTCCCACATTGAAGGGAGTAATTAAAGCTATCACCGAGATTGTCTGTTCGTGCTGAGACGAAAGAGAAAGTGCTAATGTAGGTAGTTAATAGGTACCATTCCAAAATTGCTAATTGAAATATGTTATGGAAACAAAATGAAAAATAAAATGCGCGCTTGGATTGAAAGGAATTTCAGCGTGTAATTCGTTTGCATAACTCTTAACGTTCACGAAATTAAAAAAGTAGCCGGTAAAAGCGGCTTGGCCAGACTATAGGTCATGCCATAAAAAAAGAAAAAAAAAAAGAAGTCCATAGGTCGAATTTCAAAAAGGAATACCTACTTCTTTTTTTTAAGATTCTCCCTTTTGAAGGAAGGCAAAGGAAACAATGCCCATACGGTTAAGTATTTTATTAATCTTCCTTTTTTACATTAGAATGTGGGTGTGATCATTGTAATGTTTCTTGGAGTGTTTGGCACGAAATGTATCGAGTTGGCTTTTCCGGTAAGCTTCTGTGAGGTAGTCAACACTACAATGAAGATCTCACGTCCACTTGACCGGAATAGTGTTTATTTTAAAGATTATCCAATATCCACTATGAACTAATTTCAGAATAATTAAAATAAGACGCCAATCGCACTCGGTGAGATCCCGCCAAAAACTCTTATGTTCTTTTAAGGCTGAATATTAAAATGTTTTTATTGCAAAATTTATTAAACGAATACAAATTCGCCACAGACAATATACTGAACCCAAAATGTAATAAGCAAATCAACAAGACAAAGGATACCATATATTTCTAGACAGGAGATAATGATAAAAATAGATTTTCCGGAACATCGAAGTTTGCGAGCATTGAAAATGGGTGGCAGGCAAGCTACAAATTGTATTGCTGCGTTTAGTCAACGATTGTGGAAAGTTGAGTAACTTTTGCAATCGTCGTAGGATGGTGGGCGAGCAAAAATTTACTATTTTGAGCTCCTTCACGCTTCACAAAGGCACGTGAAGCTAGTTCTAACGAGTTACGAGCGGTTTCTCCCTTTATCGATTACCACGAAAAACATCATCGCATTTTATCATGTGAAATCAAGTGCATCTGCAATCATTAGCTGCCAACAAATCCAACGATCCGCATTGGGCCTGTGTAGAGAGGGTATACCATAACAGTGAAGACATAAATAAATAAATATTTCCAACACACACCAATTTCCCTAGCCCCACAGTAAACACTATAAGGCTTGTGTTATGGAATACTAGGGTTACGGATAGAAAACATATTCTGTACATTTCTTTTTTTTTATGTAAAATAGGCAATGCGTTTGACCACAATCTCACCTGATGGAAAGCGATGATGAGGCCTAGGATGGTACACGCCTGCCTAGAAGATGGCTGTTCACTCTGGCCTTGAAGATGTCCATATTATATCGGTCCGGGAAAACAGACCTCTGCAAGGAGTTCCACTCCCTAGCCGTTCGCATAATGAAGGCCGAAGCAAATCGCTTCGTGCGAATGGGAGGAACTTCGACAACATAAGGGTGGAAGCCCTCGCCGCGCCTGGTCGTCCGGTGGTGGAAAGGGAAAGGGGGGATCAAAGGGGGAATCTCCGCACACTCTCCGAAATGTAACCGATAAAACACCGAGAGGCAAGCAACACGTCTTCGGTAGTCAAGGCTCTGGAGATTAGCCTCAACATATATGTATAAGTATATGTTTATAGAAATACATAATTAAACATCCATGACTGGAGTACAAATGCTCGTATTCATCTCACAAACATCTGCCCCCAACGGGATTTGAAGCCGGGACCTCTCGAGTCGGCGACACCATGAAACCCGGTGTACAAACCACTCGGCCACAGAGGTCGTCATTAATGGACAGATGATGATAATGAAACCGGTTTGCAAGGAATTCTTATTTCTGAACGAGCAATAAAACCACCACATAAAACAAATAACAACTCTTTTCTGTGTCATCCGCAAAAAATATGAATGAGATGTCAAACATTTTAATATGCATAGTAAAAGGGAAATCGATGAAAATCTCTACGTAGACGAGACGATAAGTACCGTTTCAAAGAGCAGAGAACGTCGGTATCGACAAACTCGCCTCAAGAGGCCTACCTGTGACCCACTGTGGTACAGGTTTCTCTAGGGCGCGGCCCAAGTGACAGCGATAAGAGAGCGGTTGGAAGTTGTGACGTGTACACAAGACGAAATTCCGTTTTTGACTTGATTAGACTTGGTAATTATAACGTGTGTTGGTGATTGTAAAAGAATTCGTTTTCACTACTTTCTACGAATAAAATAGTAAAACAGAAATCGTTGTTATTCTCGCTGTTCAAAGATGTTATATGGATTACTCATGAATTTGTCTGCCTATCTGGACACAGATTTTCAATACAATATTTCATCTCTTCTTTTTTACCTCTTGTAAAAACTAATACATAATTTCATGACTAAAGCAACTTCAATATTTTTCCGAAACCTATTTCATTTACAACACCAAAATATATAGAAATTGGTCGTCTGATATAAACTTTAGCAGAAAGACAGGCCGATAAATAGACAAACTAACTGACAGAGTTTCTTTCGCATTTCTTTTATTATTAAGGATACCTACATCGTCATGTCACAAAGTCGTCTTTGGTTGTGATATTTATATTGATACCCACAACCATGCCATTCTCTCCCTTGGGGAATTACCAAAGCATCAAAAGTACAGCAGCATGATAAAAATAAAGAAATCTTTTCATGATGCTGTCACTTGTTTTTTCTATGTTTCTTTTTTATATCCATGTTTTTCTTATAGGTACTTCTAGTCTAACATGGGATATTTTTCCACTAGAGTTTCCACCATACTTTTGAAGGATCTTAATTTAGTTAAATTACTTTTTACATGGAACGCTTCTTAGCAATCGCTCACACTGCAGCCGCACGTTCCGTGCCACGGAATGGTCATTGCTGTTCCACTTACGACCGCTGCTCGCTCACCAATAAAACAAAGCGGAAAGCGAGATTCACCACTCAATGTTTAAGGCCAAATAGATTTGATAGTTCAACCAAGGAGTTTGTATGTCAAGTAGGTATGTATAAATTCCTTAACTTAAGCTTCTTAGGAGACGAAATTAAAAAGTAGCCGGTAAAACCAAGGATCATGTTACAAAAAAGGCGTATACCTATTTGTTAGGCTGATATTATTAGAATGTTTATTTCTTAAATTACAACTTTAAAAAACAAAAAATCACCAGGTCCAATTTTTTCAATTCTGATGACGGGGTCCGTTTAAAATAAATATATGGATAACCGGCTTTTGGTATATAAAATATAATGCAAAGAGGAGCATGCTATTCCAAAAATTAAACTTATTTATACTGACGCAACGATCGATTTCACTTTTGAAACAGTCGTGACTGGTCCTGCGCCAGCGCAGATGCCTCCGGCTACGTCCACTTGATGTTTGGCATACCACAGACAGTAAAACTGAGAAGTCCTAATCTCATGTTATAATGTTAAGCACCTTGTGCAATGGTCGGTCACAGAATGGATGACCGTAAATTATCTCCTCTCCTCTCCTTTCTTATTGAGCTTCTTCGTTCTTATATTTTTTATTATTCATTATCAGATGACCGGTTATTACAAAACTTAATGTAAGTACTTATGAAGCATACTATAGGATTGTGGAGAGAAAATAAAGTTTTTTGTTATTTATTATTACTTACACTATTACTGATAGAGACTACAATAGTTTCTCACACAATTTAATAGTTAATTATTTTTTAATTATTGACGTTGTGTGATTCATGCCTATTAACACTCCTAGCCAAATTCCTAACTATTGATTGAAGGTTACTTCGACGTATTGATGTGAAACCATATATTAAACAAAGCCGGTTTTAATAAGCTTTAATACAAGGTGTTTGGTAAACAGCGTCTGATTCACCACGCAGGTCCAGTGTATATAATGGTTGATGCAACAGGGGCAAAGGACTTAAGGTCGAGAATGGGCGAGTGCCTCTAGAGGTATTCCAAGCAAGTGGCATCTCCCCACGGGGGGGAGGATCTCCTCTCCGTCTGGAGCCTCTAGACCGCTCGAACCTGAGGGGACGAAGCATGTAGGTACTCGAAATAGTAAATTGTTTTTCAACTGCCATTGCTAAAGTTGCTTAACTTTCTCGAGCGCAGATCTAAAGCGTTAACTATCTAATATATCGTCATTCACGTGAACACTCGAAACAAAAACAAGAAGAGTGATAATTAATGAATCTCTCGACGACTTCGGAGCTTAATTTTCGTTACGAGAAGTCGTGCGCGACGCATGCGTGAGTTTTAGCGAAATGTCATTCACAAAATGGCGGTCGGTCACGCACGAAGCGTACAGCTGAGCCGTTTTTCAAGGTTGTTGTGTAGAACCAGCCTTGTCAACCAACGGATTATATTGTAATCGATAATCATAATTGTAATAGACATATAGTTTATTCATCTTCGTGTTGAGACAGACAAAAGCTTAAATCGAAGCACCACTGCGCCTAAATGGGTTTGAAACAACTGTGAGGCTCTTGCCAGACACCTGTCAGACCCTCGCCAAACACTTGTCAGTCACATACCTGACACTTTTTTTTTAATTAGAATCGTTTTTATTTTGTATTCTGATGATATAGTTAACCTCGTAAGTCCCGTGTTTTTTTAACAGCAGTAGTCATATCTGACGGATGTACTATAGCAAGTACAAATCAAGAATAGTACTTCAGACCGAGACAAGAAAAAACGCTTATACGTAATTTTTGAAGTGAGGTCTTGTTGTCTGTATTTTTTATGATATGTTTATTATGTAAAGCACCTTTTTAAGAAGAAATTTATTGGAAATATTTTGTACTTGTGTGAGTACATTAGGTTTTTACACCGTGTAATAAAACAATGTAAAAAAAGTTAAAAAAATTATTTAGTATCGAAACAAAACATATTTTTCCTCTTAACATCATTTTATAACAACGTAAACAATCTTCATTAAAAAAAACAATTAAAAACTCAGCCTCAATGACAATTTAGGCCATTATCTTATCTTAATCAGAGAATAAAGGCATCACTATACCTACTTATTAAATAAAATAGAAAACGCTGAAATTTGCAAACAATCTTCCTTACGTACTACTTATATGACATTATATAGCGAAATCACAGTCAAGAATAAGAGATCAAAATAAATGGTAATAGGCTATAATTTAACATTTTTGTGAACTGAACACGACAAAAAATAGTTTTTATTTTCTAGGAGATGAACTTGTAATATAGACCGAACGTACCGCCACAAGTACAAATATTTATGTAACAAACACCTAACGTACCACGTCAAGTACATATTATTTTGACCGATCAGAAATCTCCTTAAAATTACAGTCATCTTTTAAATTTTGTTCATTTTAATATATTCAGAATTTATATACACTAATTCATTTATAAAACTAAAGAAAAAACAAATGATTTATTGGATATAAACAGATAATCTTACCTCGTGCTGGTCGTCGTCCCGACCGCGTAGCCATCTTGCGAAAAAGTGACATTGACATTGTCAGTTGACGTTACCTGTCAAACAGGGCGGAATCGACCATGGAATATAGAATGAGAATGACTGTGTCTGTGTTGCCGTTGTAAAAAAACTACCCGGTAAATGGGGAATTAAAAATTTGTACTTCGGCAAGTACATTAGGTACGCACTCCATATATGTAGTTAAAATATCAGGTCTGAACTACTATCCTTTATTTGTACTTATACAAGTACGCGGGGACTTACGAGGTTAAGTTAAATCTAGTCACACAGGAATGCAAAAGCAGATCGATACAATACATGAAAAAAGCGATTCAACCAATAATGAAACTTTTAATCGATCGATCGATCGCCACTCTTTGCAAATGAGCATATTTACTTGTTTATAATAAATCCTTTAATCATTATAAACAATTTCAAAGTTGTTTAAAAGCAAACTTATAAGCTTTATGCATGCAAACGTAATATAAAGCACGTCGATTATGTTTCTGGGTCGAATAAACGACTGGGCATTTAAAAACGATGAGGCTCATGAATTTACATAACTCGATAATACTGTTAAACTAAAATGGACGAAATCAAATCGACATTGAAAAGGTATTCGAAACTTTAACGAAATCCTATGAATGTAGTTAGAAATAAATTCAAATTTGAAATTCATTTATTCAGATTAGGCTTTTACAAGCACATATGAAAGTCGAAAGTTATGCCATCAGTTCGCAAATCTACAACAGGAGACCTTGTTCTTATAAGAACCGGAAACAGCTCAACGAGGGCTAGGTGTATGCTTCAAACCTAACCAAATATTATCACCTGTGAACCTGAAATTTATAATAACCATCCAATTCACGAAAGGGATTAAAAACACTTCATAGCAAATAAACAAAGAAATGAAATTTTTCTCCATGTCTGTCTGTATATCCGCAAACCATTCCTAATTCGTTTTGATGCGGTCTTCAAAAATGTTTGTTAATTCTTTACAGAATGTTTTCATGTCTACACCGAGGCGAGGCGAGGGCGAATCACTAGGTTCTAATAAATATAATAATGTTCAGTCAGAACTAATAATATACTATTTACTTCTGACTGAACATATAGTAAAATACTTTGAGGTATGGAAAACGGACAAAACCTTAACTGCCCAGGGGGTCAATCGCCTAACTGAAATGCTTTGGAAAACGCTAACGCTTGCGATTTCATTTTGTTATTTCTAGCCGCCTGAGGTTTTCAAACGCCTCACGCTCTTTTTTTTTCTTTTGCATTAGTAATATCAATATTAAAAAAAACAATGAGCGTGAGATATTTGAAAACCTTCGGCGGTCAGAAATAACAAAATAAAATCGAAAGCGTTAGCATTTTCCATAGCATTTCCGTTAGGCAAATGCCCCCCTGAACTTGCATCTGCTCATTTTAAGAAAACCGCGATCATTTGTTAGAGCTTGTTGATTAAATACTTTTTCTTGAAACTAAATAGCAAAGTTGTTAAAATGAGTTCATATCAAAAAATCAAATTACAAACGTGTAATTACATATTTGAAAGACATATCATTAATAATTGAATATAAGTATCTATCCCTATTGTATTTTGGAAATACAGTTACTTTCTATTCATAACACTATAATGGCACTGCTCCGATCTATCATAAATGTTTATACTCATTTAAAAAAGCGAGTCATTTAAAGTGAATTTCAATAAACGTAGTATAATGTTAACAACAAAAATATATAATAATCGTTTCTAAAATACAAAAACAATTACGAAAATTGTTAGAATAACTGAATAAACTATGAAATAGTCTTTCAGAGTGCAAGAGTTTTTCATATTATGCTAGGAGTGCAAAAATATATGAAACTACAAATAGCATACACTCTTAACTTTGCTGCATACATAGTTAAGTGCAGGTTTAAATAACTACTGGAGTGTAAAAGTTATCCAAAGTACGACCCAAGCACAAACAGTCAAATATGAGTTTTTCAAAAATACACACTTAATATTCAATAATAAAGAATGCGCTACATATTTAGTGTGTATTCACGAAAAAGCTTTTTTTGACAACTTTAAATTTATTACCAATCGTAACTACACACATCAAAAGTGTCTAGGGATCAACATATATTTTTGCAATAACTTTTCTCCTGATTGATATTAATTAAAATTTTCTTTAAGGATTCATCAAATAAAGTGTTTTCGTTTGTCACAGTAACGATAAACCAAGTCACCTTTGCATTAATAAAGAAATTTGCCATTTTCCTAATAAAGGGATTTTTGACATTTGAACCACTAACACAAAAGTTCGAAAAAAAGACTGAAATAACAGTTTTCTCTAAAATTTTATTGGGTAACTTAAACAATTAATAATCCGTATTTCTACCGCGAACACTAACAACACAAGAACATCGGTTTGGCATACTCAAAATGAGTTCATCCAAATCACGCTGTGGAATGGCCGCCCATGTTCGTTGCAACAACAAAAAAAGGTCTTCTTGCGACTGGATACCCTCCATATTCGGCAGAGCTCTTCTCTGTAGCATATAGCATATGGGTTCTCCAGTGTCGTATACGTCTTGTATCCGGTCTCATACCAAAACGAGACTCATCAGAAAAGCACACGAAACGCCATTGTTCTTCTGCCCAATTTCTGTGTTCAAGAGCCCATTGATATCGAATCCTACGATTGTGCATTGCTATAGGTGGTACCCGTAGCGGTCTTCGGGAATGAAGGTTCACTTCATGCAAGCGGTTTCTGACTGTTTGGTCGCTAATTAAGTTCCCTGAAGAGTGATGAAGCCTCACGGCTAACATCATGGCGGTTATTGTTGGAGCTCTTCGAGTTAAGATTTGAATGTATCGGTCTTGTCTCCGTGTGGTGCAGCGATACCGTCCTCCATGGCGCTCAGCCACGGTACCAGTGCTTCGGTATCGTGTCCAAAGTCGACTGATAACACTCTGACTTGTATTCAGAGCTAAAGCCACAGTACGTTGCCGGGAACCAGCTTCTATCATTCCCACGGCTCTGAGCATTTCTTCCCTGCTTAAATGACGTCGCCGCTCCATAATAACGTTGGTTTTAATCAGTAGTAGGGAAACAGTAGCACTAATAATGTCTTCAATGCGTTGTATGTTTTTATAGGGAAAATATTGACAGCTGATTTTCATCTTTTACTCGAATTTGATTCACAGTTCCTGATTCAAATTATGAAATGCACCAAAAAGGATCCATATAAATTTATAAAATCATAAATTTATTACAAAGCCACATCTCAATCTCAAGAAATCCGCATAAAAATGCTTGATCCCTAGACACTTTTGATGTGTGTATATTCCGGTGAATAATTTACTAAACAGAAATCAACTTTTCTGAATCTGACAGTCTGCAATATTAAAGTTCATATTCGTCCTACTTTAAACAGGTGCCATTGGAAGAAGATTTGATACCTGAGTCTTTTTATCTTTCTATTATTGGCACAGTTACCAATGAATGATAGATGATTCATGGTAGACCATTAATATTAAACTAAGAGTCATTAAATTAATGCTTGACTTGTAAGTTTGACAAATGAAAGCGACATTGAACAAGTTAATTTAAAAAAGTGATAATGCTAGCGATAAGTTACCATAAATGCAAGCCAACTTTTAATATATATAAAAACAGAAAACTATTTATTTATGTAACAGACAAAAACAACAATATTGACACGTAAAAGCAATACTGACACTATAAAAATCCGAAAGGCAGACATATACAGATACAGATCAATGTAATCCACGTGCAATCCACGAAGATGCAACCCAAAAATTTTTGGTTGTAGGATAATTAATTAGTGATAAAAAATAATTAGATAATTATTATTTATTATTATCATAGATAATTAGTGTGTACCGGTAACACTCAAATATTGGCGGAAGCCAGCACACATTTACTATAAATGGTTAGGAGTAATAGTGGAGTGCGTCTTCGTGAATTGCAATATCTGTAAATAAATCGAACTTTAGGTTTCAACACGTAAGTAATATTTAGTATTACGAATTTAAGCGATAAATAAAAAAATGTATCAAACATTAAAGCGCAAATAAATACAAATAATAGTCGTATTACTAAATACCCGAACATTTTCAAATGCCACAAGTGAGTATCAAACACAGAATCTATGTTTTAAAACACATTACACAATTTAAACTGCTCATTTCACAAAGCTCTCAGTTTTATTGCTGCTCGGTTTGTATTGAAAAATCTTGTCTGATACTTGATTTCTTAACATATCTGATATTTATCAATATTTATAATAAAACATATTTGGCTCTCTGAGTGTTGTTAATATTTCTCTATTGCTTGTGAAAGAATTGTGCAATTTTTTGTGTTTTGTGAACACACCTACATGTGTGTATGCTATTTCTGAATAAACTAAATGCGATAGCAGCATATAGATTGAGGTTATGTTGAAAGAAACTAATAAATTGGAAGCACGATTTAATTTTATTTTTATTTTAAAAATATCTTTAGAATTTTTTGTTGAATTTTTAAAAAAATAGTCCAATTATTCGATTCAATATCAATTAATATTTGTGAATTGTAATTATTTAAATCATTCTCATCTATCATCATCTTAGAAGTTAAGGTTTGATATTATTTCACAAATGATTAAAAACCCATTTGATATTGTTATATAAGTCCCAAGAAGCAAGTAATTCGTAAGTAAAATGATATTTGAAAACCTTTGATTATATACGCCAACATACCGTTATTACTGCATTGAAGTGCCCCAAAAATATCTACTACATTTGGTAGATACGCTCGTCGCTACATACGCACACATTGACTGCTTTAAAACAATCTGACATTTAAGTCACGCACACATTGCGCGTAACATGAGCCGTTTTCTTTGCGTGGTTTATTTGAATTGCTCTATTATCTGCTTAATCTAGACGTGCATACAATCAAAGTCGAAAACTTTTTTTTATATATATATCAAGGTAGGCAAATGACTCTACCCCACCTGATGTTAAGTGGTGATAAAGTCCAAACGCGAAGATAGCTGGTACAGCAGTTATAAACTGCTACACCAACCATCCTCACCTTGCGCCTCTCTTAAAGGACCCCAGATTATAGGAAGGAGGGAATTCCACTTACGAATAGTACGACAAAGAAATGAGTCACCAAATTTCGTTGTTCGTGTAGGAATAGTGGCCACAGTAAGAAACTTTAACGTAAACTTTGAGTCTAAAAGCACAATAACAACTAATGGCAGCTATTTCGCGCAGGGAATCAGTTTAGCCATTCAGCGAGGTAATGCCGCCAGTGTTCTGGGTACCATCCCCTAAATTGGATTTTTGCATGACATACTCTTCTTGTCAATATGTATATAAATATTTTAGGTTTAATTTTTAACGATAAGTTTTTAGTTTGATATTGTTGTGATGTAATTATAGTTATTTGTTTAATAAAAAATAATTGGACTAATACTATAATTGAATAAGCGTAAAATTCTCAATCGCTTACGAAAATAAAGCAACCAATCAAAAAATTACTCATAATTTTTCAATTTCGGACAACTTGACCTGTACATAAATTTAAATAGAGGCCAATTTTATAACATTACAGAGTAAAATCGCATGGGTTACCTAACACCCTAACTAATGTGTTAGATGATACATAAGTGACATTTAGCGCGATGACCGTCCGTCCGTCCGTACGTTCACTCTGATGCAATGCACTTGCACAATGTATGTCGGATCATCAGCCTTACCATAGTAAGCCAATAGCCAAATTCAAAAGGTCAAAAAACTCATGAACCTTTTGGATTCGTTTGGTCGTTTTGTCATTTGAACTTTATGATAAAAAGATTGACAGACGGAAAAAAGGCATTTTTTATAGAAGACACAGAGAACAAATTTAACCCACCTTATAATAAGTATGTCTAAACATTCTCTGATTTCGTGTAAATATGCGCCTGTTTGCCAACCTTTTAACAAACGGACAAAGTGTCTGTATGTCTGTTACCTCTTCACACGCAAACCGCAAACCGATTGAGATGATATTAAGTATAGACAAATTTTGAGTCTTGGAGCATAGAATAGTCTTTATCTCAAATATCATCTTTAACAAGGGTGAAACTGAAAATGGGATGTGGAAGTGTGTATGGGAAACAAATCTCTCCACGCAGATAATGTTCCTTATATTTTAGTAAAATAACATACAAGTAGTATTAAACAAAGTCAGATAAGGATGCACAGTTTTCAGCAATACAAAGAGTAACTCAAGAAGAAGGTTCATATGTATAATTTAAATCTGAGAGTGAAAACACATACCTCCTTATTCCAAAACGTAAGCGAAAGGTAAGCCTGAACCACAATTGATACTGTCACTTTTGTTTATATAAAAGAAGACAGAGGCAAGATTAGGTTTAAACCAAGACTAACTTTAATCCGCGTTTTGGAATAAGAGGGACGAAAAGAAGCGAGGGCAGATCCTCAGGTTGAGGACTAGTTCATTATAAAGACCTATTTTTAATATAATTATAGTAAAAATCACCCTAATGTGAGTGTATGAGTGTGTATGTTTGTTACTTCTTCATGTCTAAACGGTTGTAGCGATTTTAATACTGTATAGTTAGCTGACTCCCTGGATTAATACATACGTTACGTTTTACTGCGGGAAAATATCCCTGATAAATTGCGGGTAACACCGCGGGCACAGCTTGTCTTATATAATTTCGTTCTACATAGTATGTAGCCTTTTTATAAATAACAGAAACATTATTCAAGACCAACAACCGCTAATGGTAGTAACACTTAACTAGTGGTGTAATCAAAACGATACCTACGTAATCGATTTGCCTAATCGATAATCACTGGCGATTGCGAATATTTTAATAATCGTCTTTTGATGTACACTCGCCCTAAGTAATGGAAATAGGAAATAATGTCGTTTTTGGGACGATTCCATTCTATATTTACCAGTTTAATTCTAAATTAACCAGCTCCATAAATATTTATACTAAATATAAAAAAATATTTTTAAGATATCTTTTTTTTTCTATAATTTAATATTAAAAAGAGATTTTTCAAAAATAACGTTGGTTTCATGAAGTTTGTTTTTTATAGAGAAACAAGCCCTGTAAAGGTTATATAAAATATAACGTAAGAACATATTTTAACCTGAACCTTTAATGATTAATTTAATTTGATTTATAAACTCTAATAAAAAAAAACTTAGGAGGAAGTCCAACACACTTATTTTCGTTCAATATTTTGAATTAAATAGGATACAAATATTTAATAAGAACTTGTCGAAATGTCGAGAAGCTTTCATATATCCTTGACATTAATGCCCGCTATACTATGTTGCCAACTCGTATGTGTTATGTAACTTTAATGCTGATTATTTATTATTTCACATCTTAATTAATATACAACATTGACGAAACAGTTTCTATGTAGAGCCAACAGTATAATTATATGTAATTTTCTTGAATTAAAATTTCGTTTGTTGAGTTTATTGAAAAAGCTTTAAGAAAATTTATGTGTTCTATTTATCTTATTAAAAATCTATTTTGGGCAGCACAATGATTTTTATTTTAAAAAAAGCTTGTCAAATAATAAGTTCGTTAATCATAAACAATTAAAAAGATATTTGGAAACCACATTCTGTCTTAAATTCAAAGATAATAATGAAAATTATATTGAAAGTAAGTAAGCTCGCCTAGCGCGTTGATGTCTTTTCAACGAGAGCTTACACGCTGATAACTTAAAACTTAAACGACTCGGTCCAATCAACTTTGCAAGCGGTTAATAATACTTTTTCCTCTTCTTGCATAGTTGCACTTGTTATTTTGACATTTAACACGATCGTATGAATAAAATCCGCCTTACCTTGACATCTCACAAGCGCAGCGCTTAACACAACCGCAACCAACACAAAGCTCCATCTCGCACTAATTGTTTCAGCCCTCATTTTTCCACAAAATCCGGGTAATCTTGGCTGTAGCATAATTCACTTTTGCACTAAATTCTCATAGTATTTATTTATAAATAGAAAAAGAAAGAGTACGCAACTTATTTCGTCACTTCACTTTGATTTTGGAAACAAAAAATTTTCTTAGCTTTGAAATAATGCAGAAAATAAAAAAAGTTTGTGTTTTCTTTTTAAGACAAAAGTGAAAAGTTTAAAATTGGAATAACGGCAGCATCGCGCTGATAGGTGTGGATACCGTTCGAAGTTCGAATGCAATGGCGAGCGGTTAGAAAGTGGCTTTGGGTCCGCGGTGCGGCGCAGGCGGCACTCGACTGAGACTGCGGTGATTGCTGTCGATCGCTGCTCTCTCGCCTTCTTTGGGTGCAGGTATGCTAAACAATTTCTGTAGCTTACATTAAAAATTATTATTGACGATTAAAAATGAATAGAAGTATAGGTCACGGCAAACTTCTTGACCAAAACTACAGATAAATAAAGTTTAGATAGGTCGGGCGCGGATTTTTTGCTCGAATTGGAGCATTGGTCTGGGGAAGTAACCTCCAACTTGCAGAAGACCTAAATAATGTAACACTACCTTTTGGTGCTGTTGTTTTTCTAATAATTATGAATTTTCAACAACTCACAAGAATTATTTACTCACATGTTTGTACTCATCATACAAAGATATGTCTTATAGGTACCTTTTGTAGCAAAGTGTTACGAATCGTAAAGATCTAATGAATGCTTTGAGCTTTTAGTGTCTAAACTGCGCGATACAGCCAGGACTGTCAGTGTGTCGCTGTCAACAGTACAGACGACGTTACCACAGCACGAGAAGATCGATAGTTGGTAAACACCATGCTTCGAAATCGCTTTCTCACAGGAACTGAAATTACAAATCAGTTTCGACTCCCCGGAGGAAGTAACCCAAGCGCATGGACAGTAAGACGATGACTTGCCGAAGTTAGCTTGAAACCACTTAGTACTGCAAACGGCCCTAAACTGGAGTCAAAAGTTATGTTCTCCGAAGAATAAAAAATTATATGCTCTACAAACACGATGGAAGACACAGAGTATATAGAAGACCTGGGGAAAGATTCATTCAAGCAAGCATGCATCGAAGAAAAAGTAGCCTACAGTGGTGGGTCTGTACTTGTGTGGGCCGGAATTTCTTCTGAGAGTCGCACAGAATTGGTGTTCATAGAAAACAGCTCTTTAACAATTCAAGTATCGATAAACTTCTTTATAGAAGAGGCACAAGACAGAATCTAGTCTTTTCCAAAATTATCAGAGAGTAACAAGCCATGTTTGAATCGTAGAGAATAGGAATCATGACTAACCATTTTTTCTTCGTCCATCAGATAAATTATCAAAAAGTATTGGACGCGTATTTTTTCTTTTTTTAAGATAACCAAAATATTGCATTGATATATTGATTTGAAATATCGCATGTCATGACTTGATGCAATTTCTACTTGGTATTATTTCTAAATTTATTTTTTGGTTAATTGACAAAAAAAAATAGTAAGTGTTCATTATTTTCTGCCAATCTAACTGACGGAATAAATATCCTTTCGTTTTCTTTACCCCGTCAACATTCAATTATTATTAAATTAGTGTTACGCGAAATGGTTTCGGACCTCTGCCCCGTCGCACCTCACTCGAAGTCGGTCGGGCCCGCACTCAGCGAATGTCGGCTGTTTACTTACAAACGTGTGCCCAAAGCCGGAGACCAACTCCTGGAAACAGATGAAAGTAGAATATAAACAGGTGAATGCAGTTTACTAGTTTGTAAAGAACTACGGATGTGGGCTCGTAACAGAAGCTTTTGATTCAGAACTAGAAGACGAAGAGAGAAGTTAAGTGCGACTATTGCCCCTAGTAAGGTCATTGGATGAGTGATTAAAAATGTACTATCTCGACCGTCGTGCTTCAAAGGCACGTTAAGTTGGTCCCAGGCTCCATCTGTAGTCGTTAGCACCCACCAATCCGCACTGGGCGTGGGTGTTCATGGTCCAATCTCCCTATTGCATCCATAGGGAAGTCCTGTGCCCCCGCAGCGGGGATATTAATAGGCTCATGATGATGATGATGATGATGATTACCCCTAGTCCCACTAACATGTCACCCTGGTGGGCCCACGGTTATTTTTTATTCGTTGTCCCACCGTTCTAAACCATGTTCGCCAGTGGATCTACAGGTAACTTATTTTTACCATGGTCCCACCTCACTAAGGGACAGCCGCCAAATATACAAGGTCGTCTACGTCCATATGTGGGACTCCTCCTCCCACCTCCCGCCAACCCATTCAGCCAAACCATTAAGATGGCTCAATAGCTGCTCGAAATGGGCCTCTACCCACTAAAACTCCGGGATGTGCCCTCTCCTTGCCGGTGTCGACGGCGTGGGCTCCTTGTTGGGAATCAACCACAACCGTCCCGACGCCCGGTTTTCGCCGCACCACCTCACGAACAAACGGAGCAATGCTTGAGCACATGTAGCTATCACCCCTAGACATTGCCCCACCCCATTATGTTAAATGTAAGTGGTGTCCCATCGCGAAGATAGATGATGCGACAGAAGCTATGCGGCTCCAGCCATTTTCATCTTGCGGGCCTAAACCCAATCCCGCGATACAAAAAATATCACTCGCACCGTTGCCTACCCTGACGCCATCCCCTACCCCGCGGAGCCCTGGACCAGCCTACTCACCAGCAGAAACACAACACTACTACTAAAAGTTAGTGTCAGTTTACTATAGTTTTCTGTAAAGTGGAGATTGCTTACCTAGACGAGCGTTCAAATAGGAACGGAAAATTCCCTTTTCCCTACCTCCAGTGTTGCCAGACGTCCCGATTTTGGTTGGACGTACCGATTTTTAAATCAAAATTAAATGTCCCACGCGGGACAGGCTTAATCCCGCTTTTCGGGAATAGCTCGGCCGTGCGTGCAGCGTACTGAGAAAGCGCGGGCGGCGCAGACAAGTGTGGACTGGCCACCTGCCCGGCGCGTAACTCTCAAACAAAGACTCATTAGACTATTTAACTATATGGTAAATCTGATTGAAAATACATATCATCATCATCATCATCATCATCATCAGCCTATTAATGTCCCCACTGCTGGGGCACAGGCCTTCCCTTTGGATGGAATAGGAAAAAAAATGAATACATATCATATTTTTATTAAAATACATTTTCTATGGATATTTTTACTAAGTACCTTTCTCTTGTCACGTAAACGTAATTTGAACTCGAATAAATATTAAAAAACCATTGATTATATAGATTTTATTAATATTTCCCACTTTTGACGAAAGAATCCCGCTTTATTCACTCAAAAAGTTCGTAAATCATGACTTGGCAAAAAAAATCTGGCAACGCTGCCTACCTCTCTTAAAGAGTGTGAAGAAAATTAACGTGAAATGACAGCGTTGACAATTTACTTACAAACGTAGGAGAACAAGTCCTAGAAAAAGATGAAAGTTGGCTATTAACAGGTGCATGCACCTGTTTACTAATTCTCTATCTACAATCAAAGATTAAGTACAGATATCGCCAAATTAGTAAGGATTTGGACTTAGGTGTAAAAGAAGCTTTAGATTCAGAACTAGAAGCCAAAAAGTAAAGTTTAGTAATTATTTAGGTCTTCAGCTAAAGTAGAATATAAACAAGTGCCGTTTAACAGCTCACTATCTACGATCAGAGATTAAGTGCAAGTACGAGGTACGCGGACGTGGAGTCACTCTTAACAGGAGCTTTTGACTCAGAACGAGGATATCGAGGGAATATTTCTTAAAGAGAAGTAATTCCCGCTTGAATTGGAGCAGACGTGTGAGGAAGTGACCTCCACCTTGAAGAAGACCGCGGTAAAAGAACACTAACTTTTGGTAGTGTTGTCTTACTATCGGTCAGTAAGGTTCCAAGGCTCAACGGGGTAGGCGATTGGGTCAGGGTAGGCAACAATAAAATTGTGGAATGAGCTCCACAGTGTTCCCTCAGTACTATAATATAATCCGCTTCAAGAGATGCTTAAAGCCCAGCCCCAATCCGCCATCATCATCATCATCAACAGCCTATCTTAATCCACTGCTGGACATAGGTATCTCCAATTGCACGCCACTGAGATCGATATTTAGCTACTCGCATCCAGCTCCTGCCAGCCACCTTGTGCAACTCCTTACTCCACCATGCCTAGACGCGGTCTCCACTCCAGAACTCGTGTACCCCAAAGGTGTTCGGTTCTGCGGCAAATATGGCCAGCACACTGCCACTTCAACTTGCTAATCCGGTGGGCTATGTCGATAACTCTGGTTCTCTGTCGGATCACCTCATTTCTGATGCAATCCTTCAGATAAATGCCGAGCATAGCCCTTTCCATAGCGCCCTGAGCTACTTTGAACTTGTGGACCAGCCATACCGTCAGTGTCCGCGTTTCGGCTCTCCGAAAAATAACTTCTTATAAAAACTATTTTCCGTATGCCTACTGTTACTGAGGAAATATCCATTAATATGGATAGAATATTGGGAAAGGCCATCGAACGTTCTCGTGAAATATGCATTCCGGAACTAGATGTCAACTTACGGTAGTTCCGGCTCAGTAGGTACGTATTTATTGAACAATAATAATTTGTACGTTGAGTAGTACCTTTGCCAGTTGTCACTCAAGGTCATTGAAAGGATATGTAATTATTATTAAGTTAATTAAATAAAACCGGTTACTCGTGGTGAATGGGCCTGGGCTCTGTAGATCGATAACTTTATCATTGTAAGAAACATTATTTTTCGATCTATCTTTAAGCTTGTTTATGGGGGACTTTTTGTCATACTAAGTAAGTTTCTTTTAGTGTAGGCCCTCGTGTCTGGAACTCTGGGTGACGATTTTGCTAAATTTCTAATTTAGAAAAAAATTGTATGCACGGACCACACATCTGAAATGAACGAGATCATACAATTTCCCTTCATAAATAACATAACATTAGCCGGTGCATAAGGCATAGGGGAATAGAGCCGCACACACATCACTCATATATATATATGTATATACTAGTTGAACCAGCGAACTTCGTACCGCCCTAAAAAAATAGGGGTTGTCCAGCGGACAAAATTGTGAATCTAAACCATTCTCAGATCCCCTTGAACACACACAAAAAATTTCATCAAAATCGGCCCAGTCGTTTAAGAGAAGTTCAGTGACATACACACTCACAGAAGAATTATATATATAAAGATATATAGTGTCGCGTGACGTGACGCTCGTGACGTTCGTGGGCACTTCAGCCTTCGCCGAGCTGCGCGCTCTTCCCGACGGGCATGGAAGTTGGAGGGTAACGCATCGCGTGTGACGCTCGTGACGCATTTCCGTTTCATCTTTTCCATAGGATTTTTCCATTTACACCCCGCCCGAAAAGAACTTTTACTTCAGAAATTCTGTGACTTAAAACCTCACTTTTGAGTTCTATAGTTCCAATTTTTAGACTTTGTTTTTGCTTTGGTTACAAAATATTTAGCAGATGACTAACTCAACCAATCTTTCGAACCAAAAAGCATGCGTTTTAAATATGCCACTATGCTTCCCCACACCAGCGCGTCAAAATTTGGATGACTTCAACACTAAAAAAAGCTTTTAAAATTAAATTAGTTCTATCGTAATGAATCAAAATTATCGAGTTGCGTGTGTCTATACGCTAGACGAGGACTGGCGAGGAGGACGCGAGACTAACGAGGTTAGAAGGGTGATCATAAGCCGTTTGTACGGAAACCGATGTCGCTGGCTGGCCCCCAGTACATTTGCACCCAATAGATAATAGCCAATCAAACGACGTGACATTAAACAATCGAACCAATCAGTGCGTGCGTAAAAAATAAAACCATATCAATATTAAAAATCTTGAATGTTTTAAATAAATAAATTGACTTGGTAATCGCATGAAAATACAACCTCGACTTGGCGGGGGCACTGCCGTGCCCCCAGATATATTAATCATAAAACTGAGGCTGAGTACTGACTGGTACTGAACGGCTAGACTTGCCTTACAAAACATGCTGAAGGCTGACACACATTGATGGTCACCCATCCGTTGATAAACCGTTGCAAAAGTTAACTTATCATCGGTTATAGGAGGTCTTAGCGCTATATTTTTATGTTTTAGATAAGGGTGACAAACAAGCATATATAAGATGGTACGACCACCATAACTTTTATAGACGCTTGACGATGCCAAATATATTACTCGCCGTTGCCTTCCCTTAACCAGTCCCCTATGGATAGAATAAGGAGATTGGGCCATGACCCACCCGGCGGGCCCAGTGCGGATTGACGGGTGGGTCATGGTGCCTACCGAAGCACAAGGGAACTCAAGATAGAAGATTTTTGGTCACCCATCCAATGACCGACCATTGCGAAAGTTGCTTAACTTTAACGATCGCAGACGAACGCGCTATCCACCTGCGCCACCGAGCTCCTCAGTAGGTATTTTACTGTGGTTCTCTCTACAATGCCTCAAAATTTACTAAAAAGAAAAAATGAGTTCGGGAGAACGATCTAACAAATCTTTAAAATGCCTGCCAAAGTAAATTGTTATCTAACTTTTTTCTTAGAAAAAAAAATATATCATCGATTTTAATCAAATATTGTTATTTGAACTTAATATTGCATTTGTGTTGACTTGATGACTGACTTCTCTGAATGCGAGTGCGACTATATTTATTTATTTACTTTCAGACAACGTAGGCCTATAGATAAATAAATACCTTATAGTTTAACATAGCTATGTGCGGATACAAAACATTATGATAAGAAAAAAAACTTTAACTAAAACTCTACCAAGGCAGCAATCGATGTAGAGTTTGAAGTTTGAAAACATTGTTGGTATATTTCTTTCAAATATTTTTGACAGCTCTATATTTTTATTGAATTATTACTTCTTTATATACTATGATAACTATTAAAATTAGTATACTATGATAAAAAAATCAATAACAATCTATGAAATTTTGGTATGTTTGCATTCATACATCTACTACGCAAGTGCCATCTAGTCACAAGTATATTAAACTCGTATTTTTATACACGTAAGCTGAGAGACGAGTATCATAATATTACACGTATAAAGTCAGAAACCAAAGTTTATTACGTAATGAATACAATCATGTTTTGTTTCACAGTATTAGTAGTACCATTTTATTTTGATACATACTCATTAAAATACGGCTAGCTAACTTTACATCGAGCCAGAGCTTTTGTAACCTTTCTCAGCAATGACGATAATAGTTCGATATTACTTTCATAGAGTACGTTAGCATAGCTTGCTATCCGGAATTTTTACTTCAAAAATTACTCAATAGGTGGCGCTAGTTCCTAATAAGTTACGTTATATAAAATAGTCGACAGATGGCGGTAATAGTATGAAATCCAAATTTTTATAATTCATGTCAATTGAACCTATCTGTAGTTATGAATATGTAAAGAAATTCAAATAAAGGCAAAGATTACCGACCAGTTTTATCCACATTAAAACGTTGTAAGTTTTTGTAATTAAAAATATTATTACCTAGTATCTAGTAGTCTCTGTGATTACTTGTCTGTCTCATCATCAAGCAAGACGACCACCGAAAAAGCAGTCTCCGGAGAACGCATGTTACCTGAACCTTGTTTTATAGTATTTATTTATCTTCTATGGTAGCTATGGACTATAAGAAAGGATGGAGGAAACAATAATTAATTATGATTTCAAACTTTTAATATTGATAAGGTATATAAAGGAAAGTTGCCGTGAGGGAGGTATGGCGTCGCTTTGTGCAGCGGGTCTCCGCCACTGAATCCGCCGATGACGCTGAAATAACGGCCACGACCACTCTGCCAAGGGGTTAACGATAAAGAAGAAGAATATTAGGTACCTAGTTAACTGCACCACACGGCAAAAATTAATGACATTACACATTCCTTCGTTTACCACTTGCTGGAACAACTCACGTTGCAGTTTGCAGTCTCGCAAGTTGCTATTACCGTGGTTGGTGCTTAGATTAACATCCGAAAACGCCAATTTTGAATTTGAGTTTTGTGTACCTACCAGATTTTGATTTCATATAAGTACCTAATTAATGTAATAAACAATATTTTTCTCTGATAAAGGTTGCTGTTGCAGCTATCAGAATAAAATTTTTAAATTTTATAGAAAATTACTAGCCATTTTTATGATTTGTAACAAGAAAATAAACAAAAATTTATGTAACTTTATGAATACAACATAAATATAATTTTAGTTTTAAAATGGGATATTTTAGGCATTTTCTATTATTTTGAGTCTGAAAATTCAGGCAAAAAGGTCTTCATAATTCATATAAAATTTAATTATGTAAAGCTTTAATAAATTGTTACATTAAACTTTATTTTATATGCAATTGAGCCATTAAAACAAGCATAAGGTCCATAGCGAATAGGAATACGTTCATCATATTTGAATTTAACTATATTTCTTTTTTAGACCTTGAAAGTGCTACTGGGAGTGAAGTAAACAAAGATGCAACATAAATAAAAAAAGCGAGTGTGCTTATGACCACACGACTGAATTGAAACTTCTTTAGCTCCAATGATCTGAAAATCATAAACTTAACCTGAAGATTAGAGATAGAAAAAAACCACCAAACCGCACTGGGTCGGTTTACACCCACCAATCCGCACTGGGTACATTATCATCCACCAATCCGCACCGCACTGGGTCCGTTATGACCCTCCAATCCGCACTAGGTCCATTATCACCCACTAATCCGCGCTGGGTCCGTTATCACCATCCAATCCGCATTGGGTCCGTTATCAGCCACCGATCCGCACTGGTCCATTGTCACTCACCAATCCGCGCTGGGTCCGTTATGATCCACCAATTCGCACTGGGTCGCTTATCACCCACCAATCCGCACTCGGTCCGTTATCACCCACCAATCCGCACTGGGTCCAATATCACCCACCAATCCGCGCTGGGACTGTTATCACCCACCTATCCGCGCTGGATCTATTATCACTCACCAATCCGCACTGGGTCCAATATCACCCACCAATCCGCGCTGGGACTGTTATCACCCACCAATCCGCACTGGGTCCATTATCACCCATCAATCCGCACTGGGTCTATTGTCACAAAAAAGAACATATTAGGTACTTAGGTAACTGAACCACACAGCAAAATTAAATGACATCACACCTTTTACATTCTTTCGTATGACACTTACTGGAACGACTCACGTAGCAGTTTGCAGTCTCGCAAGTTGCTATTACCGTGGTTAGTCCATAATGAACATCCGTCAACGCCAATTTTGAATCTGAGTTTAGTGTAGGTACCTACCAGATTTTGATTTCTTATTTGTAACTATCAGAATAACATTTAAAATTTTATAGAAAACTAGCGGCCCGCCCTCGCTTCGCTTCGGTGTAGAGCTGAAGTGTAGACTACAGTTTTTGTTCTCATGCTTGTATTATACACAATGACATTCATCTATGATTCTTCTTATACCTGCATACAAAGTCTCAGCCCGATCGGTTTAAAATTGACAAAGTTTCATACAAACTTTCATTCCCTATGTTACTCCCTTGGGGGTAGAAATGATCAAAACCCTTTCTTAGCGGATGCCTACGTCATAACATCTACCTGTATGCTAAAGGAGATTGCTCAGCTTCCATACATGTTTGGCCTAAAGACCAATAATCATGAAAAATTGTTTCCTAGATTCGAAATTATATATAAATTACTGTAGCCACGAATATCATTGACGGACACCCCTGAGAACTTCTATAAACCATATACACTGAACATATTAAAATAATAAAAAAACAAATAAGTTATATAGTAAACTAGGGAAATCAAGCCAAGTACCGAAATTATGGATTAGATTCAGGTATATAGAGCATGTAGATTAACAGATAGTTGCCTGTTTTTAAGGTTAATGCTTAAGAGTAACTTTTAAAATCAGGTGTCATTTCCGGTTAAAATAAGGTACTCTGTGACAGAAACTGTGTGATGATTGTGAATGAGCCACAGATTAGAAAGAATTTTTAAACTCTCGTTAATCAAATAAAGCTAAGAGATTTAGGTTCTATAGCCATATATTCAGTAGCTTCATTATTTCTGTTATGTTTTTGAGATAACCATATTTGAGACTTTTTGTGTATCACACCTTATAATTTTATTTAATTATTAATTTATAGTCAGGGAACGTAGGCCCATAGATCTTAGAGCATTAGATAGATACCTTAAAGTCTAACATGTATTTTTTTATATATATACAGATTATAATGTGCTTATGGAGGTGTTTGGCGAAAAATGTATGGTAATAGACTTTATGATGTCGCCTACCATCTTTAATAATTGTCTGAGCACATTTGCATCTAGTGAAAATGATAATATAGTTGTGGATATTAATACCGCAGTGTAATAAAAAATATGATTTATTATATCGATCTTAACAAAATAGATTTGTTTTTATGTTATATACACAACTTCGATCAGTCTTTGGCTGAATGTTACTACACCCATAGCCATTAAAAATGATTCGTATGTTTTCCAAACCTGTAAAATTAAAAGTCCTCTTTAAAGTAAATATATTATACAAAGGTGTCCGTTGAAATCTAATGACTGTAAATTAAATTATAAATTAAGCCAAGAATTACCGTGTATGTCAATATTTTTTGTGCATTTAGGCCAATTTGAGCAATCTCCTTTCAGCCCAATCCGTCCAGTGGTTTGGGCTGTGCGTTGATAGATCACTATGTCAGTCAGTCACCTTTGAGTTTTATATATATATAGATTGCTAGCCTTTTTTGTATTTACATCGCTTTTATTTACATAAGACAATAAAACCGAGTAACTTTATGAATACCTACAACAAAAATAAAAATTTAGTGTTAAAGTGGATATTTTAGGCATTTTTTATAATTTTTAGTCTCTGAAAATTCAGGATAAAAGGTCTTCATAATTTATGTAAAATGTAATTATGTAAAGCCTTAATAAATAATTGTTTCATTAAACTTCATTTTATATGCAATTGAGCCATTAAAACAAGTATAAGGTCCATAGCGAATAGGAATACCTTCATCAATTTTGATATTATATTTCTTTTTCAGACCCTGTAAGTGCTGCTGGTAGTGAAGTAAACAAAGGTGCAACATGATGTAACGTAGGTACCTCAGGGACAATCCTTCGTTTTTTGGCAGTCACCATACCAGTATAGATTCCATTTCACACATTTTGTCATCTATTATCTTGGTTATTTATCATATTTATACACTTTTCTTTCTTATCTTTCATTATTAATTCAAGGAAACGCATAATTTCAAAAATATCACGCACTATTCATCATTTCGTAAATAGGTATCAGAATCCCATCTTACTAAAATCACTATTCCAGAGTGCTGGACCCTTACCGGCATTTCTCTATATTCTGTTATTTATATAATTTCATTGTATTTCTCCGATTTTATTTATTTTTAGGCATAAATTAGTTTATTTATTTTCTTGACATTTGTGACACCTTAATGTTTTTATCCGTTGCCGTGGCTACCCATGACACGGATACTCTCTGTGAAGAATTTATTCACTTCTTCCAGGTTCTTTTGGCCGATTACCTGGCTTACGCCTTGCCCAAGACACTAATAAAATGAAAATAGTACTTTGGGATAAAATAATTATATTAAAGATCACAAACACGAAAAACCAAATTAAAATATAATGGGTAACAAAACTACATTCTTTTCTTCTTGCTTTAGACAGCTATCAAAAAAATATATAAAAACCGAATCACTAAAAAGAGCATATACTTAACAAAACAGCAGCGTCGTCTCAAGACTTCGCCGACCAACCTACCAGCAGCACCCGCCAGCCACCACCAGGGGGCCAATCGCCTAACCGGATTGCTTTGGAAAACGCTATCGCTTACGATTTCATTTTGTTATTTCTAGCCGCCTGAGGTTTACAAATGCCTCGCGTTCTTTTTTTTTCTTTTGCATTGTTAATAACAATATTAAAGAAAATGAGCAAGAGGTATTAGAAAACCTTCGGCGGTCAGAAATAACAAAATGAAATCGTAAGCGATAGCGTTTGCCAAAGCAATCCCGTTAGGCGAATGGCCGCCAGGGCAAGCCAAGAACCGAGACGCCTGATCAGGAGCGCTTCTGCCTCCCAGGAGCGCCGCCCGTCCGCCAGCAGTTCGTCTTCCAGATCCTCAAGCTGTCACAGAAAATATCGCTGACGACCCATGCCGCAGGGGTGAAGTCCCTTCCTACTTCACACCTCACACTACACACACTATACCCCTACATTTTGTCGCTGCCCGACAATGAATAAATAAAAAAACGAGTGTGCTTATGACCACACGACCGACGAATTACACGATCACCATCACCAAAGCGTGTGCGTTTTGGGACGCACAACAGAAGTGATACCTAGCTTAAACTTATCTAAGCGGCCCTGCGGGTTAGAGAGAGAGGAGCCTGCCAACCGCTGCCGTATGCGTGAAAGGAAGAGAAGCCAGACATACTGGCGCCGTAACGCGTTACGTAACGAAGCAGTTCACCATCTCATAAGAAGTTATCACTTCAAAATTTAGTTTATCCTCATGAGACGCCCATATTTAACCCTAACTTCGAATAAGAACGTAAAACTAAGTGTTTAACTGCTGCATAAACTACTTTTTTTATTCCTTAATTTAATAATATTTCTCCAAATATAGCAAACGGTGTATACGTAGTTTTTACTCACTTTGGAAAACATTGTTACTGGCAAGACTCATAAAATACGTCGTTTTTCTAAAATGTGTACACTGAGTGCCTGCTCTACTGCTTCCAGTTCCACACCGGATCCTTCTCCACTCTTTTCTCTTGCTTATTAAAAGCAGATAGGTAATACTTTTACATAAATCTTTAATCAAAACACTCAACCGAATCAAACATTTTTTTTAATAAAACTTCTTTTCGTATATTTGTAAATGGATAAATCCAAGGAAAAGATGAAATGGAAATGCATCACGAGCGTCACATGACTATGTATATATAATATGTGTGTGTGTGTGTGACATGTGTGCGCTGTGTGTATATATATATACATATATATGAGTGATGCGTGCGCTGCTCCATTCCCATTATGCCTTAAGCACCGCCTAATGTTAGGTTATTTAAGAAAAGAAGTTTCACTTCAGAGGTGCGGTCCATGCACACATTTTTTTTTAATTAAATAAACATCTCTCGTAAAGTACGTACGCAAGCAACCCATCCATACATCCAATGACATAACGGGAGAAATTCACAATTTGCATACAAACCGACGACAACGACTCGGAAAAATATACAGCCAAGGTGCTATCATTCATTCCGTACTCAAACGGAGTATTTACAGCCAATCAAAAAAGCTGTTAAGCTCAGTCCGCACGCAAAGCAAGCGCATCGCGTGATGGGCTAATAACTTGTTTAATCTGTGGTAGCGGTGTTGGTTGAGCTTCTTCATGCCATGCCAATTATGCTTCTGTGAGAAAATGATAATTTTTAGGCTGTTCTACACGCCACTTTTGAATAAAAGAAAAGGTTTCGAGGCTCCCTCCATTGATTAGTTTAGGATACATTGCATATACCAAGCAGTAGTTTCCATATTTGTTTCTAAGGTTTTCACGCACACCACTCATTAAATAAAATAAGTTGCAACGGTACAGATGCACTCATTTATTTATTTATGATGTTTCGCATCCTTTTCAGGCTGCGTCGTCTGAATTAAGATTTTCTTTACCTTGTCGAGCTAAAGACTTTTATTGAGCGTTCGGATATTTCATTGCAAGATTTTTAAAACTTTATTGTCTATGTATGAATTTATTTGCTAAATTAATTAATAAAGTACTTTATTTAATTCTTTTATTATAATTTGAGTTTAATTATATTTGACCCTAACTACCGTAAACTACCACCAGTTCCAAAATTGGGAAACCTTTCTGAAAAGAACTAGCGAAACAAACTCAGGGAGGCTTTTTGTCTCATTCTTATGGTAAATCATGCAAACAAAAAAAACTAATATTATCTTGTTGTATGTTGGTCTCGTAGTGTGTGTTCGGGGTTGGGATTTTATCTGTAGTATAATAGGTTCCCAAGCTGGTGGTATATACCAACCATCTTCCCTATTACAATTTGGATGTTTCTTAATCTCTAATGTTTAGAATAGCTTCGCGTATCATCCTAGGAATGAATCGTTGTTCTGTTGCAGGGATCTGTGGTTTATCCAATCTAATGTAATGGCTTGGTCCCCCTTATACATATTTACACAATGCAGACTTATTTACCTGAGTCCCTATATTCCTCTTTGTTTGCCCGATGTAGGAAAGCCCACAGTCGCATTCAAATTTGTAGACACCAGCAACTTGAAAGAGTATATTGCACTTGACAGGTCATAGAAACTGGTTGATCTTTTTGACGGCTTGAAGTAAGTATTGATCGAAGCACGCTTCAGAATCCTCCCAATCTTGTCAGTGGCTCCTTTCATGTAAGGTAGTACAGCAGGTTGTCGGTCGACTGTGCTAGGTTTCGAGTGATTGTGACGGTGACGTGGTACATTCAGATTATTATCCTTCAGTACTGGCTCGACATGCTGAAGCTCAGCAGCCAGGTGTTGATTGTCACAGACGCCCCGTGCTCTCTGAAACAAAGAGTTTCCTACGGCAGTTAGCACCTTAGAGAAGATAACTCTACTACTTTAATAACTCTACCTTTTGGTGGTATTCCGTATCTGCTGGCGAGTAGGGTTTCAGGGCTCCGCGGGGTAGGGGATTGGGTCAGGGTAGGCAACGGTGCGAGTGATATTTTTGGTATTGACTGCGGCTATAAGCTATGGTGGCCGCTTATCATCAAGTAAGTCATAATAATACGCTTGTTTATCACCCTTTAAACATAAAAAATTTGCTTATATTACTGAAGCCTTCTAAGAGAATGTTAGTTACGTGTGGCCTAATTGAGCTTTGACAAGCTCGGTGGTGCAATGCTTAATGCGCTTGTTCTTCGAGTGTGGAAATTAAGAACGTTCGTAATGTAAATGAGCGGCCGTCATGAGATGGGTCACCAACAAATTACTATTTCCAGCTTCTCCGTACTTTGGAAGACATTAAAATCCATTGATCCCGGCTGCAACAAGGTCACAATAGTCACTAGGTTAACACGTGTGTTTTGACACATGCTAAATTAATTTTACAGACCTTAAATTGGCTCTTATAGCTTCACACTTAATAAAGAAGAAAATGAATTGCGTTCAACTAGCAGGGAGCGTGCGGTCCACTCAGAAGCAGCGCGATAAAAACCTGCGGCAGGCACACGACAAGCGTGCAAGGTCTAATGAACTGCAACTTTCAATCTGCAGTGGGTAACTCACCGCCAATTGGCAATGGTGGTGGGTTTCATTCATAACCTATTATACCTACTCCATCCACAAGTTTTAGGCTGTTACAAGCATTCATGAACGTCTAGAAGCTACGCCATCGGTTCGTAAATCTACGGCGGGAGACCCTGTACTGAGAAGAACCATGTGAGTCATTTGTGGGACCTATCTATATAAAAAAAACTATAAACAAACTTGCATTTAATGCACTGCACAACGCCGCCAGCTTCGCAAATAGCAATGAATATACACAATGTTAGCATTGTATAGGGTAGTCGAAAAAAAATCCGACAAAATAAAAAAGTACAAGTACCCTACTCAACGCTTTCCTTAAGGATTGTAAAAAAATGAGTTATCTTTTAAAATATAACACTTACTGGGACGATTGGTTCGTCAAATTTTAGTACAACATTTTTCACAATTTCTGATGTAACTACCTCCTACCTATAAGTTTGGGTTTATTAAATATAGTTCAAGATAAGCATCACTCAGTTGGGACGATCGAGAAAAAACAAGATTTTCATTTTCTCTTAAACCAGTAAGATTTCAATCCCGATCTTTATTTCACAAATTTTCCCAGAAGCATAATTTATAATAAATATGATAATGTTTCATACATTTTCAGTATAAGGTAGTGTTTTAAAAGATCACTCAAATGAACATAGTGTATTCTGAGTGATCCATATAAACCGTTCTAAATCTTAAACGTGGCTTTGAAATGAATCGAAAATTTGTTTAGCAGCTTTCACAAATTCTTCACAATTATTTCAAATACAAATTATAAACACATAGGTAGTATTTTCTTGGAAACGCGTTATGGCTTATTCTTCAGGTGTCCAGATTGAGTGATCCAGTTAATTAGTTCTAACTTTCTTTGTTTAGGTTTCACAAATATACCTTACCATTAAGTTTTCACAATTATTTCCTAAATCCTCTTATAATTTGGTTGTGATTGTATGAGTTTTTTGAAAAGATCACTCAGTCCACACGCATATCTAGAAGAACCTGCAAGAGCAAGAAACTCAGCAAGGGCTGTTTTTCCTCCCTGTTTTATTATTAACAATTGGCCAATATTATCGTGACTTCATTCATTGCACTGCCACCATCATTACCCCATTGTGGCAAAACGATGCCTAATATCAAAGTACTTGCTCGATGCTTTGGATAGGTTACAGCGGCGCGCGATCCGTATCATAGGCGATGAGAAGGTGACTAAACACTTTCAGCCTCTTCAATTACGCCGTGACGTGGCGTCACTAAGCGCGTTCTATCGTCTGTACCACGACGAGTGTTCTGAGGAGTTATTCTAAAAGAGGCGTGAAGAAGCAACTTGCAGGCCGGCAGGGTGAAGATGGCTGGTGTGGCAGGTAGAACTGCTGTATCTGCTATCTTCGCGCCTGGACCTTACCTTCACTTAACATCAGGTGGGGTGGAGTCATTTGTCGGACCTATCTATATAAAAAAAAACTATAAACAAACTTGCATTTAATGCACTGCACAACGCCGCCAGCTTCGCAAATTGCAATGAATATACACAATGTTAGCATTGAATAGGGTAGTCGAAAAAAAATCCGACAAAATAAAAAAGTACAAGTACCCTACTCAACGTTTTCCTTAAGGATTGTAAAAAATTAGTTATCTTTAAAATATAATACTTACTGGGACGATTGGTTCGTCAAATTTTAGTACAACATTTTTCACAATTTCTGATGTAACTACCTTCTACCTATAAGTTTGGGTTTATTAAATATAGTTCAAGATAAGGATCACTCAGTTGGGACGATCGAGAAAAAACAAGATTTTCATTTTCTCTTAAACCAGTAAGATTTCAATCCCGATCTTTGTTTCACAAATTTTCCCAGAAGCATAATTTATAATAAACATGATAATGTTTCATACTTTTTCAGTATAAGGTAGTGTTTTAAAAGATCACTCAAATGAACATAGTGCTTTCCGAGTGATCCATATAAACCGTTCTAAATCTTAAACGCGGCTTTGAAATGGATCGAAAAGGACAATGTTAAAATTGGCCTAAGAACCAACACCAATTTGGCATTTATGATAATTCTTAGTATATTTTTTGCGATAATTATCAGTATTTAGATTGTGACGGACACTTCCAGATAAGTAAGCTAAATTAAAAAGTTAAAAAATAATCTGAGACAATAAATACCATTTTATGTGTCTAATCTATGGCAGCGCTGCAAACAAAACACTCTTTCTTCCTAATGCCGGCACTTCACTTGGCTATTCGTATTTGCTATTTTAAAACATGACATCAGTCTGTCCTTTTCATTCCTTATTAAGCATGACAAGGACAAACTGTTGTCAAGTAAAGGGCCGGCATAAAACTTGTTACTGTGTGGTTGTGGTGCATGCAGTTTGCTTTCGTAGTAATCTGTGGCATTTGTGCATTCCAAAGAGTAGTATAATATACCGGACAGTGCATTCTCGTTTCGGATTACCGTTGTGTTTGTTTATTTGCGATTGTTTTGCCTTTAATTTAACTATTTCGGCTATCTAATATGCCATCGATGTTACCAAAGAGCAGAGCCCTTATTACCAAGTGCTAGTGAACCTGTGCCACAACATCCTGAGAGGATCATACTGCCAAAATATTCAAGAACACCTGATACACATTCACGCTGCATATTTACACAATATACAAATAAATACAATAAACAATATGATAAAATAGTCAATAAATAAGAAGCAAAACTACAGTTTTTATTTTATTCATGATTCCTACCTAACCAAGTTTTTCCTAATAGTTATTCTTTAAAATCGCTCCGAATAAAATTAATTAGTTGTAATATTAATTTACTTCATACTGAGTTCATACTAAATTCATAGGTTGACCTATGTTTCATTGAATATTTAACATAACCTACCAGTTTTCCTAATAATTTAAGTTCGCAGAAGTGTCCGTCAATAATCTTTGTTTTTACAGTCATTTACTTACGATTTTGAACCTAGAAATTAATATTTCATGATTGTTGGATCTTAGGCTAACTATGTATGGACGCTGAACAATGTCCTTTGTTTAGCAGCTTTCACAAATTCTTCACAATTATTTCAAATACAAATTATAAACACATAGGTAGTATTTTCTTGGAAACGCGTTATGGCTTATTCTTCAGGTGTCCAGATTGAGTGATCCAGTTAATTAGTTCTAACTTTCTTTGTTTAGGTTTCACAAATATACCTTACCATTAAGTTTTCACAATTATTTCCTAAATCCTCTTATAATTTGGTTGTGATTGTATGAGTTTTTTGAAAAGATCACTCAGTCCACACGCATATCTAGAAAAACCTGCAAGAGCAAGAAACTCAGCAAGGGCTGTTTTTCCTCCCTGTTTTATTATTAACAGAGTCGTCAAGTTGAAAAATGACTTCAAAGATGATTCATGAAGTCTCCTTTCATAACATAATGATCAAATATACATTAATTATTCACCTGCATTTTCATTGCTATGTCATAAGGTATAAATACAAATATTTTTATTTACATTAGGTGTATCTAGACATTAACATCTTCAATATCAAAGTACTAAGGGCAGACTCATCTCCGCTGGCACCAAGTGTTCATGAGAATGACTCATGAACCAGCCAGTGGGATATCAATAAGCTGAAGATGGCTTTGAGATGTATATCTCTTGGTGAAATTCACAATCTATTAAGTCTCATGTGACCGCATTAGGGCGGTGTCGGTCACCTTAGAAGTGGCACTGCCATGGACCCCATAAGGTGCCGAGGAAACTTCGGCAGGCCTCGCTAGGCGGCCATTTTCCGTTCAACTTACATTGGAGATTGACGAATTAACTTGATGTGTGGATTTCTACATTCACTCCATCTAACAGAACAGAAAATCAAATTTAAAAGCAATTAATGAAATAAATGTAACTGTTGACTAATCGTGTTAGGCCCACTTGTACCAAATTTGCTTAATCTCGATTCAACCAAAACTTGATTCAACCCATAGAAAAGCGTCAATGTCAGTTTGACAATACTGTATGGGCTAAATCTAGTTTTGTAGTTAAATCGAAATTTTGCGAATTTGCTGCAAGTGGACTTTAATGACGACCACGAAGGTCAATAGTATTACATGATTTTAGTTATAAGTTTATTTTATTTGGGATCAAATCTTATGACTAAGATTAAAATGCATATATAAATTCGCTTCAGAATTTGAGTTGTTTGTATCAGGAGTTAAATTCTTTATTATTACAATTAAATAAATTATGTAACTAGTTTAAATATATACATGTATAAAATTTAAATACAAAGTTCTTTAACCTACTTATAAATAACATCTTATTTACAAAATATAAAATAAGTCACCCCCAGCGCCGCTGTCAGGGATGGTGCCCAATAGGCTGGCAGCATTGCCACGTTGAAGGGCAAGGCTGATCCGTTGGCAAGTAAGCTGCCAGCCTTTTGATCACCAGTAACTTCGGTGAGTCTCTTTGATATTTCCTTAAAAAAGGAACGAGCGCTTGGACCCCATGGGCCCATGGTCTCAACACCAAACGGCACAAATATATAGTTCTCATTAAAAGCTGAATATTTGCGCCGTTTGGAGCATTCAGCAGAGGCCGCCGCCGCACCCGCAGCAAGGGAGGTGCTCTCTGTGTGGGTGTGGCACGGAGCAAGCGTATCCGCGCAAGTTGCGTCCCACACAAGAGGGCGACCCTGCTTCCACGGAATGAGCGTCATTCCGTCAGGTCTCTTGCCATCGTCACGAAAGATGCCGCTAGGCTCAAGGACCGCTGGCACGTTGACTGCGACAAGGGGTGTATTCCGAAATATACATCAGTATACTGGCCACTGGTAATGACGTCACGAATCCGACGCCATATTGTACTGGTATGCTACCATATTTTTACCGGGAAAACGAATATGACGTATGGCGGAGAAGCATCCAAATAACGGCATCCGATCAAAAAGAATTCCTTTTAATTGATGAGGTGAATAAAAAATCTTTATTCGCACTATTTTTAATATTTCGTTGATTTATGACGTCAGTGCACTGGCTAGTATATTTCGGAACAATTCACCAGTATAGCGTCGATTCATGACGTCATTAGCACTGAGTGGTGTTTTCAGAAGAAGTTAAAAGATCCCTCTGAAAACGCAAACAGAGCGGCTTGTCCCACTGTCTCTGAGAAGATAGAGAGGTTGGTGGATCCACTCCCGGTCATGCCCTAGACCAAGCGCTTCTGGCCTCTGCAAAGTGAGCCAACTCCACTACACCCAAAGACGAGCATTTCTATATATATCATATCATATTTGTATCTATATTGTACATTTCGGGCCCTACATAAGAGCGGACGCGAGCTGAGAGACATTTGAGAAATAGGTATTTGAAAAAGCTATTGCTGTCGGGCATTGGTAAATGCCGTACGGTAGGTACGGAAATTAGATTTATGTAAAAAAATACCCATATAGGGCATAGCATAACAAGTTATACTAGGCCTCTATGTTTTGCTTTCTTGTCAATGCTTCTTGAATTTCCAGACCAGGCGTCTTTAGTGGTGATAAAAAATCGTTTATTTTTGTAATTTTTGACGACTTCTAATTTCTTTGTAACACAAGTTATCGAAAAAGGGAAGACATGGGAGCATAGAATGAGTAAAATTATATTTCTTGTATGTAAATCATTTCTTTATTGATAAAAATCATGAAGGAAACAGTAAAGAACGTTTGTATGTAAAAACAATGCCTGCCTCCCCTATTAATTTTAGCGTAAGTTGCACTAACTTACTTTAACTGTTAGTTAAAGTACCGGTTAGGTAAAAAATGGATTGCACCATTTGACGATAGTCAAAATGAAGTCATAATTTAACAGTGACGACTGTCCAGGAGGAGCTCGATGGCGCAAGTGGTTAGCGCGTTCCGCTGCGATCGTTGTATTTAAGCAACTTTCGCAGTGGTCGGATATTGGATGGGTGACCGAAATGCTACCATATTTTTACCGGGAAAACGAATATGACGTATGGCGGAGAAGCATCCAAATAACGGCATCCGATCAAAAAGAATTCCTTTTAATTGATGAGGTGAATAAAAAATCTTTATTCGCACTATTTTTAATATTTCGTTGATTTATGACGTCAGTGCACTGGCTAGTATATTTCGGAACAATTCACCAGTATAGCGTCGATTCATGACGTCATTAGCACTGAGTGGTGTTTTCAGAAGAAGTTAAAAGATCCCTCTGAAAACGCAAACAGAGCGGCTTGTCCCACTGTCTCTGAGAAGATAGAGAGGTTGGTGGATCCACTCCCGGTCATGCCCTAGACCAAGCGCTTCTGGCCTCTGCAAAGTGAGCCAACTCCACTACACCCAAAGACGAGCATTTCTATATATATCATATCATATTTGTATCTATATTGTACATTTCGGGCCCTACATAAGAGCGGACGCGAGCTGAGAGACATTTGAGAAATAGGTATTTGAAAAAGCTATTGCTGTCGGGCATTGGTAAATGCCGTACGGTAGGTACGGAAATTAGATTTATGTAAAAAAATACCCATATAGGGCATAGCATAACAAGTTATACTAGGCCTCTATGTTTTGCTTTCTTGTCAATGCTTCTTGAATTTCCAGACCAGGCGTCTTTAGTGGTGATAAAAAATCGTTTATTTTTGTAATTTTTGACGACTTCTAATTTCTTTGTAACACAAGTTATCGAAAAAGGGAAGACATGGGAGCATAGAATGAGTAAAATTATATTTCTTGTATGTAAATCATTTCTTTATTGATAAAAATCATGAAGGAAACAGTAAAGAACGTTTGTATGAAAAACAATGCCTGCCTCCCCTATTAATTTTAGCGTAAGTTGCACTAACTTACTTTAACTGTTAGTTTAAGTACCGGTTAGGTAAAAAATGGATTGCACCATTTGACGATAGTCAAAATGAAGTCATAATTTAACAGTGGTGACTGTCCAGGAGGAGCTCGATGGCGCAAGTGGTTAGCGCGTTCCGCTGCGATCGTTGTATTTAAGCAACTTTCGCAGTGGTCGGATATTGGATGGGTGACCGAAAATTTACTAACTCGAGCTCCTCCGTGCTTGGGAAGGCACGTTAAGCCGTTGGTCGCGGCTGCATCTGCAGTCGTTAGCACCCACCAACCCGCACTGGGCCCGCGTGGTGGGTCATGGCCCAATCTCCCTATTCCATCCATAGGGAAGACCTGTGCCCCAGCAGTGGGGACATTAATAGGCTGATGATGATGATGATGATGATGATGACTGTCCAAGCGGGGCCAGTTAATTATATTAAAATCACTTTAACTACGAGTAAAGTGCCACGTCAAATACATAGTAAAATGTGTAAAATTTGTGAAAAAAAGATTTTTTTTATATATTATTTAACTATAGCCAAATTTTACTGTCGATGAAACAACGGGGCCTTAGAATCGATAAAATTAACACCATAGCTGCTGGCGGCTAGTCTAGGAGCTATGTGTAATTGGATAGTGAAGTCACATTTTAAAATACCTGTTTTCAAATATACAAATATTAATTTAGTTAAATTAAGTTGCTTACATTTATTAATATCACAAACTAGAAGTTATTTTCAAGCAGCTCGATGGCAAAGGTGGATAGCGCATTCGGCCTGCGATTGTTAAAGTTAAGCAGCTTTCGCAATGGTTGCTCATTAGATGGGTGACCAAAAACTTATTATCTCGAGCTCATTCGTGCTTCGGAATGCATGTTAAGCTGTTGGTCTCGGTTGCATCTGCAGTCGTTAGCACTCACCAATGCACACTGGGCACCAGTAGTGGTGCATCATGTCAAGGGCCAATGTCCTTATTCCATCCAAGGGGAAGACCTGTGCCCCAGCAGTGGGGACATTATCGTTATTTTATAGGCTGAATGGCTGAAAAAGATGATGAAGTTATTTTAAGACAAAATGCATTATATCCTTCGCAAGGCTAAACTCAAGAACGACATGTTTAGGTACACACATTCAGCTAGATAGCTGATACCATTCCACTATATATTACATAAGAATGTGACTATACGCGCCAAAATACTAAAATGTCTCCACTCGCTTCCTTATTCATCTCATCAACGTTCATTCACAACTCGTGCAATCAGCCCGCCAACACTATCAGTGTTGCCAAAATAACAAGCCGAATCGCGCAAAACAAACTGTATCCACCATTATAATTTTATTCCGCCCGGAGGCGTCAGAAAAAAAACAAATCCTTCCGCAAAGAATTTAGGAGTGTCCGCGCTGAGACAAAATCCGACTTTACTCGTTATAAATTTTGTGTAAGATAACAATACATGCGTGTGGGTGTGTGGCACAGTCGTTGACGAGTATAGTTACGGGCACGCAATAACGCTAACAAGCGTGCAAGCGAGAGGCAAATACATTAGTAGAGCGTTGTCTCCGTCGTGCCGCCGGCAATATGGCGCGCTGACTCGGGCGCAGGCTCGAATCGTATCGCCTGCCCACTCAAGGTTCGCTGACTGCCGTTCTTTTGTTTTTAATGTTGCCACAAGTAGATTTTCCCCCCGGGAATTGGATAATGCGGGTGAGGAGTTTTGAAATACTTGATTTGTAACGTTTACCAAAATAAATTCACCAACTCACACTCGTTGTTCACCTCAAAGTTCTAAATTGCTTTGAGAAATCAAACAAGTATTTTGTATGGTTTCTCTATAAGAATAACTAACTACAAGAAATTTTGATAATAGACATAGTGTGCGGACTAAGTGATCCCTGTACAGCTGTTATAATTTAAAAGTAGGTAGATAAGTGTGGCATCGGTTGAGTTATTAATTTCATGCGAGTGTCGTCCAGTCCATTGTCTATGTAGACGACAAACACACTTCCACAAAAACGGTACTGAATGAATTTAATGACTTTCGGTTCCTTAATTTATAAATACCAATTTTCTAACAATAACGAAAACAATTATCGTTAAATTAAAACAATATTCGAAGTTATTTTACTAGTATAGGCATTATGTGTTAAATAGGAAAAATATTTAATCATGGGATTAACATTCAACGGTCAATTATGTAGGTACCTAGGTAAGTACTATATATTTATATCCCGATTTATTACGATACACAATCACGCACACATACATACCTTCCTAACTAAGCTCTCAAACGAAATAACCCCAGAGAAATATAATAATCGTGGAGATTTAAAACGACTTCCTAGAAACCCCGAACCGCAGACGAAAACAGCGTCAAGCCGAGGACCTGCTCAAACCGAACGTCTGCATACCGATCGTTCGTTTTTTAACGCGCCCGTCGGTGCACGGCCGCCGGCACTGTGTGCGTGCGCGGCGCTGTGTGCGCGACTCGTTCTCCCGCGCTTTGTTGTGTGCAGTACACTCGCGGCCATCGTTCAAGCGGTGCGGCCCGCGCGAAACGAAACTCCCGATAAACAAAATAATGAGCAGTGTGACGCGAATCGCGAGTGCAAGCGTCCAGTGTGTGATAACGAGTATGTAACGTGGTGTTGTGATAAACGTAGTGTTCTACGTGTTGTGTTGGCGTGAGCCATGCTCGTGTTTAGGTATGTTCTGATTAATTATGCCATCACCGGGGTCGGTGGCCGGTGATTTCGCTACCGAGATCGGTTTGTGTATTTTTGTAATATGCCCCGATGATGCCGTAAGTTCCATTACTACTGTGGTTATGAGCTGGCGACAATACGCGGTCGCCCCGCCTGACTTTATCAGTTCGTATGTAGCGAAGTGTGTCGTGTAATTTACAACGTAATTACATTGTTATCGGTGCCGGTAAGGCAGTGAATGGCGTACTTTGCCATAAGCTAGCGTCAGTTCACATCGCTTGGCACGTATCATAATCATAACATTCAATTGTAACTAAACACCACGCGCCGGTTTCTCGAGTCATTCGAACGAAACTCATTCCATGCTGTCGATGAGCCTGCATAACATTCGAATTTATCTATAACTTTTATATAACACAGTGGAATACGTTTTGCCAGCACAGAAACAAACACAACCTAAAAAATACTATAATACCTACGCATTAAAATCCTCTATCGTGTAATGTAAACATTATCAGAATAAGCATATAAATATATTGATTGTGTGAGTAAGTAGATAAAAATACTTGTACCTACCTATACGAAAACACGGAAACGTAATATAACATTGCACACCACAACTGCACAGGTGCATGATGTGTAAACAGATAATAAAATATGTTTTAAATAAATAAAGTTAATCAGGTAAAGTCAAACAAAATCCTTTTATACAAAAAGTAGATATTTTTTATGTATCTAACCCCTCGTTTACACCAAGGTATTATAATACACTATGTATTTAACAAATTATATACTGTCTTAATTTTTTGTTCACACTTAAGCAGTATAAATTATGCAATGTGATATACAAATACTTGCATTAAACTTGTTGGATAAACAAAATATGTGCAGTAAATACATAAGTAATTTACCTATATTTGTGAAGATATTAGTTGTCTCTGAAAGAATGAAAGAATGTTTTAACACAGTCATACTCATAACTAATATTCTAACAAATTTTATGTAAAACTAGTAGGTTATGACATGTTTCTTAGTGTAATCGAGGGGTAAGGTTTTAAAATGTATTATTCTTATTCAATATCCATCTAGGGATAAGCAAGGTGACCAAATAGATGAAAATAACGTTCGGAACATTATTTATTAAGTAGGTATGTAATGTTACTCTATTGTTTAAATGTTATACTATACTCCTATTACTATCCTCATTGTCATACACAATGTAATAATAAATAATTAATCAGCAATTAGGTACTTAATTTAACATTATTAATATTAATAAAACAAAAGTAAAAGTAGTCTTTTACTCACAAGTAAGTAATGAATTAAAAACGAGGTTACATTGAATTAGATTTTGTTGTAGCGTTGTAGCTTTGTGGAAACAAAAGTAGCAAATAAGCGGATGTCGTTGTGACTCTGTGGTGACAAAAACAAAAAAAAGATGCACGGTTCTTACCAACCTACCTACCTATGTTGGCGTGCAATACGAAGAAACCGCCAGCAGAAAGAGCGCGAATTTAAAAATAGTAAAAATGCGATACTTAATTATTTTCATTGAAATTTTTAATTAACCCGTAAAGTCTACCATTCTAGTAATTGAAACGTTCATCGCAGGACGACGACGCAACGTATTTAAAGCGACAAGGACAAAGTTAATAATTTTGTTGTAATGCCATTTGTTTTTTTCTGCACTTCTCAGACGGAACCCTAGTAAATAACGTTATTCACATCATCAAATGTGTTGCAATGCACCTGCTTTATAAAAAAAACTGGGATGTCCTTAACGAAAATTAATGACTTTCATTATTTTTGTAATGATACGTTAGGCACAATTATGGGCAATATAAATTCTTACGATGCCATAGTTAGACCTATGCATTGTCACATGTCTTGTTCTGGACTGCTGGCGTTATTTGTTCTTAAAACTATTATAGAGCAAATTAACTAAGTACTTAGTCATACAAACCTTTTATAATATGTATATTATGTATTAAGCAGTTAATTTTCATTCAATTGTGTACTTTGTACAGTACAAGGACAGGCTTTTCTTTATTTCATACGTCCCCATACTAAATAAGTTGGAAGAGATTTGTTTGCCCAAAAGTTAATCCGAGAGTAATAACAAAACTTTTTTGGAATTCGCATAAACATTTTTTGATGGTCAACTCGCTTTGAAAAAGGGAATATACCTACTTTACACAATTTCTTTTTCTTATTCGTAAGAAATCTTGCGCCACGACCATTTCTCAATAAGGTGACGGTCGCGCGAGAAAAAAAGGAATATTTATAACCCTTTTATTCTTTTTAAAGTAAAAAATACATTTTTTTAAATCGTTTCCTTTTTTTACGGCGCGCAGTAAAATGCGACAGGCCGGGTCACGAGTGGCCAGTTCGACAACAGGGTTTTGAAACGCTTTTACGGAATGATTTCCAATTTAGGAACTTTAGTCCTTTTGGTATTTTAAATGATTTGGTATTGTTTAGAATTTCGCTAACTAACTGTATGTGTAACTGTGGACATTTCATTTTTTCATTCATTCATTAAACATCAAAATTGACATAGTGACAAGACGTCTTCGGTGATATTTTTAATGCAAAGCTACACAGTTATCTTTTTTGCTTATGCAATAGATTATCTGGTGAGCTGTCACTATCGCTTCCGAATCCTAGTGTTACTACACCTTATATGGTCTGCTAATGCTGCAAGATATAGAATAGATGGCTATGACAATGTATTTTAAATTTCACAACCTGGCATCTCAGAAATAGTTGAAATATGTATTTGAAATAAATATTGAAAAATTATATGTCAAATAAAATTGGGCTTAAAATTTATTGATTTATTAATTTTTCTTTAACCAAGTTCCCAGTGTTTTTCTTTGTGGATTTAATACAATAAAATATACAAACAATCTTAAGGCCAATTATAGAAACTCATTATGTACACATTAGATACTAACGGCATTTTTATATATCAGTATTTATTAAATTTATTTTTACAAATTGTATATAAATCATATAATTTACTAACATAAATAATGAAATTAATTTAAGACTAGACAAAAAAAATATTATTTCGTTTACAAGCGTTTATTTGAGGAAAAAGGTTATAGGTAGTGTGTCAAACTTAAAAGATGGACATTTGCCGTTACAGACTTTTTATAGAACTTTTAAAAGGGAACAATTCCGTAATACATAACTTTAACCGCAACAGAAAGGCTCAAATGGATTTCCCCCCCGTTTTTTGCAATATTTTAATCGATGCTCCGTTTCTACTGATCGTAGCGTGATGTTATTCATAGCCTTTCTTGATAAATGCACTATCGAATACAAAAATAATTTTCCTAATCGGACCAGTAGTTCCTGAGATTAGCGCGTTTAACCAAACAAACAAACTCTTCGTATTTTTAATATTAGTATAGATATCATACTTTGCTTGTAGTGTTGATAAGTCAAGTTTCGAATGGTATTTCTAGACTGATATGCGACTAACTAGTCGCATTTTACGAAGACAGCTTTTGACGCTCGATATGAGAACAAGGGAGAGGCTTGAGAATTTTAATGTGCTCGTGTTGTTCCACTGCTCACACGCAGCATACAGAATGCGTTTTCAAAACTCACCGAGTAACCATGTAACTCAACATGAGAGCAGTTTTTTGTAAAATTTAAATCCCGCTTATAATTTGCAGAAAATATTAGTTCAAATATGAACTATTTTTGCTTTTACATTTGTTTTTGTTATTGAAAAGTAATTCCTATTTATGAACGACGTTAAACAAATAACCAAACGGATACTATTTCCTAACTCTGCTTAGCAATGTCTTATTTGATTTTCGCGCGAATGCGTGGGCGAACATAATTGGTTTTACACAGGAATCTCTTCTCAATAACCTACTTAGTTTTAAGTGTCACTAAAATACAGGATCTTTACAGTCATATAAACTCGGAGAAACTCAACATATTAGCAAAAGTTTTACGATCCAGACAATCCGGCAAAACATGTCTTTTCACAATTTTGAACACACATTTGTTTGTCTGTTTCATTTTAGGTTACAAACTAATATATATGTACACACTGAATAATTATAATCACCTTGGTTTATTAACAATATTGAATGGTTATTTTCTTCATCATCATCGTCATCAGACTATTAATGTCCCCACTGCTGGGGCACAGGCCTTCTCTATGGATGGAATAGGGAGATTGGGCCCTGAGCCACCATGCGGGCCCAGTGCGGATTAGTGGGTGTTAACGACTGCAGATGCAGCCGGGACCAACGTCTTAAAATGCCTTCCGAAGCACGGCGGAGTTCGAGATAGTAAACTTTTGGTCACCCATCCAATGATCGACCACTGCGAAAGTTGCTTAACTGCAACAATCACAGCCGAACGCTCTAAACACCTGCGCCATCGAGCTTCTTACTAAAGAGATAATTTCATCTTTGTAATAATAAATTGTTATTTTAAAATTTATCAATGTAAGTCACGTTACCTATATAATTAATTATCGATTGTCATTTAACCACAACAAATAATTTGAATTCCATTCGTTCTCACTTGTCATCGTCTAGCGAGTTTTCGTGGTACTTAATCTCGATTTATGATTATCATACAAGCCACGTATTCAAAATGTTGGTTGTTCGTTGCTTCGACCGTAGGTTATGTATGTCACATAAATACCGGCTGATGTGTGTGATTAATGTGATGTATGATGGTAGAGTTTTGTGGAATAATCAAACAGAAATATCGCCCATTGGAAAGAAGTTACATGAATCGGTAGCGTTTGTACCGTTCACAGAGCGGAAATATTGATCAAACAAAATGATATCAATGAGAGCCAAAAACTATGTGATGCTAGAAACATTTTTGTCTGTGTCTAATTATAGGCATTAACAAATAAAATGTGGCATCGTCACAATAAATTTCATTTTGCTGCCGTCTTTAATGAGGGGTTCCTAGAAAACAGCAGGCACGATTTCACGGTGCATCCATATACCATTGTCCCAAAAAAATCTTTAGGGTTGTTGCTATTGCATTAAAAATTAGTGTCAATAAAAGTAACTCTATTTATATCACTAACCAACCGTTGAAAATATTCGATTTAAATTCTTCCGAAACTATGATACCTTCTTAAGATCTTTGCTACAATTCTCCGGTTGACTGGTAGATAATGTCTAATGACATTAAGTCCGCCATTTGTACAATCATTTGTGTAATAAAGTATAATTAAATAAATAAGTACGGGTATAAAATTATATTTCTTCCAATCACTGGTAATTTATTGTGATATTAAGTTTAAGTGTGACAAAACGCGCTATAAAATAAAACAACATTTGAATGAGGTCATAATATTGCGGCATTATAGAACAGTTATATTTTTCACGGAATTGTCCATATTGCAAACTTATTGCTGCGTTGACAACCCTGTCCTACTGATTCATTTTAAATGTTCTTTTTTTCTGGAACATCATTGGCATGAAACGGACAGTCTCCAAAGTGATAACATGTGATGATGAATTTTTCTGCATGTGGAGGATCGTCCAAGATGCAATAATGATACTTATTACATTGGATTTAGAGGTTATTATCCTTTTAAATTCTGAGTCAATTATAATTGCCTATTGTAGGTACATCATATAATGCCAATTTTTTTAGCAAGGGCGCACGTGATGTCCTTTCTGGTGGTTTAGGTTAATGACAGGAGTTTCTATATTTTATTTAATTACTTATCCAGACATGTTGCAAGACTAAAGACACTTTCATTATTATGTATATTTTTTTCTAAATAATATTATTTTAAACTTTCATGGTCACTAACGTTATAGTAATTTGTGTTATTTACGGGATTGTTCTCATGTACGGAGTGATCCGTGATCATGGCGCTTGCAACAGTGCCCAAATATCGGAAACTCGCTAAAAACAAGCTACATGGTAACAATCCCGTAAATGACATAAATTATCTATTTTTCATTTTGAAGGCCTTAATAATTGACAGTGTCAATCAGAAATCAATATATCTTTATTCAAAGTGGATGTATAGTACAACTCTTTTGAATCGTCCAAATTTTTTTTCCCTACCACTCGTTATGGACATATTTTTTAGCTGTGGAGAAAAACGAGCGAGAAAATGTAAATGGTAGTAAATGATTAACTATGAATGAATAATTTGAAGCGTTACAACTCGTGCAAATGATGATATGTCCGACTTTTCGCATCCCAAATTCTTAATATGTTAATCTGAAACATAGCTTTGAAACTGTGAACTAAGCTATAAGATTTTGACATAAATTTTGCCGGTTCATTGTGAGTTGTAATGCAAAATGATAAGTTCCAATTTTTTAAATCAGTGGACGAACTTGTCAGCAATCATTTTCCGATGTAATTCGCTTTTAATTTATATTTAAATTTAACCTGTCAGTTCCCTAGAACGCGATAAACATTAAAATTTATGGCTCGTTATTATTTTCGTAGAATTTATTATTGTTATATTTGTTTCTTAGGTTTTCACGCACATCACTCATTAAATAAAACTAGTTTTTACGGGTTAATGCACGAAACTTTATTGTTGTTGTTATATCTTTAAAATGGACTATTAGAATGTTAAATATTTTAAATACCGTAATCTAAATGTTATCCTCAGACCAAGAAAGTTATCATAACGATATTATTTAGTACTTAATTATTCTAAGTTTAGTAAATACCTATAGTTTTTAATTATGTACCTACATATTTGTTTCTAAGGTTTTCACGCACATCACTCTTTAAATAAAACTTGCAGACCTGAAAAGACTGCGGAACGTCAATAAATAAATAAAGTTCGTGCATTAACCCGTTAAAACTAGTTTTATTTATTTCTGTACCTACAAGATCATATTTAATTTTATCGGAAACGTTGGGGATAATGATTTTTTGAAATATATGTAATCATAATTTGTCACTCAAACTTAATGAAAACATTGCTAGAGGGTATTTATTTTCCACAATACAGAAGCTTCTTTATTGTAAATGGTAAACTAAGCTACTAAAATAATTTATCATCTGTTTTGAGTTATTAGGTGAAAAGTTCCCTTTAACCTTTGCCAACTAATTTGAACGGGGCGTGGTGACATCTATTTCGCGCCATTATATCGAAACGGTAGTTGTATGAAAGTATAAACGTCAAGAACGTAGACTATTCTGACCTTTGCCACAGTCAATTTATAGTTTTAATTATTTGAACAAATGCGTTAAAGACGTTTGCGGACCAGAGTTAGGATTCCCACATCTATAACAAGTGATGTGACATCTGAATAATATTCTCAATTTAAGCTGCAGTTATTTCTTTATGCCGTCCTTTTCAGTCTACGTCAACTCCATAAACAAATAAATGAGTACATCTATACCGTTGAAACTTGATTAATTTAATATCTTTCCTATACAACCTCGATATATAATTAACATTCAACTTTAGAAATACGCAGCTAAATATGCCTCAAGTCAATGAAAGGAAATTCAAATTTCAATATCGTTTATTCAGTCTAGGGTCTAGGCACAAGTGACAAGTCAGTCAGTCAAGTCAAGTCAGTCTTCACAAGCACTGTGAATGTCGAAAAGCTACGCCATCGGTTCGCAAATCTACAGCGGGAGACCTTGTACTGAGGAGAAGAACGGGCAAGAAACTCGTCAAGGGCTGTTTTATTCTCCCTGTGTTATATACATTGTGTTGTGTTACATGTCAAATTGAAAATTGACTTCAATATAAATAAGATAACTCATGATATCAATTTCCGGCCCTACCGATTCCTTCGTCTTACACCGAATGTAATAATAATCGGTTAGAGACATGCGCTTGCGCACAACCGGTTACAGAGATCCAATAGTGTTTCCACACAATTCAGAGCCTTATTGCTACGATGTAAAGAGTTGTTTTAAGAGGTTTTTGTATTTAAGCCTTGTTATCACATTGTCTCATAGCTTTAACAAGGATTTCAAGCATTTTAATAGCTTTTCATTAAGATTGGACAGTGTTATATGTTACATAAATATATTAAAAAACAACAAATAATTATATCCTGTTCCCTCCTTATATAATAAAATATGAAAGATTGTCCTTTGTATATTTGTTATTCAATCACGAAAAAGCGGCTGCTCAGATTTAGATGAGGCACACATACCTACTGTTTATACCTGGACTAAGACAAAGAATACTTTTATCCCGAAAATATGTTTTTTCTGAGGTATTCTCAAAAAACTAAATATAACGCAGACGAAGTCGCGGGCAGCCGCGAGTTAATAATAAGTTTGCAATAAACGATTGAATATTGACTATTCTTTCTGGAAAGGTAGGTAAGAATATACTGTTGAGCAGAGACAAAATCATCGGCCCACAATCTCCCACAATATTGAGGTGGCAGCTGAATCTATTATGTGATTGGCTGTTTAAAGGAATGATTGCCGCGTTTAGTAATTTAAATGAACTACCTACCCAACTCCCATAAAAGACGCAATGGTGTGACACATTCTTCAAATATTTTAATCTTGACGGTAGCTGCAATTTACGCTAATCAGCTAATTCAATGCTTTGTACGTAACAAAATTAAACATCAAAATATACTTATAAGATTCCTTAACATATAAAAGATCAGTGGGTGCCCGCGTATATCTGAAAAAATTGTTTTCTTTTTTCACCCACTTAAAGGGGGATTTCTGGAATAAAATTTATTCTATTGCAGGGACTCAAACCATCTATCAATCAGTGGTTTAAGCGTGAAAAGGTATACGTAACAGGCAAACAGACAGAAAGATAGACTGACTTTTATAACAGCATTTATAATATAAGTATGGATGACAACGGTTCCGTCTGCTAAGTGCAGAGTTTTTGTTTGTTACATTCAGAATTCGATGTTAATCAAATTTTTTGTATGGCCAACACTTTTTATGTGGAACTATTATAGAAGAGAAAAATAAAGAAATGAAAATATAGAAGGAATGTTAGACAAAACGAGCAGGAAACATCCAAAATAGTTACGTGTTTGAGGTTAACATAGCTTTAACATCAATGGCAACCTTAAGACAAACTCAAAAATCATTTATTTAGTCTAGGCTGTTACAAGTACAACACAAGCAAGGTCATTGATATAAATAAGGAAAAGCAATTGGCCCAATATTGAACCCTGGGGCACGCCCATAGAAATGGGTGCTCCTGTAGACTCGGCTTCATTTATAACTATTTACTGAATCCTAGCAGAAAGATAAGACTGTATCAGACTTAGTGAAATATTAGATACACCATAATGCTTCATTTTATTTAACAGTGTTTCATGACTAACGCAATCAAACGCCTTTGATAAGTCGCAAAAAATGCTAATAGCGTCGTGCCTACATAAAAATCGGTTGTTAATTATTTCCTCAAATACTTTACTTAGCGCTGGTAATATAGATATATGCCTAAAACTACTGGGATCTGATTTATCACCAGCCTTATAGAGAGGGATAACTTTAGCACATTTCATTACATCTGGAAACAGTCCCTCATCAATATATTTGTTAAATATAATGGCCAGTGTAAGGCGCAATGACAGTGATAATCGGTTTTATTATATATGTTGATATTCCCCATAAATCCTCTGTCTTTTTAATATTAATTAGAAGTTTTTATAACACAATCACTACCAATATGTCTAAAATGAAAATCATTACTACTCTTATTAACACTTGACTCAAGGATCATTGCTAACCTAGAACAAGAATTAAGATTTCTAGTTGTTTCAAATGGTGTGTACCATTGTGTTTAATAAAATACCAGGTGTGGCCCAAACACTAAATTTGTTTTTAGAACCATGGCATTTATTTAATTTGCGTTTGAATATTATCTTAAATTCACCTTTAAATTAATTAAATAAAAATATTATTACTATTAAAAACTTGTAAGTACAATATTATATGATAAACAAAATCTTTAAACTTATTTACACCCGTTGGTGTAATTGGCCTACAAGTTAGGTCATGTTTGGGAAACATGATGGTGTTCAAGTGAGACTAATTGTCTGCTATGATCAGAATTATGTAATATAATTTATTATTGATTTATTAAAAACATTTCTATTACAAAAAAAAATCCAAATAGGTCGCTGATGCATGTGTGATGCGGGTAGGCTCAAAGAAGCGATGTTCCAAGTTATATGATTTAAATAAGTTTAGAAACCTACTCACTAATAGACAGTTAACTAAAATGTTTATATTAAAATCACCACACACAACAACTACTTTATAACATTTATATACTATATTGAAAGCGTCTTCCATAGCGGACTTAAATAGAATATAATTCCCAGATGGGGGTATACGAAAGACGGTAACCCACCTATAGAAACCAGAAGCCGCAAGCAGCCGCAGAGTCTTCTCCCTTGAAAAGTTTCTTTTATCTAACTGTAAATGAATTAGTACTTATTTGTTTTTCAATAGCCAACAGTCAAACACCATTCAAAGCAAATCTACCTGACCGGACTCCGAGTTAACGGGGCGCAAGGACGTTGTAAAAAACACACAAAAACTGTCCCCATTGTTTCGTCGGAAGGCCATTAAAATTTATAACCTTTTGTTCTAATTCTAGAGACCTATTTTGGTTGTTGTTTTTACTAAAGGAGAAATTTAATTTATTAAGGCTTTAATATTAAAGAAAGCTTTTTAAACGCCTATAAGCTAATTTGTAGGTACTGATGTTAATGTTTTTTGAATACTCGAAAATGTTTTTAGATGCTTCAAATAATAAATGTTGTAAATCCATTAAAAAATTATGAATTCTGATATAATATTAATATATCAGAATTCAAATTTTTTTGTTGCTATATATAGCAACAATAAAACTAGTTTATAATCGTACCATCAACGTTAAAATTAAAGGCATTATGAACTATCACCGTCAGAATTTTGTTTGTTCTTGGTGTAAACAAACCTTTATGTTCCTGTGTGCTAAATTTTATCGATATCATTGAGTCGGTCTTGTATGGACCCACTGGACCAAGATTCGGTCCAAAAGCAACAAGTGCCTATAGGACCTCAATTGCATGGCCCATTCTGAGACCACGTTGAGGCATTCACATCCATGCATTCAGCGTGATCAAGTAACAAAGATCCCACCAAAAACATGTTCATGTTTTTTTTTGTCTATGCTGTTGGTCGCAGGTGACCTTTACAGCGTCACCGGGTTTGGGGACGGCGAGATCCTAAAGGGACCTCAAGCCAAGAATTGGCGAGTGCCTCTAGAGGTATTCCTGGCGGATGGCATCTCCCCACGGGGGGAGTCTCCTCTCCGTCTGGAGCCTCTAGAACACTCGAACCTGTCGGCTCAACTAGAGGGCGTCTCTGAGACCCGGGGCATGTTCATGTAAAGTTTTGCCAAGACGGGACCATAAATATGACTCGCACTGTCAAAAAGTTGTCAGATCTTATGTAAAGCCAAGCTTTCAATTCACCCGCCCTAACTCTACAAGGCCTAACTTCACTTCACAAACTCTACCAATTTTCATAATATGTCGTATTGAACATGAAGAATAATGTTTTTTTTTTTTTCAATTCGGGTGCTAAGACATGAAATTTAATGCTTTTGCTGTGCTCCTAATTTGCAAAATGCGAGCTAGCTGCAATCGTTTAAGCGTAAAAACTTAGTGAGCTAATTGAGTGAAACAAGCAATCGACCACCAATGGCGAAACACCGCCATGTTTGATTTAACTGGGAAACCGCCTAGTAGGCGGTATTTTTTTTCCTCGTCCCTCCACAATGGAAATCAAAACGTATGCCGGAGACCACAAGGGTTTTTCTAAGTTGACACTGTTACAAATAAAAGATTTATATCAGTAACAAGTTTTCAACATTAACTATCTCATAGGTTTTTTGTTGTATTGTGAATCTTATAGTCATGTAAGTGATTCTATGAAAACTTGAACGGTGATGACAGGGTAACTAAACGAAATTCTATTTACTACGTCATTTATTAGATTATCATAAATAATAGACTTATTATTTCTTTTGTCAATCAACCAAAAAATTACAAAGATATAGGGCGTCAAAGTCACTTCTAAGTAAAATAAAAATTGTACCAAGACGTGACGTCATGCGCCATCTCATATCAATATAGGTATCACTGGTATGTTTTGATTATGTGTATAAACAAAAATTATACGTGTCCCATACTTTTTGATAATCTACTTGACAGACGAAGAAAAAATAGTTAGTTATCCTTTTGTCTATGAAGTTATCTTCTTTTTCATTTAAATTACATATATTTATTTTATGCATAAGAAAAAACACTTTATTACTATTTCAATTATTGTTAATATTAATGCTAATAATTTACCGCATCGAAATAGACTTTTTTCAATAATTCAATATATTTATAACCCGTTTGTTGTCATGTCGTAGTACGAATTGACGACGGGGACTTAATGACGTTATAATTTACAATACAGTTAAGAAAATCAAGTACCCAATAGCACAAAGTATAAATTAAAGGAGACGGCTTCTGCCACATTCGGAAATAATTACCTAAAGTTACCGTTATTGATAGCCAATAACCTCTGCTTGAAAAGTATGTGCGAATGCCGGTAAAGAAAAGGTAACTAAGACGTAACCTCTGATTATTTACTCCACGACAATATGTGAAATGATACTTTCTACTGAGCTGTCTCTGATTGGACGCGGGAGGTTACGCACTTAAAATTGTATAAAAACATCTATATCCATACAAGTCATTTTCCGCGTCTGTCTGTAAAGTCGCTAGCTCTTCCTAAAACAAGTTACTGATTTCGATGGAGCAAATAATACAGGCGTTATATGGAGAAGCTCGCTCGATAGCGCTAGTGGTTGACGGCTTCGGCAGCGATCGTTAAAGTTAAGCAACTTTCGCAGTGTTCTGTCATTGGATGGGTGAAGCAGACCAAAAAATTACTATCTTGATCTCCTCCGTGCTTCGGAAGGGACTAACGTGCCGAAAGGCCCCTGGTCACATCTATAGGGAAGGCCTGTGCCCCAGCAGTGGGGACATTAATAGGTTAATGATGGCAGACCCGAAAGTAGAGATTATTATAGTCTATACTGAAGCCAAGCGAAAGCCGTTCTGCACTAGTTAATAATTTTTTTTTTACCTTTTTTATTCATTTAGTTTATATATTTACTTCCATTAAGTACCTACTACCTATAAAATAAAATTTACATTGATGCTACACAGTACTTCGCTCATTCTCCTGGGCTCCATGTAAACTCTTTGCATGTCAGTCGAGCCAGCCTGATAGAGATAAGTCAGTAAAAGTAACTGGCGCCGTTGTAAGGCGCTTTAAACTGGATACAGCTAACTGTATCAATGTAAATCTGCCAGAAGTAACCAAACCATCAGCTTTACTAAATGATAATCCAAGTAAAGTTAATGAATCTTTCTCTTCTTCCGCTCTATAATCTAATGATTACCAGGCAATGAGTTACCGCACGCGAACGTAATTTGTAAACCTAAAATCTTGAATTAAATATTCTTCATAGTTTGAGAACTAATGTAATATTAAATAGCCAGTGTATTTTGTTTTTTTTTTATTGGTTGTAATTGAGACCCTAATTTTTTATTACCTCTAAGCGATAAGTAAGTACTAAAGAAAACAAGGTTCATCAACATCAAACATAAATAAATTGAATGTGAAGAATCACTGAAGGGAAGCAACGTGTGACTAAATATTCTGTCTTTAATTATTGACTTTTGAAGCATAACTAACAAAGCACTTTTATACACTGGCGAGGAAGAAAAAGAAATGTTGCTTTGAATAATGAATGATACCTACATGCTGTGTTTTATTGATGTTTATTGCGTACCTACGCAAGAAATTGATAAATCTTTATTTTCTTCTACACATTGCTAATTTAGGAATGTGGACGTATTTGAACGCGTCCATGAAAGCATGGAATTCCTAATCCGATCTATTGTTATAAATACGAAAGTGAGTTTAGTTGGTTGTTGGTTTGTTTGTTTTGCTTTCACGGATTTGGATGAAATCTATGACCTGGATTGAGACAAGGAATGCTTTACATCCCGGAAAAATTACAGTTCCCTGTGGGGTTCACAAAAAACTAAAGTTACCGGACAAAGTGGCGGGCGGCTGCTAGTTACCTATAAATAAAACATAATACGTAGGTTCCGATTTACGTTTTACAGCCAACCGCATCTGTGTGTAAGGACTTCAAAATGTTTCAACGTCAAACGAAACGACGCTTATCAAGAACAACGTGACCTGAACTTGTAATGTGACATCACCGGCTACCAGTTACGAAATTAGGGCTACAATGACCGCATTAAACGACATAATCAGTATGTCTTATTGTTGAATGTATAAAGTCTAAATTCATTCGACCGCGTGTCGAAGAATGTGACGAATTCGTAATATGACACGGAAGGAACGTAAGCGCAAACGGTCGCTTATTAAAAAAAGAACACGTGTTCGTTCGTCTTGTCTGTGGTCCCAGTGGGGTGTTTCAAATTGTTGTTGGCATTTCTATAGTGTAAGTAAATGTCGATGATCTACGAATAAATTGCCTTCACAGATTGAATGAGATTTAAATTCATTTACGAATTTACTATCCTATTTTATACTTTTATAGAAAATTAATTTCTCTAATGGCGGTAAACTAGGACTATAAGCTTACAATAATAAATATATAATATTTATTCATATTGAACCATAAACGCATCACTTATTTTGGATTAGGTACTTGATTAATTAATTACGAATGAAATAACCGGATAGATAATTACAAAATAATTAGGATTATGAGAAAGTCAACGCCAACCAGTAAACAACATTTACCTAATTTACTGTTGCCCGAACGAGTGCCATTAGCTAAATAACTAAAAGTTCATAAACGTACACTCGTGAACAATAAAAATGACTGTATTGTAATGTACTTAGATTTCTTAGTACTAATAACATGCAAAAGGAATGACTTTACAAGGCATTTGCACTTGTAAGGGTAAAACGCTCACTCATTTGCATCTTAACTGCGAAACGGTGCGGACGTCTCTTGAAGACTCACGTTACATAGGCGAAGTTGTAATGCACTGCAATTTCGCCTAATGATAGTTTCCTGTTAAAAGAAGAGAATAACATTTGACTTTGATGTTTTGTTGCTGCTTATACTAGACATTTTTATGGATTTCTAACAAAGCAAGGATCCAACTTTTTTAGTGTGAGTTGCACCTCAGAGCTAGTTAAAGTTAAATATTTCTAAGACTTTAACATGACGTATGACAGTTAAAATAAGTTGCTGCAACTCACGCAGTGTAGTTCGAAACAAGGGGTAATTTGTAGTTACTCTTCTGAATTATAGTTTTACTTATAGATACATTTTAACAATCTTTTCAGTTAAATTTTTGTTTTAGGTGGCAAGTTTACTTGGCGTGATTTATCCCCATGTAAATTATTGCATCTTTTGCGCGCTGGAGTTATGAAAATTACCAAGCAAAGGTAATGCTTGACATAAAATCATGCTCGTTTCGCAAATCCCCTATTGTTGAGATCCAGACGGCGACCGACCATACTTTTCACTTCCATTGAAATATTTAATTTAAAAACGCCTTTGTTAATCATGCTAAATAATATTTTACACCGATAAAATTGGCGCTAAAAGCAGTATGCTTTTCTCCGGAGCTTCAATAACCAATGCTCTTGAGCATTCATTTGGAAACATTAGCATGGAAACAACCCGCCCTAGGCAGGCTCTCGAGTCTATTTGTACAGCTCTAGAGTAATGTAACGAGTAGGACCTTTATCTTCTCGATTTTCAATGTCTTTAAGTACTTATCGTTATGTAAGTTTAGCTAGTGTTATTATTCCGAAACCAACGTTGTTTTATTTAAAATTTGCTTTAAAAATACAGTTTTTGGGTATTTGGTTGCCCATCCCAAATTTCGTAATAGTTTCTTAACTTAAAGATTATGTATAATCTCATCGAAAATAACTTCATTGCTTCTCTGGCTATATTTAATCGCAAGAGAGCATTATTAGCAAAAAATATGAGGCCACGATGCAGTTAATTTTTTAAATCATTAACATAAAATAAGTACTCTCTCGATTGGGAAACGTACCGCATAAGCAGGCGAGATCTCTACCATTAAACCATCCAATGCTTTTGATAAAGTCAGCATTTTTAATAACAATTAAAGATGTGATGCGACGTGCTATAGATTAACGAAAAAATTTGTAGCGATGTTATAAAAGAATCACTTTAAAACATTCGCTTCTTAGGATACTAACCAGTTTTAACGGTGGTTTCTCGTGGCGGAAAATCGTTTTATATTAATAAGAAATCCAATAGCTACGCAAAGAAAAGAATGGCTATCTATTTTCAGCATAGATATTCAGTAAGATGCAATCTCACTAACGATCTCATTTATTCGGATTTTTGATAAAAATCAAATATCTAATATTGGCTGCTTCTACAGACATGGAGACATTTCGCCGTGTAATGGCGTAATGCATATCAAACTAATCTCTACAAATGGCAGCCATCGAAATCGGATGTGAGATTTTATTTAATTGAATCGCCCTACAGGTGAGAATCCCACTCAGATTTCCTATTGGGAAATTATTATATTGTCTTCAGATCGCAGGACTTTTTAGAATGGTAAAGACCGCATTAAATTACGCTTAATAATGCACGCGGTAATCATACTCAGAGTGTAATAGAATAAGAGATACTTAGTGTGTTTTTAAAGTTCCCTGTCTAGTTAGACAGTCTTGTTATCGCTCGTTCGATATTGCGTGAAGTCTATAGAATTATAGTTTAATACTTATCTACTATATAAAAATAAGTCGGGTTTTCCTTCCTGACGCTATAACTCCAGAACGCACGTACCGATTTCCACGGTTTTGCATTCGTTGGAAAGGTCTCGGGCTCCGTGAGGTTTATAGCAAAGATAATTCAGGAAAAATAAAAAAAAATCTTCTTTTAATCACCAAACGAAATGTTACATAAAACGAAGCCATCTGGTGGTGAAACGGAGTTCGCCGGGTTTGCTAGTGTATAATAATATAATCTTACTACAATTAGGTATAAATCCTGTAATTTTAAATTAACCATAAACAAAATACTCAATATAGCAATGGCGTGTATTCTCTTATTACTCCGAGATCATGGCGCTTGCAACAGTGCCAAAATATCGAAAACTCACTATAAACAAGGTACATGGTAACAATACCTTAAATAACATAAATTGTTGTAATGTTAGTGACCATGAAAATTTAAAACAATATATCGCGGATTCTGTTACAAAAAATGACGAATCTACTGTACATATAGCCATATGTTACTTAAAACTGTCAAACTTTTCCTACCGATTATGACCGTCAATTTAATGACGATTCATAAAAGATTTAGAAAATTTTACTTTTCCTGGAATCTTCATGTGTGACTAACTAACCATAATCGTGTTTTGGAACTTTATAGACTCTCATACATGGGATAATTTATTGGCATGCAAATAACGGTTCTGTAATCAACGATACTATGATGTGAAAATAAATCTCACTACAGCTAGGTTTAAAGTAAAATTAAAACGTTCTCCGTTCCTCGTCACATCCTCGTCTGGACACATATAACAGCACACCAGAAACAACTGAATAGTTGGCATTGGCAACATCATGGCCGCACCTTCGCGTGTCGACTGCAACTCGTAAAACCGCCGTAAAAAGACACCTCGGCAAGATCCCATTAGTTCGCGGTGAAATATTGCCATTTTCTTGTTTTACTGTGCTGGCCTGGCCTGTTCTGAGTTGTTATTATTCGATAGTGTCTTGCCATTTCTATCGTTTCGCGCTTACAACAATAGCAGACCTCCACGTGGACAAGAAGTTATTACTTGGACATGTTACTTAAAAATATGTTTTGTCTCAGCCAGTTTATTATTAAACGTAATACTGGTGTCGATTCTGGCATGATTCGCTTAACGTAAACTTAAATTTGACAACAGTGTATCCTTGTCATTCCCTATACTGTATGAAAAGGAGAGGCTGATGTTAAGAGTCATGCCAGAATCGACACCACTGTTTATATGGAAATATGGTTACTTTCTGAAAAGAGGGTCCGTATTGCGAAACTTTCAACTTAACAATGTGATAATATAATAAAATTAATAGAAAAACATAATACGTGTGCTGTGTATACGTGTAATAGTGTGTGATGCAGGTAATTTTTTAATGACGCCATTCAATGATCTCGTACTACAATTATGCTGGGGCCAAACTATCGCGATAACGCGATTTGCGCTCTTCACGACGCACCTATCCAAGCAATAGACACATTTATGACAATGTCATGAAAAGTGATTATTGCATGGCCCGAGTCGTTATTGAAACGGAAAATGTTCGCCATAACACGTCGGTGTGGCGGTAGCGTTAGTCTTTACATCTGGTGGGGCGAATTGGCTTTCTTCTTATTCATCATCACTGGGCATCCTATTAAGTCGCCACTGCTGGAGCACAGGGCTTCGTTATGGATGGAATAGAAACGGCTATTTGTTTTCTTAGCCCCGTATTAAAAAAAAACAATTATGTTTTTCGAGCAAAGCAACTTTCGCAATGGTCGGTCAATTTGGTGTGAGTGTTAGAAATATTTATTAATATTTGTTATAAAAACATATATGGGTGGGTGACCAAAACTTATTATTTCGAGCTCCTTTGTGCACCTGCAGTTGTAAGCAGCCACCCGCGTGGTGGGTCATAGCTCAATCTCCTTATTCCATCCATAGGGAAGGCCTGTGCCCCAGCAGTGGAAACATTAATAGGCTCATGATGATGTTTTCCGAAAACATTTAACGAGCTGCTTATGCGTTAACTCATTTATGATGGCGCCTAAATTATTGGTTAAATTTAATATCACTTTGCTTCGCTTGTTATAGTTTTGTTCTTGGTATTTATTGTAAATAATAATGATTTAAATACTTCGATTTATATTATCGTAGACCGGTCGCAATTTGTTAATTTATTCTCATTTAAGGTAAAGCTTCTCCTTAATTGTGCGTAAGTATCGTAATTCTTCATTTATTTCCCAAAATAAAAATACACCTGTTTCAACATCAAATGCAACTTAAGTATTTGTATTTGCTTATTTATACTTTTTGCACCAAGCAGACATTCATTCCATGCATTTTTTATTGCATATCAATAGAAACTGAATATGAAGTTTCAAGTACCCACTTAAGTTTTTAAAATTCTATTCTACTAAATAGGTGCTTGGGGCTACTTAGAAAAGATAACAATACAATAAATATCCTGCTTGCACAGCTAAATAAATCTATGAAATAATCAAACATGGCATTATGAATAACAAACAAGTCACACACACGCGTGCGCAAACGCATGTAGAGCAAACGATCTATAATATGAAAACTTATAAGCAAATATGAGCGTTACACCCATTGTAATAAAGTTCAACGGTTCCAGTTTCGGTATTATAGCTTTGTATCGTATTTTGTGTTGTGTATATGATACGGTTCCGCCACAAGTGTAATGAATTCGAGTTAGGTGTCGGCCGATAATCGACTCGACAATAAGTATCGAGTTTAGACTCGATTAGAGATGAAAATAATGCAGACTGACTTTAACGGTTATAAGACGTTTACGACAGTCGCCTTTGACATGCATGGCGATGATACTGATAAATGAACATTTTTTTAAACATTTAACGGATAGGTGACCATTATTTTTAATAATCTAACTGAACGTGAGACGGACTAAATAGTCCTACTCGACTAATTGCCTACCTGGCTATAAAAAAAATATTGTTTACCCCGTCGTCACCCCAATTGTTAGACATCGCGTCCAAAAATTAATTATCTCGAGCTCCTCCTCATTGTGAAGTTCCCGTGTCATTAAAAAGAGTGTGGAAGTTAAAGTAAAATGGATGGCAATGACGATTTAATATCGAAAGTCAACTCGGCAAGTTAATTCAATAATTTAGCATTTAATAACTTGACGCTACCATCTCTTTAGAAAAGATAACAATTGCTTATCAGTCGTCTTGGAAACGGCCCATTTCCTGTTGCTGCTACAAATTTACGATTCTATGATTTTATAATAGAACGTTGGTGAGCGCGATGGCGCAGTTGGCTAGCGCGTTCGGCTGCGATCGTTGAAGTTAAGCAAGTTTCGCAGTGGTCGGTCACTGGATGGGTGACCAAAAATATTCTACCTCGTGTTTTTCCTTGCTTCGGAAGGCACGTTAAGCCGTTGGTACCGGCTGCATCTGGGCCCGCGTGGTGGGTCATGGCCCAATCTCCCTTTTCCATCCATAGGGAAGCTGTGCGTCAGCAGTGGGTATAGTCCATTTCCAATCGCTCGTATTATTTTTGACTAACTTCACACACCAGATAAAAGCCCAGGCACCCTTAAAACTTTGTTTATGTTTCAATCACGCGAAAGATCTTCTGTTCTGTGAATCACGCTAAATCTGACAAAAGTAGACTAGACACAATTAGGATCCGTTTTTCTCGGGAAATCCTAAAGATGAGTCATTCATTAATTCGATTTTAGAACTATAACAATAGCAAATCTTTTGTACTTTAATGTCTTATATACTTAAAATGAACATTTTGAATCACTATTTGATAGGAGAGTTTTTCAACAGCAAAACCCCGCATAAATAAATAATTAATGTTTGTAAGAAATGTTTAAAATTAAATCTACACTACGTAGATTTAATTTACTTTAAAAAATATAAGCGCGAAAGTCCGGTTTCAAATTGAATAGGCCGTTCCCAAGACCAGAGACAATGAATGCAGTTCCGATTCCAAAAACATTGTTTCCCGCTCTTCTAGCCCTTCTAAAGGCGACGGCATCATTGACATGCATAACTCTCGCCAGGCGTGTCGACCGCCATTATTCATACGATCACACCTAAGTGACATACCTGATATGACAAATGCATTCTACATAGTAACTATACGAGAGGACTCGAACATATCCTGCGATTAAACTTAGTATAGGCGACGACGAATTTGAATTTAATGGTCTTGTGGACTGCGCTGAATACATAAAGACAGTTAGCGGTACCAAAAAGTTGATCTGATGATATATTGCTAGCACATTTCAGGCTTTAGTTAAATAGTAAACTGTTGTAGGATGTCGTCATGCTAAATTTTACTGTAAGATGACCTACCCATTTTTTATTTATTTTGGGTAAATTTATCCTAACTACGAGTATCTTGGTCTCTCAACCTTTTATTTTGTTAACCACCGCTGCGTGAGAGAATGACACTTAATTTTTTGTTTTTAAAGCATCAAGATATTTGTATACGTAAAAGAGAAGTGTTACCAGATACGTGTTTAAGTGGTTTCTTAAAAATATAAAATAAATTAGTCTTTTGTATTGTGTGAAATAAATCCAAAGATGCTATATCTTGGCGTCGCGCCAAAAGTGGTTGTTACTGTACTCTTGAAAGCGGCTTGACCTAAAACGAGACTGCGACTTGACGCGTAACAAATTTTGATCTTTATCCCTTTAATAATACGAGTCACGGAATATTCAATTAATGATTGGTTTTGTTTCTTTTCAGATATATACCGGCACACAGTCAAACGGAACACCTCAACATTAGCATTTTAAGTTACACTTGACAAAAGTTATCTGTGATCTCAATTTAGTTTAGGAGACAGTCGCCTAGTAGCTTAAGTTTTACAAAACTATAGACAAAACGAAATCAATGTTTATACTGGGTATCCGGCTCGAAGGACCAAGTTTGACGAGTCTCGTGTGGTTCTAGTGCGGAATGGGGGCGTAGTGCTGTCATGGATGACAGATAGTTTTGACTGTTCAGAGGATGGGATAATGGGAGTTGGTTTAGGTATATGAAGATGCCGCATGCGCACTCGAGCTCGGCCGCGAGCTCGGGGGGTGACGACCTGGGCTCCACTGATGAGGTCAAAGTGTTCAAGGACGAGGGGGACGGAGAGGACGAGAAGAGGAGCTCCGAGAACCTTCTTGAAGAGAAGTCTAGTCTTATCGATTGGACTGAGAGTGAGGTAAGTGACGAACTTTTTCTTACTTTTTTGTTGGATCACACCCAAGTGACATACCTGATATGACAAATGCATTCTACATAGTAACTATGCGAGAGGACTCCAACATATCCTGCGATTAAACTTAGTATAGGCGACGACGAATTTGAATTTGATGGTCTTGTGGCCTGCGCTGAATAAATAAAGACAGTTAGCGGCGACTTATAATATTTTTCTATGAAATTAGTCCCTTGTCTTTGACATACTCCATTTGGCTAAGAGCAAACTAGAAAGGATAATAATTATAAAAAATTGTTTGATAATATTTTTTTTTATTATTATCCTTTCTAGTTTAGTTAAACCTTTAGCCAAAATAAATTAATATTAGCAGCCAGCTTAAGGTATATCCACATATGCCGCCGGCTTTTGCCTGCCTTTTGCCGCTGGCTTTGCTGCCGCTTTTTATCGCTGGTTTAGCCGGCCTGCAGTATTGTTTCGACTCTCATCGAAGTTGGTGGTATAATCGAAAAAAAAAGGTTTGGAACATCTCGGAATATAATATCATTGCGTGTTTCACATTTATGTAGTGCGATGTTATTCACAAAAAAAAACGCGAGCGAACTGTATACCGCAAGTAAATAAAAGCCGCGGCAGTTAAAACCGCTCGTGCCGGTAGGCATGTGTGGATCCACTCTTACAATACATCCATAATTAACCTAATTAAAAGATGCACTCACCAACTGTTGAGCTATTAAATTAAAATATTTTTATTATTCGAAATAATACCCATTGAATACCTACGCTGGGCTATTGTGATAAGGTCGCATCGTAAAAGAGTAGCTACTCCCACAAATATATTTTTTTACAGTTAACTTTAACGACCCGTTTGTGTGGTATCTGGGTATTTATAACAATACCATTTCTTTTCTTAACATCGTCTGGCGAAAATTAATAAATTAACTTTACCATAGACAAGAATCGGATCTACCAACCTAGAAATGACTTCACGCGGCGCTCCGATTTATAATCTGTGCCCGACCATAGTGTAACAGCAGGTGTCATGTTCAGGTAGGTCTGCATTGAACCTCGACAATGCATTTTCCGTATACGAACGTGAATAAGGCTCAATGAGTTCACAATAATATTGAATTGCAATATCCTCTTCCCACAAAACTGTGTAAGTACACACAGACTCAATAAGTTCGTTCAATAATATAACTTACTGTAATGGGAGATAAGTGTTTCATGTTGAACATTTTCACGCAAAATTTAGTTGCCCCAATCACCAGTTGCATTCCGTTTGTGTATTTACGATTTCACACTTCCAAACATTACTGGAATTATAAAGAAACGCCCTCGTTTCCTTAAATGCGCTATAGAATTACCGAACTGTAAAGGAACACATACTGCATTGGAAGTTATAGAAACAAAAAAATGACACGCTCAATGCACGCAACGAAACGTTGATTATACAAGAAAAAAAATATTTGATAGAACCGGGTCAATAAAAAAATCGTAAAACAAAAAATTATATAAATTTCACACAACCGAATATGTCGGGTTTATTTTAATATTCATAAGGCGTCGCCGTAAATAACCTCATTATGTCCAATCCGGCAGATTAACATCGGGTATTCGTAATGAGTCAAATACTCAATTAACTTTAGCGTCGCTGCAAACAAACGGAGATACAATCTCACCACGGGCAAACGGGCATGTCTCTATCATGCCAAATTGGCCGTAAAACAAATAATAGTACCGCACGCACCGAAACGAAACGCACCCAAAACACAGATTGTCAGAAACAGAACGATGCGGCGCCAAAAAAAAAAAAGAAATCATCCACACAGGTATGTTTCCGAAAAGGTTTTATATATGAAATATTGTATTTCAACCTACATAAATTACGCATTCATTGTATTATTTCCGAAAAATTCTATTCTTCGATAGGGATGTGCAACAATGAACGTCTACCTGTGTCCAGGTATTTCTAATAAACAAACTCCCACATCTTTTGTCGTCGAATTTACCTGTCGTGTGAGGCGAGTGCAAACAACGTCACGGTTTAGTATCTACGTCTCTTTTACACGTTGGGGGAATCACAATAAGTCGAGATGAACACAATGCTTTGGTTCCGAACGCCAAGTCACAGGGATAAATATTGGATTATAGTTAGGCGCAATTCTCCCGTGTATGTCATAATAGCATCGATTATCGTACGTGATACCATTACAATACTCTTTGTACGGACAATTTTCTGAGTTTCGATTTGTTTTCGATTACAGTTTCCGTTCGATTGTGAATTGGATTCGGTTCGTGTCAAAATTTTTACACGTGTTTTTGAACGTCCAACAAATTTTATAATAGTTCGTTTGTTATCAGCGTTTTTGCTCGCATTGGACGCGCCGCTTTTCTTTTGTGAATTTTTTTCTTTGATGAAAGAACATGGCTTCCCTTTGATGAAAAACGCGGGCTTCTCTAGCTAATCAAATCGCTTATTAGAAGTTTTTAAATTTATGATGATTCATATCGCATACGTGCAAACTTTCATGTATCGATACTTATTATTTTGATGTGATTTTATTTTTGTTTATTAAATAGTATATAATCCAAATAGTTATAGATCACATATTATATGCTAACAAGAATAGAATGTATAATAGTGTTCAAGATGCAAGGCTGAATACAAAAATCCCACCAAGTCGAGTAAAACTCAGTACTTAGCCATATTATGGCTGGGCCATTTCCGTTGTGGTCGGGGTTTGTACTAACCATACTAATCTGTGAAATTTCTATAGGCTGATAGTTTTTGTTATTACGATGAGAAGAACTGCTAAGATTCATTTTAAGGACCTTTTATTGTTTTATTTTTATGGTGTTATCTATGTATTTAGCACATTTAATGCCATCTCAATATTCAATAAGCACACAAGTGATGCCTTCAGACGAAGTCTGGATAAAGGTACATATATAGTATTGGTACCATAAAATTTGATGAAGGAAGAAACCCCATTTAAGACATTGAAAGAATCAACTTCCTTCGCAATATAAACAAATTTATCTGGAAGAAAACAAATTGTAGGTGCAGGTTGAAAAACTACTGCATTGGGCCGAAAACTTCAGTTGACTTTTTAGGAAAAATTGGCAATGTTGTGGGAGTACTCTAATCTGAAAAAGGTTTGATCTCACTGTGATCTCATCTCTCAAAGTTCTCTTTTTATAATGTCTTAAAGGCGTTCGTACACACGAGTTTCCCGTAAAATCTGTAAGGCCATTGGTAGCACGTACCATGTGTTGCTTGTTCTATATTTAGAGAACAACACGCTCTTGTCTTTGCTTCCGTTACCGTTTGTTAGTAGCTATGGCTTGTGCTTTAGAAATAATGTTCAATCACATATTGGCAATGTTTAGCATTCCAATTTCAATGGTTGAAGATAACAAATGAATTAAACACGTGCTTGCACATATTAGTTCTTTGGTATTGTTTGGGAATTCATTAATAATTTAACTCCATATGGTTTTAATTTCCAAAAATATAGAAACTCAAACAACATCTAATCAAGAAAGCATACTATTCGATAAATGAATTTATGAATGATAAGTGAAACTGTCACGGAAAGCTCACTAACTTGTTTGAAACTGAAACTGTTTAGTAGTTGTGGTGATATTGTTATTGTACTTGCAACACCCTGACAGGGTCATGTATCATGCTAAAATAATTTTAAGGTCCTATATATACTGTACATGTGCAATTAATTAAATAAATAAATAAATAGAATTACTGCTAATTTCCCAAGAAGTCCAAAGGTACTGAGGGATTACAGGATAACCATCCATCATTTGGACTGAACATAACCATGTTTGGTGAATATTGGGTAAAATCCTTGCAACCAGTAACCCTAATCCGAAAAAAGACCAAAAATATCACTGTTTTTGATGCTAGATAGAGATTAGTTTATAAAATCTTAACCTTATTAAAATTACTGTCAGAATAACATTAATGTATCCTAGTATTCATTTATTACAATACCAACGTAAATACTCGCAGAAAATATTTAATAATAAAATCTTACTACGCTTAAATAAAGGTACAATACGGAGCTGTGGTATTCCCAGAACGCCATCTAATATAATCGGCGTACGTACCCCTTACGTTTCATTATTTTTCTAAGAAACAAGGAGAGGATAACGTTTATTTCTGCGTAGCCACGTTAGTTTACGAGGTATAAACTTAACCTCGATTATAAAAGTCCATAGTCCAGTAGTTAAAATAAATCAAGCTCGGCGAAAACGGACCGACCACAGCCACCGTAGCTGCCACGCGCTACCGCCACATTTTCAATAGTGTCAGAGACAGGCGACAGCCATTGGATTTTGGAAGCCCCACATTTTATAACCGCTCTCAGTGCACAGTCTTACGATGGACTGCGACACGGCAAGGTAACTCGTGCCATTGTTACTACGCAGACGACGTAAGCAACGCTGTCGCTGTCTGTGTTGGGTAAACTGCGCGGGGGTGGAGCAGCGCGACAGTGGCGGGTGTCGGCGTCTGGTGTGGCCCGCAGCGACCACAAGTGGCGAGTCGCGGACACTGCTGCAGCGTGTGGCCTGTGCGGCGAGTTTCAATAAAATGTATGAAAAAGCGTGTGAACTGCTTGTCGCTGGCCACCGGCACCGGTGGCTATGGTTGGTGGCCCGTTTGAGCAGAGCCTAACATTTAGTTTTCTGGTCTCTTATGAAAAACGTTTAGCTACCACTAGCTCTATACTATAGCCAAAAGTAGCGTGGTAACTTCACATTTATAAAAAAAAGATTCACTATCACTAGTAGTTCAGGAACACCTAGTTAATCAATATTAGAAACCCCTGAAAACTTATCCCCACTGCTAGCGATAAATGGAAAAAGAAAATCCATATATCCTAACCGGTAGCCAACCCCGTCTTTCCCAGTGGGCACTTTGGGCAAGTGCCCAGGGCCCCGCGATCGATAGGGGGCCCCCTCAGATTAATTACAAAGTCCTAGTTCCTGTTAAATCACCAAACGGAAGTCATAGGGGCCCCATTATATTAATATGCCCAGGGCCTCCAATAGGTCAACCCTAGGCACTGCCGGTAGCCATAATTTAAAAGAAAAAACTCCAAGTATACTAGTGGAGAAACGTTAATAGGGATATATAGATTATAGAACATGGGGAAAATCTAAAGTTTATGTACTTTTAATGCTCTAAGCTACGAAACCTGCAGAGAATATAATTGAAGTTAATGTTTGTGATTGTGATACAAATATAGTTAACTTAATCGTCCAATAACAATATGATAATTAAGATACTTACATTATCTTCATGGACTATCATGATTGAAACGGCTCACCGTATCCTTATTAATTGAACCTTGAAGTTATATTCAGATAATTAGTGTTTATTAATCGCGTGGCGCAATCCCGAATTGTAGTCGTATTATTTGAAAATATATTCTACTTACACGCACACTGTTATATTTAAAACCAAACTATTATTACCTTGGATAAAAACTTTTTTCTTTTTCAGAAATCTCAGCTATAGTGCCATGTTTTTTTTATGTTGAAGGGTGGAAAAGCGTTTGGCCCGCCTGACAGTAAGCGGCCACCATAGTGTATAGACGCTTGCAGTACCAAAAATAACAACCATTCCTAACCCTGACCTAATCCCCTCCCCGTGGAACCCTGGAACCTGTTGGGTTGTTATTCTCTATTCACCGAAAAGAGTAAGTGGAGGACTTCCTTTATCATACTATCGCATTTAATCGGTGCTGTATCGGAATAGAGTATAGAGATATCTGGCATGTACATTGCAGCCAGCCAACCAGATTCAACCGTCTAAAGGTTTTAGATTGAACCGGGCGGTTTGCGGTGCCTTATGGAATTGTGACGTTTCTGTAAACAGCATATACTATCCAAAAAAAACTGACGCTTTTTTTAATTATATGCGCTACTTTTTAAATGTATCGCTCATGTCTGGTGAAGTCTTTTCTCACCTTTCGAAAGACTGCTGTGTAATTCTATAAGATTGTGTTCCTCCAATGAATTTAGGTGGGTCTGTTCGATTTGGACACTCACTGGTAGGGCCGTGGAAGTATCCGGAAGGGTTCCAGTGGCCTCACCCAGTGCCTTGGCCTCGCCAACGAGGTGCAGCCTAATAGTGGATCTCCCGCTCGGCGAGATCACGGCCCATCGGTGAGTTGAGGGCCATCGTCAGGTGTTAAGTGGGTAGTGGTGCCTCTCGAGCAGCCGTTAAGCCAGTCCTTGGACTAGCTGAGCGGTTGGACGAGAGGAGAGGGGAGGAGTTCCACAAATCCCCGCTGCACTTCCAAGGCGGTAGGGTATGCGTCACATTAAAAAAAAGGTTGTCGGCGTCGGGATAGAGGAGTTGGCCTTTAGCCGACAGCAAAGCAATTATATAGGGAAGGCCTGTGCCCCAGCAGTGGGGACATTAATAGGCTGATGATGATGATGAAAGCAAGTATCTGCCTGCTAAGTTAGCAACTACACTCAACAAGTGGGATAATTTGCGATGGCTAAATGAAAAAAGGTCCAATATTTAACATTCCTACATTAAATAACACACTAGTGCTTATTAATTCACAATAGTCGATCCAGTTTAATTGACATTGAGAACGCAGATCCGGTGTCACGCATCGGTATACAGTACAGAGCCGTGTCACCGAAGACGGCACATTACGAGCACGATTTTAAAACACATTTTTATGTGGCCACATTGAGTTGTCATAATCTCTATGTCGATGTATCGCATGACTTGTAATGTACATGTTGACATTATGTACCCACATAGCGATGCTCAGAAGTATCGCGTTGTGTAATGTGATATTCGGGCGTAAGCAAAAAAACAGTAGTGGCAGTATCGAGTGACGACGGACGGTTGAAAAAGCGCTGCGTATGCTTTGCTCCTCTGCTACGACTTTCTCCTAGGGTTGGCAGATATATATACCTATATATTGGATATAAATATTTGTAACACACATACCAGCCAAGTCCCAAAATAGGCTTGTGCTATGGGAAGAGCTAGATAGCGCAAGTGATTAGAGTGTTCGGTTGCGATCGTTGAAGTTAAGCAACTTGCGCAGTGGTCAGCCATTGGATGGGTGACCAAACATTTACTATCTCGAGCTCTTCTGTGCTTCGGAAGGCACGTTAAGCCGTTGGTCCCGGCTGCATCTGCAGTCCGAAGAACGGAGGAGCTTGATAATAAGTTTTTGGTCATCCATCCAACGTTGCGAAAGTTTCCGTATTTAGTTCCTCTTTGATAGTATTGACAATGACGAATCTGTCAGTTTTTTACATCGGTACTGCGCTCCGGTACACACTTACATATTTCAAAAGATATCAATACTATGTGTATACATAACGTCCGTAATGTATAGGACTTCATGTCACTCAGATCAGTACACATTAGATTCCCAACAACTGCCTTTAATTTATTGCGTTTTGTTGATAGTAACATGTAAATACTACACTAGTATGCTTAAGTACAATTCCTACGTCTGTTTAATATTTAGTTATTAATTTCACGGTCCATATAGAGAGAATGCGTGGGCGCAGCTTCCTAATCACGCTGCTGTTAGCATGTGGGCAGTTACATTGGCCTGTATTACTGGACTGGAATCAAATCAATAATGGATATGGCAGACTTGTTCTTATGACATAAACAAATGATTGATATATTTTCTTAAGATAAAGTTGACGGTTTAGGTGTAAATTGTTTGCACTAAGTCCTGATAATTACATCTGAGAACCATGAAGAGAGGTGGGGATAACGATCCCTCCCCTCTCTCTCTCCCCACAATCGTGGATTTCCCGCTCGAATTGCAGCGCCCGTCTGGAAAGTAAACTACACCTAAGACGAGATCATAGTGAAATTTTGTCGCGTATTAGTTTACTAGCTTACCCGCGACTTTAGTCTTTACAGCGAGAGGAGCTCGATGGCGCCAGTGGTTAGCGCGTTCGGCTGCGGTCGTTGAAGTTGAGCAAACTTTCGCAGTGGTCGGTCATTAGATGGGTGACCAAATATTTACTGTCTCGAGCTCCTCCGTGCTTCGGAAGGCACGTTAAGCCGTTGGTCCCGGCTACATCTGCAGTCGTTAGCACCCGCCAATCCGCACTGGGCCCGCGTGGTGGGTCATGGGCCAATCTCCCTTATCCATCCATAGGGAAGGCCTGTGCCGCAGCAGTGGGGACATTAATAGGCTGATGATGATGATAATGATGTACCCGCGACTTGGTCTGCGTAGAAATATTGGTTACTCATACACACTTTGAATCCCCGTTTAACGTCTTTAGGGGGTGAGTTTTGGATAATCCTTTCTTAGCGCTCGCCTCCATCTAAATGCCAAATTTCATCGCAATCCATTCAGTGGTTTGAGCTGTGCATTAATAGATCAGACAGTTAGTAACGGTTGCCTTTTTTAATATATTAAACATTATTTACTAATCAAACACTTACAACACGTCTAACTGTGGCCACAATTCCAACGCGTACAAAGTAATTTTGTGACTCATTTCTTTGTCGCACTAGCCGTAAATGGAAGGCTCTGCCACGCTCACGTGTTCCCTCCTTCTTACAACCTGGGATCCTTTAAAAGAGGCGTGAACAAGCAACATGCAGGCCGGCAAGGTGAGGATGGCTGGTGTGGCAGGTAGAACTGCTGTACCAGCTATCTTCACGTCTGAACATCACCGTCACTTAACATCAGGTGGAGTCATTATTCGGTTTATTTTAAAGTAAAAAACAAAACAGAACCATAGACAGAACCTCTTTAAACACCCATCGTTTCCAAAAGTTTGGAAGTTTCCAAACTTAGTTCCAAAACTCTTCGGAGCAATTAATCAAGTCCTTTTATTAGATTGTTCCTTGACATATCCAGTAAGCATGACATGACATGACTTGTAGGTAAGTACATAAGTAATACCTACCTACCGTTCTCCTTCGCAAATCAATTAGTTGTGCAAGTTTGTGGCATCTGTTTACGGGCATTTACCGTCGCGTTTATACTACCGTGTATCCGCTGCCAGGCTGCCATTGCCAGTAATGCCAGTATTCGATATGGAAATAGACGCTACATCACTTACCTACATACATTGTTTCTGAAGTAGCCACTCGCATCCCTCGAATTGTGTTACACGATTATAGAGCTGTTACACTGCTAATAAGGTGGCTTGTGAGATGTGGTAAAGCTCTAAAAATAATACACTAGTAGTCGTCGTCGTGGTTCTGCTGACAATTAAACGAGCAATTATTGCCTTTCAATTTCTGGATTCTTGCAAGAATTAGATACTGCAAGAACATTGAATAAAAACACTGGTAAGCCATTAAAAATACATTTCAAATTTTACATTCTAGAAAAAATACCTAACTATTATTATTTATGTGTAGGGTTTAATGATCATACAGAATCGCTAAAGCCTTATTTTTGATGAAAGATAAATGTATACCTTTATCCAGCCGGAACCACCTACTCCATCTCCACTTATAACATGTTTACTAAAATAATAATTTTCATTTAATTAAATAATTATTACTTTGATAAGACCTTGCGCTCGGTAACAGTAGCAATGGTTATTTTCATTATAAAAAAGATAGCTTTGAGTCAATAATCTCTCAAGACTCAGCACAAAAAGGCATGCGTGAGGTCACTGACGATGTATCTACAATAGTTATCTTGCTTGACTATGCTAACTTGTAACTAAAGAACGTACTAACTTTACTGGTTATTAACATTACATTTATTGTTGGGAATCTACACCCGAAAGGATTAAAGCAGCACTCAGACTTAAATTAAATGTTTTGTTAAGTGATATGTTGTATTATTATATTGTTATCGACTATCGTAAAGAAAAAAGTGACACCCTACTTGTATCAAACTTTTAAGTTATTTGAAGTCTTTGAGTGTGACCTTTATTTTAAACAATTGTCTTATTTTATAGCTATTAACGGGATTGTTACCATGTACCTTGTGTTTCATGAGTCTCCTACTTAGTTACTCCGTGATCATGGCGCTTGCAACAGTGCCGAAATATCGGAGACTCATAAAAAACAAGGTACATGGTATCAATCCCGTTAATCTATAAAGATAGGGACCATGAAAGTTTAAAACAATATATAATTGTCTTATTATTCACCTTTATTCACTTATTTGACCGAAGGCCAAAATCCTATAACCAGCATGAAATTGGAGTTACTTGGCTGCCGTTAATTATCTTTATTAATTATGTTATCGTAACCTTCTTGTGCAATCCTTGATATGTCATTATAATTATGTAGTTTTGTTTACGTTTCAGAATGATACAAATAATTTATTATGTTGTAAACTATCCATATGAATATTACTCATTTGTAAACAAGTACTAAGCATATCGCTACGGTAAAAATGAATGCAAAAAACTTGTGTACCCATAATACAGCTATGTAGACATCGTAAAACATGAGCCCCACAAAAATGCCCAAATAAAAATCAGTACGATTTAGAAAGTGCTGAATTATCAACGAATCAATAACATACTATCCAATATGAACAGCTGATAAGCTTATCAGCTGTCGCAGCCCTAACACGTGCCACAGAGTAGGAGTTTCCAGTAGTCCGCGTTTGGACAGCTGGTTGTTTTCCTTAGCTCGCGGTCACATTTGCTTTGCATGTGGCGCCTACTGTGGACGCGGGTTGTCATTATCGATAATTCTTTATCTGCACTCTGACAGCCTTGTTGGATTATTCGGGGATAATGGCCTCGATGTAATACAGATATGGGCTACTTACGTCTGTACATTGATAAATGTGGCCATGTTGTTGTATATGTTACAAACATTTAGCAGTTTTTTTTTAACACTGTTTGTACTTATTTCTTATCTGAGGTGTGATTTTCACGTGTCTTACCCAAAGAACATATGACTTGACTATTAATGGAACTGTAAGGAAGATATAAAGACATTATGTAAAGGTTGTGTCACATTGTTTTTTCTTGTCGACATGCAAGCAAATTTCTGTGCCACGAACGAATGCCCGTAATATCCCGTATGTTGCGAAAAAATACTTGTGTAAATACGAAATTAATGCAATTCTCATATTATTAATAAATTCACGCTAGAACACCCTTCTATTTAATCCTTTCTAATATTCAAACTCTGTAACCAATATCCCTCGAAAGCTTTAGCACAGAAGCTGACAACCGTTACACCGATTTTGTATTTTATCAAGAATATGATATTTGTGTGCCCAGAGTAGATTAGTATTTTATATCGTGATAAAGTCCTTTTTTATCGCCATGCATGTACAAGGTGAAAAAAAGTCCTAATCCTATTTCCAATTAACGGCCACCATCTCCTTTTATGACAGTCGATAAACGATTTGGCTGCACCACCAGTCCACCACGGCACAAACTTTAGATGCACATTAACCGAGAGGGAAAAAACTATTTTATTTTTAACCCGTTCGATGTACAGACAACGGCAAGTCAGGTCACAGCAAAACGTGAAAATTGTGCAATCAATCCCGAGCTTTGAACTAAGCTCGCTTCGGTTGAAAATCGATTGGATCGTTTTGTTAGTGTCGCGTAGTCCGAAAGAGCGTTTGTACCATGTCGTAAATGAGAGCTTGGTAGCGAGTGAAAACAATTTTATTGTACTCTAAAACAGTTTATATTGTCTAATGAAGCGGCCTTTATAAATAGATCTCGATAGCGATGAGCGTTAAACTGAAATCACTCTTTTTTTTCTAGATTCTTGTATGACGCTCGTGCGATGATGTTCGTACACTCGCTGGAAACAAAAATATCTGTACAGCTGTTAATTTATACTGATAAACGGTCGCGCTGATTTGGAGGCGTCCTTTCTTTGTTATAAAAACGGAATAGGTCAAAACTTAATGAGTTATTAGAATAAATCTAGTGCGACCGTATGTATTTACTATCCTACAATTTTTTTAGAGAAATGAGATTGTTCCAGTCACGCACCAAAAGTTTTTGAAGCTAAAAGGTTGGCAAACAAGCATATGGCCCGCCTGATGGTAAGCAGCAACCATAGCCTACAGACGCTTCATCAACAGCCTACCCTAGTCCACTGCCGTACATAGGACTCTTCAATTGCACGCCACTGAGGTCGATCTTGGGCTACTCGCATCCAGCTCCTGTCAGCCACCTTGCGCAAATCGTCACTCCACCGTGCCTGAGGTTCCTACACTACGTTTGCCTAGACGCGGTCTCCACTCCAGAACTCGTCTACTCCCTACGGTTATCGGTTCTGCGGCAAATATGGCCAGCCCACTGCCACTTCAACTTGCTAATTCGATGGGCTATGTCGATAACTCTGGTTATCTATCGGATCACCTCATTTTTGATGCGATCCTTCAGAGAAATGCCGAGCATAGCCCTTTCCATAGCGCGTTGAGCTACTTTGAACTTGTGGACCAGCCGTTCTGTCAGTGTTCACGTTTCGGCTCCGTATGTACAACAAACGCTTGCGATACAAAAAAATCACTCGCGCCATTGCCTATCCTAACCCAATCTCCTACTCCGTGGAGCCCTGGAACACCGACAGAAACACAACGCCACCAAAAGGTAGTGTTATTTCACTGTGGTATTCTGTAAGGTCGAGGTAAATTTCCCAGAGATACCCAATTCGATGGGAAAATGTATTTATCTCTATTCTGTTTAATTACTTTCAATGTTACATTTGATTTTTTGTACAGTATAGCGATATTGGTTCTTAAATATATTTATTAATCTTTTTTAAGGCCAGATCTATCTTTCGTTCTGTTAACCCCTTAGGAATATGCCATGTGAGGCAATAATATCATCTCTAAGTTTCAATTACAAAAAGCAGCTGAGAAAAATATTTCTTACTATATAATTTATTTTGTGCAAAAAAATGAAATTTTACACGTAAAAATAAAAGGCCACGCGATCTGACAAGGTTTTTTATCATTTCATTACTTCGTCACTATCTTATTAGTGTTTACAATGTCACGTGGCATTTGCAATGAAGACGGTTGGTAATGACACATGCTAAGTATCAGTATTCTGTTAACTCATGCATGAGATAGTAAATAATTCACAGATCTGACTACGCAATCCACACACACATTGCATAAATGTTTGCATTAAAATTATACTTACAGGAGATTAAATGGTATTTGTCAATCACAGACCACCTTGTATTACTTGGAGAGGTGGCAGCAAAATTCTTGAGCAAAACCACAGATAAATAAACTTGCGCAGTAGACGTTTTTGTATGTAAAATTGCTACTGCGCAGGCTTCCTTCTTTATAGGCGTTTTTCAAGGAGTTTGCCGGAATATATAATTCACATAATTATAGAAAAATACTTTATATTTTATGGTCGGTAGCCAGAGGGTGAGGACGGAGACCTATTAACTACCTATTATGTCTCTGTTGTCCGTTTGTCCATCCGTCATATTTGTATGTATGTCATGAACTGTAATAAGTTCAACTGTCTTGTAGAAATTATCAAAGAATGTGTGGTGGTGGTGAAATAATGACTAAACAGTCGGACTATAACGATCCATGATTTATTCGAAATGTTTTGCTATACCTACCTACTGTATAATCTTTTAATTGGTCTCCCATAAAGAATGTCGCAAGTGCAGTTAATAACGTTTGCAATACAAGGCTGCGTTCCAAACCTAACGCTCTTGGTGCAACTTTTTACCCTGACGTTTCAGTTTTGCCATAAAATGTATGGATGGAACTTATGACAACATTGACATTAGTGGCACCTGGAGCGTACGTTTCGAACGCAGTCCAGCCATTACGGTTTTGCAGCTATGCACGGTTAAGTAGACGGGGGGTTTACCAAAAATGGTCTGGGCAAGAAAATCACACCAAGTCCTAGCTGCATCTGCAAGTCTTTACGACTTAGTATTCGGTATAGAGGCCCAGAAAGTAATCTTTTATCAGAAGTAAGCAAATTAAAGGATTAGTGATATAAACAATATATCAACAACATTAAAATCGGTGTTCTCACACAAAATGAACGCTCAGAGATTTCCGCTTTGAGTACAGAAAAACAAAACACAACATGAGCGAACAATAAAACCCGTGGAAAAACAAATCGTTACCGCTGCCGACTCGATTGAGCCGTTAAATCGATTACTCCTCCGCTAATCGATACGATTTCTCGAAACAAACGACGAATAAATAAACTATACGTCTCTAGGTTTAGGTGGAATGTGCATATATTTTAATTGCGGCCTTTCATTAGTTTTCTTTTTTTCTCAATATTTTATACTTTATACTTCTTAACTATATTGGGTTATACTTAGAAACCCACATTTCTAATCTAGTGCGGATTGATGGGTAACACCTACAGATGCAGCTGAGAATGCCTTGACGTTTCCAAAATATCAGACATATCTAGATAATAAATTAATGGCCTTTTTTAAAATATTTTTATATGTAAGATTTGTTTTTTTATTCGATAACCGGACAGCCTCTGGAAAGTTGCTTATCTTGCACAATCACAGACAAAACACTCAGAGCCACTACGCGTCATAGTGAGTAATGAATTTTCTTAATTTCCTCATTCACCTGAAGTAAGCATAGGTCTGTGGCGACCCTAATGATTATATACGGAGAGCGAGATTTGTATTTTGTTTTTCTAATTATATTTAATGGTTTGATTAAGCCTGGAGTAGGATTTGTACTGGCAGCACCATGTATGTGGATACATTTTGACAAGCGCATTTTCAACTGTATTTATGTAACTTATAGTAAAACATCTTTCTATGAGTTCAATGAACAAAAGGAATTTTTAATCTTAAAGATATTGGTGGTATTATAAAGTAGTGCCTTATAACCTTCCGCTATCCTAAATAATATTTAAAAAAAAACTTGAACGTTAATCTTATAGATTAAGCAAAGGGATTGTATCTGATGGCGAAAACCTCACCAATATCTGTTGCGTGGTTTACGAAATGTTAGCAGATATAAACACAGACATACGCGGAAAGCGATTTTATTTTTCATGTATGTTATATGGATAACATCCTCATCACAAATTTTAATAATGCATCTATGTTCAAAAGTAACATTTTCAGTTGGGATTCTTGTAATTACAAGCAAGTAGCCCTATAAATTAATCCCGGTGTGTGATGCCACATGATTCATGCCTACTTATTTTAGTTGTTATTATTTATTCGCTTTCATACCATAAACAGGCGAAGCGTTTAGAAAACCGCGGTATCCGTCAGAGCCAGTCAACTACTTTTGACTATTTTAGGATTTTAATTGCTGCGCTCAAACATACGTCGGCAGTTCTATGAAAATAAATAAGCCTGTTCTTAAACGAGGCGATAAAAAGGCATTAACTTATATTTCCTGGAAATGTAGGTTTCAATCGAATACAAAAGTCGCTACTACATTACCTTGAAACTAAGGGTTAATACCTCGTAAAATTTAAATATGAATGACGAAAATTAATTACGAAAATTGTCAACGATCAATATAGAAGTTCGGTTAAACTAAATAAATACAAAGTGGCTACAACAACACTTGGTTAACATTGTAACGTTAAGCAGTAGTTAGTACCTACTGTTAAATGCTGACCGGTTTCCTGTCAACATTCATTCTACTTGACAGCTAAAAAAAGACGTCCTAATTGGTAGCAAGAACTTAAACTAATAAAATTTATCGAGTGGTCACTGGACTATACATGTAAGTAAAAATAATTAGGCCAACGAAACGGCTACGAAACTCTGAAAAAACTATTTGCCTCATGTTTCGCACAATAAGTTACTATTAAAAATTAGGGTGTTATTAAAGCGGTTAGCAAAGCAATAGTATTCATGATAGCAAAAAAATTTAATTGGTAAGCCAAAATAGCTAGTTGGGCAGCAATTTATTGGTCAGCAAATGGTACTTACTAGTAAGCACTCACCGCCTTATTAATAAACGTACAATAAGCTTGGATTACTTACTCCGTGTTTTGTATCTGTTCCTTGAATGACAAATGGCATTTGAGTGACATGAACAAAGCGACTAGTCTACGCTTATTCCTTGTTTTTATTAATAAGGGGGTCAGAGAGTAAGAAAAAAAATATTGTGTGCCGCTTATATAAGTCTAGAAATATCATACTTAACAATTTGATTATTTATTTTCTCTCTTGCTAAGTATACATAGTTAGAAATATTGGGATAATGTGTGTGATATGATAATTATCAATTTGCTCGAATTTTATAATTATAATAGATCTAATCGAAAAGAACGTAAGCATTAGAAACAAAATATATATTATGAAAATGTACCTACTATAAGGTAAGGTACATATTTATACAATCATTAAATTTATTCTCATTGTATCATTAATGCTTTGTCTTTGAGTTTATTTTTTACCCCTTAACGAACACTGTTCATTTGTCAAATAAAATGCAATCTAACTGTTTATATTGCTAACTAAAATTTAATTATGCACACCAATGAAATACACTGCTTAAAGAAACGTTTTCTTTGCTGCCCAATCTCTTAAACTTGATGCACAACTAATTATTTTCTAAGTGTTGCTGTTTATTTTGCAGATCATAATAAAACAAGCTGTCTGTTTATGTTTAAATTGCTAACCATTATCATGATTGTTTACAGAACAAGGATTGCAGCCTGATTTTTATTACTGCTAACAAAATCTTTGTATTTTGGCCAAATAATTTTAAGACTACTTTTTTCATAACACAATTTTTTAAATGACATACCAAATATTTACTTCTCTTAAATTGTATACAGAGCATATTAGAAAAAGCGCCGCTTAAAAAGTGTAAATATCTTACGTTCATTCGAGTTCATGCTTTTTATGTTAAAGAAACTTGTAAGTTTTAACTAATGGTGAGTACGAAACAGTTTTTATGCGTGCTTTTCGAAACAGGAATGTTTTAAATAGAATATACTAAACATAAATCGGTTGAGCTCGTCAATTTCTTGCGAGACGGCTATTTCTGGATGTTTAATTGCCTGTCCTCGCAGTCAGAGCCGCTGTGCGCTGCAGGAGTCGAACCCGCTACCAATGATAGACCTGTTTATGATTTTAACAAGAAAACCTTCATCAAAGTTTTGAAAAATCCTTTAGACTTAAAAAAATCTAACACACCAATTAGGCTAGCCCCAAAGTAAGCATTATAAGGCTAATGTTATGGGATACCAGGGTAACGGCTATCCGTTATAGGTCTATACCTATAAGCATATTTATATTAGCAATGCATAATCATCCATGACGTCGGTACAAATGTATTCATCACACAATCATTTGCCCCACCGGGATTCTGGTTTCGAACTCGGGACCTCTGAGTTAGCGACACCTTGATACCAGGCGTACATACTACCCGGTTACGGAGGTCGTCAAAAAGACTTCATGGCATTTCGGTGACCATTGCGTAGATTTCTTACATAAAAAAAAGATCGCGCAGTTGATAACGCTTTAATAATCATCCGAAAGAGGCTACAATTATGTCGCAACTGAGTTTTTTTTTATCTAAATACTCTGTACATTTATCTGTGTAACCGTTGCATGTTAAATTCTTTAAATATTAGCTTCCGTAGTAATCTTTAAGCTCGGGCATTAAGGGGTGTCGACAGCCAAAGCGGTGGCATTTTTATGTGTCGGGATACCAACCTTATCACTGTAATGCTGTAACTGTCAGCTTTAAATACCTGTGTGGAAGCTCTGTCTGTGCGTGTTTGTTTTCGTGATTAAGTTATTTTTTTTTGTTTCGTGTCCGAGTTTATGACATACACGTTTTGGTATTTGTTTGAAAATTAAAATTATTGTTAATGTTTTTTGGATAATCAATTATAAACTTACCGGAAGTATAGTCCGATGTTAATTATTCTGTCTTCGTCGGATAGATTCATCAATATTTTAAACCTCTTCCCTCTTAAGAGTAACCAAGTAACGCCGTGTTTTATAATGTCACTCAAATGCCATTTCTTATTCAATGAACAGAGGCAAAACATGGAGTAATTAATTCAAGCTTATTCTTCGTTTATAAATAAGGAGTAAGTGTTGAAATGGTCCAGTTTTACTATCAAAAAAGTTTTGATTCCCTGAAATTGCTGTCGTGGAGATTCCATTGACGTTCTGAGATAAAATTCGAAATTTCGAAACATTTCGAAGTTTCAAACGTGGAATCACGATCATTTCCCCTCGCTCGCGAGCAAACAACCCAACCCGTTGACTCATGTTCTCGAACAAATGTTATCTGTCTTCTTTTGTTTGTTTCTCGAATATCATACGGAGAGGGCACCAAATGTACCAACCAGGAAACGTGACCTCCCCCTCCCCGCGTCGTTCTATCAAATCATTGAATGCGATACGGAACGTTTGGATTCCCGAGGGGTCAACTCTCATTGGTCATTTATTTCTGTGGTACGTGTTACTTCTCGCTTCTTATTTGAAGCGAATTTTTCATTACAACTCTTGTGCCTTTTGTAGAATGTAATCATGACCGTAGCGATATAATTTTGTTTCATAAAATTTTTGTGTTTGTTATACTAAATTGATTTTAGAAGAAGTTTAAATTCGTGCCTTGGTTTTACGTTTACAAATTTTGTTTATTATAGTACCTACATAAATAAGTGGTGATAACTAATTAATTACGAAGATGGGCTCAGAAACAGTTTATTTAAATATAGATTTGTTACAAACAGTAGCTGATTGTAAACAAAAAGCCAGTTGATGTTGACATCATTACTCATGTTAAAGAGATAAAAGTTCTCCTACTAAGTACACTAGTCGTGATACGTTTTCGAGATACAATCGAATTGTTATATTCAACTTTGATAAGAAATGCTACTTATAGGTACTTTTATCGTTGCCATGTAAACAACTTTGGTGAAATTTGTGATCCATGATGATGTTTGAAATAAAATATGACTTAAATGCCCATTGGATAATATTCTGTGAAACTAATTTTCTGTCGTATATTTAGGGAAGTTGTTTGATTTACACTACTTACTATCCTTTACTGCAACCAACAAAAATCTTCATAGAACTCGTTCAATTTGTAATTTTTTGCTATGGAAACGTAGATTTATTTGTTGTTAAGATAAGGCCATTTAAAAGGAGAAATGTTTAAATCAACATTATAATTTTTATACCCTTAAAGCTTAAGAATGCATTCAAGATTTGATTAAAATGCCAGTGAAAGTAAGAAAAAAAATCGATTCCCAGAGTCATTAACATCCTCAAATTCTTCCAACTTGCTGTGTGCTCCACGCAATTTGATTTTGTAGGATAGTTGAACTTTGAACATTTATTAATTTTCTACAGACACAATAAAATAACCAAGAAAAATAGAAACTAGAGATATGTACAAATTTTATTTATTTTTCAGAACTCATGTTTAGCCACGATACATAATTGGTTGAAAATTACTTTATTATACTTTGAATTCTTTTCAGTTATATAATGTTAAGCATATTCGATACTATTATTCTGATACGTTTAATCGTAAAAAATAACGTATCGAACATAGTTATAATTATTATTTTTAAGCATGTAACTGTTTCATGCTTAAATCTAAAGAAAATATAACTAGAAAAAAATCCACGAGGACCAGAACATATTTTTATTTTAACAACAAGCTTCAAAATTTTTAAAACTACTAAAAGTGGGCTACTCTCTTACTACAACAACGTATACTTAGCCCTAGTACTACATAATATGATTGTATAAAAGTAAGTATTACAAAAAAATTAAGGTTGTAAGTCTAGTCTAGAGAGTCTAAGTACCAAGAAATCATAATTCAATAGTTTATTTTTTACGATAATACGGCCTAAGTGCCATACCTACCTAAAAATATCGAAATGGATCAAAATGCCGTTATTTAATTGGCCCTTAGTGTGCAAATGATGTCATGATTTGACAATATTTGTCCTGATTTGACTGGTACAATATGGTAATACTATTCTGCCTCTAAAGATTGATCGACTCGATGCATCTTTTGAATGATCTTATGTTCCTTCGACTTTCCTATGACTTGCACAATCATTGTTTATTCAGAATAGCTCGAAGGACCCTATCTCTCCTTTCAAAGATATAAATAAATATTAAGTTCTAGTGTCGAATGCTTTTGGTTTAGAACGAGCGGTATATATTGTTAACGTTAAATTTTTCTTTTAATAGTTTCATTATTAAATATTTTATTCTATATTAACTTTCAATGTAGGTCTTCTTAATTTGCCGAGTTGACTATAGTTTGTTGTAGCTCTGTTGTTAGTAACTTAGAGGTAAAATTGTTTTATTACGTATTGTTCTTGAATCTTTAATGTACGACGTTCAATTTTGCTTTTAAGACCAATAAACGATTCTCTCTTTTATATTAATAGCTCATCATTATGATTATCGAGCATTCCCCAGTTTTATGTTTATTGATACAACTAAAACGATAAAACCAAGCCGTTGTAGATAATCACTTTTTTTTTTTCAAAATAAATTGTTGTATTCCAATCTCATGAACTTAAACAGGACATTACCCCGACCGTTCCATATTATGTTAAAAATATATATAAACGATATAAGTATAAATAATAATAAATCGATCCTTTATATATCGGAATTCAAATTAACAACTTTCATCCAAAAACCTTTTGCGTAAAACCATAAACATCCAAGATGCTCAGTTTTTTTAACGATATAACGAGATTTTATAATAAAAACTGAGAATAAACCGTAGTACACAACACCTGCTCCATCAAATACGAACGATGATCATTATGTAAATGCTTCTAAAATTCATAAAGAGCTTATCGATTTATTTCAGACCTTAAGCACCGAGAAATTTGAATTAATCTCGAGTGGAGCGTGAAGATGTTGAGGTGAAAAAAAGTCGGACCGTGTCGAAGGGAACGAGTCATCGGACAGGCGCCAATTAAGCGAAATGCACGCTTATTCCGTGGGCTATAAATCGATATCACGGTACACGACGATTTACAGTTACGCTCTTTAAAGGATTCGTCTCAAGACACTGTACTACGTACGTATACACAATACAGGACCTTGTTATGAAAGCTGAAAGTGTCAGAATTACGTAACGGTGGAAGCGTCAGTTACGCCCTGTTAGAACGCCCTTCCCGCTAACGAGATAGACAGAGATGAATGGACGCAGTTCTTGACGGCCAGAGCGGGTAGGAAGATAAACAGAACTCTTGAAAAACACTTGTGAGATAACAAAGGCTGGCTTCCACGAAGACGTCCTATAATTTGTCTTTTTAATTTTACGGCGGACTGCCATAGCTTTTAAATATAGTTTTTTTTTGTACTCTATAACTCGGCCTCGGACTGGTCCATTAGGTCGAACGACTGTGGGTATTGGGGAACTCATTACAACATCTTCTTTACTCTGGAAATTCTTTTATGACTTATTGTTACGGTGGCCTTGAACGGGAATGAACTACGTAGTTTACTGGAGCCTGCTTATTACTAAGCTCTTCCATATTAACTTGGATGTAATGATTTAACGAAATGTTATAACTTGACGACTGAACATTTTATTGCTAAAGTCTGGCTCACAGGAACGTGTCGCAATATAATATAAAAGAAAACCCAGACTAAGACCAATAAAATGAAACGGACGTAAAAGGAATCGAAAAACCTGTTTTGCCCTTGCATCGGTTTAGTTGTAAAAAGCTCATTCCATATAATATTACCCATTACAACCCCGAGAATCACGGTTCGGCCAATCGCCGGTAAGAATTTGAAAATGGAACGCGAGTTCGATTTTTAATTGTTTCGGATGAATTTTATACCATTATAGGCAGTGTTTTGTTTCGAATTAAACATTTTATTGCCGTCAATTTACATGAAGAATTTAAGCATACTACTTTTTAACTTATTGATATTGCGTTGTATTCCATCCACCTGATTAATTACTATATTTAAATAACAACCACTAATATTTTCTGTAGCTTTTCATTACTGCAACGTTTTTTTGTGGGATAGTCAAGTGAAGCGTAGCAATAATCTGTCATGTATGGGTATCAAAACGCAATGGGTCCCACAGTTATTGCTTTGGGGTGAGTGCGCTCACAACTTTGGTCGTGTGGCCGGAACACGCTAATGAGCGATTAGTGTTGCCAGTTTCGGATAATACTTTACTAATAGTTGGGGTGTTATTGTGAGGGTTAGTTGGAGTGGAGTTTTTTTATTTAATTGGTTCAATTGCATTGGGATTTGGCTTGAGAGTTGAGTAAAATTCCGTCTCATAGATCTTTTACTAGCAATTCAATTTTTAACTTTGAACACTTTTTTAACTTTTATTCGTGTATATCAAAAAAATGTTTAAACAAACGGATAGTCTTTGAGTCGATTAAATTATATGCCCATCCTAACCCCTATCCATAAATTATGTCAATTGGAAATCAAACCATATAAAATATAGCATTCTTTTTACTTAACACTTGTCAGTATAAGAGACCCTGGAAAAACCGCATATTCTTGGGAGGTCTGCTAAATAAATCACTAGCTAACAGAACCGTAATGACAAAAGTTCGATAACGACACTTAAATGCAGCAATTGGAAAAGTCGACCCCAAATTGACACTAACATATTGCGTGGTTCAATAACATTTTATTCAAGATCTTATTAGACTGGCAGCAAAATAAGACGATGTATTTTTTGGGATAATATTATTTTATTAACACACTCCTATTATTTAAATCTGCAGTAAGTAACATATTATATTCAACTAAAAAGTTTATCTGACCCTAACGAAGAATATAAGAAATGCAAAAGTGATTTTGTTACGTTTTCACGCCTAAAACACTGAACTGATTTGGATGAAATTTGGTACGCATATATTTATGACCTGGATTGAGACATAGGATACTTTTTATCCCGAAAAAGTTACTTTACGTTACGTTCCCGAGGGATTTATTTTTGGAAGGTTATGGCGGCCGCTAGTACAAAATAAATACTATATTAGAATCCCGAGAAATCACAATAATAATTTAGTGACAAACTAAGCAGAACTTATAGAAATTAAGTAACGGTTTATTATCCTACTTAATGTTCTAAATCTAGTATAATAAACAAAAAAAAACAATGACTCGAGAACAAACACTTGTTTGCGATCTTCTCTACCGGCATTCGGACCCAGGACCAGAAGGCGGGATCAGTCGCTACCGCTGCACCAACCGGTCGTCATAAATCAATCAATCTATCACTTTATTAGTCTATTATAGTAAGACCAATAAACGAGTAGTCTTGTCATTTGTTGTAGAAGTTTTTTTTAATGTGTATGCTGTTGGTCGCAGATGACCTTTACAGCGTCACCTGGTTTGGGTACGGCGAGATCCTAAGGAGACCTCAAGCCGAGAATTAGCGAGCGCCTCTAGAGGTATTCCAGGCGGATGGCATGTCCCCACATGGGGAGTCTCCTCTCCGTCTGGAGCCTCTGGACCACTCGAACCAGAGGGAAGTGTTTCTTAAGAAGTAAGTACTAGTGAGTTCATTTATGGTCTTTGTTTGTCGCTAGAAGGGAGAGGTAGTTAGTTTGTGACAAAAGTGACAATGCAAGCAAGCCAGTGACACGTGTGTCCTAAAAAGGTAAAGGGAAGAGAAGAAAAGGTCTCCTTGAATAAGTACGTCGTAATGTTTAATAACATTTACTGTAGGTATTGGGTACTATATAAAATACTATGATATACTCTCAGAGTTGATATTTGGCTGTGAATTAGGTCACGTCCGTCAAAGGTTTCGAATTCGAACCGATAAACCTACAGTTGTTAATATTAGTCGTTACCGGTCTGTTTTCCGGACCAATATAATCTGGACATCTTCAAGGGCAGAGTGAACAGGCATCTCCTAGGCAGGCGTGTACCACCATCCTAGGCCTTATGATCCATCCCATCAGGCGAGATTGAGGAAAAGCGCCTGGCCTATTACGCATTAAAAAAAGCAAAAATTTAGTCGCAATAATATATACACGTTGCCAGCCTCTTTAAAAATATTCATTACATAAAGCCTTTTGCATTCCCACTTTCACTTTCAAAACCTAAGTGACTTTCTAAATCTAAGATTGTAAGTAAAAAACAGTTTTAAGAAACTAAACAGCTACTTATTGAAATGCATTCCTATAGGGAGGTCTACTAATAAGACCATAGACGTACAGTCGGAAGAGCTGGACGTTAACTGGGAAAATAAAAACGCGTGATGTAGTGTAGGTACTCGAAACCGCCGCGGGCGCTCGTACCGTCAGCAAAGAAAACGTTTGTGAATTATTAAACTTTTAATGGATGCCGAATTCCGTGCTTCCGAAGCCACGATAAACCGTTGGTCCCGGCGGCATTAGCAGTCGTTAGCACCCACTAATCCGTACTAGGCTTGCGTGGTGGATCATAGTCTTAGCTTCCTAACCAATCTATAGGGAAGGCCTGTTCTCCAGCAGTGGCGACATTATGGGCTGATGTTGATGAAACGTTTAAGAATTTATGCTTATTTATTGTTTTATTGGTTGCAAGCCTTGTTTTATTAACAAAAATCTTAGAAAAGCTCAATTTTTATTATGAGTCGTCACAGAAACATAAACGTTAAAGTGGTTATCGTTCGTGAAATAATTGGCTACATATTCATTTTTGTCGTTTGTATACTGTGTTTTGAACCTTAATTGCTTACAAAAAGACCATTCATATTTTCTTTATTGTTAAAGCTCCAAAGAGCATACTAGTCTCATGTAAAGGCTATTAAAATTAACAATAAAACCTAAGCATTGAGTTGTTAAATAAATTACAACCAGAAGTTTAGACCAGAGAGAACCAGAGCAGAACTGTTATCAAACCATATTTTTTATAATACCATAAAGAATACATAATCTTTTATTTAGCCACTTGTCATAATTTTAATATTTGATGTACATTTTACTACAGAAAAAACAAAGTTACGGTAGCTTAAAGTAACAACATATTGTATTTATTTAACGGAAAATAAAGAAGTTTCCTTACGATAAAAAGTCTATAACTTTAGTTGGAAGCCAAACTACAGTGTATCTTCCACATTCTGAGAGCTAAAAGAAACTTGAATGACATTTAAAGTAACATCTATTAACTATTCTTTTCGTTGTTATAGCAAATTGAGAGCAATAAGTTTAATTAAACTTAAAAGTGAATTGGCTTTTCTGTTTACCCTCTTGATCGTCAATTGCAGGAGGCTTGTGGTATTATTTTTGTAACATAATTTAATTAACAGGTTGCAATAATGTTAATACCAGTAATTTTTAAGAAAAAAAATACTAAACTCAATTTAAATACGTGCATTTAAATTAATATTTCATTCAATGTTATTTTAAAATAATTATAATTTACAGTATACATTGCGTAATTAAACTGATTCGTAAAATCTGTAGCTTTATCTTATACTAATTAATTAGATATGAAGGAAATTTCAATAATATTTTAATCGTTTGATGTATGAGTTTTGATAACTATCAATGTTAAGCTCTTATCTTCTCGTAAATATCTAAAACACTTCGTGTTGTTATTGAGTGTACATTTCAAATAGATGGTTCTATTAGATACTTCGTTTCCTTTAATTTCCCTCACACTTAAATTGGAATTATCATATGTCAAAAGATTTATTGTCCTACATTAATATTTTTATAATCATATTTTTTTATTCTCTTATCATACACGAATCTTTTCCTTTGACCGACTTCTAAACGGTTCCAATTAGGAAACGCCTACGAATGAATTTAATTTCGAATTGCGAAGGTGTTTTGAAATTTAATCTTTAAAAGGAAATTGTAGCATTTTACCTGCAATTACTTTAGTTATTCCTTTTAATCACCGAAGTTGCAACAGTGCAAAAATATCGGGGACTCGAAAAAAAACAGGAAAATGGTAGGAAGAACTCCTGCTAATAACTGTAATGTTAGAGACCACAAAAACTTTAAAAACCATTGCAAATCACAATGTTCTGCATTTAAATCTTATATTAGGTATATTTTAAATTTTACTTTTTACCTTTTTTTGCTGACTGTGTTCTGCACCTCAAAAAATCCAGGGAAAGAAGTATTTGCTCCAACGCCGGCCAGGCAGGCGCAAACACGCGTGTGGTGTGGCCAACACCGGTAGTCGGCAAACATTCAAACATCGGTGTTGACTGTACATTGTCGAAGAATTTCCACTGTTTGATCGGCTACCTGCTAGACCGCGTCAATATTAGTGGCCGTGGAACACCTGGTAAATATAACTTATAGAATATCTGGTATGAGTCCACGATAATTTGTGATTCAAAAAGTTGGGTGTCGTATTACTTCTCTGTCGTGTGTATCTGTTTCAAAGATTTTAGTGTATTATTATTGCTATAAAACTAGTAAGTATTTTATAAACTTAAAAGAAGAAAGTCAAATTTCACAATTTATTTAAAAAAGCTTACTTTCATTATACGATATCATGTAAAGTAGAGCTTAAGTACTTATACATGTATGTTTTAATTATCACCAGTACGCGTTGGATCATAGAAGCATTAAAATGATGCGGCATGCGTTACCAAAAACTGCAAGTATTTAACAGTTAGGTCATCGGAAATTCTTCATTTGTCCACGTTGTAAGATTTTAACTGATGCAACATTTTGATGTACCGTAATGTTTTTATTTTATTAATTTTCCTCAAATCCATCCTATGCAGGACCAGTAAACGTTATGTCACAATAAATGTTTAATAAATGAAGTTTGTTTTCGAATTTTATTACCTTGGAGGGGAGACATAATGCACATTTTAAAGCAAGTCCCTGGATGGAATGTAAGTATTCGGGGTTCCTGGCTTATCGAGAACGAGATGGACCCGGCTGGATGGATGGCTCCCAATGGATTGCTTAGTAGTATTGTTTCGTCTCATTTGACATTCATAAAAAAGTGAAATAATTAAAGAGGCAATTAAACAGCCCCCGAAAATAATTTCCTACCCTTCAGTGTTTCATAAACACCACCAAGTAAAATAAAAAAGTAGTACAGTAAAATTTTGTTTAAAAAAAAACCCCAGCTCACTTAATTTTCCCCTAAATTTGAAGAGAAAACCCGTGAAATTGGTAATATATGAAGATGGTATTCAAAATCATAATCATATTGATAAACCAGACAGGCTTCGACTGTACAGCAATAAAGAAACATTTTTTCCATTTACTTATGAAAAATCAAGAGTAAAGTACATGCACACCACATCCATCGACATCTATTTAGTCATCCTACATCCATGCTCAATCTGATCCGATTGCCAGTCACGGTCCCTAACGAACTCTGGATTATGTACGTAGGTATTATAATAACATTGTATATAATAAAATCATTTTGTTTGTCAGCTTGTTCTTGTAGGATTTCTTTCTTTCATGCCGTAGGCTTCACGCGAGCTTTAGCTTTTGGTTGAAAATCTACGAGAAGGAAAATTATAACCATATTTCGTAAAATTCTAATTTCTAGGTAAAAATATTGTTTGAAGTTCAGATAGGTACCTTGATTTTGACAGAAATACTGAATACTTCTTTTTAATATTCATTTACCAAAAAATATTAATTGTGGAAGAATTAACTGCATAAATTACTCTCGAGGTATTTTTTACCCCTTTCGAATAGATTGTGCCATTCCGAGTATGGTAATTAAAGGTAAAACGACTCGAGATACCCACTTGTGAGCAATTTCTGTCCCAAAACGGCACTTGGGTTTAAGTATTTACAAGAGGCAGGTATGGGACGGCATGTGTTATATAAATATGTGAGTATACATTTTGTTCAAAAATCAAAAGTGAAAGTTTTTGTATAGCAAAGAAATTTTGACTGAAACCTTGGGCTTCTAAATAATGAATATTCTCTCGAAACCTAAACATTTTTTAAATGAAATTGGTAAATCGTTTTTTTTTCTAATTGTAATCATATGATCATAACAAATTCTCAGTAAGTCTTTCGTTAGAAGTCTAAATGAAGGTAAGGGTTAAATAGGTAGAATATATTACGCAAATTTTTTTATTGTTGGCTATGTCATGATATTTTAAGACAAATGGGTAATATATGCCCTTTCTTTTCTATATATCCACTAGCAAACCCGGCGAACTCCGTTTCGCCACCAGATGGCTTCTTTTTATGTAACATTTCGTTTGGTGATTAAAAGAAGATTTTTTTTTATAATTTTTCCTGAATTTTCTTTGCTGTAAACCCCACGGAGCCCGAGACCTTTCCAACGAATGCAAAACCGTGGAAATCGGTTCGTGCGTTCTGAAGTTATAGCGTCAGGAAGGAAAACCCGACTTATTTTTATATAGTAGATAAAAACGTCTGTGCCCCAACAGAGGTGAGTTGCTAATAATGATGATTGCAGAATTACAGCTCAAGTCCTCTGTATCCATATCAGTACAGCAACATCTAGAGAACGAGATAAACCTTAAAATGTTCCTCTTCTTATAACAACCAGAAAGGGATAGATCTTATCACTTGTGACAGAACATATCCATAATCTTTAAAAGCACAATATTTGGGCACTTAGGTTGCGACTTGAAAAGCCCATTAAGATATAGGCAGTTGCTTTAAGTGGTTATGCAGAAGGCAGTAATTTTACTAAATAAGAAGCAAAGGTTTTTTCTGTGCGCTTATCAGGTAAAAAGGAGCTTCTGTTTACTTGTCTACTACATTGGACAATTCTTTTTCTTTAATATTAGTTTGTTAAAGTATCAATTTAAATTTGTGTCACTGTAACAACTCGGAAATATTAATGTTTTTTATTTTCTCTTTAGATTCAAGAAGGTTGTCCTTTTTATCTAGATTCTCGATGGTTAAACAAATAGTGTCATTTGTTTGGTTTTGACAATGGACCCTCATATTTATGCTTATCTTTTGATCAAAACCACAGGACAATTCTTTTTGCCCACCTCCCTTATCTTTCCCCTTTGGGAGTTTTTGTGAATTATTTTGGACAAATAAAGGTAAACAAATTGTGCCCATCCGGAGTCTTTCGGAATACCATTCTTGTCGATTTTTTTCGCCTGTCTTAGAAATTTGACAATTACACGGCGTTTGGGTTTTGCTCACTTGAGATTTCTTTAAGTGACTCATTTTGGTCTGCGTTTAGATGTTTACATAACATTATGTGAAGCTGACCATATATTCTGATTAAATTGTATTATGTATTATATAAAATGATTCGTGACGAACATAATGTTGGAAGGTTTAATAGAAACTCATTATATGTTTTTTGGCATTCCAACAGACAAAATAAAGTTATGACGTAATGAAATATTAATAATTTATTCAGCTTCTCATGAAAGCCGCTTTAAAAAATGCGACAGCAATAGTACTAACGCATTTTTCCCATAGGGGAAAAAACTTTTTGTTATAAAACCCAACATGTAGTGTAGTGAAAGTCTTGTTAGGAGTGTAACGATTAAAATTCTCGAAACAGTTGTCTCTGTAATTAAATTCCATATGATACCTTGTTATTACAAAAAATACTTGTCTCGGATATCGTCGTGGAACATATTAACGGCATCTCGAATTTCGTCAGAACGGTCAATTATCTTTCGGAATTATGACCGACGGGTTCTGCAAGGCGCGGAACGATAAATCAACTGTAAAACTATCCTTGTTTCCTGCTTAGAGTTTTTTTTTAAGTATTTGCTATGTCCTATGTTTTTCTTTTCTTTCTGTTGGATCGAAAATGTGTATTAGCTATATCTCATAATAGCCATAGATTTAAATCTGTGGCCAACAATAGTTTTTTTTTATAAAGGATGTCGAGTCGTTGATCATTTGAACGGTCTAAAATATTGTTAAACTAACAACGGAAGCATTCAAAACAAAACACAAAAGGCCATACAAAATTATAGTGCCAGCATTTTTATACGGGGCATAATCATGTAAATCCAAACAGCCTAATTGAGGGAAACTAACAGTTATCCTAACAAGGATTTTAAAATCGCCTCGTACCACGTGGTCGGCATCAGTGCACGAGCCAGTAGTCTTACTCAGAAAGTGAGCACTGAAACGGAGCGTGCTCAGAATTGTTGTACAACGCCGTGTTTCAAAACAGCTCTAAGGAGTAGCGGCTACTCATACAGCTATGTATTGCATACATGGCGATGTTCCGCTTTCGTTACCGTTTTCGAAGGAGGCTTACAGGCGCCATAAATACAGGGCTCGTCTGCGTCCGCGCAGGTACGCCCGCCAAACGAGATCGTTCCTTTTTTTAAAAATGACATAACACGCCGCCATTTTGAACTTTAAAACCGCCGAGTCACGATCTGAATTCGAATGTGGGAACGGTATATGGCAACCATAATTCACTTTGGGCTTTCTCGCTTCTGAAATAGAGCTCCTTTTTCGGGATGCACTCCTTTGACCGCTTCTAGAGTTATTCGAACAACTGTCGACCTTGGCGCGCGTGTTTTAGGTTCCAAGTTCCTATGTGTTTTGTTGTCGAGTTTTTTCTGGTCATACCAGATTTTGGTGTTCTTGTAAGTCTTTTTTTATGACAGCACTGGTGCAGGCGCTGTTCGGTGGGTGTTTTGCGGGGTCACTGAGGATAATAACTGTAAATTATCGTCGTTCGCTTTATTGAAATTCGTTGGACACGGCTTAATGGGAAAATGTGGTGCCCACACCAACTATCCTCACAACAGCACAAGTATCGAAAAACAATAACCTTTTTAAGGTGCGACTGAAAAGATCTGGTGATTTTGAGAAGTATATATTTGAATTCTGAACGTAATCATTTAAGCTCAATACAATACAAACAAGCGTCAGAGTAAACTTAAACAAACACCAATCGTTCGATGCGGAATCAGGCTAGACAATCGACATCCTCAATCAGCCCGTTAGAGCGAAACAGGCAAACCTGTTCCACCTGTCCGAGCGAGACAAGTGTAGGTCTGTCAGTCCACGCTGCGGTGCTAATGAGACACGAGGGTTCTAATTGCGTGTGGACAAACAAACTATGTGATAATACCTATTCAGCTACGTAGTTTGCTACCAATTTATCGTAACGTAAGAGATGCTGTGAACCTTAATAATCGATGATTGAATTTGGACACGTTATGCATCGTAAAGGGTGCAAAATTGGTATTTAAATTATTCGTTGGTTGAAATGACACATTAATTGAGAAACGCCGATGCGTCACATCACATGACGTTTTATCTTATCTAACACGAGTCGCATGCTAGTTTTTTGCTTAAGTGTAAGTATTTCTCGATTGCTTATTACACTGTAAATGTTAGTAAGTTTCGACAAGTTAAAATTTGATTTATTTAAAAAGGCAATGTAGAAATATTTTGGGAGGACATGGTAATCTAGCAACTTTATAGAAGTAGGTATTGTACGAAAACTTTTGAATTGTACTTTTATGCAGTTGTGGTCGGCTAGAGCGGCCAAGTTGTTGTATCCGCAGACGAGTTCTCAATAACAATAATTGGTTTTAAAATTACTTTAGCTTGCTCCCGAAAACGATTAAAAAAAAACAGAAAACAGAATGGTTTTCTAAATTCAAAAATTCCTAACGTATCATATTAGGCAATATGAGAGTGATATTTCTAATGGTGCGAGCTCATTGGATCATGGCTATTACTGCGCTTGGTCGAAAACCATAAAGGGGATATATGTATAACTAAATTAAAAGGAAACAAGATACACCGGCTATCAAGGTAGAACATTAATTCTAAGGTCAAAGGTAGTTTAAGTCTGAAAAAAAGTATAAAAGTAATAGTAATAAAGGTAGTGGCATAAAAATAGCAACGCCATCCATAACAATTAGGGGTGACAGGCCGAATTAAGCTTGTAGTGACGTCACTATTTATCTTGCTCTCCGAACCGATACTCGTGACCGTAAAAAAAATACGGCCCAAGACCGGTCCTTTCCGAGAACGGAACACGTTAGTATCACCATTTATTACACCCCGGGTTACCGAAACCACGGAATTGTGAGATGATTATTCGGTTATCACTGTGAAATTGTTAACTGGATTCCTTAAAACTCGTTTGAAATTGTAGTTTAATTTTGTTTTTTTTTTTATATTTAAAATCAATGCATTCGGATACATTTTTAAAGCCCTGTTTTAGTAATCAAAATTACAATTTTTATTTAAACTATACTCGAACTCGTTGAATTCTCTATGTTGAACTCTATTTAATTGTTACCAATAAATTCATAAAAAATATTTTTCTTTCTTTGCGTCTAAGTCTGAGTTTTTTTTTAAACTAGGTAGTGCTCAAAACGATTTTTGATGAGATCACAGAATTGATTGATTTTTCTGCTACCACTACATTGCCTTGTTATCGTTTAGGACGAAGATTGACTTTTTAAATCGGAAAGTGAACGCCAGAAACGGCGGTAAAAGTTATTGAAACAAATTCATTTTGGTCTATTATTGGTATCCATAATATGTATGCCCTTGTTTCCGTTGACGGCTAGTTTCATTAACAAAAGAAATAAGTTTTTGTTATTTGAGCTTCACTCTTAAAACACTGCTGAAAATTAAGCATAGCTTGATATCAACTGTCCTTCGGATATCGGCAATTAGCTACCAATTTACAGGTACCAATTTCGGTACCCAATTAACAGAAAGTACGCCCATTTTTCAACTTTAATACCTATACCATATGAAGAAAAAATTTTATCGTGAACAAAAATCATGATCGCTTCCATTCGTATTTATTTACCTTTTCTCGCTTTTAATTAGGACTGAAACTTTTTTTGTTGACATTATTATCATAAATCGAATTTTGCTCGCGAGAATGTACTTATAATTTATTAAGCTGACTACTAACCACCCAATCGCCTATACCTAGAGTGTAATTGATATTATAATAATATAAATAATATTCACAACAATCGACCGCCCTAGTGGTAAGATGCTGAGAGATGTCACCTAACTGAGAAAACAAAAAAAAATAGATTAACTTTTGTTACTGGTGCCAAGTGCCAAACACGTTTAGCAGTCGGTGTTTTTTTTTTACAAAAAGCTTCTTTCGATCGTTTGTTGAAATAATAAAGCGATACTAATAAATAATTACTATGGTATTTTGTTCACTTCCTACACAAAATAGAATGGGCTCGGTGCCTACGTACTTTGTGCTTCCTATTTTTAAACTTATCTAAATCTAAAGATAACAAAATAATAGAAGAGACTTATGTATTCAATCGAGTCTGATTATATTATTTGAGAGTTTTTCACACTAGTTCTTATTTCAAAATATTACCCAATAGCGTTATAACCTTTTATGAAAACAGATATTTTTATAAAACCTTCGTTGCCAGCTTTAAATCGAGTATGATTATATTATTTGAGGAGATTTGTTAATACAAGTTCTTAATTTAAAATTTCTACCCAATAACATCGTAACCTTTTTCGAAAACGGATATTTTTTTAAAACCTTGTTGCCAGCATTGGCTAACGCACTGGTAAGTGATAACCCGTATCTTTTTTGACAAATGGACTGGCAGTGGAGCATCAATCATACTCCTGACCCGTGGATTAAGATAGCAGCTATCGCCGTGTTATTTCACAAATCAGTACAGTTCGTGTAATACCTTAAATTTACAAAGACGATATGATAATTGATAACGCGTTGCTTCGATTACATAAATAGTGGGGCTTATGTTTGATTTCGGTTTTTGGGGTTCCCAAAATAGATTATGGAACTATTGTGGTTAGTTTAAGAATTTTTGTATGTGTACTTACTTGTTTTTTAAAAATAAACTTTAAGCATTAAATTTTTAATTATTATGAAAAAATCAGGCCTTATTAACAAGTTGCCACGCTGTTTTTTGTTGTCATTTTCAAGCTGATGAAAGCATGTGTAGTTTTTAATTATTTATATTTTTTTAACCAATATTAATACAGCCTGCAAATAAAATAACTATTACACTAGAAACTATTTTCCGATGTCGGGTAAAAATATAAGCGAATCGTTTATGTCGCTAGCTGAAAGCTAAATTATTTATTTTAATATCTGAATTTTGTCTTTTAACTATCATACTATATGTTTTAAGATACATATATATAGAACATAGAGTGGTCTGATGACAAAGTAGCTAACTTGACAACGCCGTTACTACTACAGAAAATAAGGGCAAAGACAAGCGTCACTTATTCTAAGTAACAAGCGAGCAATTGATGTGTATTTTAATTACAATTTAAGCGATTATAAAGAGAACGAGAAGACTTGTTTGTTTGTTTGTATTGAATAAGCTCCGAAACTGTTGGACCGATTTGAAAAAAAAAATCATGTTTAAAATCCTACATTATCCCTGATGAACATAGGCTATAGAGTATTTTCAAAAAAGTTAGGGTTCCGTATGAAACTTCGATAACGTAACCCAGAATGTGAAAAAAATACCAAAAAATAACCTTATATCGTCATTGACAGTAGAGCAAAGTGACGTACAAAAGTTTTACAGAGGACATCAATATCTATAAAAAAGTCCGCGATACCATATGTCTAACTATTACAGCTATGTAACAACTAAAGTTCCCCCTGTGGTTTCACCCGTGTTAATTTGAGGAAAAAGGTTATAGTGAACCAAACTCAAAAGCTGGGTACATGCTGTCGCGGACTTTTTTATGGAACCTTTAAAAGGGAACAATTCCGCCCTACATAATTTTTGTGTAAATTTAATCATTTACGCAGCACATATTTTTACACGTTTTTCCAACATTTTACTTCGATGATCTGTTCCTACTGGTCGTAGCGTGATGTTATATAGGCTTAAGCCTTCCTCAATAAATGCATTAAGGAACACAGAAAAGATGTTTTCAAATCGGACCATTATTTCCTTAGATTTGTGCGTTCAACCTAAACAATGGTGCCTTCGTTACAACGACGGGTCCTAAAGTACGCAACAAAATTTTCACTATCAGTTAAATAAATTTTCATGGAAGGTTTATAATTACAATATAAATAATTTCATACAATCCTTAGAACAAAACTATACCTCTACACCGAAGCGAAGCGAGGGCGGGCCACTAGTTACATATATAATTAATTAAACTTAACGACATTTAAAGCTACCGTACATGTGGCATGTTTGCTGTCTTTTTTTTCTTACTGACTATCGTTGTGCCTCCTTATTTCTCTGCAGATGGTTGTTTAATTGTATTTATCTTGTCATCTAGATGAATGTCAGTTGAGCGAGCCATTGAGTCTAGAATTGAAGCTGAAGCTAAAAAAAAAGATTGCAAACTTTTTTATTATTTTTATTGACTGTTTGGTAAACGGGATACAGAAAACTTTTCGAATTAATAAATCAATCAAAAAAACATAATTAAAACCCTGAGCAGTTTATATTAACAATTTAGAAAATTTTATTAGAAATACAAATCACGCGGTCTAGACGGCCTAAGAATTACTAGAAGAAACTCGACACGGCCATTAAGGTCGCGGTAGTATTATTGGTCAGTGCAACCGCCCGGATAGCGCGGGCGCAGATTCTGCTGCCTGGACCGCGTGAATTTTTTTCTAGTAAATATTTCTTTAGAAATTCAAACATCTAGCAATGCAATGCTTTAGAAAAAACTATAGAATAAACTATTTAATTTGTTTGTCCTCAAATAAGTATGAGGAGCATTTTTTAGGAATATTAAGTGAGTGGGTACGCCCGTCTTGGCAGACAATCTCCACCACAGAAGACCATAGTGAAATAACACCACCCTCGTTTCTATTGGTGAAAAAGATTCCAAGACCCCAAGGTGGTGATTGCTGGATGCGAGTAGCCCAAGATCGATCTGAGTGACGTGCATTTGGAGAGGCCTATGTCCAGCAGTGGACTAAGATAGGCTGTTGATGATGATGATGATGATGATGAAGGTGGTACATTTTTCTGCCGCATGAGCTTTCACTTTACATTAGGGGATAATTGTAATACATTAATATTTATAAACAAAAACCATGATTCAGGAACATTATTTAAACCGTTCATAAACAAACGAATGCCCCTAGAAGGATTCGTTTCGAGATCTGGCACCCATTTTAAAATTAATTACTAATTACCCTCACACATTCAATGTGTACGACTAAATGAATTAACATTTGCTCTCTACAACGAGTTATTGCGTACATTATGTAATATTATCAAGTGCCGTCACGCCTTATAAACTGTACTGTCCAAACAAACAAACAGTACAACCGCTAATTAACATTCGTATAGAGCTGTGCCCACGACTTCGGAACATCGATATCGTTAAAAAAGCGCGCCAACCGAAAAAAAAACGTAAGGGTTGTCACTTCAGCTAAACAGGGTAATTGATATGAATCAGGGAGTTTCCTGGAAGGGTCGGTCATCGTAATTGGTCGCTTCGAGCGCAGCCTGTCCGCTCCATTGACCGTTCGTAGGGATTAAGGGATGGAGCTACTGTTCTGTAAATAAACACCGGACGACCGATATGTTACCTGTTGAGGTAAAATACTACGTTTTTGATGAGTGGTGAAATTGTGTATAGTACTTATGCTGTAATATGTGTTACTTATTAGGGTTCCGTGTTCGTAGGATGACAATAGAGCATTATTACTATCTAAACATCTTATGAGTCTACCAACGAACTGTATCTCGTTAACCAATCTAGGTTTTCACGTACAATTTAATTGATAAAAAATTAAGTAAAATTTAATAGGATTTATAATATATTAAATATTTTAATGTGGGTTATGCTGATTTCCGGGAGATATATTTTTAGCTAGTAAGTAATTGCACAAGTAAACTTAGTCGCATCATATATAATGCTCATATTTTAAAAATTTACATGAAAATTGTAACACATCAGTGAATAAAGTTTCGTGCATTAACCCGTAAAAACTAGTTTTATTTACATCAGTGATTTATTTTATTTTGATTTGAAACATTTAGCTGCTAAATGTTTTAATCTAAAAAAATACAGTTCCGTCTGCTGCATAGACCGCGTGGATTTATTTTCTAGTAAAAAAAAACTGCGTCACTGATTTTCAAATGATCGACAACCCTAACAACTGGTATTGCCCGTTCGTCCGCCGACGTCGGGTACAGTCAGTCATTATCAGTGGGAGTGACTCTGTGTCTAGACGTGGTTTTTTCACACGCACTTCATCACAATTCCACTAATAAAGGACCTGTGGTATGAGTACGTACGAGAACTACATTAAAATCGTAGGCTTATAATGAAAATAAAATGTAGGACAATTTGGGAAGCTTTTTCTCTATAGTTCTAGGAAGTTAGACGATGGTCTATGCAAACTGCAATGCAGTTGGGCAGAAGTGAAATATGCGTGTAAATGCTTGTAAAATAATAACTAAACGTTTATTATTATTATTTTGCTGAAAATCTAGGCAATCTAAAAATCAATAAGTAAACAAAAAAATACAGAATACATAATAATATTATTCCACGATTTAACATTTTTGGCCACCTCTTATTCCGCTTTGTTTACCAAAGTCTTATCTCCTAAATATATTTTTCACCAAAAAGACAACAACGAACTTTGTGAATTATTTATACGCGCTTATAGTTACATATATCGAAGTTGAATAATCCAAGTATTTTTTGAATGCTTGTAATTATAATTCAAACCAAAAAATGAGAATATTTATAAAATATAAAGTAACATTGTTCAAACGCGACGCTATCAAAAATTTCATATGACTAAAATAATTGGAATATTCCCATCGCATGATGAAAAACAAAGTCCTTTGTCACGCGCCACCGACGACGAGTAATCTGTGTTCGAAAAAATACCAGCAAATTGGGGAAATTCGTTACCCTTGATATGGAGTAAACACGTCCGAGTGGGGTAAACTGATTCGGACTCATCCAATTACGATCCACCCTTAGTGACGTAAGGTGATGTACGGGTATGATATGAAAACCAATAGAAAATGTCGCTCGATATATATTTATTTTTACGTACAAATATTTGTTGATGTAATTTGAAATAAAATCTTAAACATCGAATGAGATATGCATCATTTGAATAAATCACAAACCTTTATAGAGTTTGTTTGTACTATTATTGAATAATCAGCCCAAAGAGGTTATCTTAACAAGACATACAACAAATCTGTCTCTTGTTTATCTTATACTCTTGTGTGTTTGGTCTGAGATAACGAAACTCAATGTTATGTTACTTCATTGTATAATATTATCTAAAAATATCTAGAGAGTCTTTTTATTATGGTACATATTAAATAATCATCAAAAAAAAATAGTAATTGATCCTCAAGAAAATGCAATGGGTAATCTAACCTTTAGGTGACCAATTGTATTTTTAGGTGATAATTTTTTTTGAGTATCATTTCAATATTTCCCTTTTATTACTAGTTAATTAAAGGGATCTAAATGGAGCAAAATATACAGTAAATATCCATGCATTTTTCTTTGTAAATGCTCCTCTGTGCTTCGTCGTTGGTCTGGCTGCATCTGCGGTCATTAGCACCCACTAATCCGCGCTAGGCCCGCGTGGTGGGTCACCGCGCAATCTCCCTATTACATCCTTAAGGAACGCCTGTGCCCCAGCAGTGGGGACATTAGTAGGCTGTGATGATGATGATGATGTTTGATAGTATGACGAAGGCGTTACCCAAACTAACGCTATAGCTGAGATAAAAAAATCTCTTCCCTTTTGTACACAATCCGCCGAAAATCCATGTAATTGTATGTGTACAAGTATTAACATTATTTGTCTATAAAAAATAATAATAAAAAACGAGCAAGCCTTACAGTAGTCGCGTATGATGTGTAACATTTGAAACCTCACCTTAAAATATAAAAAAATAGAAATAAAAACCTACTACAAAAGGAATAAGCCATTTGAACATTCTGTTCTAAAATCAAATCAAATACCGCGCGCTTTTGCGACTTCTTTTCGGCTGTTCGTCCGTCCCATTTCACGAAATCACTTCCAAAAAGGAATCACTTGCAGGAAAGCGAGAGGAAAGATGTTACACATCAATAATAAATAGCAACTACAACTTCAAACATTTGTCTATAAAAAATTGTATGTATGTTATTTAATATTATTTTTTTATGGCAAACAAGCATGGACCGCCTGATGGTAAGCGGCCACTATAGCCTATAGACGCTTGCCATACTGTTACAAAGCTATCCCTGGCACCGTTGCCTACCTTGATTACTCACCAACAGAAACGCAACACCACCAAAAGGTAGTGTTATTTTACTGCTGTCTTCTGTAAGATAGAGGCTAGAAGGGCGCTCCAATTGGAGCGGAAAATCCGCTATGCCCTACCTCTCTTAAATGACAATTCCAAATCCATATTGTGGGGAGATGCCATCCGCCTGGAATACCTCTAGAGGCATTCGCCAATTCTCGGCTTGAGGTCCCCTTAGGATCTCGCCGTCCCCAAACCCGGTGACGCTGCAAAGGTCATCTGCGACCAACAGCATACACACTCAATAAAAGAATGCGAAAAATTTTGACTCATGGCCAAAGTCGATTGATTCCCAAATAAGGTGCAGTCTTGATAAGGTGTTGAGATTCGCAACGCCCCATTGGCGTGTAAACGCGGCTGATGTGCTCCGCCTAAGGTCGGAATCGGCGGAAACGTTTGCAATTAACTAAATGCCTATGTCGTTAACCCACTTGCCATAAAAAGTTGGCAAAAAGTATCTTAAGTAACGTTTAGCTATATTAACTTTTTGTCCGTCTTGTTAATGGTATGGTTCGATATCAAAACAGAAAAGTCATCCAACACGAAGTTATTGTTTTTTTTTTTATTATTAAACTTGGGATACAATTGCTTCAATCTTTTCTCTTTTCTAAACATAATCCTGTGACTTAAAGTAACATTGTAAACTTTATCCCCCTTATTGATGACATTCGTGGCCAAGTGGTTTGTACGCCGGGTTTCATGCTGTGGTCGATTCGAGAGGTCCTGGGTTCGAATCCCTGTGGGGGCAGATATTTGTGTGATAAATACGACCATTTGCACTCCAGTCATGGATGTTTAATATATATTTCTATATGAATATATTTATATATGTATTGTATATATATTCTATCCGTGTTACCCTAGTATCCCATAACACAAGCCTTACTTTGGGGCTAGGCTAATTGGTGTGAGTGTTGGAAATATTTATTTATTTATTTATTAATAAACGAGGAATAAGATTATAGTTGTTACGCAGAGTTTTTTCATACCTATTATGATTTGTTATTTAATAAATAGAGACAAAACATAGAGGAGACTTAAAGTTTTTAATGCGAATGAAAAAGAACTTTGGTTACCGTCAACGGAGTATCAAAAAAACATAATGCTTAATTTGTTTACTTATTGATACCGGAATTGAGTATTGACCTCACGAACGAAACGTACTGATAAATTCACTGAAAAAAAAATGCAGTTATTTCTGCTGCTTGTAACACGCACCTGTCATGAACGTCACCCTTGCCTTACTCAGGGAATGTTCAATTGACATTTAGCTAACTGACACCGTTTGATGTTGTCGTTGGAAGCAATTTTATGACAAATAAGGTGTTCAAGAGATGTACCGACCAACGGACATTGGAATGTATCAAACGTACTCTATTTTTATTTAATTAACAACGTTAGTACATAAACGTTGCTGACGGAAACTGTTTAGTCGTTTCATAATTAAACGTATCGTCGATACTACTGCGTGTATTCGTCCCGATTCTGAGGAGCATTCTTCCCTTGTCATACTTTCTCCTTATCTTCTTATATGTATACCTATAGGACCTAGTACACTTACGTACATTGTTACCTGATTCTCTGTGTCCATGTCTATAATTTCATTACGTACAGATGAATTGATCTACTTATATGTTAACTGCATCGTATTATGCGATACCATCAAGAAGAACAGAACAGAAAAGAACCATCAATGCTAGTTCACAAATGTAGAAGTTACAGTTTTAGGAGTTAAGGAGCTTGACGAGAAATGAGTATGTTTTACGAAGATAATTACATATCCAAATGTATTTATTTATATTTTTCCTTGTTACAGGAGAAATCAGGCGAACCTTATTCCGGTAAACTATCGGTGAAATCGGATCTTAGTCCAGTATTTGGTAAGTTTGTATTACACCTTATTATTTTTTTATAACTTTCCAATGTAATAATATCGAATGAATTGGTTTAGATTATCGAACTTCAAAAGAAAAAAAAACGGAACGCTTATAGAAGCATCTTGTTGTTCGTATGTCAAATACCCTTTTGTCAGGAACGCGTGAAGGTATGAAAATATGAAAAGTTGATACATTTCTAGGTTATTTCATTTAATATTCAGATAGAATTTTCAGTAGCAAATTACTAAACAGAATATAAAAACAAACCTGGTACATTATCAACTATGAATGGACGCAATCCAAAAAACTAATTCTTGATAAAAAAGCAATTCGTAAATAATACATAAAAAATGCCATAACCACTGAAGTTCCAAGCTCGTACGTTTAAACAAGGTTATCGCATCTAAATGAATGCTTATGTTAGTTTAAATCGATAAATCTTAAAAGTTTACCTAAATATTCGAATTCCGGAGCGACATTAGTGATGTGTAATTGATTCTGTCGAGCATCGAGTCTTCGTCGAAGGTGAGAATTATCGCCTCGCCTGCGCCTTCTACGCCATTAGCTACACGAGAATGTATTTTCCCGCCATCTCGTAATCATCTGTCGCTATCATAAAGATAATTTCGTATAATTAAGTGTCACCTCCTGTTGAGGAGAATAGTTCACGCAGACGTTTCGAGTATCAATATTACGAATAAAAAAGTAGATGTTATGTTTTTTCTACTCGATCAAGTTAAGAAAGATTTAATTCGAGTATTGTATTAACTTATAGACTACTAGCAGCCGCCCGCGACTTCGTCGGGGTTATCTTTAGTTTTTTAATAATCCCACAGGAACCTGACATTTATCCGAGATAAAAAGATTCATACGTCTCAATCCAGGTCATAAACAATATGCGTACCAAATTTCATGCAAAACTGTTTAGTAGTTTTTGCATGGTTGAGTAACAAACATACAAACTTTCACATTTATAGTATTTTATAGTAGGAGTAGGATAGTAGGATATTAAACATGAATTCAAGCCGTAGCAAGAGATCTAATGCTTCTGCCTAAAGCGTGACTAGAGGAATTTATGTAAAAAAATGGTTGCCTGTAAAGTCGGTTTTACGGGCGAAGATTTTACGTGACAACGTCTTTTTCTCGGTAGAATATTTATTGATATGAATATAATTAAATTGCACAATAGGAACAAGGAATTGAATGAAAATAAGAATTGCACAAATTTTAACTATAGAAATATATTTTGTTTACTAAAACATTGTACATGTAAACTTAAACTTAACACGAGAGACTCATCGTAACGTTACCGAGCGTTACACTTTTTCATAAGTGACTCCCAGCCGCAACCTAATTTAAGACGTTGTCACGTCAAAATTAAGTCAAGATATTGATTTATGTTTACATGGTGGCTTCTACGAAAACGATTAAATAGTTGACAAAAGAATGACGACCAACATCCATCAAATCAGTCGAACATGCATTGCTGTATTAAAATATAAGTAGATCATCATCAACTTTTGTTCATATCAATTTGTGCTACATGTCTGCCTGTTTTCGACCAAAAACCACGATAACTAGGTGCTTGTTACAAATACCGGTTTTACGTTTAGTGCAAGAATAATGACCTCTTAGTCATCACGTCGTATAATACCAACATAATAGGAAGGTGATCGAAAATTATAAAACTCCAAATTGATTACGGATCGGTCTAAGGTGGGAATTACCATGGACTGTTCCGGTACGGGGTGCCCATTACTGACGAATTATGTGTGTTTTATCGCCAGCTTATAATCATCTGTCACTATCGTTACAATATTTTCGTATAATTTTTATCTGGATACGCCTCTGATAGGGATGTGTGGATGTATCGATGATGTTATCGATATTTTACTTCATAGGCATAATCAAATGAAATTCTCACACCAAGCCTCAAAGAATGACATTTATCATAACTTTTAACAAATGTAGACCTGAATAGGTCTGTAGTACTGTTTTTTAATATAAATTTTGATGACGTCTTTAAACTACCTTAAATAGACGTTCTTCTAAAAATAACGACAGTGCAAATTATTGTCTTTTATCCAATGTAATACTTATTGTAACTTTGCTAAACATACAATGATATTGAAAACATAAATACACATTATTTCACGAAATGCAAGTATTTGCTCTCCGTAATTTTATTTGAAATTAATTCAACAAACAAATCCACAGTAAATATTAGTCATAACAACCGAGGTTTCAGAAAATTTTAATAAAGTACTATTAACAACACAGAAAACATCGAAATATTTTTCGTTATACAATACATACATTTTGTGTAATCGAAAAGCGCTTTTAACTTTGACCTTGCCCATGGACTCCTTTGCAAATAACTTAATTCTAAATTATTACTATAGTATAAAGACAGCTTTATTGATATTACAAAAAAAGTTTTTGCTTTCGTAAAGTTATTACCTAAGAGACCGTTTTATGACATAATATAAGCTGTTGGTCCCGGCTGCAGCTGCAGTCGTTAGTACCCACCAATCCGCACTGGGCCAGCTTGGTGGGTCATGGGGCAATCTCCCTTTTCTATCCATAAGGTAGGTCAGTACCCCAGCAGTGGGAACATTAATAGGCTGATGATGATATATTAACTAAGTCAAAAAAATATATGACCTTCCTAAATTGTATATATACTTTTAATACAGAAGACGTATTAACCATCATCCGAGTTTCTACAAAATTATGACATATAAATTTTTAATGGACTGTTAACATAACATAATTTATATTCATCTCCACAATATTTACCTACCATAAAAGTATGTTTAAACTTTAATGTTTGCACATCCACATTTGCACGGCAAATATCTAATGGAGCACAATAATTATCACCAAAACTTCATTTTATTTACAAAAATTAACATAAAAATGTAGTTTACTTTTAAGGCCTTACTGTATTTTTATTACCTTCATTAGAGTAATATTGCGTGAAATTTCCTACATTTTTTTTCTTTTTAGGAACATTTATCACTCAAAACATCGAGAGTTGCCCATCACTAGGAGCGACGGGCGAACGCCTCGTTATTTGTTGTTATTAGCTTCGTTTTTTGTTATTTTTTTTCTACCTCGGGATGTTTTCGAGGACCGGTTAGAGCTTAATCTGATCAGCCGGCCACGACTTGTTACGGAGGAAAAAATGTTATACTGCGCGAGCGATTGGTGAAGCGCGTTTAGTTTTCTTTAGAGTTCGTTTTGATATTGTAATGTTTAAAAATAAGGGATAGAAATTATTTAAAATATTCTTTTTCCATTATGTTTAATATGTGCGAATTCAAAAAAGCTAGTACATCAGATTTCCGTATAAAACTATTAAATATAAAAATATAAATCTTTATTTGCAATTAAATCGTTTCTAGTATTGTATTTGTAGTTATGTAGGTTCCTATTATTTGTAATTATTAATCAGTAAGATAATATTAATCACCAAGAAAGGGAGGTCATAGTGGATTTCCCGCTCGAATTGGAGCGCCCGTCTGGGGAAGTTACCTCCACCTTACACAAGACTACAGTAAAATAACACTGTGTTTCTGTCGGTAAGTAAGGTTCCAGGGCTTTTAGGGAAGGAGTTTGGGTTAGGGTAGACAACGTGCGAGTGATACTTTTGGTATCGCAAGCGTCTATAGCCTTTGGTAGACGCTTACCACCAGGCGAGCTATACACTTGTTTGCTGCACTTTTACCATAAAAAAAAAACATTTTAAAAGTGCTTTTTAATCCAATCTGCATTTTAGCAAATGTTCTCCAGAGCTATACTGAAAAATACAGTCTCTATTTTCGTAGATTCAATATTCGAATTATAGCCTTTGGTGGACGCTTACCACCAGGCTAGCTATACACTTGTTTGATGCACCATTAACATAAAAAAAAAACATTTAAAAAGTGCTTTTTAATCTAATCTGCATTTAAGCGAATGTTCTCCAGAGCTATACTGAAACATACAGCCTCTATTTTCGTAGATTCAATATTCGAATGTTATGTAAGTTCCTATTATTTGTAATTATGAAATACAGTACTGGAATAGAGTTTGCCAATATCTTACGCATGGTTGAATTTATGATGTTAATTGTGTTGTTTATTTTTTTGTAAGTACGTGTTGTGTTGATATCAAATAAACCTTCAGCAACTGTTTTATTATTACCGTAGAAGAACATACCTACGTATTGTACCCACGTATCCTGGCATAGACAGAAACATAACGTCTGTCGCAGGCAAAAGTCAGCACTTTATAAATATTCAATGCGATTTCGTATTAAATCTGACGTCTAGACTTTGCTCTCGCATCCTTATCTCGCATCGAACCGTAATACTGTCCGTCCTCGTCGCACGGCATACAATTTGCGAATAGTATTCCCAGCTCGATTACCGATTTAAGCCGCAGCCGTAATTTGAACTGTGCGCCATCAACGATAAGTTTGTTATTCCTTAGGTGTTGTTGGTACAAGTTTTATGTCATTACAGCCAGTGTCTAATTGGAACTTGATATGCGTACACAATCAGACTTTGTAGTTAAAAGATTAACGAGCTTTTTACACTTTGGTTGTTAGGTTTAATTTAATACCTCACTACTGGTTTCATGAAGAAACTTTTCGACTTTTTTACACTTATATGCGTTTATATTCTAAGGGTTCATATTCTATTTAGTGATTTCAGAAATATAACATTTTTGTTTCTTAGGTTTTCACGTACATCACTAATTAAATAAAACTAGTTTTATTTAACATTTTTTATGATAAAATACCTATTTTACTTTTTATATGAAAATGATATAAAACGTATAAATTCGTCAACGGATAATTACATCCGTTAATACATATTTTCAGCGTCATTAAAACGGATTTCGTTATTGTATTCGCACAGGGTTGCCACTTGCAAACTATATTAATTTATTCGTTTCTTATTACCAAGAAATAAATAAATAGATATTTCTTACACCTCATGTAGTTTAGCCCCAAAGTAAGAACTGTAAGGCTTGTGTGATGAGAAACTAGGGCAACGGGCAGAATACATATACTGAATGCTTAAAATACATACAACATATAACATCCATGACTTAGGGACAAATGCCCTCTTCATCATAATATATAATTCATCACCCAAATATTTGTACTACCAAGATTCGAATCCGGGACTTCTGAGTAAGCGACACCTTGAAACCATTCGAGCCACGGAGGTCTTCTATACGAAAGCGCTTTGTTAGATATGTATTCATAAACACTTAGAAAACATAAATCCTATTGAAACGCTTGCTGTTTGGAAGTGTGTGTTTGTTACTCGAATATGCAAAAACTATTGAACTGTACGGATTATGATGAAATTTGATACGCACATACTTTATGATCTGGATTTATACATAAAATGATACTTTTTATCTCGAAAAAAAATTAGGTTCGTGTGGGATTCTCAAAAAACCAAGGGTAAGGCAGACGAGGTCGCGGGCAACCGCTAATCATGTATATTTTTAATACGTCTTAAATTACTTTAGTTAGTCGAGATAAGTGTGTGGCAAAGCATCCTTCCTAGTTCCTCCAAGTTACACGTCTTTAAGCGTGGTCCGTCAATATTTGTATAGGTCACTACACCACGGCCCACCGGGGTAGTGTTCTCAGAAGTGGATGAGGAATTTTATGGGAAATCAGTTTTTTTTTTTCACCACTTCTCGTTTGCTGGACTTATATGCTCAGAGATATTATTAACATGTCAAAACTATGATGAGCTTCTAGTGTTTGGTCAAACCTTAAAATTGTGGTGCATAAAAATATGGTTTTAAAAATGGTATTTTTGGAAACCTTGGACATTTTGGATTTAAAGATTCGTTTATACGTTAACGTTGTTATGTGTTGGGATGGGGTTCGAAATTGTATGCCAGTTCACGCTTGACAGTACCTTATTCCACCATACATTTAACATACAATGTTAATCAGAATACACTTACTAAACACTGTACTTCACTATACAAGTCTTTAAACAAGCTCACTTGAACACATTACTTGCACTTTGATCGTCTTTGTATTCGTTCCGAAATTGCTGTTGAAACTCAACTGTTTGTTGCGCGGCGCCGATCGCGCTTATATACGCCAATCGACGCATTCTAGAAAAGTCCCCTTAAATTGAGAGTTAACTAGCACCCGCGAGTGCGTAGTACCTACTTATACGTAGGTAACGAGCATAAGTTGTAAACAAGTGCTGATGTCGTTGCACTTTCTCCCATACGATGCACTGCATAAGGCTCTTATTAGAATGAGCGACCCGCGGTGTCTGGTAGAATCTGTCTCCAGTATTTTCGCGGTTTTGTTTCGAGAACGTTTGTGAAAATATGATTGTAGTTTTTCATAATTTGTGACGAGAAAAAATTAAGAATACGTGTACCTATTTTTATAGTCTATATTGATCACAAAATATAAATTTCCTTCAACAAAAACGACTTTTCCCCATGAAGTTATATACCGACTAACTGCGGGTTACTATGACCTAAAATGTGCACTTTTTTTCAAATCAATTTGTAGCTTCTCTTTGTGATGAATATGTCACGTTTATATCTTGCCATTGTGAACTTTAAAGTATAAGTTACAAAGTTATCATACGAAAATAGGAAAAAATAATATTTAAGGGTTATATATATATATTTTTAATTTTGGGCCAAAGTTGGCCTTAAAGAGGGTTACTTTAGCTCCTTGAGTTTTCTCTGTAAAAAAAACTCATTTTAAGCCATGTTGGGGTTAAGTAACCCTTATAACAGATCACCATTAGCATTTTGAATACACAAATGGATGTTTTTGCCCAAAAATAATTAAGTTAAATAGAAAATATAACTTTAAATTTAGAAAAAATAGTAAACTTACCGAAAACCACAGTTTTAAGAAAGTTTGCGCATGAACTTGCGAACTATTTCAGTTACAAAAAATCCCGCGTTACAATGACAACTTGATACAGGAACGATGTCGGTAAAACAACACCACACTACGCGCCTATATGGCTATCTGTGATTTTCAACTGGAACTATTACGGTCACCCAAGAGATACTGATGGGGCGGCAAGTTCAATATTTTTTCTGATTTGGGACAAAGTTACCCGCCCGAGCTAAAGTAACCCTCACTTACGGTATCTATGCTTTTCCCCGTGACTAGTAGTGACAGGTAAAATCAAATTCCTACAAATTTGAGCTACATCAATTTCAGCTGTCAACCCTGTCATTGTCAAAAAATAAGCTTCGGTAGATGCGTTAATGTGCAATTTTTGCCGAAAACCAATCAAACTGCGAACAGCATGATTAATAGTTCAGCGTCAGCGTTAAAAATAATGGTAATAAAAAAACCTCTTTTATTCTAGGTAACGTACCGATTGTGAAAAACAATCCTTTAGAGGTCGCTGCTTTGATTGACACAAGTAAATTAAATGTTTGGTAAAAAATCTGGGAACGGGGAAGCGAAACTAATTTTGTTGTTGGTATACTTTTTGTAATTTATCATTTTCACATTTATTGGTTTCGTTATGAAATGGTTTTTTGAATGGTTTAAGTGGCTTTTTTGGCTTTTTAGTGAACAACAGTCTTCTAAGATAGGTAAGGGTGAGCACACACAGGTTGCTTGGTGCCGTTTACCGCAGGTTTAATTCTCGCTCTTATCACAAAAATATTAACTTTTTATTATTGTATAACAAATATAAACCAATTTTGTTCAAATTCACGTTGTCAACTTTTATAAAATTAGATCAATACTGTACATGTATTTACATTTATAATGTAAAATTCGATATCTTATCAAATGAAATTTATTATATTTAAGGTTGATTTCGGTATAATTACTTATACAGAATTTAGCACGCTTTTCAATGAGCCATTTTGATTGTTTTTGTACGAAAATTTTACTGACCCCATTTTGAAATCCACGAATTATTATTAGACTCTGAATGATTATTAAATCATATTTTTTTTTGTGTTAAAGGGGTAGAAAATAAGCGTTTGGCCTGCCTGATGGTAAGCGGCCACCATAAAATATAAACGCTTGCGATACCAATAATATCACTCGCACCATCGCCTACCCTGACCCAATCCCCTACCCCGTGGAGCCCTGGAACCTTATTCTCCGACAAAAACACAACTCTGCCAAAATGACATGCCATCTGTAAGGTGGAGGTAACTTCCCCTTCCAATTCGAGGGTTGCTTCCGAAGTCAACTTTGACACATTTGTCCTTGTTTGAATTTAATTGATTACCTACACAGAACAAGGAAAGAGGTTGGAAAGTCCATTTGTACGGGACCGTTCTAGAACCGATGTCGCTACACCCCCCCCCCCCCCCCCCCTCCAACATCACGTGTATTTTTTAGTATATAATATTTATAAAATACAGATATGTATAAAGTACACCCCCCTCCCCCTTGTGATATTTTGTGTTTTTTTTATGGATCCCCCCCCCCCGGTTTCGAGCCTCACGTGTTTAGTGGACAGCCCCTTTTAGACAATAGCCAATCAAACGACGCGACAACAAACAATCGAACCAACGACTCCATCAGAACCAAGTTTTGGTCAAGTTATGCGCATTTGCTCACACATTACTGTGGCGCACCCGCTCACAAGACCATTCTAACCTCTTTCTGTGTTCTGTGGCTACCTAGTTTGTAGATAAACGAAGTAACATCAACCATTGTATTTCCGCGCACACCCAAACATTAGATGAAACTTTTTTAATTAGGTCGTAATTACACTAAGTATTCTTCGCGTTTCCCAATCAGAACCCATTGTTTGTTAATATGTATATACCCTATACCTGTACCTACATGTTGATACATGTGCCAAAAAGTTTTTGCCTAAATTACGTTTTATTTCACTTCCAGTCGAGCATGGGAGAATTTCAAGTAGTCGCAAAAAATCGAGGCTGTTGACACGATAACACATGTAATATGCTTGCGAAAACCGGCGTCCTCACGCTGATACGAGCGGATAACATCAAAATTATCGGTTTGGCGAATATTTGATAAATACGCCTACGAGCTGTCAGATTGCGAACGGACGAGCACGCAATGCGTTTCCGAGATAAGTGTCCGCACACATTACGCGACTTCATCGGCGCGGCTGACTGTTTCTGAAAAATATTCAGAAAAACTTTTTGAACGGGTATGAAGAGCGATTTATTAGTTCGTAATTAAGGACGTTTTTGGACCCTTTACAGCAGCAGCATCCTAGGGTGTACTCACCTAACCCCCATTGTTGGGTGCCTGCTAAGCCGAAAGAGTATCGGACTGTTTTTTTCTTTCAAAAACAGTTTTATTTAATGATAAGTGCGAGTAAAAATGTATATCCTAAATTATATTCACAAGTGCTTGCATTAGGCAACAGGGACTAATTTCTGGCCTTGTGTCCAGCTAAGCGTTACTCCATCCATAGAGACCATCGAAAGAAAGACATGTACAAGTCGAAGCAAATCTCGCAATCTCGCACTTACGAGTAGCTGTGGTGACGACCGCCCAATGTGCGGTAGCTCTTAGATATCTATCTTGTAGTTTATTAAACGTATGTGTATTAATGTGTCGCGTTATCGGTACACACATAGTCGATTTGGCTACACGCGTTGCGTGATCGAATCTCAGTAGATGTTAACACGGTTGTGATAACATCGTTGTTTTTTTTCTACTGTTCTATAGAACGGTAACTATATTTTGGATTCCTACAAGCAATTCTCACGATGACTTTTGAACTCAGTTTTTTTTTATAAATTGTTCCGATTAATGACTCCATCTCACCTCTAGGGCGATTCTGTAAAATAAAATCTCACTTCAGATTTCGGTAGCTGCTACATGGTACATTTGTTTGATATGCATTACGTCATTACCTATAGGGCAAAATGTCGCTACGTCTGTAGAAGCAGCCAGTATTAGATATTTGACATTTCTCAGAAATCTGAATAAATGAGATCGTAAGTGAAATTGCATCTTACAGAATACCTATACTGATGTTAATTAAGAGTGGAGGAGAGACGAAGATAGCTGGTACAGCAGTTCTACCAGCCACAGCAGCCATCCTCATCTTTAAGGCCTGCATATTGCTTCTTCACGCCTCTCTTAAAGGACCCCAGGTTGTAGAAGGGAGGAACCGTGTGAGCGGGTAATTCCATTTGCGGATAGTGGATGAAGAAATGAGTCACCAAACTTACTACTAACTATAACGAACATCTGAGAAAGTTGCTTAATAAACAATTTTTAGTAAATATTTTTTTAATGTGATTTCAGGTAAATTCGAACCACACCCGGCGGCCAGTTTCAACATGGGTTATCTGGTGACGCCGTATCCCTACGCCAATGGTGGGGCGCACCCTCTACCCGTGTCTATGGTGAGTTTAGTAGATTTTAGTAGAATTTGGTAGATTTTAGTAGATTTTGGACTTTGTGCTTTATTTGCAGAAGTTATATAATTATTCAACAAAGGTTTCCTAAGACAAGCTTTTCCCTATACTGTCCATTGGGACGACTTGTGGTGAGGTGTACAAAGTGTACATGAATAGTCTCATGATTAACTATAATACCACGTGGCTTATAATTAATCACTTAAGTTAATTAGTTTATTTAGCGTATCTTGAAAAGCAAGAACATTGCAAACATACTGTAGTTTACAGTCATTTAAACAAGGTACCGCAAAATAACAAATTTGTTTAATCGATTGTTAATCTTATATCAGGCGATGTAAATATTAATTATTAAAGTTTATTTGAGAAATTAGACAGTTATGGATAATTTGATCTGTCCTTTGAATGTTGATAATGCGTTATCTCGTGAATACTGTTGTCGATGACAAAGAGTTTACTTGTAATGCAAGTACTCACTCAACTTATCAAACTTTAAGTTAGCATGCTGATGATTTACTTGCTGTTTTGGTTTTTATCATTAATATGATAAAAAGGTGGCAAAGAAACAAATGATCCACATGATGGTAAGCGACCTACAGAACACAGAAGGGTGATCATAGACCGTTTGTTCGGGAACCGATGTCGCCAGCTTGCCCCCACAACTACTAATAATAGCCAATTAAACGACGCGACATCAAACAATCGAACCAATCAGCGCTTACACCGAGAGCAACGACGCAATCAATACCAAGTTTTGATCAAGTTATGAGCATTTGCTCACACATAACTGTGGCGCGCCTGCCCCTCCCACAAGGCCGTTCTAACCTCTTTCTGTGTCCTGTGATGGTGATAAGCGAACACATGGTATGATTTATTATAACTATTTAGATAGGCAGGTGATACTCATCGAATGGCTCTCAATAAAAAAATTGGTCACCCATCCAAAAACCGGTCACCGTGAAAGTCGCTTAACATCCGCAATGGCAGATCGATCGAATTACTGCTACACCGATCTCCCTTCCTCCACCAGAGTTTGCGTAATGTAAGCGATAAAACTCATTAATGCGTTACCAATCTTCCATCCATTTAAACTGCTCCACAGTAGATCCACATAGATCGTGTTTAATCGGTCTCCGAATACTATTTTTATTGGTACATTTCCCCGTACACCACGTGCCCCGGACCGGAAACGGTAACACAAACAGTTTTTATTTCTGTTCATCCTGCCGCCATTTTGGAAGAAGGGGTTTAAAAAAATTAAAACGCAATTAAAATTCCTGTTGTTATCTATCGCGACTGTAGCTAGTATATTTAAACCTACCAATATTTTTTTCTTAGACATAGAGTCTTGAAAACGGTGTAATGTTATCTATAGTAATACAAACCTATTTATAGTTGCGTCAGACATGATTTTATAGTTCAAGGATACTTCTGTCCTTATACTTCATTAATAGTAAGGAAAACTGAAAATTATCATGTCCTTGTAGACTTGCAAATTGTAAGATGCATCTATCGTTTTAGTTAAACGAGGTACGTAATATTGATAACTTAAAAGCAAAATAATTAAAAAAAATATACGTATAAATATGAATTTGTTTTTAACTAAATCAAATCAACGTTCTCTCAACTGAAATCCGCTTTTGCACTTAGCGTAGTGTTCAACAAATAAATATGCAAATAAAAATGGCGTACATAATAATTAAAGCAGTGAGTGCTACAACATTTGAATTTAGAACCGGCGAATGACATTTAAAAAATCGAACGTCGCTCACCGTCACGTCAATATCGTTCAATACCTAACCCTAGTACGCATGCACGCCGCGCGCCATTCAAATCCTTCGGAACGCGGTAAGAAACGAAAAAAGAATCCGCCGCGAAAATATGAAACTCTAAACGCAACAGGTGGACATACGACCGTCTCATTCTTTGCTACGACGTTTTAAGTTTCGTCTCTGTTCTGCGGAAGCCGCCCCTATGGTCGCCGCCCCCGCTCTGGGGCGGGAAATTTAAATGAAGGAGGGGATAGGATGGAAATGCTTTTCTTTTTGCTCGCGGTCGCGGGGTGTGTTTTAGAGCTTTTGTCTGCGTGAATGCGGCCAGCAATTTCGGGGTCGCTTAAGTTCCGTCTCGGGATTTGAAAATCGAATGCTTTGTTTTTAAAACGAGTGCTCTATAAAAACCTTGACTTCGAAGAGCAATTATTATGGAAACTATATTTTTATATTTCAAAATAAGGTTATCATAACGAAGGCCAGTAACAAATGTTATTTTCCGAGAAAACTATTTCTGGTGTTCGATAACATAAATTAATGTAATTGCTATTCCTGTTGTATTGTTATCAAACGTTTGCGACAAGTCTCCTTACTGTCTGACTACATAAACACATTGTATTTTTTTTTATAATATCGATATGTAACTTTTATCTTACAGAAGACCAAGATGGTTAAGAAGCATTACTCCTGCTTGTAGTTGGTGATGTTGTATTTCTAATAATGAATTACAGTAGGTTAGGCGGTTGGGTCAAAACAGCAAGGTATCAGGTAGTTAGGTATACTATCAGCTATCCCCACGACTGGACCTCTTATCTTAAGATTATTATGATAATAGGGGTGGGATAACTTGCTTAAAAAATAAGGCATACTTTCCACCAATACCAGTAAAAGTTAAGTGACAACTTTTACAATTCATGTAGTTATTTTTTGATCGATAAGGGTTCTACTGAAAAAAGCCGACGTTATTTCATTGTAAGACCCCTTATTGGTCTATAATAATATATACTCCTTAATAATAAATGAAAGTGTTTTGTTTCTTTAAATCAAATTTCATTAAGTGTTGTGAACAAAACACTGCTGACTAGCGCGAATAACGTGGAGAAGTGGACTATTGTAGAGCGAAAACTGAATCTACAGCCTATACAAATTAATTAAAAATTTATGTTTTCTTGCCTTTCTGTTTTGCTGCACCAAAGCTCTATATATATATTTATTTCCAACATGAATTTTATAAAGCTACTTTCGTTTTATTTCACATCCATCAAACTTTTCCCAAAAACATTATGCGTACGTCTCACTTTAGTAAACTATGAAAAATACTAACATCATATGGCTATAAAAACTTAATTTCACCGTTACGTCTGCCAGTTTGTATGCACAAATCACCATATCTCATCGTAGGGTGTCTCACGCCGCCAGCGCGTGCCCCCGATGAATCGTGAAGATAGAGTTTTGTCAGAGCTATAAATTTTGATAACTCCGCAATGTACTACGTATCTAAGTGCTTACTTTTTTTTATTTTCTGAGCTAAAAGTTTGCGTTCATCTTTTGTCTTAAAAAAAAAGAAATCTTTTTCTTATATTCGCGCATAGAGAATGAATATCAAAAGTTTGAAAAAGGAATGCAAAATAGAAGGATAATAATATATTTTGAAATTTTCGTGGGAATCTGTGTTCCAATTATGACTTTCAAACACAAAGCCGGAAACAATCTTTAATGATTCCAATCATGTTAAAGTACAATAAGTATTAGTTACCAACACAGCTAGCTACAACATATTAGAAATATCATTTTGCTTTAATATTCGAATGGAACAATACAAATTTCAAATAAGTAGCGTAAACGAATTCGAGTAAGTTCGATCTCATTAGGAGGATCATCGGACGGAAAGCTCCAATCATCTTTTTAAAAGACCATCCAGATCGTCTCCGATGCCCATAACTCCCGGGAAAATCATTACACACGCCCTGGTAATTCGAATTTCGAGTGCCCCGTCTCCCACCTCCCTTGCCCACCCTGGATCTCCCCTAACCCACCCATTGCATCTCATTTTCAAATGTTCTAACGACTATGCCTCGAATGCTGTACAGCCAACCGTCCGGACGCTAAGCAACATCCCGTCCTATCCCTTCACAAATAAGACTTACTTTTCTTTATTGAAATCGAAAACTTGATATACGAATAGGGGCTCTATTGTATCCGTATAAAGTCACGTTCTCATCGTCATTTGTTATTGCGCGGCAATGTATTTTGCGCCTTACGTCTCTTAGGCGGGGGCTTTCCACTGAATAATGGTAGATTTTCCCCTCTTATTTTTTCGTGAATTTTTTATTTAAGAAAGGGATAAGATTTTAATGTGGGCGCTCGGCTTTATTACTGCCGATTGTGAGATGTCTACCATTGTTGTCAGTCCTGATGCGTATGGGGTTTCCGCTTAAAGTGTTTTGTATGAGAAATGTGTCCTGTAACGACGTTTTTGGTGATATTTTTTACGGGCCGTCATTTTGAGCGTCGTTAAAGGAAGATTTAGATGTCCTTTTCATTGCTTTACTTTTAAAATCTGATTTTCACGTTTTATAATAGTGATTTCATATAATTAGATGTAAAAAGTACATCAATTGTAAATATTTTAAAGTCTTGTGCTTTGGTCATTTGCTGCCATCTCAAGCTCACCTGGCTTGTTCTAATGACGTGAATAACTGTTTAAATTGCTTTTTTGACATAATTTAATGTACTTACTTCGTTAAGCTAAGACGTTAAGCTTATTTCGTTAAGCAAATGGGCTATGTGTATTAAATATCCCGAGGAACTTGAAGAACTAAAACACAATTTAAAAATACGTACTGCCGGATGTTTACTGATTTATGATTTATTCCGTAACTTTATCCGTGTTAGTAGCGAATAAAATGATGGTTTCCAATACTTGAAACCTTAAATACTTAATCGCTCCTTGTACTTCCAATCATACGAAGTTACCCAAAAGCTGTGTGATAGTTGCCGAGTCGATCAAGGCTGTTTAATTTTCCATATGAAAAGCAAACGCCGAGTATGTTATTATTTCTTTAAAGACCTCCCATCAGAATCTATAGATGATTACGAATGTCCAACATCAAAATCCATAATTATGTATTCTACCAGTAACTGCCGAATACTCCGGAAGCTAGTCCACATTCCCGGCTCTGCTCGCCCTTGAACCTCATGACTCTTCACAATACGTGTAGCCGGCTTGCCTCAACTTGTAAGCTTTCGTGATGAATGAGTACAAACAATAAGTTTTATCTGTGCTAAAAAATGTGCTTAACTGGTGGTAGGGAACAAATATGGACGATTTAAAAGAGTTGTATATGAAATCTAAGAATTTTCGCTATATAATTCGTAATACATAATTTAATAAATAGAAAACAAATAATTTACATTGTATACCTTTAAAACTATTAACTCCTAAACAGAACAAAGCTTCAATAAAATACTTTTTAATCGGGTTCAAACTGTGCTTTCTTAATAGTTTTACATATTACCGACGTTCTGGATATTTTACCCGTGTTCTTTTTTTCATTTATTTATTTATGAGTAAGTTCTTGATCCTCTATCCGACCCGAGAACAAAGATGGGATCTACGGTTTAGCGAGATTACCCATAACAGCCTATTCACTCTGGCTTTAAAAAGAGTCGGATTATAAGTACTCGGAAGGAGGAGCTCGATGGCGCGGGTGGTTAGCGCGTTCGGCTGCGATCGTTGAAGTTAAGCAACTTTCGCAGGGGTCGGTCATTGGATGGGTAACCATAAATCTTCTATCTCGTTCCTCCGTGCTTCGGAAGTTACGTTAAGCCGTTGGTCCCGGCTGCATCTGCAGTCGTTAGCACCCGCCAATCCGTACTGGGCCCGAGTGGTCTCCATATTCCACCCATAAGGAAGGCCTGTGCCCCAGCAGCGGGGACATTAATAGGCTGATGATGATGATGTACTCGGAAATACGGACGCAAGCAGGCATTTCCTCTCCATCGCTGTATGCATTCTAAAAGTATTTGAGTAGCGTTTGATGCGAAGTAGCAACAGCAACCAAGAAAGGATAGTAACCTGCGGTGCGTCTGGACGTCTGATGGTGGAAGGGGGAAGGCGGAATGAGTTCGTGTTAATGTAAAAAACAGAAGGTTCACGAGAACAGCAAAGCTTTCTTTGCTGTAATTTAGTTAGAGAATATCTGATTTTGAATTCGAATTGGAGAGCCGTTCTGGGAAGTAACTCCAACCTTACAGTAAACCACAGAGCAATAACACTACCTGAGAGGAAGGGACCGCTGTCGAGTTTGCGGGTGGCGGATACGATTGGCCATGTGAAGTTAAAGCATAATAGGCCCTGCCAGAATACCAGCGCTGCTGTGACACGTTTTGTGGCGTGTTACGGCAGCATTATGCTGAGGCAGGGTCCTGATTCACCACACATTGTACTATGATTAATGTATTTTTTTATTTCTTCATTCCATTAAGTATTTTTTTTTTGTATGTTGTTCTGTAAATTAATGTGGTCAATAAAATATTTCTACCTCTCTACCTGTTGGTGGTGTTTTTTCTGCTAAGGTAGGTTCTAGGATTTCACGGGATAGGGGATAAGATCAGGGTACACAACGGTGTGAGTGATACCCTAGTGTTGTCACCATCGATACTCTCTGCATACCGCATGCTATACCCTCAGCACGAACCAATATCGAATTCGAATATTTGAGTTCGCCTCGCCTGAACACACTTTTCGTAACGCGTAACGCATTCGCTAGCTTACCCCCCAAATCAAGTGTGCGTAAAGAAGTTTCATTTCAAAAATCTTCCATATATTGATTCGTACTAAGGGTACTGCATATCATCAAGCGGAACATATACTTGTCTGCGACCCTTTTGTCTAAAAAATGTATAGCTAATAGACATCTCACCGTTTAACATTAATCCACTCCTTGTAACCGGTCAGTCACTCAAAACGCTTCCACGCCCGCTACCTCCCATGACTTACGGCAACCAACTTAAATCGGAAGCATGAATGACATTAGCGAGTTTCTTTGTCGGCTCATTTTTGGTACGGGCACGCGTTGCAGTCCTTTTGCAAACGCCGCCGATGACTATCGGTTATTGTTTATTAACTTATAATGGTTTCGAAGGGATAACTATTGTATTATAAGTATGTTGTTTATGCCAACCTGATTAGCGTTGGCGTGCAAGATTACTTATGAAGGAAACGAAACGTATACCTATTTGTTTAAACAAAATTGATTAACTGACTACTTTACCGTTCCAAAAGAATTAGCCAAATACATGTAGTTAAGAGCTCCAATAGATCCTATTGTGTAGGTATGTTCTTCTTTGAGGGTCCAATGGGCACAATGTTCTTGATAGGAGGTCGAATTGGTGCTTTTTTGTAGGTAAGCTATAAGGTCCCAATAGGATGGTCCAACTAATTGCGGTTATTTGATCTATTTTTTTTTCTATCACGAAGTCAAAAGATCTTATTGGTGTTTTAAACTTGCTGTTACAGATGTTACTTAATGGTACTTTTGCATTAGCATTTCTTTATTACGCAATTTCATACTGAACTTGTAAACTGCCTTAGGCCTTATTTTTTTAATACCAACTAATCCACTAACCCGAATATTGTATTATAAACAGCTACTTCATAGGATGAATACGGAACAACACCAAGAAAAAGTTTGATGATTTTGACAGATTTATTTATCACTTAATCATTTACCTGTCTTTATGATTGAAAACCAAGACTTTTGGAATAAAAATATCATCAATATAACTTTTCGTGAATGCGGTGTCATCATCATTAAAGTTTCATAAAATCATTTAACGAGTAAACTTACATGAACTCCCACCTATCAGACTGTAAGGGTTGTTATCACTTGGAGCAGTGGGGATGATATTAGAGGGGCCTACCCCCTACTATGGGGGTTCCGTAATACTTTTAAAAGCATCGGCACCCTCCTCGCGCCGCTTTGTGCAAGAGATCTCATTGTGCGTACAGTCACCGACGAAAGTGTCCCGATGTACAGGCACCCACAAATCAAGTTATACAAAACTGTCAAATTTCTACGAATTACTTTGAGCTTTATAAATAATCTTTCGGTTTCACTCGTATTAATTTGAGGAAAAAGGTTATAGTGAGTCAACCTTAAAAGATAGATGTATACGGACTTTTTACAGAACCCTTAAATAAACAATAATAATAAATAAATAAATATTTCCAACACACACCAATTAGCCTAGCCCCAAAGTAAGCACTGTAGGCTTGTGTTATGGGATACTAGGGTAACGGATAGATTACTGTTACGTATATAAATGTATTTATATAGAAATAAATATTAAACATCCATGACTGGAGTACATATGCTCGTATTCATTACACAAACATCAGCCCCACCAGGATTCGAACCCGGGACCTTTCGAGTAGGCGATACCATGAAACCCGGAGTACGTACCACTCGGCCACGGAGGTCGTCAAAATGGGAAACAATTCCGTCATACATGATTTTTGTGTAACATTTACCGTTTACGCTGCGCACGCAACGGATATTCTTTCCCGTTTTTCCAATATTTTACATTGATGCTCCGCTGCTATGGTCGATGATTTATAATAAATAAATCTTTTATTTTCAGACAATACAAGCTCGTGTTGTTGGTACCAATGCATTATATCCAACACAAAAAGATTTTAATTTCAATTAGAACCAGAAGCTCCTGAAATTATCGCGTTCAACCAAACAAATATCAGATTTATAATCTTAGTATAGATACTGATACAGCTTGGAAAAACTAGCTTTTACCTAGAGATCGATTGATTCATTCTACTAAGTCAATCAATCGTGATAATTGGTTTTGATGGTCCTCCTTCGCAGTCCTCATTACTGAGGGTCGTGACCTACCTTCTGCATCACTTTCTTCCGTATGATTTCATCTGTTCCTGTCTTTAGTGGTTGGAGGGCGTTGTGGACTGGCGAGTCTAGAGTATAGAGCGTATTGGGCTGACCAGATTCGCACCGCACTTGGTTTTGATGGTAATACTTTTTATTTAGCACAGATCTTGCTGAAATAACAAACAATTATAGTCGCCCATTTCTTTGCTTTTGTTATATGCGTCCATTCGTTATTTGATGTTTGGTAACAAGAACTGTTATTGAATCACCCCATTATATTGGATACTCAAACGTTACTTTTGTCTAACGAAAAGCAGGCAGTCCTTATATGTTCGCTGTGAACTCAATAGATGCATCCCGGAGCAGTGGATGGTAATTGCCTAGAAAGTCCTATTCTACCGACACCCCACCCACCTACAACCTCCCCCCTCACTACCCTGTCCCAGTTACACCCCCCACCCCGTCTGGTCTACTTTCTAGATGTCATGTGAGACCTAATCTCATTCGGAATTGCATTATTCTATACATTTCCAAGTGCAATCTTGAATGTGCTGAGTTGATATTTCAGTCACTTTTATATTCCTGAAACTTATTGTTACGAGTACTTTAAACATTAATATTACGTCAAACTAGCGTTCATAAATGTATATAATATTTTCAAAATCTTAAAAAGACGAGACATATATTTTAGCTTGACTGATATAATGAAGTATGATCATACTCTGAACTGAAATTTGTATGAGAAGCGTAAAAGTACCGCTTCGGTGGACTGCCATGGATGTTAATTAAAGAATTTGTAAATGGAACATATATAGGGCGTCCCACAGGTTTGTCACACGGAGGGAAAGTATATGAAATATTGAAGATAGAATATTTTACTGAAAGCAAGCATCATTTTATTTTTAATAACAAGTACAACTGCATTCACAGTTTTAAAAAATCGCACGCCAAAACTGGGAATTAAACTCGTGAAATGTGAAACAAAAAAACATAGATATGATAAGCGTCGAAAGGGTAAATCGTGAGGATTATTTATTCCTAAATAACATAGCATTTTAAATGAAATGAAGATCATGAAATTACAATTTTGTTCAGGAAAATTTCCTCTTACGTTTCCGTGCTTACTCTATTTACTTTATTATATTTAGCTTAAAAGACTTATTAAAAAAATATAATTTTAATTTGTGCGTGTATTAGACATGTCAATTAGAAACAATTAAGGGCAAAATTATAACCATACAATTCTAACCCCAAAGTATCTCATGGGGATAGAATAGCCCAGATTAACCCTATCCCTATAACACTTAAACGAGCGTTCAATTTCACACCAAGTGTTACCAAAAACGAAAATATTAAATCCAATTTATCAAACTATCCCCACATACTAAACCCCTCGATTATCCACTTGAAAAATAACACGAATTATGACTATTATAACCTCTGCGTACCATTGTGCAGCAATCGTTATAAATAAGCACAGTGGGCCGCCCTGCTTATTTGCACGGCCAAAAAAAATGAATATGATTTTATGGCAGGTTAAATCTATTATAAGCGGGGATTAAGTTATGAGTAATATTTCTATTTGGTAGGGGCTTTTAACGAGCCATTTGACGCCTTTTCGTTCGCGGTTCGCGGGGCACCATTGAATGGCGGATAACCCATAATTATGTATCTCACTATAATGGCGGACTTTTATAAATGTTTGTTCTCATGACAGGTGAATTATAATGATCAATCTGATTTAATGAATTGATGGAGCATATCGTGTTTTTGTTTTTGTTTTTTATACAACTATTTAGCGGATTAATTAATTGTCATGTTGTTTGATATAAAAATACGCGTACTTCTACATTATTTTTAAATAAATACTTATTATCCCGATATTCATCTTTCAACTACATACTTTATATATAATACACGTATTTAATCCAATTCAAATGGATAAATAAGGGTAGCATTAAGAATGTACCCTCGTAAATGGTATATATTAATATTGGTCAAATCGAAAATCAAAGGAACCCAGATGATCCCTAAGGAGGCCCCAGTGGACTAATGTGCCCATTTCGTGGACAAAGCGGATTATTTACAATGTTGTCATATCTCGACCCTATTAACATAATGTGACGAGAGATTCCCTTGTTTAGTTTTTTTGTATGATATTTTTTTCACGCCTTTGACGCACTGTGTGGTCTAATAGGTAATATGTTTTGACGTTAGTTTTTTACTTCGTTTGTTCTCGGAACCAATGACTCGAACTGGCTTATTAGTATCTTACAGACTTATGTACATTACGTCACGCTAGATTGAACGTGAACTCATTTTTCTCGGTAACGGAGCGACCGTCGTAAATAATTTATTAATTTTATATTAAGGATCACCGTTGTATGGGAAATGTTGTGTAACATTTATATAATATTTTTTTTTCTATATTTATAGCAACATAAGTTAGTAATGTTTAATTTTTTAAGTATTAAGTAAAGAAGCCGTCATTATATTGGCCACAAGCAACTTGTCCGGCTATGAACGGGTGCAGTAGACCAATGAGAAATTGAGAATGAATTGATATTTCAATACGGAAACACCATTAGAATTTCCAATTTTTATTATGGTTTACAGTGGATTTTCCAAATATACCCTTTTCCTGTTAATAAATAATATGATGACATCAACAAAGAGCAATTATCCAATTTGGTGCAGCCATACGGAAGTTATTCTAATCATTTTCGTTTATTAAAATTTCGTTTTCAACGAAAACTTCATTTGACTAAATAATTTCTGTACGTATTAAATACCGAAAAGTATTAATACCTACAAAAAACTATGTACAAACACGGCGGACTACAAAATGCAGTAATATCACGGTTAAAATTGTTTACCGATGACGGAACAATCGTCATGAAACATTTTTATTATTCCAGTAAAATTTAAATTGTTGTAGCGATTACGAGCACCCCATGCATTTGCTCACAAAATACTCAATTACGTAAACAAGGCAAAGAAAATAAAAACTGCCCCGTATACACCGACAACATTGTAAACGTGAAAGAAAACACAACACACCATTACCCCGGCCGGCGGCAGTTGCTAAACAAGCGAAGTTTTCCCACAAAAACGCGAGTTTCAACTTTAATATTTCAAGGGTCATTGTTGAGTAATTGCTTACATCGCGAAATAACGTAATGGGCGTCACTTGGAGCGTAGTTAAAAAAATCGATTCACCCATATTTGTTGTTAATTATAGTCGGTTGAGCCGTCTTTCCGCCTCCGCTGGTTCGAATACGATTTGAGACCCTCCCTGGTCCAATTACGAGTTCTCAAAAGTCCCCCCCTCTTCCTCCCCTCTCATTTTTAGATCGAGTCTCGTTTTAATGACCTCTCCACTCTGCCGATGTTCATTTGTCGCGAGGGTTTTGCGTACGATTATTTCACTTTTGATTTTTTTATGCCCACGTCAGGGTGGTTGAAGGACTGTGCAGTGCAGGTATATGGCTTCGTAAGAAAATGAAGTGTGTAACTTTGTTGATATGCTAGTACGTCCGTCCGTCATCTACGAGTTCTCCCTCACTTTCAATGTAATAATATGGCCCCGAGTGGGTTCATACCATCGATATTTTAGTAAATAACTTACCAAGTGCCAGTCGGACTGCTGTTTCATGTATCGAAACGACAATAAATAAGTAAATCAGTGCATCTATAGAGTCTGTGCGGAAAGAGAATGGAATTTAGATTGGAGGGTGCTGTAGTGCTTTTCTACCGTATTTGTAAAGTTTTACCTCTTTTAGACATGATGAAATACAAAAAATCGCAAGAAATCACAACAACAAACAAATCCGTATCAATACAAAACTTTGACGTTTTCAGGTTGCTGGGTTTGATTGCCAAATAAAAATCTTAATGTTAGTTCCGTTTTTCACCACGCCCATTCTCTTTCCGCACAGACTCTACCGTTGAAACTTGTTTAATTATATATAGTTTAATGAGTGGTGTGTGTGAAAACCTAAGATACAAATATTAAGATCTCTTTAATTTTGTTACTTTATTTTAAATTTTTGACAAATGACAGCGGTCGCAGTGACTCGTAGTAATCTAATATTTAAGTTTACAATGTATTTCCGTACAAGTGATAAAGTTCTGCGACAGACAGTCAATCAAGGTATATTAATAAGCTTCCGTTGGTCACCCTTCGAGTTGAACTCTGACAAGAAGGTATTTTTTTCATGTAAAGTACCTTTGTTTTTAAACTTGTTTTTTATATGACAATCGTTAACATTTGTTTTTAAATTGTCAAACTTCTTGTAACCGTTCATGGAGATGCAGTCTGATGCAAATAAGACAAGATATCAAGCTTATAAAAAAATGTACTCGAATAATTTTTGACAGATTTTTCATTACTTAAAAAGAGAGAGTATGTACAAAACAAAATATTATACTAAAGGGGAACCCATGTGAGTGTTAATTAGAGCAAACTATTTAAAAGATTAAATGAATATTCTTAATTTTATATTTTATCTCAGTCAGTTTTGTTTCTAAGTGATTGTAGTTATGTCTCGATCTCTGTTTTTTCAAATTACACCCTGTTTTAAAAAAATGTCCTCATCAATTGTACTCGCGTGGTATTGGACTAGAGGGGTCCTTTCAATTGTTTGGTATCCTGTAATTTCTATGATTCTGCATTTGGCCCGGTTTAGAGTAATTGTGAATAGGGTACCGATATTAATCCAAAAATACTCCCGTTCTTTTGTTGGAGAATTATTAATCTTTATTATTTCTCTGGGGTTTTTGAACATCTGTAGATATGATAAAAACACACATTTTATAAAAATTGAGCTGGGAATTAAAGAAGCAAACTTTATTCACTTCTTAATATTAAAAAAAATATTTAGAATTAAATAGAAAGTCTTGCAAATTTAATATAGGTACTGTTTGAGAATACATACTACGCGACGATGCAAACATAATAGCCTAACCTTTATTATTTATATTGACTGAGGATGAGTTTAAAAATTGCATTACCATCTGACAAAACAGATTCGCTCTCTTAAAACTCAAGTTAAACAAATACGGAGAAACAAATATGTCGTCCATGGATTAAGCTCGAACACTGCTCTACATTGTGAACTGTCCGTATTATACCTTCCCAGGGTCCACAAAAGGTTGTTTACATTTCGGAAATTCAATTTCACCTTTATCCCTATAGAAATAAAGGTTCGTAGCTGGAAATTCGGACCTGGCCGTGCTGCGAGATTTTTGAAACGACATTTTAAAACACGACTACACGACATGTGTCATCACATCATGTCAATGCAGGGATTATGATAACTATCGTTCGGATGCCATCTAGAATGGGGAATCACCCTTTGCGATCTCGACAGCTCCAAGTGCAACGAAAAGGAACAACTCTATTTAAATTTTAGCAATATTCAACCTTCTACTGTTGTGTTAGTGCTCATAATGGTTTATATTCGCCCCGAACATTTCGTAGGGAGATTCTGAAAAGACAATTTAACCCTAAAAAATGGTGCACGGACATTAATCCGCATGTAATATCGCAAATTTGTCATCGGCCCATAGAACACAGGGGCACATCTGTCATCAAACGCAATTCTATTTGCAGCTATTAGGCATGACATAATAGGGACACTTGATTCGATAAAAGCAAAATATTTTAATATTGGAAAAGCTATTCACAAAACTGCGCTTTTCAGTTAATTGACAAATATTCATTGAAATCAAATTCAAAGCATATATGAAAAATAATAAAGAGTTATTTCTAATTCTGTAGATGAAGAGTGCTAGATTTATTAAACAATTTGTCTCACAACCTATGAATGTGCTTACTGCTTGCATATTTTCTATGGATGGAACAAAAAAAAGGGACCATGTGTGACAGAATGATACACTACGCAGTACAGATTAATGGGTGCTACCGACTGCTGATGCAAGCGTTACCAATACCAATTTAAAGATCGGAAGAGCTTGATATTATAAACAATATTAACGGTTGCAAACCAGTTTGCCACTGAGCTTCTTAAAACAAACAAATCCTTATATCAAAGGTGACCTTATTGTTAAATAATAATTCGCTTCAGAGCAACGCTTTGATAGACGCAAAAAAAAGTATACGTGCGATTTCTGTCACCCATATTTGGGAAAGTTTAATAAACCTCGTACGTAGTGGAGCGGAGCAATTGGCCTTTTTGACGTCTTACTCGTAACCCAGACTATTGGAGGGTTACGCTTGGTATTAAAAATGTATTCTAAAAACGACACGCGCCGTGTCTTCTTCAGGTGAAAGAGGGGGTACACCCCTAACAGCTTTAGTAGTTCGCGCGATCTATTTGCAGTTTTTTTTTTGTTAAACGTTTGTTTTAGTTTTAGTCTCACTTCACAGTCTCGACATACCACTGTGCAACCTGTTCATTTGTAACACGAAATACTTTACAGTATAGAATTATAGTATTAAGTTTTTCACATTAAACCTACGGAGATGTTTTTTAAGGAGTTGCAAATCTTCAACGTTGTTGAATGATATGAATGAATATGAAATTCCTTTAAAACGAATTTTGCAATCTGTAACAATAGTTTTTAATTCTTGTCTCAAATTTAGTTTACTCGATTCGTGAATATATTTTAATCAGCTTGGTGTGCAGCTAGTATAGACCTTACAACAGTAGAAAGTTTCGCGTCCAACCCCCGAATATAATAGGTTTAGTGGAACTCATTTAGAGCGATAAGTTAACGCCCATTACCCATGTCTGGCACAGAATTGCTTGCGGACAGACACACATACGTACATTTTAATTTAGATAGGTCATATTAATGCACATGGATGCATCTAATTTACAAGTTAAAAAACTCTTTCACACTTTTCCACTAAAATGTTAGAAACATTTTTCATAAATCATCATTTATTTAATTTTGTTTTGGGAAAAATCGCATTATCATCAGGTTTTTACCAAAAGAATATTTACGCAATTACGATTATAATATTCGCTCTAAATCCAATATTATGTTAATTGTATTATAGTTTTATTATAACTAATTGTCTTTTTGATAAGCTTATGGTAGCCATACACACTACGAGAAATCGTTACGATTAGACTGTACAGTCCGAACGGTACCGATAAATCGTAGCGTGTATGTTATAAAATTGCACAGTTTCCTATACGTACGCCACGTACGATAAACTGTGTCGTTCGGACTGTACAGTCGTATCGTAACGATTTCTCGTAGTGTGTATGGCTAGCATTAGGGCTACGAATGCTAAAATGTCACTAAATTTTTGGGAGCTGCCTAACTTAGCGAAGTATATATAATATAACTAAGAATAAGTTTGGATTAGTAACTCCATGTTCTGTCTCTGTTCATTGAATGGCAAATGGCATTTGAGTGATATGAACAAAACACTGCGTAAGAAGCTTATTTATTAATAGGGAGGTAACTGTACATAAATACTTAGAAAAGTACTAGTTTCTTAGTATTTATCTACAGGAAGTGTTTGTGAATGACTGTGAATATTTATTGAATGACGAGCTCGATGGCGCAGGTGGTTATCGCGTTCGGCTGCGATCGTTGTAGTTAAACAACTTTCGCAGTGGTCGGTCATTGGATGGGTGACCAAAAATTTCTATCTCGAGTTCAGATGTTGGTCCCGGTTGCATCTGTAGTCGTTAGCACCCGCCAATCCGCATTGGGCCCGCGTGGTAGGTCATGGGCCAATCTCCCTATTTCATCCATAGGGAAGGCCTGTGCCCCAGCAGTGGGGACATTAAGAGGCTGATAATGATTTATTGAATTATAACTTTGAAATAGAACTAGCAGCACTGACAATGAGTGTCCATGTCATTAGCTGTAATAATCTATTTACTTTTTCTAAAAAAATAAATAGAACGAGAGTACAGTGAGAGTTTTGGATCAATATTATGAAAAATAATATTTTCATCCTTTTATCAAGTCCCCTTTGTTGTATGCTGATCATCAATGGCAATGCAACCGCTTAAGATATATAAACATTTAAATATCATCCATTAGCTTCAACTCGAAATGCTAGTGTTAAGAATCTAAAATACCCAGACGACCTCCGTGGTCGAGTGTTTGTACGCCGGGTTTCATGGTGTCGCCTACTCGAGAGCTCTCGGGTTCGAATCCCGGTGGGGGCAGATGTTTGTGTTATGAAAACGAGCATTTGTAATCTAGTCATATAGGTTTAATATGTATTTCTATATAAATATACTTATATATGTATAGTATATGTATTCTATCCGTTACCCTAGTATCCTGTAACACAAATCTTACAGTGCTTACTTTGAGGCTAGGCTAATTGGTGTGTGTTCGATATATTAAAAAAATGTAATGAGGAAACAATACAATAGTTACCGAAACTACTTTCTGCGGACATTCTGCTGTTCGCGCAGGATAGTAGCTTTCATTACAGCCGGCCTATTCTGTGTGTTTATTTAGCTCCTTAACAAGCCCAAACCACATACCTAATCTATCTAAAGAAAATTTTACTAGAAAATATTAGGAGTCCAACCCGCACCCTCCACTATCCGGGAGGATGCACTGACCAATTATTCTACCGCAACCTTATTCTCCGTTTCGAATTTCTTCTAGTATTACTAAGGTTCCAAGGCAACAGAACAAGATTTAAACATCTAGCAGTTAATGTGTTAAAAAATAAATGTATAATGAAATACCTAATCTATGTTACAAGCTCGTTTAACACTCTGCTAACCATCTGCCCGAAGGACACTATTAAAGCTTATGGTAACTATGTTCTACAGTGTATAATCTAAGCCTACGTTGTCTACTCCTAGACATAGGCTGCCTGTTTCCGTCTGCCCAAAACTTTGGCTTGCGCTTTGAATAATAACTATTTCCGCATTGGGCCCGTCAAGCGAGCGACATTACGTCATTATATTAGGGTTAGAACTCAATGGCCCAATTAGTACTGCACTCAATTTGAGTATGTAATTTGATTTAATAGTTACTCTTTTTTAAACGGGGATATTTTCCTGCATATTATACAAATGTTACAAGGGACCTTTTTTTCCAACCAATTTTTTTCTATTATTATTATTATTGATAATATAGCAACAGTTGTACCAATATTAAGGCACGTATTACAGAAAGATTCTCAGTGATTGATCTAGTCTTGAGCATAGTTAGAAAGGGATGTCGCTATATATAGCACATAGCGATATCCCTTTCTAACTGTATTCAAGTAAAGATCAACACTTAGTTGTCATTCTGTAAAACGAGCCTTAATGTGACTGAAACCAAAAAGGCGTATTCGTACTCTAAGTTAGCCAGTTCACATAACATTATAAATGTGTACGGAAGGGTTTATTATATTATACGCATAAGGGATGTATTATGCTTAACGTAACTCTGCTGCTTACAGTAAGGTCGCAGAGCTCTTCAAAGTAAGCGTCTGCAATAAAGTAGTTAATTTAGATATTAATTGCCGGACAGTGCAAGCTCCCGTCTATACACAATAATAACAATTGTGACACATCCGTAAATCATCCGATTGGCGTAAACAAACATTAATAGAAACTGTTCCATTGATTATGAGAGATGAGACGAGTTTAATAATACTATGGTAAATACCTTTCATGCAAAAGGCTGTCTTCAGAGACGCACAAACATTTTAAACGTATTTAGTACATGCTTGAAATGTTTTTAGGTCCATACATCCTTTGTAAAAGTTAGCCACGGAAAACATAATTTTAGCACCAAGCAACACTGGATTCGTGTAGTAATAATATACGGTCCATTCTGAATATTTTGTGATTCTGTACAAATGGAAAATCTTCTGCCTTAGCTCTCCGAAGAGGTGGCTAATAGACTGATTATTTATTATTGTGAGATGAGTTTATGTAACATTCACCTCAATAACCTTGCCCTAATAACCTTTAGAATCCCATGGGATGAAATTAAATAAACACGATCTTGAAAAATATTTATGGTTACGAAGCCACTAAAATGGACTTTTGGTAAATTCTGCGAAACTGTACTCCAACTGCCGTTGTGTACTTAGCATTATATATGAAAATAGTACCTAGACACAGTGTCGCCCATTTTGCGATTAGAATAAATATTTGGCGCTTCCGAACCGCTCGTACGTCCATTGGATAGGAAATAACTGTATTTTTTACATTTTGAATGAATACTTTATATAATTTTTAAATAATTAGTTGGTGTGGCAGTTTATAACTGCTGTATCACCTATCTTCGCGTTTGGACTTTATCACCACTTAACATAAGGTGAAGTAGAGTCATTTGCCTACCTGGCTATATAAAAAAAACCTACATTATTTTTACATTAAGTGATTGAAGAGCGAATTGAAATTATAAATGGAAGACTTTTATGTATTTTAGTTACACAAAATTGTTTGCAATTTTCTAATCTCTACACAGATGGCATGTACGAATTTCATATTTATAAATTAACTGTCACTCCGTTTTCCAAAACATACAAATTTTGTACATATTTACTATGAAGAACGATACTTGTTAAAGTAATAGCAATATGCAAGTTTACTAACAAATCGTATAGCATAATTAATGACTTATTCGCATATACACTAGACTGCTAAACTAAATATCACGCTTTTAAAATTGCAATAAGTTTTTAAGTAGATAGATGTATGTACTTCCGAAATAAAAGGGACTTGAAACAGAGTTTAATTTTGTACTAAAGTTTCAAAGAAATCTGATAAAATTACTATAAACATTTTTACGTAAAACGTAACATCTGAGGTTTGGAAAACATAGAAATTTTGAAAATGTGGTACTTAGTTTTGCAGGCCAGTGTATATAGCTGTATCTTAATAAAGATTATTTTTTTAAATTGCAATTTAATTATAACATTGATAGCTCGTTATAATCAATAATAATGTTTATAACCATTACAATTGATTGAAGCGCCTCTGAAAAATAATCGTGTATTTTTATATCTGTAACATGATAGACATAAAGGAAAAAGAATATACAATGTTGCGTGCGCCCAAGTAACATTATTACATATTTATGTTAATATATTAATAGGAGTGATAGGAAACCATTTAATAACGCTTCAAAAGAGCTTTAAATAAGCAAATTTGAATAAAGTTTAATTTCATTTCACTATCGTAATTTTTAATGATTTATACTTACTTAATATTTTAAATTAAATATTATAATGTGGTATATTTTATTACACCTTGAATTTATAAACGCTAATAAAAATAAACCTCTCAGAAAATTCTTTTGTATTTTGCAAATCGTTTGTTTAAAGATGCATAATTTTAATGTTTATATCAGTGATAGTCCTCGTATTTAGCTATAAATCTTTATCCCGCTGTGTTCGAATCATATATTGTTATTTATTAAAAAACTTAACTTTAAACGAATTCATGATTTTGTAAAATACATTATTATTATGTTTATAAATCATGCAATATCGAAAAACGGTTCATTATTAAAATAATGTTACGGCCATTATGATAACCATAAATATTTATGGACTTATGGTGTCGATATAAATAAACAAACTTACGCTAGGGAAACACAACAAACAGCTTCGCTTCGTGCTAAGAGTCAAATTTAAAGACCTAGGTATAATGAACATAGAGAACAGACGACATTATTTCTGTGGAATAGACGCATAAGTCTGCACTCAGCACTATACGCAGTTTCATGCATTGTTTCCGACTCATCTCTTAGCTTTATTTTCTTTTATAATTTCTAAAATATATTATTGTATTTAATCAATATATTTTAAACTTGCACTCGGACTTGCACTGTCTTTTTCACCTTATGTTACGAAAAATCTACCCTTTTTTTCTTGTACAAGAAAATACCTGAAGCTTCTGAAGAAGTAACACAGAAATTAACCCAACCCACATTTATAGCTTATACTTAAGACCCAGTCACCCAAATCTCAAGACCTAAACACCTAAACCTAGACGTGAACCCACGGCGGGATATAAAAGCTATGCAGGCAGACTGCCGTGTGAATTTTTGATGCGTAACCGCTTTCAGTTCGCGACGGCTTTTAAAAGCTTATTGGCAGACGAAAGGCTTCAACCTGAGACGTAGGAAAGCTCTCTATGAACGTAATTTCGTTGTTTAGTTTTCTTTTCCTGTAGCCTTTTGTTGGCAGTCATGTTTTCTTATATTCACACGAGCCGTTCTCGGTTTGATATTTTTGTTCAATACGAATTGGTACGGGGCGCTTGTGAAGACCGTTTTTCATCTATATACTAAGTATGTCCTACGATGATACAGAGATGTTGATGTCCATTACAAAATAAATGGTACCTTATCTTAGAGTATATTTTCAAATCCGTTCAGTAGTTTTTGCGTGATTGAATAACAAACATAAGAACACTTAAAAAGAGTAGGTTAATTTTGTCTGAAATTGCCGTGCACGCTACTTACTAGCTATCTTAACTGCGTTCGCTACTGTTTCTACGACGGAACAGAATCAAATATCAAGCTAAAACGCCTCTAATTAATTCAATGCGCAATCATCGATAAGATGGCTCCGCCTCGCAGCAGTCTCTTGGCCGGCAAGTCGCGTCTGTTCGGTAGCGTGATAAACGCGTTGTAACAACGAAATCATAGTTCTGCGTATCACGGAAGCGGGGCACGCCTCCTTTTCGCATCACTAATGAGATGACACGCATAATGAAGATTAGAGCTAGTTTTGAATATTTTTCTTTTAGTTTTACTAATAACTAACAACCGAGGTTTGAAACAAGAACAGAGGAACTCGATGGCGCAAGTGGTCAGCGCGATCGTTGAAGTTAAGCAACTTACGCAGTGGTCGATTATTGGATGGGATGGTAGGCATTGGGGCCGCGTGTGGGTGATGGTCTAATCACCCTATTCCAACCATAGGGCATGGCATCTTTCTTACAGCCTCAATCTTGCAAAAAAGCTTCCACACTACGAAGATAGGCTACGATACTTTAAAATGGACTCATTAAGCGATCGGCGATTTATTTTGGATAATGTTTTCTTGCATAAGCTCGTTAATAGTATTATGGACTGTCCCGATTTGCTCTCAAGAGTATATTTTAATATCCCCTTAAAACTGCCAAGATATAATTTGTTTGCGACGAGAAGCTCGAGAACGAACCTAGGCTTATTTTCTCCTATAAATAGAATGCTCTCTCAGTACAATTCACTGTCAAAGTCGACCGATATGGACATCATCGCGGATACACTGAAGAGAATAAAATCTTTATGTTGTTTGGTTGTGCCCACATAGTTTTTTCATTAATTTATTTTCATTAATTTATTTTCATTAATTTATTTTTCATAAATTTATTTAATTGTTTCATAAATTTATTTAATTATTGACAATTTAAAATTTTAATTTTATTCATAATTGTTTTGTATTGAAATTAATGTATTTATCAAAATTTTATAAGATTTAATTGCTAGTTAAGTGTGAATTGCATGTCGTAATCGCCTATAATTAAAGTTTCACTAATAAAGTGACGTACTATAAATGTGTAAATAATAAATGTCTAAGTGTAACTTTGTCGGTGATCAAATAAATAAATAAATAAAAATAGGGGCGGCTTGAGCCTCAGCAGTGGGGTCACTATTAGGCTGATGATGATTAACCAACCGACAGACAGGGATGTACGAACCCTAATAGTTGCAATGTTCACAGGATATGTTGCCATGGCGTATATGTTTAATGTTATTTCGACTCGCATTTGGCTATTTTGCTTACATATGCAAAAGCAGCGGCAAAAGAGAACATCAGCAAAGCCGAAACATTTCACGTTTGTCTTTCGTCATCAGATCACATAAATGGAAGCCACTAAATATCGAGAATTCCTTTTAAAATACCAAGCTTAAAAAAAATTCCTTAATCCCCTAGAAGAAGTTGACGACCTGTCAAAATAAAACTGATAAAAAGATAACAAAATAAATGGCGCACTGCATGCCATTTGTATATGCTCCGTTCGAAAGCTACGGTCGCTATCGAAATATATTTAAGCTTAAATGAAAAAAAAGCGTTTTAGAGGTGCTAGCAAAAAATGCGAGCTCCTTATCAGACAGAGCTTTTGAGGCTTAGGCGTGACACGAGAGGAGGAAAAGATTAAATTCTTGATAACGCTTCTCTACAAAAAGTTGATAGCGCCGAGAAAAACGCAAAGCTACGAATTTGATGTGGCCTTTAAATAAAGACTGACTGATACGTTGTTGTTACAATGTCAACCAACCCAAGCATTGTTATCTAATGCTATAATATATATTTTGTATATTTTCCAATAACTTTCTTTACATTTTTCTTGTGTTCGCTTTTTTATGATAGCAGCGGCCGCACGAGACTTCGCCCGTGTTAGCTTTAGTTTTTTGGGAATCCCATAGGAATCTTACATTTTTTTCGGGATAAAAAATGTCCTTAATTGCAAGTCATAAACTATATGCGTACCAAATTTCATCCAAATCCGGTCAGTAGTTATTGCGTGATTGTAACAAAGACACAAACTATATCTATAGTAGGATTATTCAAATTATAAATAGAGTATAATAATTTATTATTATTAATCAATATTAATCTCTCTTTTTCTTTTCAGGTATGTAATATATAATGGTGAAATACGAAAACGCTTTTGGTAAGACACTTCGATACTAATATTTAAAGTACGTATATAGATAGATCTATGTTTGTGATATTGGTTAGGTACATTTGGACGCGTGAACAGTAACAATAATTATTATTTTGAATTTTGAGATGGCAATGAATTGGAGTCTGTTCAACAAAGATTACCATTTATTACAGCAATAATAATATTAAGATTTATTCCGTACAGGCCCGGGCAAATGACCAAACAGTTGATATTGAGTGTAGTGTGATTATAAGTTAAAAGTCAGAAAAAGTTCTTTTTAAAGGCCGAAAAGTACAAACGCGTGTAGCCAGACTTGCCAATTTGCGCGGACATCGGGTCATTTCCATGCGTCTCGTGTCCACTCGCCCACTCCCAGCCAAGCAGCCAGCGTCCGTCCGTGTTGTAATCTGGATAATCTAATTGCTAATGTTGGGAGCCGTACGTAGGCGGAGAATTTTCTGGCATTTTTTTCATCGGACACATACCGATGCGGGTTGGGCCTTCATGTTTTCAACGTAATTTTTAAAATATTGTGTGCTTATTTTATACGATGTCAGTTTTGTTAAGGGAACTGTATAGAACTGTGGAAGTTATGAAAGTCCCTTAATGCTTTAAAAAATATTATCTTGTCCTGCGTGCTTCGGAAGATTCTTTGAAAAATTGGTCGTTGCTATATAATACGCATTCGTTAATACCCGTGTATGTAAACCGCACTGGCCCTGCGTAGTAAGATATGCCCCAAAAATGGGATCAAAAATTAGGTTCAGGAAGATGAAATTTTATTCGAGCATTTTATAAGTAGGTACCTACTCAGAATTTTACCGATTTTCTTCTAATACAACTTTAGTAACGATCAAAGCTTAGCAACTAAAAACACGCTTGTTAAATATATATGAAGATTCCTACATAAATAGTTAAAATTGCACACGCACATTAGTTAATTAACATAATCAAAAACCGACTAAGTAAATACATTGCTGATAACGTTCATCATCGCATGCATTCCAGGCATTTCAATTGAGTATTCTTATTGTTGTTCTATTATTAATTATTTTTATCCGCTAACTATGACATACATTTCCTGGAATGTCACAAAGTGGCGTTTAGCATTTCCCCTATTAATAAGCAGGAACAAGGGGTGGCATAAAAATATTAAAACACGGTCAAAGGTTAAACGACGATATATGGTAACATCAAAGAAAAACGCGACGCTTTGAATAGATTACACAAATGTAAATTGGTAGATAATGTAGTTATACGGAGGAGGTCGTGACGCCGCGTATGTTTTATTTACGAGGGCGTATCGACTCGTAGGCTGGAATGTGCGGCTTTTATGCCGCGTATGTTTAGTAGAAGAGATTAGCAATCCTGGCGAAAAGATTAGAGACCATCTCGTATGAATTTTCCTATGCAGATTAAAAGACATCCAATTTAACTAGAGCGTTCGACTTATTTGTTTTTTTTAATTTGGAGTAAATATTAGGAGCTTTTTGAAATCGCTATTTTATAATGTAGATTCAAGTTAGATGTAACTTGCCTATTTAATTAAGACCTTAGTTTCAAGCATAAATAGTTAGGGATATTACTCTAAATCTTTTCAGGTTTCTAACATTTTTTTTTTCAATATATTTCGCTAACTTTTGATAGTGAGTTAAGTTACAAAATTTCAGAAACACTTCGAAATATTACAGCTCGTTCTTTATTAGAAAAAAAAGAGAAACATTAGGGAAGAGTCATTAGCATGTCAAAGGGGCAATTGGCCGGACTGTCCCGTGTCCCGTATGAGATTGGTCGCCCCACGCGATACAATATTCATAGCACTTTTGTGAGTGAAATTACTCCGAAACTTCAGGTTACATTTTCATATTAATTTGGGAATGTGATGAACTATATAACAGTTCCACTAAAGAATAATATATATCGTAATGGATTCATTTGTCGGCAGCACTCGATACGATCGCGGTATAGTAATCTAAAAGTATGCACTTGTTTAAAATCGGATATCTTTATGATTTAATCGTATTGAGTAAGTACTTCCTAAACATTATCATCTTAGCCAATTTTACCTTCTCACAGCAGGAGGCAAATTTACCTCCTGTAGCGTATCCGGCTCGCAGGAGCAAGTAACCGTCCAAAACAGTAGTCATTTCTAACCATCTATCATTTAACTAGAAAACAAAGCTAAGCGTTGGTTACCCAGCTTTCTCTCGCAGACGCCGGCGGCGGCAACATCAAAGGGATGGCAACCGCACCCCGCTCTCCCTTCCAGCGATCTAACCCCCCCTTGCCAGCGGCAAAAATGCCGTATACATTGCGGCACTGTATATTTGGCGTAGGGATCAGACTGTTTACCTCAAAATTGGAACTTGTAGGTGACAATCTAAAACTTATCCGGTCTCAACCGGATTGGATCAAAATTCTGTTGTTGTTCGTTTTTAATAGTTTTTATCAAGTAGTAAGTATTTGTTTTTTCAATTACTTATTACATTTCATTACTTATCTGACGTCATTTTTCATAATTTGTTTTTGCACTCATCAAAAAAGTTACAGATAGTTGTATATGCTATTATTTAATATATTATTTTTTAATAATGAGTTACTCCGTCATCATGGCAATTGCAACAGTGCCCAAATATCGGAAACTCGCTAAAAACAAGTTACTTGGTAGCAATCCCGAAAATAACACAAATTACTTTAAATTTTTTCTTAGCAACAACATTACGATGTAGTCGTATAAATAATTCAATAATATTATTATTATTAAACAATATTTCTCTAAATAGTATTTTGAAGATCGTAAAGCTGCCATCGGATTCCCGTGCCACCAACGTCGACACAAAAATAAAACGAGAAAAAATTAAAATGACAATATCCTCGCGTCAAACAATAAACAGGAGAGCGTTCGAAATTTAAATGTAGACAGGACGCTACCGACAAGATTGTTTCGAAATTAAAGTGTGCCTGAGGGAGACAGATGACGTTTTGAGTATAGCCGTCTCTGTCCATCCGGCACGTGTCCGTCTTGACGTATGAATATTAATACATCTCGTTATAGGTCGCAGCTTGTCTATGCTTGGACGGGGAAAGTTATGACGTCCGATGGGTTTCCTTTTCGGAGTATCGTCGGGAATTTGAATATTATTCAAACAACGTCAATTGGACCTCCAATAAAATAAAAAAATCATGCATTTATCGACATGGAATTATTTAAAACAACTCGTCTGAGTAAACCACTTGGTGTCGTAAGTGACTGTCGATACGCGTTGTAGAATTTCCATTCCCACATTTATGAATGCATTGTTAATACATTTTTTTATAAATGTCAAAATGCCCCCTGCGGTATTGCGCGTGACACTTAAAGCCATTAAAGTCCTCGCTAATAAGGCAGACCACGCACGGTAATTCTTCTAAGCGGTCGTCCAATTAGAGACAATTACATATTGGCGCCCAACGTGGGGCGCGTGACGATGAATATATTACGTTAATTCTGTGCCGACGTAACCTCGGTGAACCGCAATCAGTTTGTTTTCGCTTTTTGTGTTAGTTTTTTTACTATTGATTTCCTTTAATATTTCAAGAAAACATCAAAATTGATTCTTTTATGTAACAGCAAGCTAGTTGACACTAATTTACAAGAGAAGCTTTAGAAAAGAGGCTATAGTTTTCCAACTACTTTAAAAATCGTTAAAGATTTATATACCTGGCAGAGCAACGAAAATGCAATATCAAACATTCTAATTTGATTCCCTTACTTCAACACTATATTAAGCATAGATTTTTTGTTAAAAACCATAGTAGCGTAAACAATTGTATCAACAGGAGAGCGCAAATCAATTTCCGTAGAGGGTCTTCAAGCTCACCGTAATTTTACCTCTTATTATATTTAGTTAATTAATAAGACCAAATTCAAACAAATCCATTATTATTGATACTCTTAACAGAGTGCGAGGGAACGAAATGATGGTAGGGGTGTCAAAACTTACAAAGGTTTCAATAAAAAATACTATATTACTTTTACGCGTCAACAACAAGTCCTCATAATAAGCTAGTCGACGTTATTGTATGTTAATAAAACGCTCGCATTCAAGTTTATAATATTAAGAAACATAAAAAAATGTTTTCAATAAAATGGTATGACTTAAATCGATGCATGTTTACCTAACTCAGTATTTTGTGCACAAACAAAAAAAGATATTTTCATACACATATTGAATGCTAAAGAGGCTCGCTCATAAAAATGTCACCAAGCGAAGTCAACAAACTAAATTATTAAGGATGCCCATCACGCAACTAAACGCAACCCTGCATCCTGGAGTGGGCACTAGGGCCCGGGTTCGATCCCCATTGTTCAATGCTTCCCACTTGTTTTTTAATACATCGGAGGGTAGTTTCTATTATTCGTATTGTGTGCTACTCTCTGTTTTCGTGCGTTGACATGCACTCGGTATTATATGGCATCTCTATGGGGCTCTGTGGGGGTCGCCGGTTATGGGACATTTCAGTTTATTAATTATTTGGCATGTTTGGGGCGGTCAAGTGATATCCTACTTCAGATTGAATACCCGGGTTTGATTAAAGATGGGCGTGTCGTGTGACATTGAGTTGTGCGTGTCGATACAAGGACTTTTAAATATACATTTGGGTAAGTAAATCTTTCTGCTACAGCGATCAGGATCGTGGAATAAATTGGGATTGTTTTCACTGCACTTGAATATTCCGTGATGGAGTTCATTAGTTCATTGGCATGTAGTATAAAGAAATGACTAGACAGAATTATTGCCTCATCAATTTACAGAAAGCTATGATGCATGTTCCCAATAGAATGTCGCAGATCTTATGTGGAATGACCGATTTTCAGAGAAAAAAAGTCTGAAGAAATTGTGTATGGATCTAAACGATCTAACGACGTAGTATCTTACCAACTTTAAATAGTTCAGGTTTTCGTTTTATTTATTATAAGTGAGCGAATCTGTTTAGGTAAAAGGTTGAACTATATATCTGAGATTCTAGTTTTATAGATTTTTTTGTGTCATATTGTCTATAAGGTGCTATAGTAAATACTAAATACAGACAGCGGTTTTCTTTTGTTTGCCTTCAAGATTTTCCTCAAACGTGTTGTCCTCCAAATTACAGCCAGTGTTCCGGTCTATCGCGGACACTCGATGACAATTGCCCAAATTCGCAAACGAATTTAGACCTTCTCCACTCTGAAATACACATCACGTTTGTGGGATTGGAATTCCTGAACACTTCCGAAGGCTATTTGCTCAGAGGGAAGCTTGGAATTCACAATACTGACACCGGCTCTATACCGGATGGACCCCCATTACGTGACCCTCATTTCCGTAATAGAAACTTATTCAAGGGTCTTCAGTGGACGTCGTTCAATCTCTTGCTAGTTTTTTACTAAACAATAAACCTTCAAATCAATAGTAGATAAGATGTACAGAAAAAAGTATTTATTTAAGTTTCCACATGTCTACATCCAGTGTATCCGTAACATCAAATAAGACGCATTTTTAATTAAAAGCCGCCGGAAGCCGCCATGTTTCCGCACATCCGCCGCCGCCATCTTGTGGAGACCGTTTGACAAATTGGAACGGCAGAGTGACGCGCAATTTTGCTGCCCATTGTTCGCTTTTGCCCGCGCAACAAAATGAAAAGTCGCGCTCCATTTTGTTTTTTACTTTTCCAGTTTTTTTCCGAAAATGTAACGCTGGAGTGTTGTGTAAAGCGAAGTTATTTACTATTTTCAGTAGTGTTGCTCGTTATTAAATTTCATTTAATTTTTTTGTCCGTGTTTGAATAACACCATGTTGGTTTTCATTGTGATGTGAACATGCAACTGGGCTCTTCGCGATTTTGACATTTTTCGCAGTTGGTGCATGCATTTGAAATAGACATTTACAAATATTAATACTCAACATCCTTCATACAAATATAAAAATGTTTAGACTTAATATCATGCTTTTAATTAAAATTTTGTAAGAATGACCGAGTTAAGGTATATAGTAAAACTAGACATTGTCTTGTCCACTTAGCCTAAAACCTCAATAAAAACGTTTTATAGGGAATTAAACCCAGAAAATCTGCCGGTGGCCCTATGCGTTCTGTAATTCGTATTTCACTAATCCTCATACTTCAATAAAAAAACCCGAGATCAAAGACTAAGGACAAATCTTGGATATCTTTTAATAATACTAGTAGAATTAATAAATCACATGAAAGCCTTCTTATTAACACATTTTATCGCAGTTCTATCAAAAGTTCTGTCCATTTAGTTAGTTATTCAACTGAAATTCAACTATAAAACGGAACTGAATTGACTGTCACTCATTTTTTAATGCATATTAATCAAAAAGCAACAGTGAAATAAGTGAAATGATGTTTTCCTGCATGATTGAATCAATCCAATCCGAGGGAAAATTCATATGTTTCAATTAAATGAGGATAATTATGGCTACGGAAATATTAACGGCTAGTTCGATATAATTTATGTATTTTCATATCTTTTTCACACTGCAGAGAACGTCGTTCTCGTAATGAGGCTTCCGTAGCCTACTTCAGATCCAATACCATTTACAACATCAACATAAACAATAACGACGGAACACTATTACTGCTTGCCGTCCTTGCAGCCGTCCGTCTGTTTATCAGAAGGCTCTATCTTATGAACCATAGTAGGTAGGTAGAGAGTTATGTTCTATTGATATTATAGAGACATAATTAAAAATGAAACATAAAAGTCCCCATTTTTTTTCTATTTTTTTCCTCGACCTAATATTAAACCGTGATTCGCAGTTGACCGGTTTTTCCAAAAAGATAAAGGAGAAAGTAGGTCCTACAAAGATCGGTTGTCTACGTGAGCTCTAGGACGGTTTGGCCATATCTTTAAATTCCACACGTCAAACTAACAAATAGTTATTCTGCCAACGTGGGACAGTAGGTGGGGTCGTTCAGACTAGTTACCGTGTATCGCCCGACTCATTAAAGCAGGCGGCGAGATCAAAGAAGTCCAAAATAAGCGCCGCAGACTTAACAAATGGTAGAGGCGATCTTTGGTAGTCAGCAGATTGGAGGAAAATAGGTTGTCCTATAACGATTTGTATAGTTAGTGGTATCTGCATCTCTTTGGGTGATTCGCCTAAGAAAAGGAAAAGTTTACAGATTCTGAATTTCAAACCGAAACCAAAGATGCTCTTATTTGCGTGTCTTCTAGATGTTATGTCGATTCCTATTTAGCCAAATTGACTGAGCTTCAAATGTCTTTAAGGATACAGAGTAACAGAATCAACATTATATATTTCAACATAAACAAATAAAAAATCATGGAATAATTTAAAATGTTGATATTCTAAATCCTTAATGCTAGTGCTTGCACTTATACCGCCTTATTAATAAAATAAGAATAACTTTGCATTAGTTACTCTATGTTTTGTCTCTGACTGACTTCATTGAATGACAAATGACATTTGAGTGATATGAACAAAACTCAGCGTAAGTAGTCTAAGCTCATTCCTCGTTCATTAATATGGGGGATAAAGCTTACTGAATTATATAATTGACGTCATCAGTTTGTTAATGCATCATCATCATCACTGCTAGGCATAGGCCTCTCCAACTGTACGCCACTCAGATCGATCTATGCAGTTAATGCATGCAATGCTCCATATTTTTAGTATATAACATATACACATCATATTAAGTTATTTTACAGTTTTAAATCTTATACAAACAAATATTGTTAAAGTTACGAATACAAATCTAACCACTTCTTTGATCTAAGGCGTGTACAAAACAAAATGGTCTTAGAAGAACAGATTTATGTGTATGTTGACTTGCGCTATTTTATTATCGTTTTGCCATTCTGGGCTGCAGCTTTGGTACACACACGTTTCCACACACGTTCAATTGATTTCATAACAAAATCGACTCTGTCAGGCTCGACAGTTTTACAAATTCTATAACTATCTTGATTTTTATATAAAGAAATAATACAAGGAAACTATCCAGTATTATTTTCTTTAAGAAATGAATCGCATCTTTCGGTTGCTGCAGGTTATTACTTTAGATACCAATCCTTTGTTATCTGATTTGAACTGATACAAATAAGAATGAATCGGTATTATCTATCAAACATCTAAAGAATTTAATTCGACAGGCGATTAATGATTGTAATCGATCTTTCCGTAATTGAAAGTTAATTTGTTTTCGTTTATTACTAAAAAAGTATGTATGTGTCTGTAAAGATTATTACATTTATACAGTTGCATAGGTCCAAAGTTACCACGTTTCCTATTCAACAAGTTTGGGATCATCAGAAATTTCTCTGAACCCATTAAATTCGACTATTAATTCCACCGTTCCGTCATATACCGATAATATATTATGCACTCACGATGTTAATGCTGTATCAGGAATTGATTGAACCTAATTGGGTCGTAACTTGGAAGAATAATAGCCAATTAGTATTAGTCGACTGATTCCGTATTGAAACCACGTATCTCAGCGTTAAATTGTTAAGAGAATAGAAAAGGGTCAAAAATTAGTCCTTGTGGTAGCCCCATTTCATTATGTGGATTTTTTATCATAGATATAATTACTTATGCGGTATTAGTAATTTATAATAATATGTTTACTGCACCAACGGAAACTGAAGAGAAAACAATTATTTCAACAACAGCATTTCAATATGTGTATATCTTTTTCAAACGCTTTGAGAAAACGCATCAAACGTGATGTTTTAGCACTATTAATCTGTAATCTGTTTATAAAACCATTCACCTAAGACATCTACTTGTGCCCCGCCCGTCATCTATAAAACTAATCTCCTGCAACTTTATTCTGAAGCAGCATCCCGTTTTTTTATTATTCACCCATAAACCGAAGAGCTCGTAATACTGTCTCGAGATGAAAACGACTTTGTTCCGTAAGTTTTTAAACGTCTCGGCTTGTTTTAAAACTCGGATTATCCTATTTGAGTTTTTTCCCCATAAATCTGGGACAGTATGGTTAGCATACATCACTCTTAGCTTTAATTCGGAAAAGGCGTTAACGTTTTTACGGTCTCTCTCTTCTTTACCTATGAGATCAAGAATAGTGTCTTATGAATTTTCGTCTTTTTATAATAGTCTGTTTAAAAACTAAGCTGTATAGATAAATTGATCTAGTCCTAGTCTTAGGAAGTTATAGAAATTTGGGATAGCTGTTAGTTCGTTCGGAACTCGTTGGAGTAGAGATGTAGCTTCAAACAAAATTGTATTTGCTTTTCGTATTCGATTTGCAATTGTGAAATTAAGTGACTTTAAACTTATAATCTCGAGATTTTCCGTGCTTCGAACGCACGTGAAGTCGTTGGTCCCATTTGCACTAGCACTCGCACTGGTTGCTGATCATGGCCCATCCTCACTATTTGGTTAATAGGCAAGGCATTAGAGCATTAACAAGGCAAGTTCTGTGCCCCATAAGTAAAACCTTAAAAATCCAATGATGTGATAAAATACTTTCATCTGCCTTATGCTGATGATTGGTGCTATGTTAACCCCAAAATGGATATAAAGTGTAATACTGAAGTTAATTGAGTCTAAATTCATGAAGAAACCATTATCACCCTCACGTATGATAATATAGGTATATAATTGTTATATTTAATACACATCTCACATAATATAATTTATTATGATTCATATGCGTTTTTCTACATTGGATTTCAGTGCTAGTTTCTTTTTTTACAGACGCCTATTTATTTTAAATTAGAATCCTTTTAACGTCCACGAACGCGTAAATGTTTCATCAAAATACGACTCTGAATGCCATACTAGAAAACCTTATGAAAAAAACGTCGAATAAACTCCCGCCTCGTTGCCGCATTATGTTTTGAACAAATCGTCTTCACATAATTTATTCAAAAGTTTATCATTCGTTAAAACTAATTCCGTATGGCATCATATGGCCCCATGAATTTCAACTTTTGACATTTTTATGCATATTTAAAAAATTTACTTTGAAGATCTTCGCTATAGATTTACGGTGGCCTGCATACATACGGACGTTTAGTTCGTCGAATATGTTTAAGTTGCTGAATAAAGATTTCATGAATCTTGTTTTCTCATTTATGATCGGGCGCAAGTAACTATCTAATGATTATTCATTTTATTTAATCAAAAAAATATATTGTAAAATTTTCATGAACATGGGGCAGAAATGTTATCGAGTAGTTCGGCCTGGGAAAGAACGAGTGAAGCTGGATGCTGGCAGTGCAGAACTGAGGCATTGTCCTAATACAACGCGATAACGCGATCATCGCGCGTTTAAACGATGCGACCATCGCGTGATCGCGAACTGGGTGTTCTAATAGAACGCGAATACGCGATCACGATTGACACACAGTTTGGTCGGGTTAGCCCTGCCCCTCTCCCCGCTTCCTATCGACGCGACGCGATCATCGCGCGAACTTTAGTTAGGACACCTATTCTAGATCAATATGTTTGATCGTCGACTCGTACGATGATCGCATCGCATAATATGATTAATTGATACTTAGCGGCGGCCTATGCTTAGTAGTGGATGCCTTTGAATTTATCATTCAATTGACCACATTAACAAAATCATAATTAGAATTAAAGTTTGCTGATTTAAAAAAAATATCCACAGTACAAAACTGGATGGCAAAATGAAAGACCCATTGGTCTTTCCCGCCATACTATATTCTTCATTGATTTTGTTAATGTCTTTTCGTCCCGACGCGACGCCCGTATGTCGCACGCTTTGTTTAGAAATATTCTATGATTTATTTGAATGCGACGCAATTTGGCATTGTCGACCGAATCGTTATATTTTTAACTTTCATAATAACCTCATATTAAAGTCAATGGCGGGTGAAACTGAGGAATTTTTTTATTTATTATTGTTCTAATGTAATAAACCGTTGACAATGATAAAAAAACACAAGGAAAGTTATTGTTTATTAACGTACAGTACTTAGTGCCTAATATTAAGGTGATTTGGTAAAGCACTGTTGTATGTTTTATACTAAATACTGATCTGCAACGCATCACTGACCTTGAGAAGGAGCTAAGTGCAGCAAATACCCAAATAGCCCATTTTAGGGAAGTACAGCAGCTTCAAGAGTCAGCAAATACCCAAAGTCTTTTTGAGGAACTAATGGCATCACCCGGAGGACCTCTAATGCAGTGCCAGCAGCCCATTTATCCTAAATGTAACACTAACCCCTGTGTAAATGATTTGAATTCTGACAGTTCATGTCAGTGCTCTGCCGGGAAGGGACTTGTTAAGCTTAGTAAGAACAAATTAAAAAGATATGTTAAAGTCAGAAGGTATATTTTAAAAACTAAGAAACTTATAAATAAAGAAAAAACATTTTATAGAAATATTGAGTTTATTAAAGAACGTACACAGTTATTACAAAAATTAGATATTTGCCGTTCCATAATTGAAGAAAATAGATTAACATATGAACAAAATATGGAGTCATTGAATATTAAGTTAAAAAGCCTTCAGCAATCATTATCTAAAATGACTCAGAATTATAATAACTCCAAAAAACAGATAGATGAATACATTCTGGCCTTTAAGTATCTATCTAACACCTCCCTTCACGAAGACACACCTGTTAAATGTCAGTCTTTGGTATCAAACCAGAGTAGTATTGAACAAAATGACACTGATATAGTATGCGAGTCCATGATCACTAAATCTGTTCACTCGGAGATCACAACTAGTTGTAATTCTTTTAAGCAGATTAACTGTCAGAAGTATATAATGTTGTGTGACGAATTAGGTAAAGATTTAGGTTGCTTATTAAAAAAACAGCTGGGTGAAAGCATAATTAATTATTGTTTGCCAGGTGCCACAATGCACCAATTAATGAAAAAAATATTAACTCTAGAACTTGACAAAAATACAAGTTTAATTATTTTAATGGGTAATAGAGGCAATATTAACAAAAATGACATTATGACCTACTATAACTCTTTGTGTTCCTTAAATGTAAATAGAATAGTTATGTTTACATTTCCATATAGTAGGAGTCTATCAAATGAAGAGATTAATATTAGGTATAGGCTAAATTTGGCATTAAGTACCATGACTCAGTATAGTAGTCAAATAGTACATCTAATAGATATAAATAAATTAATATATAATTATAAAATGACAAGAGATAAATATTATCTTTCGTATTACAATAAGAGACAAATAGCTTCTTCGCTATTATTTTATTTTACACACATAGCCAAAAATTTGGCTATCACTACTGCTTCTATTGAGCAGCATAATTATGTAGATCAGACCTTGGAATTTGTTCCAAATACTGACATTAATTGTAATTTAAATTAGTTCTTAAGACAACAGAGGAACTCTCTAGCTACAACATGACCAAGGAAAAGTCTAAATACCTAAATATTGTTCACCAAAATATACAAGGCTTTTCTGGTAAAGACCTAGAAGTATGCTTATTTTTAAATGCAAAGAATATTAGAATATTATGTATTACTGAGCACTGGCTCAGAGATTATGAATTAGTTATGAACTTAGATAATTATACAGTTGCTAGTAGTTTTTGTAGGAAATCGGCTATCAGAGGAGGCTCTCTCATAATCTTACAGAATGATCTTAAATACAAAGAACGTTCAGATATTGTTTCACTTTCAGTTGAACGTAATATTGAACTATCTTGTGTGGAACTTGATGAAATGATCATAATATGTGTATATCGACCCCCATCTGGGAATTACACTCAATTTGAGTCCGCTATGGAAGACGCTTTCAATATAGTATGTAAATGTAATAAAGTGCTTGTTGTATGTGGTGATTTTAATATAAATATTTTAGTTAAGTGTCCGTTAGTGGGTAGGTTTCTAAACTTATTTAAATCATATAACTTGGAGCATATCTTCTTTGAGCCTACCCGCATTACACATGCATCAGCAACCTGTTTGGATAATATTTTTTGTAATAGGAAAGTTTTTAATAAATCAATAATAAATTGTATTAATTCTGATCATAGTGGACAATTAGCCTCTCTTGAACACCATCATGCTTCACACAAACATGACCTAACTTATAGACCAATTACACAAACGGGTATAAATAAATTTAAAGATAGTGTTTATCATAAAATGTCGGACTTACCAGTTTGTAATAATAATAATATTTTATATGAAGATTTATTTAATTTAATTAAAGATGAATTTAATAAAATATTCAAACGCAAAGTAATTAAATGCCATAGCTCTAAAAAGAATTTTAGTGATTGGGCCACACCTGGTATTTACAAAAGTAGAAATAAGTTGTATCAATTATATGCTCTCAAAGCAACCTCATCTGATCCTAAGTTTATAGAATATATCAAAAACTATTCAAAAACTTTTAAAAAGGTGTGTGCCATAGCGAAAGCTAAATTTTTATCAAAAAAAATTAGTCTATCAGATAATAAAATAAAGACAACTTGGAATATAATTAATAATGAAACTGGAAGAAATAAATTCAATGAACGCACATATTCTTTAAAAATAGACAACAAGATTATTCAGAGAGATGATGCCGTTGCCAACACTTTTGAAAATTTCTTTTCTAGTGCACCGTTTGAATCAACTAGAAATCTTAATTCTTATTCTAGGTTAGCAATGACCCTCCTTGAGTCAAGCGTTGATAAGTGCAGTAATGATTTTTATTTTAGACACATCAGTAGTGATTGTATTATAAAAACATTTAATTCTATTAATATTAAAAAGACAGAGGATTTATGGGGAATATCAACATATATAATAAAACCGATTATCACTGTCATTGCGCCACAACTGGCCATTATATTTAACAAATGTATTGATGAGGGAGTGTTTCCAGATCTAATGAAATGTGCTAAAGTTATCCCTCTTTTTAAGGCTGGTGATAAATCAGATCCCAGCAATTTTAGGCCTATATCTGTATTACCAGCGCTAAGTAAAGTATTTGAGAAAATAATTTATAACCAATTACTAGCACACTTTTCTATAAATAAGCTACTTCATTTAAAACAGTTTGGTTTCACTAGAGGCAAAAGTACTACTGATGCTGGAACTGCACTTCTCAAACACATTTTTGATATATGGGAGAGTAAGCACGATGCTATTGGCATTTTTTGCGATTTATCTAAGGCGTTTGACTGCGTTAGCCATGAAACATTGTTAAATAAAATGAAGCATTATGGTGTATCAAATATTTCACTAAGTCTGATACAGTCTTATCTTTCTGCTAGGATTCAGAAAGTAGTTATAAATGAAGCTGAGTCTACAGGAGCACCCATTTCTATGGGCGTGCCCCAGGGTTCAATATTGGGCCCATTGCTTTTCCTTATTTATATTAATGACCTTCCTCACTTTACAAGAGATTTGTGTGAGACAGTACTATTTGCTGATGACACCTCTTTAGTGTTTAAAGCTAGGAGAGGAAATGATTGTTATGACGAAGTAAATTTTGCTCTCTCTGAAGTCCTTCGCTGGTTTACGGTAAATAATTTAAAACTAAACTCTAGCAAAACAAAATGTGTTAAGTTTACTTTACCTAATGTGAGGCAGGTTAATACTAGTTTAAAAATAAATGAGCAGCCTGTAGAGTTAGTGGATTCTACAAAGTTTCTGGGTATTACTTTAGACTCGCATCTGCAATGGGATCCTCATATTGATGCCTTATCAAGTAGACTGAGCTCTGCGGCCTTCGCTGTTAAAAAAATAAGACTCCTAACTGATGTGGAAACGGCAAGAATGGTTTACTTTGGTTACTTTCATAGCGTTATGTCATATGGCCTTTTGTTGTGGGGCTCAGCTGCTAATATAGAAAGTATTTTCGTACTGCAAAAGAGAGCTGTTCGCGCCATATATAATTTAAAGGCAAGAGAATCTCTTAGAGAAAAATTTAAAGAAATTAATATTTTAACACTGGCATCGCAATACATCTATGAAAATATAATATATGTAAGAAGAAACTATGACGCATTTGCAAAAAAAAGTCAAACCCATAACTTAAACACGAGATTTAAGAACAAGCTTGCCGTTCCATGTTTCAGACTCCAAAAATCTAGAGGTTCATTTCTGGGATGTAGTATTGCATTGTTTAACAAAGTTCCCCAAGATCTGATTGAGCTTCCACTAACCAAATTTAAATCTCAGATTAAGAATACTCTTATGAATAAGGGCTATTATAAAGTTAATGATTATCTAAATGATCGTAATGCATGGACATAGTGTTTCTTGTAATTTCTTATTTGATGGGTATGAGTCAGTTTTGTAACAGTAGTATGGTACCTATCTAATGCCGCTTCCTATATATACTAAATATAAAATTTGTTGTAACTATATATCTATACCCTAAATAATGTAATGGAAGGTGACTTCAGAAGTATGTCTGAAGTCATTTTTCAACTTGACGACTCTGTATATATCAATACAGGGAGAAAAAAGCAGCCCTTGCTGAGTTTCTTGCCGGTTCTTCTCAGTACAAGGTCTCCCGCCGTAGTTTTGCGAACCGATGGCGTAGCTTCTTGACTTTCACAAGTGCTTGTAACAGCCTAGACTGAATAAATGACTTTTCATTTCATTTCATTTCATTTCATTTCATTTCATTTCATTTCATTTCATTTCATTTCAAAGGCATGATCTTTAATTTAAGTACATCATTAGGTAATATACTTGATATATTTTGTTAATTACTCGCATTATATTTGTTAATAAATTGTTATATACTTATTAAAGTATGTTTGATTTATTTCACTCAAAAGTTTTTTTATACAAGGCGTGGCCACCACGGCTGATGTTAATTAGAATGGAGTTCAGTTGCGAAGTTAGCCGATGGTTGACTGTTAGAGATTAAGTCCGCCATTAGTAGAATGAGAATAAAAAGTTTGAATAAAGAATGAAAAAATAGCTCATTCGACAGAAAAAGTGTTTCTCCAACCATCCTCACTTTTCCTGTCCGAATCCAATCCACTTACCCAATGGCGTCCTGGAAACTGACTTAAAAAACAAAACACCACCAAAAAGTTTCACCTGTGTCTTCTGTAAAGTGGCGCTTCCTTCCTCAGACGATTTGAAGTGAAGTTTTATATCTATGGCTACACCCCACATCTTGACTTTTTTGTCAGTCTTATGACAACAGGGTAAATGGAAATATTTTTATAATAACTTTTAAAATCACCATCATCGTCACGTTATTTACCTTCACTAGTAGTACTCATCTCCATACACTATTACGGAGTTTGGTACAGTTTACTTTTTGAAAGGTTTTAGTGGCATTTGAAGGTCTATCTCAGTCACACTATTCGCTAGCAACCACGAAGCAAATGCCAAAGCTTACATAGGATTTCCAGTCACCCATGCGATCTCCGGATTTTAAGCAATTTGCCTAATAATCGCATTTTTCCTATAGGACTTTACCATCAAGTGCTTTTACCCTATAGGAAACTTGAATTTTTAGAAGTTTTTAAAATTGATAACAATACATAAAATTGTTATCAATTCTCAAGAACTTAAATTATTTCGCTTTCACATAGTATACAGACGCTGTTGTCAAATCTGCTAACAGCAAACATTGTATTTATCTAACAAACTCGTACCAATAGGAAATGTGCCACAGAACGCGGGTGTGACGCAATTTGTAAGGGTGGGGAGTGGGGATGGAGGAACAAACTTCAAAGGGGCACCGCCGACAAAGCGCTAAATAAGATGAAAAAAAAAATACAAACGACCGTGGACAGGGAAATCGGGGCCTTTTCGTATTTCGAACTTTGAGTTTTCCGCGCGAAAATTGCGTTTTGTTTGTCGCCAGAGTACGCGATTCGAACTTCGACGCGCGATTTAATAAAACAAATAGGCGTTGATGTGTTTGTTTAGCCTTTTTGATGTGTCAGAATTGAACTGTTGACTGCGTAAACAAAAATCCCGTTTTGTTTGTTGCAACTCGCTCGTAACCATTCGCCTGTATTAAGAACTACGTTATGACAATTTATAGAGAAATTCTAAGAAAAAAATAAAGAATTTACAAAGCTATTAAAATTTTCTTTAATTATAGACAATATTTCACCGTAATGACTCAAAACTACATGCTGTATGTACATTATAAGAAAGACAAAGGACGTTAAGTTTTATTCATTACGTAAGCCTTCTCCTTAATTTTATTTTACTGCCTATTATCATTCAGAAGTGTTGAATAACTCATTTCCGTCATCAATGGTATCTGAAAATGAACTTACTTTAAGAAATAACATTACAGTCTCTGCAAATAGTTAACAATACCTGTTAAACATAATACTACTCAAGTAGTTATGATTATTGTGAAAAACTTTTGAACAAGGTTTGATATTATTTCACAGTTCAGGGCTTATCTTTACTTCTATACTAATATTATAAAGAGGTAACATTTCTGAGGTGAGATCTCTGGATCTACAAAACCGATTTTGATAATTCTTTTACCGATGGAAAGCTACGTTATCTGTGAGTGTCATACGCTATAGGTAAGTGTTAAGAACGAAAACTATAGTCTACAACGAAGCGAAGCGGGGGCGGTCCACGAGTTTAACTATAAAGTAGGACAGTAATACCATTAACTTTTAACTATATTGTCAAGTCATTTCGCATTAAATAATACTTAGATGCAGTTAATAATACAATAAAATGATAACTTTCTTAGATAAACTATCTGTAATGAAAACGCAAGAGTGGTTTATATCTATTGGATTAAACTATGTATCAGATTTTATCGGTTTAATCTAAATTTGAGTGCATTCATAATGTAGGTTGTTCTTGCGGACCCGAGTACGTCATTTTACAGTAAAGGTTTATGCACACATGATCATCATCAGCCTTTTATTTTTTCCACTGCTGGCGCACAGGCCTTCCTTATGGAAGGAATAGGAAGATTGGGCTAAGACCCACCGCGCGAGCCCAGTGCGGATTGGTGGGTGCTAACGACTGCAGATGCAGCCGGGACTGACGGCTTAATATGCCTTCTGAAGCGCGGAGGAGCGCGAGATAGTAAAATTTTGGTCACCCATCCAATGACCGACCACTGCGAAAGTTGCTTAACTGAAACGATCGCAGCCGAAAGCGCTTAACACTTACGCCATCGAGCTCCTCACACTGTAGACATATCACCTCGGAAACGGATGATAAGGATAAGCCATCTTGCGATCCCTCAGTTTCGTCTGAACCTTAGGTTGAACCGATTGGACTCTAGACACGGAGTATTTTGTTAACTTCTATAAAAAGATATATAAATCATTGTTTAAACGTTAAAATAAAAATTTAATCAATTTGCTGTTATCTACAATAACAATGTTTGAATACTTTTCATTCTGAAAAAAAAAAAACTTAGGTCCCTGTGGGCTTCTCAAAAAATTTAAGATAACGTGAACGAAGTCGCGGCCGACCGCTAGTACCTTATAATTTTTTAACCACCTTATGACCTTACTAATGTTTAGTAATAAATGAATGACTGATGATGCACAATCTACGAATGAACCGAGTGGTTGACTCCATCATTGCCGTTTTATGCTAATTGTGCTTTTAAAACTAATTTATCACCGGTGCTTTGCTCAAAATAGCTGTGGAAAACCAAGCGTGCCGATAGCACACAGACACCCGTGTAAATACAAGTAATAAGACATACGGCCAATGTTGCCAGGTCCGATTTATAAAAATCGATGGGCGTTACAGAAAAAAGCAGTAGATGTATGGAAAAAAACAGTAGATGCAGAGGCGTACCTTTTCCGATCTTCAGCCCCCCCCCCCCCCCCCCCCCCCCTTAGAATTGGTAAATCAAATCAAGATATAGTCCAGTGACGAATGTGTTTCTGTGGCTTCTGCCGCCCCTCATAGGTTTTTTTGACAATATAATAATTTAGGTTACCTACATTATTCATGGCGGAAAATGCAAATCAACATGCAATTTAAAAAAGAAAATCGTATTCTAAGAAAGACAGTAGAACAGAAGAAATTTCAGAAAAACAGAAGATCTCCTGTAAAATCGGTAGACCTGGCAATACTGATTACGGCGTATGTAAAATTTCCCGCTCGAATTGGAGCGCCCGTCTGGGGAAGTAACGTCCACCTTACAGAAGACAGTAAAATAACACTAACTTCTGATGGTGTTGTGTTTCTGTCGGTGAGCGAGGTGCCAGGGCGCCACGGGGTAGGGTCGGGGTAGCAACGGCGAGAGTGAGATTTTTGAAGCGAAACTTTTTTACGCACGCTTGACTTGGGGGATAAGCTGGCGAATGCGTTACGCGTTACGAAAAGTGTGTTCGGCCGAACGGGAGTTGAGTGGGGAATATAAGCAAGAGAAAGCAGTGCGCGCGCACATTTTCTTTCTCTCTTTCTCTTATAGTTAGTAAATGAAATATGTATATGTGCATACATGTATGTATTTATTGTACACACACATATATGTACATACAGATGGAGCTAAAAGAGTTTCACTTCAATCGTGTGGTCATGGTAGAATATGGCTGCTGCTGACTTTGATGATAAAAGTTTGTAAGCGATAATGGGCGAGTCACTTATCACTCACTAATTGTCGTTATTATTTTTTCTTATTATATTACTGAAAACCGGCGAAGTGCGTGTCGTGCCACGCGCAGTATAGGGTTCCGTAGTTGCCTGTAGTTACCACAGTATATTTGAGCAGGAGTCTTTATTTTCTATATCGAAAATTAGAAAAACTAATAAATATCAATCTATGTCAATCTACGCGACTCTGAAGCTTTTACTGTTGGTACTTGCAGTAGCGTTTAGGAACTAATGATATTTTATTGTGGTTTTTAAATGGTTTATTTCTGGATTTTGTTGCAATGCAAAGTTTTACGCTACAATAAATTCATCAATGTTAGTATCAATGTTTTCTTCTAAGAAATTTTCTTTTACCATAGTTGAACGACTATAAGAAGTCTATCTTAACCGTTATCGTTTTCCTTATAAGTTCATAAAAAGCACTAGTATCATGAATTTTTCTAGGTTTTTCAAGCCAATATTTTAGCTTTTAGAGAGGGGGGCCTGCTCGAAAAAAAATTATCACTTTAAAGTTCAATGTTTCGCAAAAGGATCCTAAAATAGGAAAATAATCTTAGGAACCCCTTAGTTATTTCAAAGGACTCAACGATATGTCACACGATGGGGTAGATGATGAAATATAATCATACCTAGGATGCATGTAGGGGAGCTACACTAAAAAAAATATTTTTCTATGAAAAAAATATTTATATCGAGACATGTATATCGTGATCGATATACATATCTCCACAAAATAACACCCCTCTAGTGCAAATAGTCTCCAAGCGAAACCGGGCACGGACAGACGGACATGACAAAACTATAAGGATTCCTTGTGAAGACTACGAAACCCTAGAAAGAAGCAAAATTTCCTGTGCACTCATAATATATAAATGATAGTTATTTCGTGTTATCCAACTGCTACAATCATACAATTTCTAACAAATTTTCATATCCCGTAGGAGGCTAAAATCAAACACTGGTGTCCAGTTATAATTTATAATTCCCTTAAGCAAAAACAATCAACCCTTATTAATATATCATTCTACTACTCGGATATTCTGAACTACAATTTGTGGTCACCTAAATGTTTGCATTCATTAATATTAGCACCGAAATTTCAACATTATATTCACCTAGCGTACAACTCATAAATCTTTGCAATTATCAAATTCTCAGCCTCATCTCATCTGCATACACACACATGCATGCGGACGGCGTACGCACGCGCGCGGCTAGATCAAAGAGATCGCGACCCCTTTGTGCGCGCCGCCGGTCGCGTGCTGTCTTTTTCCTTTCTCCACGTAGCCACGTAAGAGAACACGAGTGTGAGGGAGATAGTCTACACACTGATTATGTAGCGCTTGCAACGTGAATATTTCACCTCGTTATCGAGTCTTGTTTGTGTTAGACGGTGGTGTTCGATTATCGGATGCTGGGTGTCGATATCGATAATGCTCTTGACGCTTGTTAATTGTTTATTAATTTGTTCAGATGAAATTAATTGAGGTTTGAGGAGGAGTCGTTAAAGAACGCGAATACGCAATGACTTTAGTTATGGATGGAGACTTGTTTTTCATGTAACTTACTCATTAATGCTTCGTCATAATTATTAAATTTAGAGGTATGGAAATTGGACAGGAGATTATATTATACATTCTAGGGCAGTTGACTCCATATCAAATTTTATTTAAGAGCGAGAACTCAGGACAAGTGCTCGTATTCATCATACAAACATTTTCCCCTACCGAGATTCGAAACCAGGACCTCAGAGTAGGCAACATCTTAAATAACGGTGAACATACAAACACTATTACAAAGGTAGTCGCTAGTTCACGCGGACTTTTCACACCACGCAAATGCCAAATAGGACACTACCTCTACATTTGTATGTTATGTAGTAATTAGTTTTGACCATTCGTTTGTTCGAAAATCACGCGATCATCGCCTTCTTCTTTGTCGTAACACTCATGGCACTGTTACTTCAGCGTCAGATTCAGTGGCGGCGACCCGTTGCACAAAGCGACGCCATACCTCTCTCACGGCAGCTTTCCTTGTGTATCATTGGTTATGGCTTTAATTTGGTCAGTCCATCTTGTTGGCGATCTACCACGTGCTCGAGTGCCTTCAACTCTACCCTGAACGACGAGACACTCGATGAAGGCTTCACGACCGACGGCGCGATCATCGTACTACGCCACGTATTTCACATCATATATCATGTGTCATAAATACATTATAAAGCTTTCCCAACATTTGCAAGAGATATAAGTAATAACGTTATCCTCTTTTTTTGTATAAAACATAAAAGAATGAAAACAGTGGGCTAATTAAAAAAAATAAGTAAACGTAGATAAAATTAAGCTTATACTTTTCATCATTAATATAAATATCAAAAAACGGCTTTCTTAATTGAAAAATATCCACTCAAACGTATGAACATTTTATAGAAATGTTTTCGTATTCCTCTTCCTCCTCATTTTCCATTCCTCGATATTCTATCGATAGTGTCCCATCTCTATACCTAGTAGAGCACAGCTCCCGAGTAGGCAAGACAGGAATCTGCCGATATCGATGCTAGTAATTAAAATAGACTTATTGCGTCTAGTACGTGTACAGTACAGTATGGGACGTGTTTTTAGGGATCCGCGAATCGAAATAATCATAATATTGTTCATTTCACAAATGCATAAATGGGGAGCTTAACTCTAGTAAATTTTATGTAATCAAAAAAAAGTAATTTATTGATTTGAATGCTGTAGTTGAGTTTTGAAATGTTTATAGATTTTCTTACACTTTGCATTAATTTATTATTTACTTTCATATGTGTCTTTGCATGACGACGGTTTTAATTTTTCCCAAGCCTTTACTGATGATCATTGTGAAATAACACTACCTTAGGTGAGTAAAGATTCCGGTGTCCAAAGGGTAGGAGATATTGTAGAAAATGTCGCTAACGCGTTCATAGGCTGTGGTATACATTTTGGCAGCCACCCATCATCATCAGCCTATTAATGTCCCTACTGCTGGGGCACAGGCCTTCCCTATGGATGGAATAGGGAGATTGGGCCATGACCCACCACGCGGGCCCAGTGCGGATTGGTGGGTGCTAACGATTACACATGCAGCCGGGACCAACGGTTTAACGTGCCTTCCGAAGCACGGAGGAGTTCGAGATAGTAATTTTTGGTCACCCATCCCAATGACCGACCACTGCGAAAGTTGCTTAAGTTCAACGATCGCAGCCGAACGCGCTAACTACTTGCGCTATCGAGCTCCTTGGCAGCCACGTTGCACCTAAAAAAATATTTCTGTTATACGGAACCCTTGTCAATAAGTTTTGACTTCACCTACCTTAGCCCTTTTTTACTTCAAGAAAATAGTGGTTCTGAGAACTTCATAGACATCCGTTTGGCATTAGAGTGCATTGCAAAATTTCAATGTGTTCGTACAATTTATTCGTACCTATAAGAAATATACGAATTTGAAACACCAACATTATTAGGTAAGTATATATTTTTTTTTAAGTTCGATCTGCTATCGTGAAGTTCAAAATAAAAGAGAGGTTGCGGATTTTCCGTTCGAATTGTAGCGCCAGTCTGGGGAAGCAACCTCCAACATACAGAAGGCCACAGTAAAATGACAATACCTTTTGGTGGTGTTGTTTTTCTACTGGTGAGTAGGGTTCCAGGGCTCCGAAGGGTAAGGGATTGGGTTCAGGTCAACTGTGTGAGAATAGCTGGAGCGGCACACTTTCTGGACGATGGTCCAGATATGCCGCTCCAGCTATTCTAAGATAGGTGATGACCTATCTTCGCGACTGGACTCACACTTAACATTAGGTGGGGTTGGGTAATTGTTTGCGACTTAAAAAATCTCAATTGTCAGCCATTGGGTGGGAGATCTCGAGCGACCGTCCGTGCTCCGGAGGTCCAAGTTGTATCTGCAGTCGTCAGCACCCACCAATCCGCATTGCGGCCGAGTGGTGGATCTTTTCCCACGCTACCTATCCCATCTATAGGAAAGGTCTGTGTGCAGCAGTGGGGACATTAATATTCTGATAATAAGTATAGGTTTTTTAATTAACAACTTATATTTTTACGCTCATTGCTGTGGACTGGCAAATTTCACTAACTACTATTGTATATAAGAGATAAATCTGTGGGAAATTTTTGTCTTGTACGATGGTTCGTCACTGCTGGTTAACAAGAGTGACAGAAAAAAAATGATATATCTCTATGGTTCGCACGCACATGATATTATTAAAAAACAGAATCATGCCACTGTCCGTCCACTTAGCGGTGACCAAAAAGGACAATTTAAAAATCCGCATGCCGAACCAACACCGCACAACTTTAGTAAAACAAGACACCAACTATGAAAATTCGTACATTTTCCACCTTTTTGTGGAACACTTGTGAGGGATGCTTTTGAATAGGTATTCTTTTTTGTATAGTGTAAAAAAACGTAACTTTTTCTCATCCTTTGCTTCTAATAAGGGGGTGTGTGAATAACTATAGTAAGTAGACGTATTGCATACTATCTCAGTTGGCTAGACAGCAAGTGATACGTAATAGTTTCTAGCTTGGCTATAAGTATGGAACTGCGAGACTTTTTTGTATATCCTTCGCCTAAATATATTATTATGGCATAAAACCCCCATAAAAAACAATGCGATAAGCTGAAAGAAGTCATGAGCTCGTTAAAATGGATAATACGTTCCAATCGCATAAAGAGAGCAGCAGCATTATCTTGTATTAACCCTGAAATGACAGGGCGGGCCTAGGCGACCCCCGTTAATATTGCACGGGGAAGTGGCGGCGCGACCCCGACGCATTAGTTTTTCCTTTTGATGTTCACTCATGTCTGAAGGCAATATAATTTTGTTTATTTCCCGTTTTGACGCGGTTTTCGGAAACGATTTGCGCGTTGTGCGACCGGATTTTGTGGTAGAGATTTCTTGAGCACACGTAAATCTTGAAATTCGGTTTGTTAATAGCATTCTGGCTTAAATGCGATTTCTTAATAAGTTTTCCAAAGAGTTTGGTTGGTTAAGAGAAAAACATTTTATATACACAACTGATTTTCGTATCTTATTGTCATGTATTTAACCTGCTATTCAGAAAGTAATTTTATGGTACTCACTGAGACAAACACCTGCTTTTTATGTTGATTTAAACTGGGGAATATGGGAAGATCATAGCTGATATTGGGTATTTCCTTTGACTATAAATAAACACTTAATTCGTGAATAGAATTGTTTTCGAAATTTATTGTGGCAATAGTAAATGTATTTTTACTTATTATCTTATTATTAATGTATCAAGAAATTCAATAACTACGTAACAAATGTGGTTAAGGAAAATTCGTTATTTTTTAATATATATTTAGGTTACGGACTTAATTAAAAGATAAGAAACATGGAAGTTTTAATTAATTTTTATGGGCTTATTCCTAACCCGCTACTGGTAGTCATTTTCTTATTTGTTAGTACTTTGTAATTTTGCAATAAAAATAAATATTAGTCTTGAATTATATCACGGTTATCACTTCTATGCTTTTGCATCATGTGGTAAATGTTCAGTACCTACTTATTGCGATCAAAAAGGATTTCTTTTACATATTACTTACCTACAGCCAAAGCAAATAACTAAGTTAAAAAAATATTTTACAATTAATTGATCGCAAATATTTTTTGCTTTTCAGGGTCCAACGGACCCCACCGCCCGGCGGGTGGTTTGGCGCTAAACAATTCATACATTTATATTTCCTTTGAAGTCGCGCCGCGGGCGTTATGTCAACTGCAGGGTTAACCCAGCCTGTTTGTTACATGAACAAAATTGACTAAGCGATATTAAAAAATAGCAACACTTTTGTATTTCGCGAACCTTTCGTGAATACGCGTTATGTACGAGTATGTAGTTTATATTTATTGAATTGGCGAGATTCTGTTCCCAGTATGTAATTCTGATACTAACAAAAATAAATTAAAGGTAATCATGAAGCCGTTATTTTTTTTCGTTTGTTGTGATCATCACAATTAGTCTACTGCTTCAACCGCCTAAATCCGCCATAATACGGAAAACTTAAACTAGGAATGATGACGGGGTACAGTAAAAGAAATTCTATTAAGTTCGTCAGTAACATTATCGAAAACAATGTAACACGTATTTTTTCTCTGGACAGTCAATCGAAAAATTACAAAGATAAGGCGCGTCGAAGTTTGGGTGTGTGGGCTCGTGACGTCACTTATAAGTAAAAATTGTACCAAAACGTGACATCATGCGGCATTTCAATTCAATATTTCTCTGTTAAGTTTTGTTTAAATGAATAAAGAAAAAAATACGTGTCCAATACTATTTGATAAACTACCTGATGGATCAAGGAAAAAGTTCTACACAAAACAGAATGTAAATCAAACCCGAGACTTATTTGATTTTGTAGTCAACACATATGGCATCACATCAAGAAAAATCCATAAAATATAATTAACAGATAGATCGCAATTATCGGAAGTAATGACACGCTGCCTACGGTACATGACGGCTTATTAGGGCAGCGACAACCCGGCATTAACCCTTTGACGTGTCGCGGGCCTTAATTGCCGGCCAGTTTGATGTCCGGACGTCTTCAACAACACAATTTATCTATGAATTTCCCAAAGGCTTATTCCGTACAGAAATCACGAGTCTTTTATTTATATGAGGCTCAATAAATTACCCAAAATCCCACCTGATAGTAAGTGTAAGTGGAGTCCAGTCGCGAAGACAGATGATGCGGCAGAAAGTGTGCCGCTCCAGCCATCCTCACCTTCCCGGCCTGAACCCAAGCCCCTACCTCGCGGAGCATCGAAACCCTACCCACCAGCAGAAACACACTACCAAAAGGTAGTGTTATTTTACTGTGTCTTCTCTAAGATGGAAGTTGATTCTTTAGACGGGCGCTCTAATTGGAACGGAAATCCACGGTGTCCTTCCTACCTCTCATAAAAGTTACTTCGTAAAAGATCATGCGTATTGTTCAATTATCATAAATCAATTTGATAACTTTGTTTTTTTTTAGTTATTTATGCAACTGTTGTATGTATTAACGACCTCCGCGGCCGAGTGGTTTGTACGCCGGATTTCATGGTGTCGCCGACTCGAGAGGTCATCCCGGTGGGGGCAGATGTTTGTGTGATGAATACGAGCATTTGTACTCCAGTCACGGATGTTTAATATGTATTTCTATATAAATATACTTATATATGTACAATATATGTATTCTATCCGTTACCCTAGTATCCCATAATACAAGCCTTGCAGTGCTTACTTTGGGGCTAGGCTAATTGGTGTGAGTGTTGGAAATATTTATTTATTTATTATTAAAAAATTAATGTGGGTTTGTATACTGAGAGAGATAAAATGGGGATATAACTAGGCTTTGCCTCGTATGATAATAGTATCACATGAGTATTTTAATACTGTCATAAACGCTCTCTTATAATTTCGAACTCCATCTCGACACGTAAAAATTCTTAATTATAACAGTTGCATACAAGACTTTATCTACACCCATGAATCCCATGTTAAGGATCCTCTTTAAAAGATTTGAAGCCATGGAGCGTTCTAAGAACTTAAAATTCATGAAAGGTTTCGGCGCTGTGGTAGTGAGATGCGCGTGACTGACAACGCGAAGAAGTGTTATTATGAAATTTAGTACAAAATGTTTTTTTTTAATTATGACATGGGATGTTTTAATATTAGCAATAAGCTAACTGTTTCAGAATAGTTTGACGACCTCCGTGGTCGAGTGATTTGTACGCCGGGTTTCATGGTGTCGCCGACTTGTGAGGTACCGGGTTCGAATCCCGGTGGGGGCAGATGTTTGTACGATGAATACGAGCATTTGTACTCCAGTCATGAATGTTTGACATGTATTTCTATATAAATATACTTATAAATATATAGTATATGTATTCTAGCGGTTACCCTGGTATCCCATAACACAAGCCTACAGTGCTTACTTTGGAGCCAGGCTAATTGGTGTGTGTTTAAAAAAATAGCGGTAAAGCATGGGTGTAGATAAAAATATTTATTGGAATAGATGTAAACTGAACTCTTGCATACAGAATCACAAAAAAGTGAATAGCAAAAAAAAAGATTATCTCTTTGTCTCTTACAAACATTTTATTTTAATTAATTTCTCTCAGTGATAGTAATATAAGATTTTTTTAATTGTTCTCCTATGCAAAAAAAAACTTTGCTAAAAATAGTCTTTAAAGTCGCTCATACGCCGATACTTAGCCGTCTCTGAAGTTCCAGTTGTAAAATGTGCTTTCCTATATGGTGTCGAATCGAGTCTGTGTGTTTGTGGATTCTCTTTTACAGTACCTAGGATTAGGGAAACATATTGTTTCGTGAATCTTTAATGTTTCACATAAAAGCTATTGTATATTTATTTTGATATATACTAGATTTATGTACCTAAAGAAAACTACTAAAATATTGTTTTTTCTTAAACAAAAAATCTTTAGATATAAAAAGAAATCGTATTAAATAAATCAATCCAAAGTAGTAGAATAGACCTTCAGATGACAATTTTCTATAATTCAACAACACTAACAATAAGACAAGCCCCGATTAGTCCTAATGAGACCTTTCCATCGGAAATTAAACGCGTCGATGGGCTGTTATTAATTCTAATGGGCCACTTTTATTCTAAGTACACGATTGTGTTATTAAATCGTCTTGTTAGAAACCTTTTCCCCCCTTTACCTTTAAAGGAAACTGAATAAATGTTTAGTTTTGAATTATTTTTTAAATTTTGCGTTACGTTGGTACTTACGCCGTCTAAGTATTGGATGTTAAAATATTTACGATCATTCAAAAGGATTTTGTGAGGCAGTATTCAACATTATTTAAACAAATCATAAGAATTTACGTAGTATTAATTTAATTGTAAAAGAGATATCGGGTGCGCGAGTTTATTCTGTTTAATTCCTAGTTAGGACAGACTGCATATTTAACAAACATATTTAATATAACTATTTTAACTAAGTTGGTTTTACACAAACTACTAGACCAGTGTTTTTTCTCTTGGAACCGACTTTAATGATTCAATATAATATTAATAAATGTTTCCTGTGTTTAAAGGCTCCCGGTAAAAAAAATATCTTACCGCGAGCATTTAATCATAATGTTTCTCTTCGATAATGGTATTATTTATAATCACACGTTATCATTACGGTCATCGCATTCACCACCATTTAAAAGGCGAGTAGTCTGGCGACTCTGTCACCGGAAATGCCCAACGTCGGTCGAGGATGAGACAAAAATATAATTCTTAAGAAAGTACGAGAGGGATAGACATGTTCAATTTAAGAATTTCCTTCGCGATGTCGCCTTCGTTTTTCTCCTGTGTTATTTTCGATCTTTTAACACCTAATTTATTTCAGCGATTACAGTAATTAATGTGAAAGCGTGTTGGACGATGACTTAGTTATTGTCGAGTTGACGAGTTCACAAGAATTCTTGCGTGCATTCATTGAAATGTTCATTAAATGAAGAATAAAGATGACATTAAATGTTTTGTACCTACCTGTACTTTATATAAGATAATATAAATTACAATTACAGTACTAAACTTTTACGCAAAAAAGCTTAACATTAATATTTATAATGTTCAATTATAGTATAGATACATTATACATTTAAAATCAACTTTCATTGCTGGCTGGGTATTGAATAGTTACTTTAATAAAAATAGCCCACACAAAAATGCATGCGCTACTACAAGTAGTTCAAATTCTTTTTAAATATTATGCTGGTTTTGTACCTCCATACAAGCATGCTTTTCGACGATGAATAAGTTAGCAAATATTTTCTCATATAGAGATTTCACCCACAAACCCAAAACATTCCAAAAATATTTAACATTAATAAATGTTGTTTGTTTTCATGTAAATAAAGTACAGACACATGTAATTATTAAATTTATGTTGAATCAATGTCATAATGGCATTAAGTTTGAAAACACACATGCAACATAGATTTGGGCTTATTCGCAAAAGTGGTAAAAAAGTAAACGTATATCATGTAGTGTTTTTTTATTAAAAAAAATATTAAACACAAACGTCACATGGTGTTTTTTCATTCACATTTTTTATTAACTGAATATAACTGAGTTGGATATGTGAACATTCAAAGAACTGAAAAACATGCGATTTGTGCACCTATTTTAAACTTTGGTTCCGAACTTGAGTTTTTTTAAGAACATTTTAGTTTTAAAGAACACAAGAATAAATTAATATTTAAAGTTATTCCTCACACGTCTTTTTTATTTGCCTGCATAATGCATAACCCGCAAGAACTGCTGAATAAATAATTGAAGAATTATTAGTGTCCATTAAACAGTCTGTTACGGGAATAGCGTTATGGTATTTTACGACCACAGAACGATGTCTGGGTGGGAAATGGTATTAATTTAGTTTTTCTTTAAATGTCTTTAATGCATTATCGTCTTTAATTAATGATGAATAAGGTTTTAATTGGGATTGGAGCAAGTGTTATATTTGTGGACGCGTTGCCCGCAATCCTGCGAGTTCATGTTGCGTTGTTATTCGACGTATGCGCATCTGAAATGCTTAACACAGTGAAATGAAAGCTACAATAAAAGGCAGATGAGATGGCTTGTGCCATCCTGACCCCTTAGTGCAATAATTTAGTTAGTACTTATACCATCAGCATGAACCATAAAGGTTATAAATTTATAAAAAAAATATGAAAGTTGCAAAAAGCTGTAAGTATATTTATAGAAAAAAATCTGGCTTTACCTATTTAAGTAATTTTTTAAGTACTTAGAACAAAACCTAAGCAAACATAGCTAATTCATACGATGGTTTCAATGTTATCGCATTTTTTCTGTCATCTTTATTAGCTTAACTCCCGCAATTATTATACAGCTTTAGGTATTACTAACTTGTTATTTTTATGCGCTTGTATATTAAAATCGATTAATCATATACGTACCTATAATATATTCAGCGGGCTTAATTTTCTGTCGCTACGGTCGCTGTACGTCACTATGACTCAGTAGCCAGCAAACTTTAGGCATGAGGAGAATCTTAACACGGCGACTAGTCATATCCCTCTTTGTGCATTGCCGGATCAAACGTAGACACTCTCATATCTTTTCAATCACGCGCAGCAACGGACGAAGTTTAATAATAAACGATCACTCTTGCTCATCCCAACTGAACAAATCCCTGATTGAGATTGATGAAAGATGCGATGAGCTGTGCGCGGTGGACAAATAACCTTATTCGCACTTGTTCCTTTTGTAAGAAGATTTGCTGGCGACGATGCAAATATTTTGTGTTTTTTTATTCCACAGTAGTTACTGAGTGTGGTTCTGTTGAATAGTGAACTCCGGAATGACAGAGAATTATAAGTTAAGCTGGCTGGAAGGTATATATCATTCTATAGAAGAACTACGTTTTTATATTTTATTCAACACGTTGTATCATCAATATGCTATTAAGATTCGTGCTTAATGATAAGTAATTCGCGTACTAGATTGGCGTAATCCATTATAGAAAACAAAATATTCAACAAATTAAGTATTTTTAGAAAAAAAAACTGAAATCATAAGAAAGTTCCTTTATCGTCCTAGGATTTTTCAAATGGGTGTGTTAATTTCAAACTTACATTGTTATAGATTTACAATTGAACTATTTATATGAAGACACATCTATCTTTGTTGTACGTCACCCCAGTCACATGGTGCGGATTAGCCACAATTGTGTAGATAACTTGAAGGTTTGCTGTACGCTAAAATAAACCTTACCGCTTTCGCGATTAGAGCGCACCGCATTCCGCCCAAAAACGTGTAATTTGTACGGATTACAATGGTATTAATAAATATTATTAATTGCATTTGTCCGACAATTTAATGCCGAAGTGATTGAGGTATTTTGATATAGATAAGCGAGTTCCAGATTGGAGTAAAATCAAAGGAAAAATCGTAATGGCACGATGTTATCGAACAACTAAGCTCTTAAGGCGGACCGTCTTAAAAACAAATTAGTAGGTATCGTAGGGTGTTACTGTAAAAAATGATCGATCTGTGTTCGATTAACAAGATCGAATGTTAGTGATACTCAACGAATTGGAACACCCGCCTTAAATAAATGTACACCTATTTCGGAGACATCAGCTGTCATTGTACTAGGAGTTTCGACTTCAATCAAAGTTAACGTCAGTTGGTTTCCAAACTGAGTCTCACTAATCTGTATTGTCCTTCACAAGTGCTTGTAACAGTCTAGACTGAATGATTTTGAATATTGTGTTATACTTTAGGTGATCGTAAATATGTCCTTACGCACTGCATTTAGAATTCATTGTATGCAATCATATGAAATCTTGCACAGTTTTATCAGCGCCCGACGAATCGCATTTTGTAAAGATTTTTATGGAAATGCGGCGCGTACGTCTCGTACGGTGTAGACTTATATTGCCATAACCTTTTTGGGGTAAGAACACCAGAGTTCTACCTTAATGTAAACAATGTCCTAATGTTACTTCCTATATCAAGCAATGTTTTTAATTTCTTTTTTATTCGCTCCAAGGCGTTTGTCTGTATAAGTACTAAAGTAGCACTCGCCATCATCGATGGCTTTGGGAGCCTATTATTGTATTTTCACAAAAAGAAAATGGCAAAAAAGGCAAGTGTTTGTCCAAGTTTCTGTCTGAGACTGATGTAATTTACCCATAAAAGTTTTTTGTTAACCTGTTACTCTTAACTTACCCTTGCTTGCTTAGAATAAAACAATAGTATAGATCTGCTAATGCACTAGCCATCTTGTCACATTTATTCCATGTATGCTTAAAATTACCAATTAAAAATGCTTCAGATAATCTCAACAAAGAGAAACGGAACGTATAGCTACAAAGTTACAAAATAAATCAAAAGTATTAACATTGTTATTATCTATCCACGGGCTGATTTAGGTTGAGCTTAAAACCGTAGATTAACGCAAAAAAGACAATCTGTATCTACTTAATATCCGATAAAGTTCTTTCAAGTAACCAGCTTTTAATAAGTAAATCGATTATTTCAATCAGTGATGTATATTCCACCGCCTAATGTATTACGCATTGACTTTGTGAGTACCTATATTTAATTTTAATGTATTTAAATTACAATTTGTACGATTAAGGGCCCGTTGTTTGATACATAGCTAAATGTGACTATTAGTCAATGTCAAGTCAAATTTACATATAGTAAATGTGTCAAATTGTTACTTTTACTAACGTACTTTAATAATAATAAAAGTAATTTTATTTCTACTGATGAAACGACGGGCCATTAGGTCCCGTTTTTGATACATAGTTAAAAGTGCCGTTATAATATCTAATGTATAGTTAAAATATCTTTGTAAATGTGTCAAATTTTGATAAATAGAATATTTTTCTATACGATTGAACTATAAAATAATATAACATATAAACGGGTTAAAAGGCGCACTTTATTAAAGGTTTTCTTAAACGCGTTTTAATATGTTATATTTATATGCAACGCGAAAGTTTCAAAATGGATTTAACTAAAGTCAAATTTTACTATCAATCTAACAATGCGACCTTAGTTATCATCCATTTTTTTACTGTGATCTCACGTGGTGGTTTAGCCATTGAAGATTAAGCAACTTTCAGCATGGCTGATCTTAATGTCTCTTTCTTTAAGCCGATTGTCCTGGCTGCATTTGCAGTTTTTACCCTATTTCGGGTATAAGAAAGCCTGTGCTCCAGTAGTGGGAGATAAATAGACTATGATGATGATGCTGCACAGGGATAAAAAACAAATATTCCAGTTGATTAGGATATTAATGTTATTTAGTACATTAGTATTATATGTCATGAATGTTTATATACTTTTGTATACATTAATATGTTATTTAATTCTTGCAGTACAAGCTCATCTTGGTATTAGGACTTTATAATATTATTGTGGTTTCCGATTCTTTTATTTTGGCTCCTTCTTCCTAATTCCAAATGAGTTCATTATTCAAATACATGGCCTTCTATTATCCGTTCAATAATATTCTCATTATAAAAAAAGTCGCCGTTTCAGCAAAATGGCAGCTCGTTCCCTTTTGACAACAATGAAATCTCCCCTATTTAAAAGAATCCCTAAAAAATTTGCAAGCTACGAGTGAGTCTCGAAGAAAATCTAATCCCGAAAATCCAGGAGGGCCGCACGATATTCAAATTTGCAAATATCGGGTAAGAGGGTGGGCAGGGGGCAGGTAATGGGGTGGGGGGTGTCTCGAGGGTGGCTTTGGGTTGTTGACCTTTTTCCAGAGGCTGCTAACTTCAAATATACATAGACACATATATTAACGTATATTTCGTGCTGAATTAGATTCAATGGAAGTGGTTTGAAACAATATCATACTAGCAGCCGCCCGCTACTTTGTCCGCATTAACTATGGTTTTTTGACAATCTTTTTAACATAACGAGTGATATTTAATTCAAATCAAAATGCACCCATCATGAGATATAAAATTATTATAATAGTGGTTTTTTCCACAGTTACAATCGATATATTTTCTAGAGATAACTGCTGTTATTTGACAGTTAGGAAAATACGAATAAGTGTGATGCGCCAGCCTTAATTTTACAAGTAAAATCATACCATTCATCTATAACTGCAAAACCATCATTGACGCTAAAAAGCATAAAATAAAAATAACCGTTAACAAATTTAAAAAACAGGACTGACTCCCTTGTATAAGTACAAACACTGAATAATCTTAATACAAGCAAGAATGTCTTTGTAAAAACTCTTCTTAGGACATAAGTGTAGGTTCGAGTCATCTTATCTGTCCATTAGTGAGTCTTGTCTGATAAAAGTAAAAAATGTTGCATTTGAATTCATAAACATAAAATATGATTGATTCTTGGGACAACCCAAGCCGGAATCTGGCATACAAATGCCAGATTCCGGCTAATGTTTGAAAATATCACATCTAGCAACAAATGTATATCCGTGTTAAAGGGCATCCCAATTATGTTTTGACGTACACTGGCTAGCTTTCCCTAGAAAATTGGGATAGCAGTACGGGGTATATTTACATGGGGTCTGTATGTACTTGGTTTTATGTACGCAGTAATTGGGGTACAGATTTAGGATTAGCGCTTAAAATTTTCAATTAGGCGGTTTTCGTTAGATTCTTAATACTACTTTTCGGTAATGTATGGTACACTTTACTGCCTTTCCTATTTAACATGAATTGTAGTACCTACCAAATTTGTAATAGAATAACAATTCTTTTTCGTAAATCTGAATCCATGTATCAATATTTTTAATGTATTTTTAATCCATGCTTGTCACAAATAATTCTGTATAATCACTCTCTTTGTGTTTTTATTATATTAAAGCGTTTACTTTTTGTCTAACGGATTTTTTTAATTTATTTTTTGTATATTACAAGTTTAAACTTTTCCAAATGTTTGAGAAGTTATAATTACATGTAAATGTAAAAACTTGAAAGTTCATTATTGCAACTGCAGATAAATAAAAAAGCTAGTGGGAAGATATATGTAGCTCTATCATATCGCCGACCCTCGTTAGGCTTTTCCGGCCCATATCCGGCTCGAAGGACCAATACCGGAAACGGTAAGAAATGATGTCAGATCTAATGGGGACGACAGTTCTGGATTGTTGATGACGTTTGCCATACTAATATAATCTTAAAATCTAAAACGTAACTGAATCTCTATATGTATAAAGGGCAGAAATAAACTATAACTACTTAGAGACCTAACATAGCTACAATACATTTGCATTCTGTCTGCGATCGTAAATTTAAGCAATTTTAGCAATGTCTGTCATAGGATGGGTGATCAAAAATATATTATCTCGACCTTCTTGTTTCGGAAGGCATGTGAAGCCGGTGATCTCAGCTCCATCTGCAGTGGTTAGAACTCATTAACCTACACTGGACTCATAATCCCCTTATTTTGTTCATTGCACCGATCTAAGGTCGGTGAGATACGAATATTAATATTTGAACATTAACGCTGATGATGATAGATCCACTTCCACTGTATATAATTCATTACCAAAAAGTAAATAAAATTCATTATTGCAACCTTAAAAAACCTAAATGTATACCGTAAGTTTAGCTCAAGAACTCTAGTAAATTTACTCTTCCAACGAAAGTGAAATTCTAAAGCAGTACAAGTGCGCGAACATCTTCAGGATTTTAAGTTCAAAAAGTCAGCTCCATATTTAAAAGAAGACTAAAACTAGACCAAAACTTTCAAGGTCGGTAAACGCAGTCTCACGGACTGCGCCGCTCTCCTCCTACCCCCATACCCCTTCGCACACGTGTCCAACCACCCTACACATGGTTGCCATAGCAACACAGCATCCTACTTCCACGCCCACACCCCGGGGGCGAACTCTCAAGATATTACGCCCTACTTCGTCCGCATTGGTGAACTAAAGGGGTGTAGGCACCGAGCGAGTGTGCGTACATTTTAGGCTACAACGGAATTCCAATTTAACGGTATCGACTGTCAAAATTGCTTCGGAAAAAACTTAAAGCAGTTAGCGAATGCAAACCGGGCTCGAAGGCTCCCATTCGTAACATTCAACCGACCGCTCGTTAACAAACCTATTCAATACTGAAGTATTAGTCGATTGAGGCAACATTTCTCGCGTCCTATCGCCGCGAGTTCCAATTAGCGACTGAGGCTTGTCGCTGGAGTGGCGGTGACGTCACGCGCTTTCATGCCGCAATAACTACCCACTCAGCGATTCCTTCAATGGCCGACCACTCCACCTGGGCCTTCATTAGGGACCTTCTCAATGTGTACGAGAACGCTGAAAAGGCGAATCTACTAATTTCAAAAAGCAAGTTTTAACGAGTAAACTTGTTTAGCTAATAACCCTTTTTATATAATGGTGCGATCTTGATAGCTTGATTTAATTTTTAAAATTACTATGAGCTGTCAGTCTGACAAAGCGTGCTCTACCTTTTGTTTTTGCTGGAGCCATAGACAAATCTTATTATGGAAATATTTTCAAATTAAGACCGCGCTCCCGCATTATGCGTCTCGGCTTCGTCATTGTCTATGCGCTCGTTTTTATTCATCCTCGCATGTCGAGGTTTTTCGACCACCGTTTTAGTTTTTTTTTCTTTCATTGTTTTTTTAAGCTGTCCCGAGCGTGAATGGAATGCTTTGTTTGTGCGTGTTTTATTATTAATTAGTGGAGCTCTTTTGTCTGTGGTAATTATTGTCTTAATAAGCAGTTCCTGCTCTTCGAAATATGGACGAGTGCTGAAGGAATTGTCAGCTCCTTTCGTTTTTAAATGGAATGAAATGACGTGGGGTTTTTGAAACCTGTTTTGTGGTTTGTCTTCCACTTGCTATTGTGTTAGATGCCGTTGTTAAATAAACTATTTCGATGCCCTATTGTCATGCTTCTGTTATTCGGATAATTTTTATGTAAACTATTTCTATTGTCTAATAGTGATCGTGCTATATGCTGTTTATACATTTTGAATTTAGATATTTTATAGCATTTCGCATGTTTGAAAGAATGAACTTTAATAAGTGCATTTGCATTCCTTAAAAGATAATTTTGTTTTACACTAACAACAACAAAAATAAGACTCTAAAACTTATAACACATAAGTGTGCCAGATGAATTTATAACACATACGTGTGCTAGATGATTAAAAATTAAATTAATTAACCATCACGAACACTACCTTTTATTTCGCACAATAAAAAGCTGAAAGAAATCTCGTTTAATTAGAAGTGAGACACATTTGCATTCATTAAAAGATAATTTTGTTTCACTATCTACTGAAACTGGCATTATAACACATACTAGATGATTAAAAATAATAAATTTATTAACCAACATGAACACTACCGTTTATTTCACATAATAAAGTGCTGAAAGAAGTCTCGTTTAATTAGAGGTGAGACACTCGGGAGCGGCGCGCTTGAATAGCCCCTCGTTGGGCGCCATTTTGCATAATTGGCGACGAGAGCGCCGCGCAAAATTTATACGGCCAGCCCGCCAATTTACTTGCTAATGACTCGTCGTCTTCCCGTCGCCAGAAACTCAGTTTTTTGGGCGACAGTTTCTAGTTTACCGTCGCTTGTTACGTAACTTTCATTTAGCCAGGTGTGACTATTAATTTGATATCATATGTCACAAGGATATCACGGGCCTCACTCACGAATAAGACAATAGCAAAAAGGCACTTTGAATAATAATAATTTTATACTTTAATAATGCCAAGAAAATATTATTTTATGTTTATTACTAGAAAAAAATCCACTCGGTCCAGGTTTCAGACAGGATTCGAACCCGCTCCCCGCGGGCGCACTAACTAATTATGCTACCGACACCTTAGTGTGTACCTTTACAAGTATTTAACAAAAATAGAAATAATAGATTATTCCGGAAGGTGCGGGTTCGAAGCCTCTCTGAAACCTAAAAAAAAAATTTTTCCTCTACCTATAATATCATCCAAACCACCACCACGTTGGGCGCCAAATATTGAACGAAATCGCATGCTTAAGTTAGGATTTATCATCGAAAATACTTTGTCCTGAAATAAAATCTGACACTAATATTGCTTTTTTCTCATTGTTCCAGACGGGGAAGATGGGCCTACCAGCGGGCGGTAGTCTATCGCTGTTCTGCCCCGGAGGAGACTTAGGGCAGCCTCCTCCAGCGCACATGGGCATCCCACCGCCTTACCAGCTTGATTCGAAGCTTGGTGAGTATTTTGGTAATGAAAACTTTTTACTTTTTCCTTGAATTAGTTGTAAATGACTTAGCCAGATTAGTGTGATGTTTGCTGTTTTATGTTATAATGCTTTATGACTTAAAACATGCTATTTGGACAGTTCTGTTTAATTGAATGGGACAAAAGCTACTGTTAGGCGTAGCGCACATCGTAAGAAGCGCTGCGCCTTAAGGTTTAACGTAAATTATACTTCAGTTCAATTTCCTCGACTTTCAATTACCTTGTAGTGAGCTTTGCTACGAAGTGCCTTCATCACACGTTTAGAGAGAATATTAGAAAAATATCTCGATGTAATATCAATATTTAGTTAATATTTTATTAACAAAAAAGGTTTAATTAATAGGAAAACAAAACAAATTTGTTAAATAGTGTGGCAGTTAGTTCAATGAGAAAATAAAGATCACACATCGTAAGTTAAACTAGGAATATTCGGAAATTGAACTTCGTATAATTGTGGTTGAACTTCACTTTCAACTAAGTTCATTTAACTACTTATTGTTAACTTCTCTCAGTATCTTTGCCCGGCCTCTACCGGTTTGCGCTGCTCCTTATAGCATATTTTTTGTCAATTACTATTTGGTGGTGTTTGTTTTTTTAGTAGAATATGTTTACAACACTCTAGCTTTAATGTTATGATTTTGGCTTAAGATTTAGAGAGAAATATTTTTGTGTGTTGGTAATATTGCTATTTATTCAATGTCGAGATTTCGACATCAATATACATCAATTAAAAGCCGCTTTTAGTAATCATGTTAGCTGTTGTTTGGATGGAACATAAACTGGGGACTAGTATTCTAACTTTATCTCTTTCTCGCCTTCAAAGCTGACATAACATATTTCTTCCCAGCTTTTGTAATGATGACTAAAAGCATAAAGCTAAACTAAATCTAAGCTCCAGGTTGCCTACACAGCATAGCATATCGTCTACATTTAATTAAGTAAAAAAGTTAACTAAGCCCGCTTTGATACATAGTCAAATGTGGCTGTAGTTATAACAGTATAGAAAAGTAATCTTTGTCAAAAATTGGATAATTTTTTTATGTAAAAAAATTATCCAATAATATCTATAGAAAAAGTAAGCATTTGTCAAATTGTGACATTTTACTATGTATATGACATGAAATCAACTAACAGTCAAAAACTGTGTTTCAAACAACGCGACCGAAGTAGTAAACAGTCATGAAATTAGTTAGGCTATAAATCTGTTTTTCTTTTTATTCGATATAATTATAGAATCCTTCTGTAATTTTATAAAAAATAAAAGTAATATTTATTGATTTTTGAAGGATATGAAGGATCCTAAACGGCCTGACGTTTAGGATCCTTCATAGACTTCGTTGTTTTTTTCAGGATTTGGTCGCAAGTATGAATTATTCAAAGTTTAGTCGTGTGGACAAGTCCAAAACATCTGGTATAAAAAAAAGAACACTGTACCAGTTCAAACATGTTTCTTCAAATGATTGGTGTGCACAAAAACAAGAAATAAATATACCTACATAATTCTGTTTAATGTTTTATAGCGTAATAATTTAGCAATGATTTCTTTCAGCTGCGGGCTTGGCGCGGACGCCCATGTACCCCTTCCCTGGGGGCACCTACCCTTACCCCATGCTCAGTCCTGAAATGTCACAAGTGGCCGCCTCGTGGTATGTTTCAAAAACAATATTGTACCAGATACTTACCCTGTTATGTGATTGTTATTGTCATTAGTATGTGATTAAATTTCTATTCTTTTTTTTATTATTTACAAAGATTAGTTCTTTTTAAATTCACAAAAGTATTTTATTGATTTTTTATTCATGGATGGTATTGAAAGTATTGTATACTGTCAGTAAATAAAAAAAATGTAAAAGAATAATAAATATCGAGTCCTAATAAAAAAAACGTCCTGCCAGTCTTGGTAGTTCGATGTTAAAATGCTTTGCATTCATCTAAACAATTTTGTTGCGTTTGTTTATCAGAAAATGGCGCTCTCAAAATGCCATCAAAATGACGCGTAAACGCAAACACGATATTTTAAATTTTAAGTAAAAACAAATATCTACGAGATATAGTATTTCATTGGTTTGCATGTTTCTAAAGCATTACTTGTCTCCGTGTATATTTCCGCTGAAACCTTTGCTTTAATACTATTGACCCTCGTTGAGTGTACGTGTTTGTCTGTCCAGGCACACCCCGAGCATGTATCCCATATCTTCAGCGGCGAGCGGCTTCCGGAGTCCGTACCCTACCTCGCTGCCGATACCAAGTTCTAGTCTATCAAGGTGAGATTGTGAACAGCAATTTGCCTATAAAGATTTTTGCATTGCTGGTATGTAGTTACTTAGGCACCTCACGCACTAGACGGCCACGACCACGTCCAGTGGCCGCAACAACCAGTTTAACTAAAGAAGACATATGAACGTCGCCTACTTGACCGTTGATCCTTGCGATTAATTTATGTATAGTTAGTGCTATGAGCGCTCGCGCACTACACCTGCGACTGCGGATGCGACCAGTATACGTATTCTTTGTAAACGTCAAATTTTGTATGTCATTTACGTAGACAGTGGCGCCCCCCTGAACTGTCACTCACATTCATAATGATCCTTGTCGCACTGTATGTGTGTCTCAAGCTCCTATCAGGCCCTGTCAGAACATCAGTGTTGATGCGACCATCTTCGCACCAGCTTTAGCTGAGACAGGGTCCTGGTTAACCCTTATTATCATTGGTAATTTGTATTCCTTCTTTTTTACGATATATTGTGTATAAGTAATGGGGGTAGTAAAAATATTTTTCTTTCTTTCCATTCTGCTATAAAGTCATAATCGTGTGTCAACGACATTTCCATCATTGTGATTTTTAATACAATTATTGTTACTAAAACACAAACTACAAAAACATTGCCCAACTCCCCTCTTAATTATATGAAATATATATAAAAAACAGTGACAAAACGACACACTAACCTGCGCCATCGAGCTCAAATGATACTAACGTAGGTATCATTATAAGTTACAATGATACCGACAATGATAATAATGATACCGTAGGTATCATTGTAGGTCAGAATGATACTAACGTATATATCATTGTAAGTTACAATGATGCCTACTTTGAAGAGTTCGATGGCATAGTGCATTCGGCCTGCGACCGTGTAAGTTTTTAACGTAGGTTGACATTATCCAGTACTCATCATAGTTTCCTCCTGCAGCGAATTATACCGGTTCTCTCCAACGCTGGGCGGAGGCCTAGGGCTCGGCTTGGGGCCCGCGCTGGTGCCTCCGCCATCGTCGAAGGCCGACGTCGATTCCTATCAGTCTCGGTACGCGAGGTAAGCAAATCTAATCTATCCAACTTTTACTGTGCGGTTACATACAAATTTTAAAATCGCTGTTAATTAGATTTAAAAATTCTAATGGACTGTAGTTATTTGTGAGTTATATGGTGAAAGTAGAGTGATATACACAGTTCATGCCAAATCAACGCCACCTTCGCAAGTGAACGCCACAAACTCCGTAGTCTAATGCACGGCGTTACGATTCTTTAGGGCAGCGGGATCTTACAACGAGGAAATAAAAATCTAATATCTATAGCACGGTTATGAAAACTGTAGAAATTTTGGAGAAACGTTCGTCCTGGATGCGCTCAATGTATATAGAGTAGTTGAGCAAACAAAAAAAATACACGACCAAAAAAGTGAATCTTAATATACCCTCTTAATATTGGGCAAGAATTGATGCACCTCTCTAATGTTCCTAATACTCCAGTGTTCCAACACAGGCCTTTCATCATCAGCTTATTAATGCCCCCACTGCTGGGGCTCTGCTTCCCTTTGGATGGAAGACCCACCACGCGGGTCCGGGGCTGATTGATGGCCTTTCATTACAACATCACAATGAAAAAGGAAATAACATAGGAATAAAATAAGCCGTAAACTATCACCCATTTTCGCTTACCCATCCGACAGTTCTAAAGTTTCTGGTTTCAATCTCTGCTTAGTTTTTAATTAAAGCAGTTCAATTTAAATCTAAAGAAAATTCATGCGGTCAAGGCATCAGACAAGATTTATTCTAGTAAAAATTTCTCTTTTTTGTCCCATTTCGTATTATAGGGAAAAAATGAAAAGCTATATTAATTTGTCATTCATTATTATTTTTGATGTAGCGGATAATTTTTCATTTTGATTGGGTGATCAATTTTTTGGGAAATAAGTTTTATCCGAGAATTGAAAATTCTACTCTTATAAATCTAAAAAATAAAAAATTATATAAAAAAAATGTAAGTTATATTCACTACAGTATAATATCATAATAAGTAAAGTATTTTAAAGAGCAAATTGTAATTTAGTAAAGTTACCAAAAATAAAACATAAGCGCACTAACTACGAATAAGCCGTTATTATCAACTGTTAAATACGAGACAATTTTCAAAAAATTAAGTCAATTAATGTACTTCAAACATGCAAGGTGACACAAGCAATAAAAATTTTATCGAGAACCTCCGGGCAACTGAACGTAAAGACGACTATCATTAATTACCTTATTAATATAATGAAATACATAAAAATTAAGAAACACGATAAAATTTTATGTACACACGTGAAATAAGGCAAATGCATTGAAAATTGCCCTCTAATAAAAAGATTGATAACATCGCAAATAACAGTGATCGCATCTGGTCTAAATATGCGATACTCCAGGGTGGGTATTATCACTGTTACGTACTCATTGATACGATCTTTGTGATACAACACGCGCGAGGGGTGTCGTTAGGGTTGTACCAAGTTTTTTTCGCATGATCCAATTTGCTATAGGTATTTCTATGTCAAGAATTATATTTTTTATTTTTAACTCATATAGACAATAATAAAGTTTATGAATGAGTTGCAAATAGTAATCTATTTTAAAACATTATCATTATATTTTTTTGTTTCAATTGTGTTAGTAAAATAAAAAACGCGTTACAGTTTTTATACAGGCAATAGTAATCTTATTGAACGCTTTGCGATATTGTTAACAAACTCGTAATCTGTTTATTTAAACGTTATTAATATACAACTTTAATATGTTTTTATTCAATTACCTTAATATTAAAAAAATGTCATCAAATTAATCGCATAATTTCAGCATTACTTTTTATATTAATGATGCTTGCTTCCTGTAGCTGTCAACCCTAGCGTAAGTCGTAAAAAATGGCACCTATCGACGCGTGCGCACTTTATTGAAACATTTACCCGAACTGTTATTACAAATTGCAATTTGACGCAGATTGTAGGTTTTATAAACGTAATTAGTACTTGTTTGCGCTCGATAAGAATCATAACGCGTGCATTTCGCGAACTTGAGTGAAATCAAGCAATTATCTCTTAAAAGCTTTTAATTTTGATATTTATCATAACAATATCATGTCGACGAATGATCGTTATATTCTCAACTGGACGATAAAAAGGGCTGCTACAGTAATAAAACAAGTTAGTTTAACAGTAAAATATACAGAATTGCCCAAGTGGACCTTTTTTTCTGTCGTAAATAAATCAATTAATTTTATGATTACCTTGGTATTTAGATAAGCCAAAAAGCTATTTTATTCGATATTTTCTTGTGATCACATTATTTTATATATTTATTATATCTATCGCTGGTATTTAAGTAAAACATCAGGAATTCTTATTATTTTCACATAATATTTACTCTACTTATTTTCTAGAAAGGAAATTCTCATCTGCCCCAATCGGGTTTTGAACCTCGATACCTCGGTTTCGCAATCGCTGACCATACTCGTCTCGTCAACAAATTGATTAATTATCATTACAAGAGAGAGAGAGAGATTACGTTTATTTTGTTTTGAAATCAATGATGGTTTATTAGTTTCGTCAAACTATCATAGAAGACTGATTAGCTCTACAAATCAAGATCAGAAATCGAATCCAGAAATCAAAATGTTTCCAGGTCAATACGACCCAAAAACCGTTAGAAAAGCGTACAGTTCCTTCCTTAAAGGTCGGAATCGCCTCCTGTGGTCACTAACCATCAGATGAACCATAGAAATCATAACTTGACCAAAACTTGGTTCTGATTGCGTCGTTGCTCTCTAGTGTGAGCGCTGATTGGGTCGATTGTTTGATGTCGCGTCGTTTCATTGGCTATTATCTATTAGTTGGAAGTGTACTGGGGTCGAGCCGGCGACATCGGTGCCCATACCAACGGCCTATGATCACCCTTATAAACTATTTCTGTTTTTTTCGAGTGAACCGTCTGCTCGTATATAAAAAAAAGTTCATATTCCAAAGTTCACACACAACATTTTTGGCTTGGGGTACCGTCGCTACCGTCGTTACAAACCTCCATAGTGCCCTATACCTAACTGATGTCGGAACGTGGATACGGCTTAAAATCCGGCGGAAAACCGTATCGTTAACAATTGCTCGTTAACAATATGCGTCCAATACATAGTATATTTCTGTTAAATTTTGACAAAAACTTTTCTTTTAATCTAGTATTTTAATTATAGTCAAATTAAATATATATAAATCCACGCAGCCGTCTTACACTTCTTTAAAAACATTGAAAAACAAACAGCCTATCGCTTTGTAATCATCCATACACTTTCCAAAGAACTCGTCACGCTTTAAAAAAAACTATTTTAAAAGGGAATATGTAATCATACACGTTTTCGACATGTCCACTCAAGAGAGCGTCACTCAAAAAATACATAATCATCGTGGATAAAGGTAGGTCCAGACAGGCAGCGGGAAACAGAAAACAAACTTGTTTTGTAAATATTCACTGCAATGAGAAGCACAATTTAAATCAACAAAAATCAGTACAGTATGTTTGGATGACTCGTTACTATATGAAGAAAACAGTCGATTCCTAAATATTAGACACACACTTAAGATAAAAGTGAACTTTGCAATAAAGCTTTGTTATTTATTTTACAGCTCTTGTCTAATGTACGTCACGAGAACAGCCTTATTTTAAGACACATTTAACCAAAAAAAACTGCAGAACAGTTGCGTACAATTTTATAATCATACAATAAATACATACTTGTCCATAAAAAATGCGTTGTTTTCACTTGTTATTAGTCGGTGCTAAAAGACACATCAATATCTCGCCTTCACTGACGCCACACCTTTACATATGAGTCCAGGTACAGTGATGTAAATAAGACGCTGGAGAAATTTAATTAAGATGATATATGAGACGCCCCGCTTTAACGGGCTGCTGTAACGTGTACCGTCAGCAGCTCAAGTGACGACAGTTTTTATTTCCGAGATGATTTTTATGCGACGCTCTTGACATTAATCAAGAGTTATAGACCGATGCATATGATCTGGAACTCGTTCCTTTAAAGATTTTACGGTGCCATATCTGACATATATTTGTAAATATACCGTTTAAAAGTCTATAAACATTGAACGATTTATTTCTTGGGTTTATAAAAAATCATGTTAATTGTATTATATATATTTTTGTCTAGCTCTGCAATAATCGTGCTACGCTCATACATAGTAAAAAATACAATTAAAATTTACTTTCTAAATAAGATTAAGTACTATATTTACAATACCTTCATATATGCGTTTTTTTTTTAATCGTAACAAATAAAAATACAATAGCTGTATCCAGTATTTTCAAATTTCCACACTAATATGCCGACAGTACATAACAATCATTGCCACCGAATGCCTCGTTCATTGTGTCCAGATTCCTTTTATATCTTTTCTTTTTTTACCTTTCTCATTTTAAACCAAAAGGAAGTCATATATTTCAAAGTTCTCTGAACTAATTTACTGTATAAAACTGTTCATCGGCCGTACCTACTGAACATAATGTCACAAGTGTTTTATTTTATAGTCTCTATTTCAGTATTGTTGTGAATCCATCCTTGTTTCAGGAAGTCGTTCTTCACCTATCATTGGATGATTTTTTTCTAATTCCAACATGTTATTTTAGACCGAATCCTGTTTCGTGTCTCCCAATAAAGTATGTAATTAATGAGTTGGATTTTCCCGTCCAGTGTACTATGCGTTTTATCGATTGCAATAAAACATAAATTGTCTCATGATAAGTTATTTTATTAGGTATAATAAAATATCCATCAAGTCGTGATATATATACACGCTTAATAGAATATAGATAATAGCTTGTGTAAACATTTGTGTTAAAACTATTTCGAGTGGGATATCTAATGAAATGACACCGAGAACTGATAAAATATTTATAAGTAACTTTGATTAGTTACCGTGATAGAGTCTTCTAATTAATTGTTTTAATTTGAAAATTCTCTAATTTATAAAAAAAACAAATAATAGCTAAACTTATACAGGAAAAGTTTAACTAGAATAAAGTTAAACACATAACTTTTTTTATGTTATAATTTAACAAGGCGTGCCCGAAATGCTTACAATTGATTCAATTTCAAAGTTTGTCATTATAAAATAAGGTACCCATATCATGTAAATTATAACACAATCTTTACCATTGCAAAGCTAAACACAACCATCTGATGACAATTAATTAATAGACATTTTTATATCAAGAAATGTATCTTACGGCACACCATATTCTTTATTGTTATGAACCTTAAAGTCTAATTCATAAAGTTCCTTTGTGAACGGTATATGCGGACAATACGACTCCCGATAGCCGCATGCGACGGATTGTAGCAAAGCGTGCGCTTGCGCAGCGGAAACGGAGCGTCTATTTCGAACCGGACGCGCGTTTGTTTACTGTCTGTCTGTTTGTCGTTAACACCTAAACTCGTTAACATATTGATCCCCGGCCCGCTAGATATGTCCAGTAACATAGCACGTTTAGTTGGTTTACTATAGTAAGGTCAGCAATGAAAATTGTAACGCAGCTAATAAAATTTTTCATGGTAATGAGCTAGCTAATTGGTAATTTAGAAATAATTACAATGTTCTTTGTAAACATATTTTATAGATAGGTGTGCGTCTTGTGAACGAAAATATTGTTGCTATTGTTTAATAATACATACATTGTGTTTACTTATTTTTAGACCAGGAAATGAAGTGCTGTTTGTTGATTAATGTTTTGACATTTAGTTTGCAAATAGGTAAAAATGTATTATCGTTCATGGGCAAGAATTTTTCTAGTTACTTCCATTTAAGTAGAACAAAAAATCACTTTATGTATAGTTATGTAGAACTGTAGGTGAATTAGGAGATGGTTAATTTTTAAAATTGTGAAAATGTAAATAATATTATATAAGTATTCATTAGATGTGCAGAACATCTAATCTGTGTTATGATTGGCAATTATTAAAATATCCTCAAGATATCTTTAAGCTAAACAAGATACAGCCTAACTGGTCAACAGTTGATGACTTCAGCATGTTTGAAATATTATTGCAAGGCGTTTAGTTGTTAAGATGATTTGATTGTACAGCGGGCAGACATAAATGCATGCATTTAAACTTGTCCAATCGTTCCGACAGCCTGTTTTCATATGTATATTTTTTATTTTGATATTAGGTAACATATTTTTTTTATTATTACAGAAAAACATGAACGTTTGTAAATTTTATTGATATAATTTTATTGTGGAGTTTGTTTCGCCCATTCTTCACCACAGCAGCAGTCGAAATCGGGTGGTAAAAAAAAGTTGGTCGATTCAGATAACTTACTACAATTTGTGTAATGATCTTAACCTTAACTATCAGTTATAACTTCAGGAACATATTTTTACATTAGTAAAAGTACGTAGAGATTTCCATTGTGATAACATCTTTTGGCAACAGCTGTGTATTCCGAAACAATAGTAATAGCTTGCCAATGCATCGTCTAAAAGTGTTACTGAAAATAAATTATTCTCTATGGACTTTAATCGTTTGCCCGATAAAGCTTTCTCAACACACTTACACACTCACTTCCAGGTCAATTGATAAGGGTAGCGGCAGCTCAGTGAGCGATAAGCCGACCGAGAGCTCCTCAGCTAACAGCAAGGAGCAAAACAAAAAGCCCCACATCAAGAAACCCCTCAACGCATTCATGTTATACATGAAGGAAATGAGGGCCAAAGTGGTAGCCGAATGCACCTTGAAGGAGTCTGCGGCGATCAATCAGATCTTAGGCAGACGGGTGAGTTACAACCGAATTTATATATTTATGTTATTTTTTTTTCGTTTTCTCGTTTCCAAAATTTTTTTGTACGTGACTGTATCTTATCGTCATTTAGGGATGTCCCTCTGATTTTTTTAGTTTTATTATTTCTTATATTATTAGGTATAACTTTTTATATCAAGATGATGTTAGATAGCTCTGTTTGCAGCACAGGAAACCTTTAATAGCTTGACATATTTGTTTAATAATTTTCAGTTTACTTCAAATATATCGTTTTGGTAAAAAAAGATATCCCTAAAATGTTATGCACACTTTATAATATTCAGTATATTTTACGATTATACGAACAAAGAACAATATAAAGTATTATGCTAATCAATAGAAAACTTTATTTTTGGGGTGGGGCCACACACATTTTTGTTAACATGGGTTCCAATATTTCGATATATTGTTTAATTCTGAACTTATCATATACAATTATTCACCAAGGCAAAACAAAACCTTTATATAAAAAAAATATATAGTTTTCTTATCTGTTATTGATTTTGATTTCCTTTAACAAAGTCTGATTTTGATTATGCTAGTTGGAAGATAATCGACCTACATCGAAGCGAATAGCTCTTTAAGTGGCTCAATCATCGGAGATGCTTCTTGTTTCTAATACTAATTGGACTAATGTGGCCTCGCTTAACTATTTTATTTTTTTTATATTTCCATTAATCAAATACATATTAATAGTATTCGTTATATTAATAGCAACAAAAGAAGCAAATCCATTGTTAATCTTGTTAGGAATGTGAATCACTATAGTACAAGCGAACCAATATGTTAGCAAACAATGCCCTCTTATCAGCGAGATCACCACATGTATTGAATTATAAAGAGTACCACGTGAAACCGGTAGCGGGAATCGAACCCGAGACCTCGGTTCTTGGAACCCGTCGACTCTCATTCCCAGCAAGAGTAACCGTTTGTATTGTAATGAAACATAGAAAAAGTTGTCTCAAAATTTCGTTGTTTTTAATAAGTTTTTTCCCGATTGGTGAATTCTCGTTTGGACATTCTTTATGGGCAGTGAAATATGTTTAAATCACTTATTGGATCTTTTATATTTTCTTCAATATTTTTACAAAATTTGTCTGGGCATCACTATCACTATGTCTAAGAAATTTTTACTTTCCTTTTAGTACACCAACCAGGTCTACATTCAATTCAAACAATTCTTTGTGTGTCTATAATTCCCGAATGATTGCATTTTCAATTTCGAAATCCTGCCAGTCGTATTTCATTGGCCATAAAGTGTGCAAACCGCGTGCTCACCAACCGGGCAGGGGAGTGTCCGTTGACGCGTCACGCGAGATGTGTGAGATGTAACGCAACCCATGTCGCACAGTGGCACTCGTTGAGTCGAGAGGAGCAGGCAAAATACTATGAAAAAGCGAGACAGGAGCGCCAGCTCCATATGCAGCTGTACCCAGGATGGAGTGCCCGCGACAACTACGGTTACGGTTCCAAAAAGAAAAAGCGGAAAAAGGACCGAAGTCCAGCCGAGCTGGGAGGTACTTGGTCTCATGATCACGAACCGAGGGGTTGGAACGCTTTGTACACTCGCTTCCCCACCCGCCACCCGCCTGCGGGCCCACTAACCTCCCACTCCCGTATATGAGTGTGCGTGTGTGTGTTCTGCCTGTACCCGCGGCGCTGTGCTAGAAAAGCGGCCGCACGTCTAGTGCGGATCGGGAGTACGGCGCCCGCGCAATACATTGGTGTTAGTCGTCGAGTGTTATACTTACTTATGATTATTACCCTCCCACGAAAACATTGGTTTGTTAAATATCTAGAGAGCGCGACTCCTGTACCGCAGAATAGGTTCTGAGAGGAACGTCACAATTGGCCATTCTCATTCTAACCAAACATTAGGATCAAAATTTATCTCACGGTGTTCGCGACGCGTGCGTTCGTTCGTTCGTTCGTTCGGTCGGTCGGTCAGATGCGCGGGCTGTTTTTCTAGCACCACTTGCGCACGGCGATTCAACGTCGAAAGTGCAATTTCTCTTTTTTTCCATATTGCGGCGCGTTTAGTGGCATGCGCTCGGACGCGAGGAGCAGGCAAAGTATTACGAGTTGGCCCGCCGGGAAAGGCAGCTGCATATGCAGCTATATCCCGATTGGTCGTCTAGGGCTAATACGCAAAGGGGCAAGAAGAGGAAGCGAAAACAGGAGACAACCGATGGAGGTACTGCCTATGAGTCGGTCGCCAACGTTTACACCCGCGTCCCGCACGGGGCGACGCCCGTCTCGCTCGCTCATTAAAAAAACGAGGTCAATTAATACAGGATTAAGACTGGAGACGCTCGTCGCTTCCCTCCCGCACCTCCCCCCCTCCCCCGGGTTCAATTGCTTTGAACTCCGGACAGAAGGACAGTAATATTGCCGAATGTCTATGGTTGGGGTACCAGGTTGTAGATTTTTATATCAGTACTATTATTATTTTTTTAAATATCTATCGCATTTATTGTTTTTTTTTTACAAATATTTGTTTATATTCTTATTCTCCTTTGGTTTTTTATTGTAATTACAAACGCTATATTACATTTATATATTGAGACACCCTGTTAAAAGTGGCGCTCCTTCGAAGGTTGTCCCGGTTTTTGGCTTACCATTCTGCTCCGCAAACCAGACATAGTATAGGGGAGCTGCATGTTTCCACAGTTTGAACACTTGAATAACGCTTTGCAGGGACTTAGACAAGTGTCTTATAAGGCTGGGACAGCCTTCCCTAGAGGACCTTTGTATGCAAGGAGTATGAGGCATGGAGGAGCCGCATTGGTCTGCGAGTGGAAGCTGGACTATGTAGATAGCAGAGATACGATGCTAGCTGTTCAGTTCAATGATACTGGCCAAAGAACATGATTTATTTTGATTCCGGAGAACCTATTCTGCTTAAATTTTGCTTACAAGCGTCATCTTTATTTGTGAACTTTTTTTTAAGCAGCAAAAATGTAGTTAGCTATTATTTTTCGACATGCGAGTAGTATGTTTGGTTGGAACCAATGTTTTGTTTCTTCCGTCAATCTCCCGTTCATTTCACTCCCATTCCCGTCCCAGCATGAACTAACATGTAAAGGGGTTACTGCATGGCTTGTTTCGTAGTGCGTAGTTTGTATGAGTAATTGATTATTTGTGAAGTCGCTTCAAATATGATTTCAGGTAAATTATTTTACGCTGTATAAGTTACTTTGGTGATTGATGATGACATTCGCAATATTTTTTTCCGAATCACATATTTGAACCGAAAGAATTTACACGACATCATATTTTTTATTTTGTTGTATCCAATTTGAATCCAATTTACTTACCTTTTGAATCGAGTATTTTACCGTGTTGTTTAGTTGTTTACGTATTCAATTGATGACATGTTAGTTTGAGATATCTTTTTAGCTTTACTACTGTTTGTCTAACAGACTTTATGCGGTGTTTTCAGGGAATAATTTGAAGAAATGTCGGGCGAGGTACGGCCTTGATCAACAAAACCAATGGTGCAAACCTTGCAGGTGTGTGTGTGCCCTTAATTTTCTATTACATATTATTATTATCATATATAATGTTATTTTTTGGTTCGCTTTCTTGGTCCGCGTGAATTTGGCCTCCGCAGCCATCCAAATGTTTCTATGTGGAAAGACTTGGCTTATTCATTTAGTCTTTTTCTACGACAAAAGCCTGGTCGTAAAGTCTTCTGTAGCATTTATTTTTTTCACTATATAAGTAAAAATAGTAGTTTGTCGTTCTTTATGTTTTCTTTATTGTTATAAAAATGTTTGTTTATTAATTTAATTTAAATTAAAGAAACAAAAGAAAATGTACACGCTCAGTTTTTAGATTTAAGTTTAATGAGAGCGTTTGCTTATTCAGAAAATGTGTCTTTTCACAAAGAAATAAAAGTAAATCGTAGTTCTCTACACCACGAACTAGATTTTTTTGAAAGTAGACCCAAGTGTGAAGACGTAGATCATAGGATCCATAGTGTTATATACTAGAGGTGGCCAGGGAAAGGGCAATCATTTGTCGATGAAAAAAGAAACATATTTAAAAAAAGAAATAAAGCTTTCAAAAAAATCTTGACACATTTTCTGAATCGCAC